>KN846951.1:171730-782339 GCA_000835395.1 Exophiala sideris | reverse complement strand
CCCCCCCCCCCAGGATCGAGCTTTACTTCACTTCCACCTTAGGTTCGACACTTTCCGTTCAACCATCCTGTTCATTTAACTACGTTGGACCTGTTGTCCTCTCTGAAAGCATCTAAGGATGTCTGAAGAAACCATCGATGATAAGTTGGAGCTCATTGATCTCTCACATCGAGCTGAAATCCTCGCAAAGAATCTGAAAAGCCTCTCCGGTGATTGTGGCCATGATAAAGCCACGGTCGACATCTCCCATGCTGCTGATGAGCTCTCACTTCTTTCCAGCGTGCTTAGCGACCTGGTGCAGGCTGTAAATGCTGCCAAAGATCAGTACACCGAAACCTTCAACCAGGATCTCAGGGAGATATGCCATCAACTGGAAAGCATATTTGAGGACGTCGAAGACTGTTGTCAGGAGATGCACAAGACCGCGGTTGGATGGCTGCGGAAGAGAAAATACGTGGAAAAGCTACACAAACACATGGAAGCAAGCATTCGCACCCTGATTGTCATGCGTACTGTTCTTCTTCATGGCAAATCGTACGGCCTGCACACGTGAGTGACCGACATCGACAGATTCGTACAGCGCTAACTCGGTTACAGCTCTGGAGGACGGCTGGCCGAATCAGCACCGCATGTAGTCCAAGAAGATCATGTCATCCTAGAGACCGTCTTTGCAACCAGGAACGCCATCACCAATTTGAGAAGCAGTCCGACAAAATCCCACCGGCATACTTCATCGAATTCCTCCTCGGCTGCCTCCACAGAAATCCCCACTTTTGTGCCAGGTGCCCATGGTCGGAACCTTTCTTCTGCCACCGGGGTTGACACACCGGTATTTGAGGACGTCCTTCCTTCTAGCAATAGATCCGGCGGCAAGCAAAGAAGTAACGACGATCACTTGGCAGAGAGATTTGCAAAACGAGGTGTCCGCCTAGCAGTTCACAGCTCCTTCTTGGATAACAACGCACACGATATCCCGGATGCCCTCAAAGAGAGATGGGTGCACAACGCGCGAGCTCGGAGCAGTATGGATGAGATCGACTCCGGCGGTCCCTCAAACGCTCCACTCGGCACCATCCCGGAGTACAACTCAAGCTCAAGCCCAGAGGAAGTAGCTGGAGCCGAGATCGATCGTCCAGAACAGAAAATGCCGGCTGCAAGCAGTAGTGAAGAGTCCACGCACGCAAATCTCTCCAAGGCTAAGAAGATGGGTCGCACATTGATGGCTATGCCGATGGGCAGGTCGATGGACAAGGTCATTCGAGGCCTACGCTCCACCAAGCTAAACCAGAGTGAGAACAAGGAGAAGGACAAGGCTGTGGAGCTGGAGCCGGACGAAGGCGCCGACAAAAGCTCAGACAAGATAGGCTGGACCTATCGATTCACCAAGCGCTTTGAAAGACCTGAATTGACCACGCCTGACTACAACAAGGATTCCGAAAACATGGTGTTGCGATAGACGGGAAGACGATGAGGCTGTTGAACGCTTAATGGTGGAGGACGGTGACGTCATCTCTCCTGAATAGCCAACTAGAAGTCTCAAGTGCGCACAACAATGACCTTGCACTCAATATATATTAACCAGTGCATGGCGTGTGTCATGATGGCAAGGCATAATAAAATCATCATTGTATTGTGGGACCCCTTTAAACTAAGTGTGGAACTCCATGGTATCCGATTTCTGTCATCTCGTCAAACGTTCATCATACTGATTAGGCATATCTAAAGTGCACATGACCATAATGAGTGTCTCAAATCAAGTCGTTGTCGAAGAAGACGTCCAGGTTCAGGTTTGCGCATCTCTCTGCTTCCTATGCTCCTCCTCCAGTAGGCTCTGCTTCTTGATATAGTCCAGCACAATCTCTTCCTCAGTCCGCTGTTTCGTCAAGTGTTCCTGGCGGGTCTTCTCATCCTGCTCAGACGCAGTAAATGCTCGTTTCAACTCCTCATCCTCTTCCGCACCATGACCATTAGTCACATTTGTCCCAAGCGCCTCTTCACGCTTGGTCAGGTCCGCATGTTTGAGCTGGTTCTGGTCATGCAACCTCTGGCTCTCCTCAACAGCGCGCTTGAAGTCCTTGTCGTTGTCATAATCTGTATCGATGCCCGAATCATTGCTCTCTGCAAAGTCTGTGACGGTTGGTTGTGATCTCGCAGCCTGCGATGCCTTATACTCTTCCAAACTCTTCGTCAGGACCTTTTCGAGTTGGTTCCTATGTTCTTCGTCGTCATCTTCCTCGTCTTGTTCTGCCACAGTAGACACTGTCCCGGTCTCTTGGGACTCACGACGTTGTTGGTGATCGGCCTGCGCTCGTTTGAACTCCTGCAGACTCGCGCGGAGAGCGCTCTTGTACGCTTCGTCATTGTGGTCGTTTCCATTGTGTCCTGCATTGTGCAATTCCCTGAGACTTGCGCGTAGAGCTCGCTCGATGATGGCATCTCCACTCGGGTTGCCTTTACTCGTTTCAGTGACCGCCGTGGTGATCGCGTGCTCATAATCTTGCATGGAAGAATCTTCGTCGGGAGAGTGAGTCTTGGCCAACTCTAGTGCGGAGACTGACCGGGTATGATCAAGATGATGGCTGCTGTCGTGGTCAAAGGGACAGTAATTGCAATGGCTCTTGATCTTGCCAGTAATACCACCACTACGCTTGGCTTCTTCCTTCTTGACGTCCTTTTCGCGACGCTCCAATTCTTTCTGCTCTTTCTTGAGGTGATCTCTTCGCTCGGCCAGTGCCTTGCGCTCATCCCAGCTGAGATGTCTGGTGTTTTTGAAGCCGTGGACCAACTCAACGGAGTCACTATGCGTCTTGGTTAGGATGTGGCTTTCGATCGCTTCCTTGCGTTCAGTGCCGTAAAGATGTCCACGTTTCTTTTCCTCAAGCTTGCTGTCCTTCCAGGCTTGGATGATTGCGTCTCTTTCTTCTGGGGTGCTATTTTTCCAGTCCTCGAAGCCTTGAGCCGTTCGAGCAGCGATAATGTAGTTCTGCACATTGCTGCCGAAGTGCTTGGCAACTTCAGCGTAGATACCTTTGGCGGTATATCCGGGAAGTCCCCAGATGCCGGCACCAGGTTTCAGTATTAAACCTCCAAAACCCTTCGCGGCACCTTTGAAGAAACCAGCAGCGCCTTCCTTCCTCGCTCCGGCAAGAGGTTGGGTCACTAATCCGGTCACACCATCGTAGAAGCCATAGGTGAACTCTTTGCCAGCTGCCCTCAAGCCAGACTGGAAATCTGTAATCTTCTCACTTTTACGGACAGTCTGATCTCCGTATAGTTTCGGGGCGTTGTGGAATCCCTTGGCCAACGAGAGCGTGAAGTCCATGGGTGACTTCACACCAGCAGAGACAATCTTTCCCACGGCTTTGGCGCCTGATATAGCAGTCTCCAGTGAAATTTGACCGACTTCTTCACAGGCAGGAGAGTGATCACGGTGATGCGGTTTGGGTGAGCCTGAGTGAGATCGTGAATGAGAACGATGATGTGACCATCGGCGATGGTGGGAATGGCTTCTCTTCGAACCATCTGGAGAGATGACTGATGCCATGGCTGAGGGCCGTGACGAGGAAGTTGTTGCTACCAGAGTTGCTCCTCCCATTGGTTCGCTGGATGTGGGAGACTGCACTCTTTCATGAGAATAGGTAGGTCCTGCAGGACCAGATGGGCTTTGCGAACGTCCTCTTTCAAGAGATTTCTTGGACTCCAACGAGTTTCTCTCCGGAGAGGCAATCGCAGACTCAGGTATTCTTTCAGTAGAAAGATTGGTTGGTGTGGGAGTCTCCGAGCCTGCCGAATGTTTCCTCTGTTGTTCCCTCTCATGCAGATCTTTCAGCTCGCCTGAGGCTGTCTTCAAGGATTTCAGAATTTCTACAGGGAAGTCTGCAATTCCCATGGAAAGATTTCCAATCGTCCCAATAAGGGCTGAGGCACCACCTGAAATTGGTTCCCATGGGCCGTCCTCAGTTTCATATTCCCGAGCTCGGTAAAGTTTCAAATCGGAGAAATCGAGAAGACCTTCGCTTCCAAGAACTACAGCGGCCAGAGGGGAAAGTCGAATATCTGTCCGTTTTATTCGCCAGACAGCAGTACGCGTGGGGGCCAACGAGCATCGTACGTCTGGCAGGTGTAGTTGTTTGTGGAAGGACTGTGCACCCGCTTCTGTGCCGTCCTCTGCTTTGATCTGCATGCTTAACTCATTTGCTCGTTCAAAGGACTCTGGCTTGAGGGCGGCCATAATCTGTGCTGCCAGTTTGTCTGCGGTCAACTGCTTGTACGGAATTGGTTTGGGACCTGCTCCTGCGCGCGCTGTCATTGCACCCCAAAATGGTTGATCGCCGAAGAAAGGCACGACAACAGTCGGGCGACCAGCAAGAATACCGGCGGCAGTTGTACCAGCACCGCCATGGTGGACGACACACGATACATGCTTGAACAGCCAGTCATGCGGGCAATTTCCCAACATGAAGACACCTTCAGGAATGCCTAATTCATCAGCACCGAGCCCGCCCCAGCCTTTGGACACCAGCGCTCGTTGACCGGTCTTCTTGATAGCTTCGAAGATCATTTTCGTCATGGCATTAGGATCATCAACCACGATCGATCCAAAACCGATATACACAGGAGCCGGGCCAGCCGCAAGGAAGTCTGCGAGTTCCTGCGCGGGGGTATAATTTGTCGACAGATTTAGGAAGAAGAATCCAGAAATATCGATATAGTTGCCCCA
Organism: Exophiala sideris; assembly: GCA_000835395.1. Lineage (NCBI taxonomy): Eukaryota > Fungi > Ascomycota > Eurotiomycetes > Chaetothyriales > Herpotrichiellaceae > Exophiala > Exophiala sideris. Next base: position 777,619 of record KN846951.1, on the reverse strand, counting down.
ATCTGCGGGTTTCGGTATCAAAGCAGGTGACCAGCAGTAGGTCCACGGTATGCGAAGGCGACTGACCATACCTGGAGCCCACATGATGCTGATAGGTTCGAGGTTCAGACTTCTCTCACGGAAGCGGTTAATCACATCACCCAATCCTTGCCAGGTCAACATATCGACCAAGGCGTAGGTGACAAAATTGGCCATATTGGCATCAGTGTTGGACGAGACAATGTTCGCAAGAGGATGGGGAAACGATTGCGTCGGTGACCAGGGCATGGTAAACATTAGGTGTAACGGAATGCCGAGCTTTTCTGCAATGTGAACATGGGCGAAACTGGGAGGATTTGCAATAATCGCGTCTGCCACGAACGGCTTCATGGTAGGATCTGTACCGAACGAAATGGCACTGTCGAAGCTGCGCGAATCGTCTGCGAGCTGGACGCCAGTCCCGTCCCCAGCCTCAATTGTAGACCTCCAGCATCCTGTGATGATCTCGTAGATACCCTTTCGTCGCTTTCCGACATCGCCACTTTTGAGCGAGTCCATTCCGGGCATCAGGCCAGGGTTTTTGACCATGAAAGCCATGAGCTCTGCAGGATCACCCCCAATACTGAAGAACTCGAGACCATTTTCGGTCACAAAGTCTCTGAAAGTTGGATGCGTTGCTATCCTCACCCGGTGTTTGTATTTGTTCTTCAGCACTTGGCCCAACGCAACGAATGGCTGAACGTCTCCTCTGCTGCCCACGATTTGAATGACAATGTTCATAGGCGGAGGAGGCAGGCCTTCTGTCTCGCCCAGACCTTCTGGGATTGGTGGCTCTCCATCTGCCTTTTTTCTCTGCAATTCTAATTGGTGTCGCAGGGCTGGCAAGAGCAGCTTCGTAAGCTTGCTATTCCGCTGGTTGATGTTGATGTTGACTCTGCCATCATTGCCAAGTCGAGCACCAGTGTCCAACCCGTTCTGGCTGATATCAAGCTGGCCGTAGTCTGCGCTATTGTAGGCCGGTGCAGGAACATCGTCTAGATGCGGAGATGCGCCGCCATGGTGCCGTGCTGAGGCATTATTTGGGTTCTGTGTAGTCTGTCCCTCTTCTTGATTTGCTGCCGCAATTGCTTCGGCCTCTTGTATGATTTGCACGGGAAGGCCTATTACTTCGTTCGGCTGAGGGTTCGGGGGAGGAGTGTCTGAGGCAGACATTGTCGCGGCTTCAATGCATCAACGGAGGGTGTAGAGCGAGGAGGAAGGACGAGTACGACCTGCAGGACGGCAGTCAGAGGTATATCAAGAACGTGGGTCAAATGCTACAACCGAGGGGGCGGTTTCTCAAGGGAATCAGAAGTGGCAGCATCCTCTTTGTATGGAGTAGAGGGGTAAAGTGAAATATAAAGTTTCAAAGAGCCCTAGAGCATGTCTAAGCGTGACGACGGATTGATTGCATTTCTTGTAAAACGACGGTGACGAGGGGAATAGCAGATAGTTGGATGGACATTGATTGAGTAGCGGCATGGGCAGGGTCATCGTTGACAGGCACTTGTCCCAAACCAGCTGATGCCTTTTCCGACTTGGTTTCGCGAATCACCATCTCCAGGCATCTCCCCGCCATCACACTCAGCAACCCACTCATGCTCACCACCGCTTAACACATGGCTGAATCAGCATCGTTCCGGGCATCCACACCCCCATTTCTGATATTTTATTGGCTTCAACACGTACCTATGCGCTAGATCTACAGCTTAATCAAGGTCTGAAGCTGCGCGAGCATTTTGCCGCTTTCTCGTACTTCCAGCCCCATGCACGATGCAGTGGACTCAATCATGCTGAGATAATCATCATTTTCGACCTCTGTGCTTCCAGCTTCGAGCCACAGTTTCCATTGTCTCGAAAGTGATTTCGCCTTCTTCTGCTGCATTCATGTGTGAGACCAATTTCGAGATGAGTCGGTCAACCATTCCAACGACATGTACGCGTCCAGCGCTTTCCGGGTGCCAGATCATCCTAAGAGTACCTCTCAGTCGACATGTTCAAACATGCTTGATTATGTTAGCAAGGCTGGGATGTGTAACTTACGGATAAACCGAGCCATAGTCTTTCCCTGGCCCCTCATCTAACCAGCTCTCGTTCTCCCAGAGCCAATTGAACCGATCTAGCCACATTTTTTCGACCACATCGACGCTAACATAGCCTTGCGTGCTGGATGTGTACGGATAGAATCCCAGCTGATGAGGTCAGCAATGGTCCACGTGTACGATTGCCTTTTTCAAACTTACGGGTGTCATATCTTCCGTGTACCAACTGCCAGGAATCTCCACCAGAGCCTTGTCAGCCTCTGCAGATCCCGGTGCTGGTTGCTCTGGTATTGGCGTCGGTATCATCCAGCTGCTCGCGTATTTCTTGTAGTCCGGCACATGTGGCGGCTTCTCCGGGAAAGGTTTAGGTAAGAAATAAGGTAGCGAATCATGCGCGTTCATGCTGCTGTCGTACAAGAAGTCGTGATCCTGAAGCAGCCGTACCGTCGTCTCGCGAATCTGGTACAGCGGTGCACGGTATCCCACCGGCCTTTTACCACCCCTCAACTTCGTGACAAGCTCGAGGCACTTCTCCAGAACGTCCTTCTCCTGTTCGACAGTCATGGCATAAGCGCCCTCGTGACTGTATCCATGCAGCCCGAGCTCCGCGCCACTTTCAAGGATCTCCTGTGCTTGAGTCGGGAACGTCTCCAGACTGTGTCCGGGAATGAACCAGGTGAGTTTGTCGGATATACCATGTTTCTTGAAAAGCCGTAGTAAACGTCCGACACCGACATTCGCGCTGAAGATACCCGCCGAATAATCTGCCAGTGTGTTGCTCGGATCATGTCCAGTACCGAGGTATCCAGAAATTGCGTCAAAATCCACAGAGAGGCAAATGCGTAAACGTCGCTTCCTCTTCGGCGGACTCAGCGATGCAGAAATTGCTGTAGGACGGGCGGAAACGTCGACGTTGTTTCCAGATTTCGCTTGGGGACCGAGTATCTGGTCCTCTCGCCATATGACTCTGCCCTCCATTCCGCCGTCGACAGATATGCATTCACCCGAGATATGTCCCGCCGCACGATGACTCGCCAGGAATGCCATTGCTCTCGCGACGTCCTCGGGCTGTGCTATCTTCTTCAGGGCGACCGTAGCTTGGCATTCGGCCCACATCTCCTTTGGATCGTCGAGACGGTCTCCAATAAGAGCAGTATTGACCCAACCAGGAGCAACAGCATTGATTCGAGCTTTTGAGTTCAGTCGGACGATCTCGTTCTTGACTGTACGCACCAAGCCGTATTGTAGGCCGGCTTTGCCTGATGCATATCTGGATCTGATAAGCAAGTGGCATGGCGCACAATCACAAGTGATACATACTCGGCATGTCCTTCCTGGCCGAATTTTCCAGTTTCCGAGCCGGTAATGACGATGGCAACATTGTCAAGCTCTCCACCTTGGGCTTCCTGGCTCTGCTTGACAGACTGCAGGAAGTGTTTGACGGTCAAGAATGTGCCTCGGACATTGTTTCCGTTCACCTTGTTACATGAGTAAACGTTCTGGAAAAGCAATACTGACCAGCAGAAGCTCACACCTTATCCCATAGCGCGGTATCAATTTCCCAGATGGGAGGATGAGCTGTCTCATCGGTGATTCCTGCGTTAGCGACCAAGATGTGCACCGGTCCGAATTTGTTGGTGGCCGATTTGAATGCTTCTGCAACTGACGACTCGGAAGTCAGGTCGCCCTGTGTGGTGAAAAGTCGAGATTCCTGGGCTGTCGTGGAACATAGCTCGGAAACATTAATCGATCTTCTGTCGAAGCCTGTGACACAACATCCCAGCCCTGATGATTGAGTTAGGGATCACCATGCTAACATCGACATTGTCTCTGGCCAACTTTAATTTTCTTTTGAAAACTTACCGAGAAATTCTTTCACTGCCGCGCTACCAATTCCTCCTCGAGCTCCAGTGATGAATACATGGAGGTCTTCGAGGCCTAAAAAAGATTGGGCTCTATCAGTCATCGTCGCAATACTCAGATTTGCAGGATGAAGGCAGATCGCACATTCTGCTCATGTTCTCAACCTCATCGTAGACTTTAGCTGATGTTTCTGAGACCGGACATCTCCGTTGCTGTTTACCACGGCATGTCGTCACTCATCATCGCGGTCAATTAGGTGAGCTAGAGTGGCTAGGTACCATGGGCGGATGTTACAGTATCAAAAGTACCTGGTACTTCTGCTTAGGCTGCAAGTTACAGTAGGTGCCAGCCACCAAGTAAAGTTAGGGACATTTGCAGGTTCCTTTTGCCACGCGGTTATCCCGGAGAGCCTGGAGTCACTAGACTCGGTGGTTTAACTCTCTTTCCGCATGCACATGGTTTGGTGTTCTCATACGGAGTCGCTCATCACAGGCAAGCGATCACTCGCAGTGCTCGAAGTACGACTTGCTTCTAGCAGGCACGGAGTACCTGAAACAACTCAAGGGCAGGGGCCGAATGATCGCCACCTTATCTTCCTGCCAACTTGAGTTAGCTTGGACCAAATCCAAGATGACCTTCTCGGTACCTGAGAATCCATTTCTTACTTGTCCTTTGTTGTCACCTATCTCGCCTATCAAAACTCGTGTGTAAGCCTCTTGGTTGGTCGATAAGGAAGCCATAGTCTAACACTCAACACGTTGTTCTATGTAGCATTGCATGCGGTGAGGTGATCGCGATTCCCATGCTGCTGGCAGATACCCATGTCTCGCCCTGGGATCGAACCTTAGTAGGCCTGAACGTGAACGGCAGATGTCCTATCTTTTGAAATCACCTAAAATGTCGCCTCTCATCATCAGGGTGTCGCTATATTTTGGACTCGAGATTTTCTCCGCCCTCTTCTTCCTTACAAGTTGATATCCTTGAGTCATCCGCTCTGCTTCAGTTTTACAGGCTCCATGTCTACCCTTCAAGGCGAGAAGGACGTCAGTCCGAGTGACGGGGACGTCCCAACACCTACAGCGGAAGTCTCTGACCTCATCAATGCATCTGGTCACGTCCAAGAACTGGATCGCAACTTTAGTCTCCTGGCGGCCACTGGTATTGGATTAGTCGTTGGCAGTGTGAGTACTTCGGTTGGGGAAAGCTGTGCTATCGAAGCATGAATCTCTGGTCTGCTTTCGTCGTCGTCGATATAGCTTTCTGACAATTCCTAGGTATGGCCCGCCATTGGTGGATCGATCCTCGTCGCGATCTTCAACGGCGGCCCCCCTGGCGTGATCTATGAATTCATAACAGTCTCCCTTTTATATTGGATTGTCGCCGCCTCGCTTGCCGAATTGGCCTCGGCGATCCCATCGAGCGGCGGAGTATATCACTGGGCTTCTGTGACCCCCGGCAAGAGATGGGGGCGCGTCATCGGGTGAGCCCATTCTGGTGTAATTTCGCATTGCGTTACAGGCTAACGCGCAGCTCTCCAGCTTTTATGCAGGGTATTGGAATTGGCTGGCTTGGGTGTTCGGCGCAGCATCCATGAATTTCATCTTTGGTTTGTATGGCCTGCTGCTCTTCGACGACGACTGACAGGTGTCAGCCAATACCATCGTCCAAATGTATGGTGTGACCCACAGCGATTTCGTCGCACAGCCATGGCATGTGTTTGTAACCTACCTGGTGAGTACCCACGCCGAGTTCTTCGAGAGAGACAACAGACAGATCTTTTGACAATGCATGCCTAGATCGTGACCTGGATCGCTTGTATATGTGTCTGTCTTTTCAACAGTGTCATGCCTCATCTCAATCTGGTGGGGATATTCATGGTCTTAGCAGGATTCTTCATCACAATTGTGGTGGTGTACGGTCTTTCAACCATCGTTGGTTGCTTCATGTACTGACACGAATATAGTGCCGCAATGCCTGGATCAGGCGGACGCCCACCACATGCTTCATCAAGCTTTGTATGGAGTCAATGGACGGCAGATATCGGATACTCCAACGGGTGAGGTCTCATCCGCGAAGAACCTATATCTCTGGTCGGAACACGTGACAACTGACACTCAGTAGGTTCACTTTTGTCGCTGGTATGCTGAATGGCGCGTATAGTGTGGGAACCCCGGATGCAGTTAGGTAAGCCCTGGGAAGAAGCAGGCTTCGGAAGGATCGACAATTGCTGATACCTGGCACATGCAGTCACATCGCCGAAGAAATCCCCAACCCGGGTAGAAATGTGCCTATTGCGATAGCGGCCCAAATGGTCGTCGGGTTCCTCACTGGGGTGCTGTACATTATTGCGATAATGTATGCCATCAACGACTACGACGCTTTGTTCGACTCAGCGTTCCCCGTTGCCGAAATATACCTGCAAGCGACCGGGTCCTCGAGTGGTGCGATCGGGCTCCTCTGCTTGCTGCTTTTTTGCGTCGGGCTCTGTCTAGTTGGAGTGTACATCACCGCGGGGCGCACTCTCTGGGCGCTGGCGCGAGATCAAGCAACTCCATTCCCTAAATATCTGGGCAAATGCCATTTGTTGCAACCATTACTTGTGGATGTCTTGTGACCGTCTTGGGCTGGTAAGTTGTCAACTCTCTGATGGTGACATGGACTTACACTGGTGTAGCATTTATGAAGGAAGCACCACCGCCTTCAACGCCTTTGTTGGAAGCTTTGTCCTTATGAGCAGCGCATCGTAAGTGTTTGTCTTTTGCGGATACACAATTGCTGACGAGCGATAGCTATATTGCGGCGATATTGCCACATCTCTTGACGGGCCGCAAAAACATCCATTTTGGGCCTTTCCGATTGGGAAAGCTAGGAATCGTCTTCAACTTCATCGCCTGTGGATACATGATCGTTTGGTTCGTCATATATTGCTTCCCATTTGCTCTACCGACCGACGCGCAAACAATGAATTATGCCTGTGTCATTTGGGGAGGACTTACGATTTTCGTGACAATTTGGTGGTTCATTGGCCAAGGACGTTATGTTGGCCCGCAGACCACCGGAGGGATCAACGCTGAGATTGAGAATGTCAGAAGGGCCAGTGTGGCGAAGCGAGCCAGTGTGTAGGCTGTAGCCCGCATTTTGAGCGCTCCTTGTATCAGACTGGTAGTATGGAGTATGGCGACCAGAGTCTGGAAAGAACAAGACAACTTAGACAATAGCTCCTGCAGAAAACTCGCCCACAAGGTCTCATTTCTTCATCTACCAGCCTCAAGCGCGTCGCGGCAGCATCAAGCATTGCATAATGCCGAATAGAGGGTTTCTTTATCTGCTTCTCGTACCGTGAAGCCAAAGCGTCTTGAGTCAAAAGTTGCGAAGTTGCCACGGCAAAACTTCGGTCCTACAATTTTTACTATTCGGGATTAGTGTTACAGTCTTGGCACACGACCATCGCACTTGCCCTTCTATCTCACGAATTTTCCACTCAGCAGGTGCACTTTAGACAAATCGTAAACCACAACAACAGCCACCCAACATGTCTGAGAACGGCGGCGAGGTCGAAGTCGAATCCCCAGTCTCGGGCTACCCGGTCCTGCCCAAAGATGTCGTCTCTGAAATTGGCAGCATCAAGCTGTTCAACAAATGGGATTTCGATGTCGAAATCAGAGATATCTCATTGACGTACGATACCATGGCACCTTAAAGGAATCATCAGAATACTAACAATGGCGTTTTTCAGCGACTACATTCAAATCCGATCTCCTGTCTACCTTCCTCACTCCGCCGGCCGATATGCGCAGAAGCGATTCCGAAAGGCCCAATGCCCAATCATCGAGCGATTGACCAACTCCCTGATGATGAACGGTCGCAACAACGGCAAGAAGTTGATGGCTATCAGAATCGTCGCACACTCCTTCGAGATCGTATGTGTTAATGATGACAATGAGAGAGATTTTGCAAATCTAACATCACAAATCAGGTCCACATCATGACCGACCAGAACCCCCTCCAGATTGCCGTCGATGCTATCGTCAACTGCGGTCCTCGGGAAGACAGCACCCGAATTGGTAGCGCCGGTACCGTCCGACGACAAGCTGTCGATGTGTCTCCTCTCCGCCGTGTCAACCAAGCCATCGCCCTTCTCACCATCGGTGCCCGTGAGGCTTCCTTCCGAAACGTCAAGAGCATCGCTGAATGCCTGGCCGAAGAGTTGATCAACGCTGCCAAGGGTAGCAGTAACTCTTATGCCATCAAGAAGAAGGACGAGTTGGAGCGTGTGGCCAAGAGCAATCGGTAAAGTGCTTACTGGGTTATGGTGTTTTGTGGCAACGAGCATGGTACGGCTTGCCTTCATAGCGGTCTGGTGGAATGCACCTACGATTGTCCATCAAGCGGTTGCACAAGAGCTGGTATTTGATCCGGCGGAAATCAAAAGATTCAGTGCCTAGATTATGCTGATGTTCACCCAAAATCAAAGTGTGACAAAATTCGAGACCGAGCTCATGGTTTTTGTGATCACCAATTCTCTTGCCTTCCAGTTATGCGATTTTACCATGTTGCACATTTGACAGAGTTGCACACCCACGAAAGGGAGTCCATGCCGTGGAAGTTTTGGTTCACGGTTACGACGCAGATTTTCAAATATCAACGTGAGTGCATTGCTGTGGGCAGATATCTTATAAGGAGTGCGACTGGCGAAACTTAGGTTCCGTCAACGATGCGCGTCGCAGAATTACCCCTATCAAGGATTGCAACGATCGTGGTGGTTTAGTGAACGCAATCAACACACATGTGTTGTCCAAAATTGGTTCTTATGCTGATGTCTATCATAGCAATTCGAAGATCTACGTGCAACCATATTGTCCAGAAACAAGCCATCCTTCCATCATCATGCTCAAAGTGTGGTGCCGAGCGTTGGTATATCTTTGCCAGCACGAATCCAATCATGTGCCAATTCGAGTATAGGTACCCATCACCATTCGAGCCTATCTTTATATCCCAAACGCCCGTTCACAATATGCAACTCATTAGTGCTCATCATCATGACTATTTTTCCTTGCAAACCACGTGTATTCGTTCGCAATCGACGTCTTGAGCGACGGCATGGGAACATCGTCGTTTGACCTGATATGGTTTCGCTTGTTCGGAGCCAGCTCCCCTGAATGGAATGAACTGCAGAACCTCAAAGCCTCCTGGTGCGAGTGGGCCTGTCTGTTTAGATGTTTGTGATTGGCTTGATCGCATGACTTGTGCCATCCTCACTGATGCGCGGTAGGTGTGGGTGTCTCCGAGAGAGTCATCTGCTTGCTGTTTCGATGTCGGTGGTCCGAGGATAGTATCCTCTCGGAGGTCTGGCGTCTCCGAAGGCTATCATTTGATTTCTTAGTCGGACCTCCCTCATGTATGCTTCCTGTGAAGGGGACTTTTGGTTGAAAGAGGCGCCCTCGAAGTCTTCTTTGGCGAAATGTCTCTGAACAGCATATCCAAGGCAAGTCGTGGCAGCAGCGCCCAAGATGCACAGCAGGACGATAACTTCGTCCGGCAGCGCTCCTCCGCTCGAGCTCATGCTGTGCGATGATCCAGGTCAATGCAACAAGGGACGACCTCTGGGGAAGTTGCGAACGCCTGCAGTCGCTTGTAAGGGGTTCGAGAAAGAGACTGTAAAGCAGTCACGGCTGAGCAATGCTAGCAAGAACAGTCTATCAAGACCAAGCGAGTGTAGAACAATTGCTTTCAAAGAAGAAGAACAAGCACGCGCTGGATATACGACCATGAACAAATGCAGGAACACAGACTTCATATACCAGATTTCATGTAACCACGTCCCTTTCCTATTTCGTCCCAGGAACCGATACAGCCAATGGTGGCTATGGAAGAATGCTTGGGCAAGGCTTCATTTCAAAGCAGGAACCCATCTGCCGCATGCCAAGTCACACAAGTCCCTGCCACCACGTCTATAACATTGTCAGGATCCATTCTGGCAGTCAACGTTCGTATCCATCGACTGAGAAGGTTAGTACGGTTCCAAAGTTAGCAAGACACACCCAGACACTAAACCTCTTTCAGCCACAGACACGAGCTGCCCAATCGGAGCCCCTAAACATCGAGGAAATTGGTCCACCCATGGCCCATCGGTATCAACGACATGTTTTTCTCATTTGAACAGCCATCCCTTCCATATCAACTACCATGCGGCTCAACCATCCACATAGAAAGAACCCGTCTGACGACCAACCATAACTTCGCAAAAGCATTTATTTGCTGCACGCGACCGTGAAGAGACGACTTCGTCAGACGTGCTGTACCTCACACGCTTTCATGGGTCTCTACACTCGGTCCCTGGCCGCGCAATCTCACACCACTCCGTCTGCAAAAGGCCAATGGCGCTGCATTCCCACACACTTATGCGGCCACGGAGAGCTGGTCATGAGAAATCAAGAAACGGATGCTTGACTTGCAAGTGCGTCTCCTGCCCCCTTCGAATTGATACAAGACTTACCGTGGCATTTCAGAATCCGAAGAGTGAAGTGTGATGAAACGCGTCCTTCTTGCCGAAACTGCACTTCAACCGGCCGCAAATGTGAAGGTCCTGTCGTACATCAGGTCCAATTTATTCAGGATCAACCACCTCGTCGGGCAAGTACTCCTATATGGGTACCAGAAATCTCCCTCCTTGCTGCCGCTCACCCCTACTATGAGAGGCGCGCCTTCGACCACTTCGTCAAGCACACGGCGCCAATATTTGCAGGTCATGTCGACGCGAGCTTCTGGACAGATCTGGTTCCTCGACTCGCCCAGTCCAACGACTTTGTCTGGGATGCCGTAGTGTCGATCAGCTGTCTTTTCGAACATGTCCCCTACGAAAATCTGGTGACCAGATTTGACCAGAATTTCCCCTCCCAAGTCACCAACAAGCATCATCAGCAAGCTCTAAAATATTACAATAGGGCGATCACGAGCGTCCGGCGTTTGGCTGACCGTGATGAGTTAAGCGATTCTGTTGCTACCTTGAGTTGTATCCTCTTTGCATCTGTGGAGTTTCAGCAACGCAATGTGACCACTGGGACGGAGTTGGTCAAAGACTGCTGCAGAATGTTGACACAGGGTATGTCGACAGGCCCCTCCAAAAGAGCTTCGCAGACGAGCTCTGCCCTTCACGAGGTTGTGGCTCCCTTCATACTACGCAAAGCACTTCTCACTGCCACACTCGGAACATTTCTACCTCCAGAATGGCACGCCCATCATAAACCAAAGTTGGCAAAAGGAAAGCCGCTTGCAGCATGCCCGACGCTTAACGAGGCTAGCATCCAACTATACACCCTACTATACCAGTGTTTTGAAGTGACAAGAGTTGCAGACATAGTCCCTGATGTTGGCGAAGACCCAGGCAAGGACCGCTTTTTGGCGTTACGCACCGTCTTGCTCGAGACCTTGACGCAATGGAAATTGTCGTTCATGACAGAGCAATACCAGAAGGCTCGCGAGGAAGCCAGCTGGATGTGCTCCTACCTCCTGATGTACTGGACGCTCTGTTATATCTCCCTCGCAGCGTGCGCCCACGCCAACCAAACAGCGTTCGACGAACACCGCGACCATTTCGGCACGATGATCCACCATGCCGAAATCTACCTCGCACATCTCAACGAATGTAGTACAGAACTACCTCCGTTCCAGATCGAGCCCGGAGTCCTGCCGGTCCTTTACTTCTGCGCCATGAAGTGTCGGGATCCGGTACTCCGTCGGGAGGCGCTGCGACTAATGCGACAGGCTCCAAAGCAAGACACGCTCTGGGCGTTTATTGCCCCAGAACGCGTGGTCGAGAGAGTCATCGCTCTCGAAGAACGTGAAATGAATTCGACTGTCCCGGACGATGCACTCGACCTGCCGACTAAGTGGCCGCCAGAGAAGTGTCGGTTCGCCCACGTCAGTGTCTTAAGCAGAAATGCCGGAGGAGAACAGCGTCTGGCCTTGCGACTAGACAGGTTCGTTTTCCAAGCAGACCGGACGAGGAGGTTGGTCACTGAATTTGCCTGGCTGGACCAGGATATGAGCCCATGACAGGATACAATCGGCATGTCAGGCGACTGCACATTATCAAGCGACCTTTTGTCCCCTCGACAGTACCTCTAGACATATCACCCGGCATAGTTCCCTTGACACACGCCACTTACACAAGCTGCTCAAACCAGGCCGAGCTTCTAAACAGGGATATTTCACACAAGGACCCTTTGAGAATGGATCTCCAGGCCAATACATGTAAACACCTGCAAAACTCCCACGCCAGACGGCGAGCTTGTTGTTGAAGCACGTCTGGCTCGTCTTGGCCAGTTGCTCCCAAGGCCGGCCAGGTTCAGTCAGTGTTCCAACGTACAACGCCCACAACTAAGGCATTTCGGTGGTTGTCACCGGCAAGCATTGCCGAAATAGGGCTCGCATTGTTGTAGAGCGGTCTCGCTTCCCACCTAAAGTAATGATGTGCCGGGGTGCTCGTCACGCCTAACGAGGTGCCTAAAGAAATTTTACTGCGGAGTACTCGGGCTACACGTAATATCTATATACGGTAGGCTAGCCGAGACACGTGACTAAAGTTTTCATGACAGCTTGCTTGCTCCTCAACTCCGTTTTATGACGCCCATCAACGACACTTATGACCACAAATACTCCAAAGACAGTACCCCAGCTTGATGCGCTTTCGTGATCAATCTTGAGATGATACCGTGAACACCCACCTCCAGATTCTTCTCCTACCTCCCGTCATGAAACACTCAGCTACCAGACTGCTTTGGAGAGCTTCTCGGCCTCGAATCACAGCTCACACCTCTCTACCAAGACCTCAATTTGTGACTCCAGCTCTGCGGAGACACGCATCTACATCAGAAAATGCCTCGAACGCAAGCTCACGCATAGTAAACTTCTTTTATGGCACCACTTTGGTTCTTGGCCTGGGCATCATTTACGTCTACGTCACAGACACAAGAGCATCAGCTCACCGTTATATCGTCATTCCTGCTCTCCGATGGTTCTACTCCGACCCCGAGGACGCTCACCATGTATCAAATCAGACATTAAAGTCCTTATGGGACTTTGGCCTTTATCCACGAGAACGAGGTGACCCAGACCAGAAAAAAGACCTCGAGGTCGAAGTTTTTGGACGTCTACTTAGAAACCCTATCGCTACTTCTGCGGGGATCGACAAACATGCCGACATCCCTGATCCTCTGCTTGCCATTGGTCCAGCCATCATCGAGATTGGAGGAGCTACCCCTAACCCTCAGTCTGGTAATGTCAAACCTCGAGTTTTCCGGTTGACTTCTCAAGAGGCAATGATCAACAGATATGGTCTCAATTCAGAAGGGGCGGATCATGTGGCTATGAGGTTGCGAGACAGAGTTAGAAAATTCGCCTATCGACTTGGCCTTGGTCACGATGAAGTCGCTGAGAAAGCTGTACTGGATGGCATTGCAGGTGTACCACCAGGGAGTCTGACACCTGGCAAACTGCTTGCTGTCAATATCGCAAAGAACAAAATCACGCCCGAGGATGATGTTGATGCCGTTACGCAAGATTATGTCTATTGTGTCGAACGGCTCGGCCCTTATGCAGATATCCTGGTCGTCAATGTTTCGAGTCCGAACACACCTGGTCTACGATCCCTTCAGCAAGGGGACAAGCTCAAAAAGATTCTCGATGGTGTCGTTACAGCTGCTCACTCTATCGACAGAAGGACAAGACCTGCTGTCATGGTCAAAGTCAGCCCTGACGAGGATTCTGACGAGCAGATTGCTGGGATTTGTGAGGCCGTCTGGGAGACAGGGGTGGATGGGGTCGTCGTGGGAAATACTACAAATCGCCGACCCGAGCCGATGCCGCACCTCAGAAACCTTACTCCTCTTGAAGAACAGCACCTTTTAGAAACTGGCGGGTTCTCTGGTCCTCATCTGTTTGACCGAACTGTGTCACTGGTAAAGCGCTATCGCAAACTCTTGACGGAAAAGCCAGCTGGATCGGAACCCTCCACAGCAACTACTCCGTCGAAGCCAAGTGCACTACGAGCTGAGGCGGAAAAGATCAAGGATGCACTCTCATCGAGCCTGCAGGACTTGTCCTCATCGTCGACGCCGTCGTCATCTTCATCAGAGCCAGATCCACTGGCGACTTCTGTTGATACAGAGGTGATACCCCGACCTCCACTGGAAAGCTCCGATTCTGGAAAACAACCACTGTTCAGCCTTCCCAAAGAGCGTTTCTATGACCAGTCGAAAGAAGAGCAAGATACGTTGGGAGACTCGAGGGAGCCCACGAAAGAACCACCCATCCAACCGCAGGATGAAAGAGACCGGTTGAAGGCCATCTCAGAAGCGATCGAACGACTTCCTCCTAGGGAGCAACGAGAGGCGCTTGAAAAGCTCGAGACTCCCATCCATCTTCCTCACAACGATCAACCAAAGATCATCTTCGCAACTGGAGGCATAACCAACGGCAAGCAGGCATTAGAAGTGCTAAATGCAGGCGCCAATGTTGCAATGATTTATACCGCGTTAGTGTATGGTGGTGTCGGTACGATTTCTCGGATCAAAGACGAGATGCGGGACGAGATGAGACGACTGGTCGAAGAGAAGCGATGAAGAGCCTCGAGTCAATGAGACAAGTCATACGTGAACCGTGATGATACGTGGGTTATCATCTTGACGGTTGCTCCACTACGCTCGATCATGGTCTCGCCCACCTTTATGAATCCACATTTTGCCAATATTCGACCACTTGCAATGTTATCGGCGTCTGTGTCTGCTCTCACTACCTCGAGCGATTCGTCGACTTCCTGTGCCTGTGGCCAGTCCTCTTCAAGGGCAACTTCGTTCCTGGGCAAATGCCAGTAAGCCTGAAGCCACGCCTGCAAAGCTTCGGTGGCATATCCCCGGCCCCAGACCTCTTCGACGAACATGTAACCAACCTCAGGGGGCTCTGGGATATGGCAGCCCAACACACCTATCGCTTTTCCAGGGGAAGAAAGTTCTTCTACCGCAAAATTGAAAGTTGTTGCATCATTTGGGGGAAGAAATCTGTTCATCCAGACTTGAGTGGCATCCTCGTCGACGTCATTTCTCCCTTGACTCGTCCATTTCATCACCTCGATTCGTGTACGCAGCACATGAATAGCAGGCAGGTCAGAGGCCTGGATCGGCCGTAGAAGGAGGCGTGAAGTTGTGATTGCGTCTGCTGGCGATGGAAAGATAGGACGCGTAGTTTTATGCTTCATGATCTGCAACAAAAACGCACCAATGAACGTTTGAGCAAAAGCACGATCAAACACCACGTATGACTACCTCGTAGTACCTGGAATATGCTATTTTGCCTAGCCGGCCTACCGAGGTTCAGGGCGATACTAAAAGCCAGAAATCCCCGGAAATGCATCGACTTCAAAAGATTTTGCCGGCAAAAAGGGTCAAAGTCCGCATCATGGCATTTGAGATTGCCTTGTCATGCCCCTGCATCTTAAACACCCACGACACCATCATTTGAATGGCGGTGTGTGGGTGGGCAATCGTCAATCTCCGGACGAATAAACAGCACGTTGGGCTTTTAGTACGACGCTATCTGATGAAATTGCAGCAATCACATTATCGGATGCGACTGACCGCCTTGACGCAGAATAGGCGGTGATCAGAAGTCCAACATTTGTATGCGGCCTTTCTACAAGAACGAGTCTTTTGTTGTCGTCGGTACTTCTACAAGGGAAGGTCGACCAAGGTGCTTTGCAGACTACTACAGGATTCCTCTAGACTCTCTGATTGCCGGTGTACTCGAGTCTTCTTATATAAGTCTACCTCGTATCCAGATGACTTGACAGATGGTTGTAGATCTCGGCAGCTTGTTCCGTCGTGCCCTCCAAGGCCAAAAGAGACGATCCTTCGCCCATTGGGAAGATGACATTGTCTGACACCACGGATTGGGACATTGCGATAGAAGATATCCATACTCCGTACTCACCAGCCAGGTGATCCAGACACAGAATCGTCCGCCCTCGGTGTCAAGAGGAAGTCATCATTGATCATGTAGACGTCTTTTCCTCTTAGACAAAAGGGCGCCCGTTATTCGACAAAACTCGTTCATTATCAGTGAAGTGAGTACCTTTGAGACTCGGCAGCCCATCCCTGTCAGACAGAGCCTTCTCTTGTCCCTGCGTCACTTTCACCGTCTCTCGCCTCTGTGCGCCTCCAACTTGCGCACCTTTTCTCTTTCCTCAACTACATCCCGACTCTAAGTCCTTGACTACCTACTTCCCTAACTCGATCATTTGAATATCGTTGCACCTCGATACCTCTACTCGCTATTCTCTTTCACTATATCCCGTCAGCTTGTCACATCTTCTCCGAGCATCGCTTCCTTTCACTGGGTGATCCATGGCATCCTCAGATACATCCTCATACTGCGGCGAACGGAGGACAGGTCGTAAGAGACTGGGCATACTTGGGAAAATGAGACTTACACGAAGAAAGACCGATCCCTGTGCCGACACCGGCTTCCCTGCCACCCAGTTCCTCATCTTAGGTGCGTCTACTGCTCTACACCGTTCATAACTTCTCCCATTGACCACTTGCAGCAATATGTCGACTCGCCGAACCCATCGCCGTCACCGCCATATTCCCTTATGCCTGGCTCATGGTCAGGAGCTTTGGTATCGGTGATGCCTCCTTCTACGCCGGCATCCTCATTGCCTCATTCTCCTGCTCCGAAGCCCTCACCAGTATGTTCTGGGGCGGTCTCTCAGACCGCATGGGTCGAAAACCTATCCTGCTTCTCGGCTTGTTTGGTACGATCCTATCATTGTTGATCGTTGGCTTTTCGACCAGTTTTACCATGGCACTTTCTGGCAGGATCCTCGGAGGTGCACTCAATGGCAACATAGGTATGCAATCATACATAACCCGTGCGACACCCCGATTGACAAAATGCAGGAGTTATTCAAACCATGGTGGGCGAACTCGTGACAAAGCCGGAGCACGAGCCAAAAGCCTTCGCCATCATGCCTTTCGTTTGGTCCATCGGCTGCATCATTGGTCCTGCGATCGGTGGGCTACTTGCGAACCCCGTCAAGTTCTACCCTGGCGTATTCTCGAAAGATGGACTTTTCGGTCAATTCCCATTCCTCTTGCCCAACCTCGTATGTGCCTTGATCATGTTTACTAGCATCGTCATCGGCTTCCTCTGGCTTGAGGAAACACATCCAGATTTCAAAAAAGGAGCCGAGCAGGACCAACCTCCCGCCACCAACGAGGCCACCACCCAGGCCATCCACGAACGGACGCCTATGATTCTGACGGCCGGCGCCAACGCTGATCCAGGCGCCGATCTCAGACGGGAATCCTTCGGTACATTCAACGAGGTCGACATTCAAAAAATCTCCCAGTGGAGACTTAACGCCGATGGCACCTCAAGACCTAGTTCGGTCACCGAGAAAAAGCCGGAGAAATGGCTTACCAGAAGGGTGGCAATGCTAACGCTCGCCCTCAGCTTGTACACTTATCACTCTATGTGTTACGACCATCTGCTTCCAATCTTTTTCCAGGACAGGCGTGCTGACGATGTCGCTCTGCTCGGTGTTGGTCCGTTTCATATTCCTGGCGGCCTCGGTCTATCAACCAAAGATGTTGGCGTTATTATGTCTTTCAACGGGTTGATTGCTCTGTTTATTCAGGCCGTCATATTTCCCTTCGCCGCCGAACGACTCGGTGTCTGGCGGGTTTTTGTTCTTGTCACCATACTGCATCCGGTGGCGTTCTTCATCGTGCCTTACCTTGCTCTTTTGCCGCAGGGTCTGCTATACCCAGGCATCTACTTTTGCCTAGCGATTCGCAACCTTCTCTCGATTCTCGATTATCCGGTCATTTTGATTCTTCTCAAGCAAGCGAGTCCTTCACTTTCGTGCCTCGGTCGCATCAACGGCCTGGCAGCTGCAGCTGGTGCAGCTTGCCGGACCGTGGCACCACCAATTGCAGGATTACTGTATGAATATGGGTCAAAAATCGGGTTTACTGGTCTGGCTTACTTTGGCGCTGGCGCCGTGGGTTTGGTTGGGGTGGTTCAATTGTGGTTTGTACCACGGGAAAAGCATGTATCGAGTGTTAACCCCATACTACCTTATCTGGAACACGAGGAACGCGCTGGGGATGTGGTCGAAGTCACGGTCGTCGATGACGGGAGCAGCGATGAGGCTGACGCCCACCTTGTCTGAAAATGGTGCCGTCTTGCGTCTTTGCGTGATAGATGGCCTCCCTAGCCAAAATATGTGCTTCTGGGCTCGAGACCGTAGGCCTCCTTCAATATATATTATTGAACTATTCTGAAGCCTCTGGAGCCTTCTCCTTGTGCACTGGCAACCCTACCTCGATGTCCCCTCTGAGGACTTTCACAAGCATCATTGAAGGATCCTGACCCGCTGCCGTATTTTTCCCCTTCTCAAAAACTACATTGATCAATGCCAATGCAGCGGCAAACAGCGCGACATCGCCACCTCGAATACCCTTCCACCACTTGTGCTTTACCCCGACCTTCCACAGCGAGTAGACGCTCTCCCTCGCAGCGTACACAGTCTGCAGATGTCCGGCTGGTGTACGGTCGAATATCTGAAAGCAGCCTCCCAGCAAGCCACCCAGGAAGAACCGGAACTGGGGCAGAAAAGCCCTTGGAAAGATGGCTTGGAAGAAACATATGCTCGCCCAAGCGGCGCCGATGGAGCCAGAAACGGCCAGCGTCGATCTCAGGACGGACTCGCCCAATCCGTTGAGAGACTTGAGAGGCTCGTTGAGGAAAGCTTTGAAGCGCATCACGGACATGGCGCCGTAGTACATGGCGTAGAAGCGCGCGAGTTGTGGGAACACAAGTAGATTTTGCTGCAAATAGGCCATGAAACACGACGGGTTTGACGGGTGTATCAGTGCGCAGCTGAGTTTCTGGATGGCCGGGTGTGTGCGCGAAGTTATGGGCGATATGATTGGGTTGACGCCCTCAGGTAGTGTCGCTATAGCGGGCGCGTTTGGCCGGAGGATGGGTGAGATGAAGGGCGGCCATTTCAGACGCGCGATTTGCGCGAGTGCGTCGAGGATGTTATCCGTAGAAGGCCATGAGCTCGCCAGTTTGGGGGACAACGTAGCCGGAGCACGCTGAATGTACTCTGGTGTATAGTCGAGGATGAATTTACCGTAAGATTCAGGGAAACAGTCTCGATCGAAGATGAAGGCGTGGAAGAGTTGGCCTTGCGACAGAGCGAAGAGAACCCATGATCCGAGCCAGGACGGTTTGTATTTCCTTATTGAGGGGAGATGGGCGATCGCGGCCCAACCGACCTCCAAAGCGTGGGCGGCTGTGTAGATTGCTATTGCGATGCGGAGTTGGGTCGCTGGATAGATGGAGAGGGCCAGACCAGAGAGAGAGGCGCCTAGGGCGGGAGTCAATGTTGAGGTTAAGGCGGCGTAGAGATTGGGATAGCGTTGTTGGATGGATCGGACTTTTTCGTGGAGGAGATGGGACCGTAGGCGGGAGAGGGTGCGGTGGAGAGTGGTGTGTAGATACAACAAGCTGGATAGCGACAATGCGAGTTTGAGTGGTGATTGTACAAGGCCGGGTGATTGAGTCCGGCGGGGTGTTGTTGGAAAAGGTGATGTGGGAGTTGGAGTTGACGTTGGAGATGTGGAGGAAATGGATGTGGATCTTTGGGCGAGACGGGCGAGGAGCAGGTCGATGCCCTTTAATGAGCCGAATGTTAATAGGAAGACGCGAGATGCTGAGCGGAATGCTGCGGCGTGGTTGTTGCGTGGTTTGTCCTGGTCAGTGGTGGTCGTGGTAGGGGTGGTCGTGGTAGGGGTGTTGTCTAAGTTGTCGTCGGGTGGTTTGGTGGTAGCCTTGGGCTGCTTGGACGTTATGAGAGATACGTATTTTCGGAGGAGCTGGTATTCGCGCTCGTTGAGGACATAAGGGACGGGGGTTCCGGTGGCCATGGCTTGATATATGCGAGGTTGAGCGATTGAGATACAAATGAAGCTTGATTCCTGGGCCACAGCTGGTGGGTTCACGAGGAAGATGGAGCTTCAGGAAGACCAGTCGACCTGTTGGTGAGGAACAGGTCAGGCCTTGATGATGCAGCTCCTTATGGCCTTCTGCAAAAGGTTTAAATTGATGGTAGGTAGGAGAATGAATGGTTGGAGAAGATGAAAGATTGAAGCTGAGAATGTTCAAAAGGATAAAACAAGATAAGTCTAGCTTCGGCGCGCCACGAAGTTGGTAATGTGGAGGACAGAGGCGGATATACATCATTCTCCGGGGAATTGCACACTGCTAATAATGACTCTGCCGTAGATAGACGGTCAACCATGCGGCATTTTATGCAATATCAGGACGACTCTGTTCAATGCCTGCACTCACCTAAATATCCCTCGTGATATATCACCAGAGGGGTCAATGAGTTGAATACCCTGCATCATGCACATACCGGTATCTCCTCTACTGGTCCTCACTCTGATCCTCTCCCTCTTCGGAATACCGATAACCGCCAAATCCACAGCCACGTCCTTCTGCAAATGTATTTGCTTCAACAACAGCACCATCATCGCCCTGAACCCACCAACATCCTCGACCCGCGCCGAGCATAATAACCTCCTTGCCGTCCGCTCAGCCGCTGAAGACGACGACAGTAGCGCCAATCCGCCCGTCTCTTCACCCCGTCCACACCACAAACTCACCTGCGCGGACTGCACGCGCGCATTCTGCCTGGATTATAACCTGCCCATATGCAAGAACGCGAGGGAAGAAGATGTGTTTACTAGTTGCTTTCGTAAGCTGCACCCAACAAACTACTGTTCTGCAATAGCACTCAACTAACATACTTGCTGCGCAGAACGGGACTCGCTGAAAGACGAGACTGTTGTGGTGGTCTTCATCTTCGCGACGGCGGGCCTGCTCGCATGGGCGCTGGTCAAGCCCTGGGTAGACCGGCTCAAGGAACGGAACACGTTTATGCCTCTTGCAAAACATGATGGGAATGGTCCGAACTTTGGGACTGCTGCGCCTCAAGCCTCTCGGAACGCATCAGCCTCTGCTTCGGCGTCGCGGGGAGGCGCCGGCGGGAGTCGAGGGGCTGGTCTGGGAAGAGGAGGAATCGCAAGGTCGGGCCCTGCAACACGACCAGACGATGAAGGCTTGCTGGCAGATATGCATGCGGACCAAGATGCCGTTGATATAGTCTCTGGGTCAGGATCTCGTTAACGAGAATAATGCCAGCACAATGATGAATTATGACAACACACCTTTTCCAGCCAATTAGTTGATTGATTGCTCTCTTTTCTTTCTGGGTATCTACCAGCTCTCATGTCATTACACTCCGCGATTTTGATGATCTTGCTCAAGCTCATTGAGCGTAGTGCGCCCCAAGATAGCCCCCTGAAAAGGTTTGTTCTTCGCATGCATATTCACACAAACTCAGCTCCAGCTCAATCAAGCACATTTCGATGAAAGTCGCTCACTTTTGATCCGTAGCCCATTTTCGTTTCTCAATCCAAGCTCCAACTCCCATATTAAGAAGAAGAAAAACGCACTGAAGCCCCCCCACACGTTTTGGAGACCGTGAATGCCCAAGCCATACCCATTTTGGCTCATCCGATGCAACGCCACGCCATATCACGCCATGCATTTGCGTCTAAAACATCGTAGAAAACAAGCCATCGCTTGCTAAAATTCGCTCAAGCGCTTGAAGAAACGCCACGACAGAGGTATCATAGCCGAAGCATGAAACTGAACAAGTCTCTCTATTTGGATGGACGACGGTGGAGGTATTCAACACGTTCTCTGTGAATCCATCCGTCATCCACGTACTCTTTCCAGCCAACTGGTTCCCAGGCGGCCTGGTCGGCTATGCGGTCCTTGGTCGAGAAGGAGCGTGCATTGAAGACTCGGAGACGACGAACCTCTCGCTCATTCACAATTGCAGCCAGGATTGGGTTGAAGACCTTGTCATCCACCGAACTCTCGGTACGCACTGCGCTCTTGAAGAAGCAGAGGTGTTCGAAGTCGAGATTGAGAAAGATGTTTGAAGCCACGGTGTCTCTGAAGGTCGTGACGTGTGGAATGATCTCGGACTGTGGTGAAGGTGAAGCAGTAGACAGGCCGGCAGATGAAGGCATAGAGCCAAAAACCATGGAAGCCAAGGCTGGATTGTGTCTTGGGCGACCATCGTCAAGCTGTGGGAGGCGCGGAGCAAAGTGAGTTGAGACCGAGTCCACATTGAGCTTGAAATTGGCGATATTCATGCGACCTGCAAGAAAGCGGAGGATCATTCTGATGATGGAATTGCTGGCGATCAGATATTCTGCACCCGTCATGTTTTTGCCAGAGGTAACGACCGGAGATTTGGCGAGATCCAGTGCATGTTTGTATGTGATTTCGATAACGTCCCAGTCCAGGAAGTTTGACAGGAGTCTTTCTGCACAAATACACACTTGTTCAGTACCCAATTCGATGCCGGCCACCCAGTAAGACAAGATGTAGTCCAAGTTGTGACGTCTGGAAGCCTGAAAGTCTGGACCAGGGTGCGCTTGCAGAAAGAAGTCGTTGGACAAGACCGTGTCAGAATAGAGGAAACGAAGAGCTGCTTCGAAAGCGTGGGAAACCATGTAAGATGCAGGGTAGAGATTGATGAGGTTGCCTACGTAGCTGTTGTTTGGCAGACTTTGCACACTTTGCATCAGCTTGCGGAGTCGTGGGCTTCGAAGCATCATGGTTGAGTGACTGTAAGCGACAAATGGTTGTACACCCGGTGGGTTCACTTGAATCGCATAGTCCACGCCTTCTTTGGTGTGTGAAAGCAGAAGGAGATGCTCATGAAGAGGGACCAGAGCAGTAAGCATCCTCGGAGCAGAAGCAGGAGCAGGGTTGGATGGACGTCGACTGGACGTGACCGTCATTGCACGATGATGATAACCGTTGGTCACAGTGGGCTCAGAATTTTCTGCTGGGGCAGATCCTTGAGTCGCTCGAGATTGACTTCTTGCCTGCTCAGAGGATTGGGTGCCGCCGTCGGTGGGTGTAAAAGGTGCCGCGGTGGTGGTGTTTTCATAGACAGGAATTTGGGCAACAGGTCCTTTTGACGCTGAACTGTATTGCTGGTAACCGTCATTCGCGGTAGCACTTGGCGTTGGCGACGACAACACGGGGTATTGAACCTCACCCTTGTCGAATTCAACAGTCCCGTGACTTGCGCTCTCGATTTCAGCGGTCACCTCAGTCTTCGATCCTTCTTGGGCAGCCAAATCAGACGAAGCCAACTCGGGTTTGTCGTCAGTAGTCTCTTTGGTGTCTGGTTCGGCCAACTCTTTCACATCATTACTGGCCTGGTTGACAGCTTGGTTCGATGCCACTTCGTCAGTAGCAGTGAACTGGTCGTCTGAGGATGGAGGTGAACCTATTTCCATGCATGAGTCAAAATTCCATGTTTGGAAGAGAGGTGAGGTACTAACCGGTGGAAACAACAATGCCTTCGTTATCGTCTGGCGTGTCCAGAGACGCAGTTGTTGGCGCAGTCTCAGGCGAAGCAATCACCTCCAACTCAACCATGTCCCGAGTAACTTCTTGCGCCGCAGTTGGAGGTGCGGAAGTTGTGCCAACCTTTTCAGTCTCATTTTGCGCCGAAGCATTTTTCTTTGGCTGTGCTGCTTTTCCAAGATGTGGTAAGGCTGGCAAGGCAGGCTGGACCATGCGAGCGTAAGAGATTCTGTTGATCCGAGGATCAGGAGGAGCCATGGTGACGGAGAATTGACAGTGCGATGGTAAGAGACCGATTTCGGACCATCGAGATGAGGGACCGGCCGACACAATGAGCGGACAGAACGACGATGATGAAACGAGGTAGGACGAGACAGCAAGTGCTGCTCTACCTAGGGAAGCGGTCACAACAGAAGGTAAACAGTCAGTCGACAGGTTTACAAAGATTCATTGAATTGATACGAGATGATCATCTCACTGGCGGGGAAAGAAGTTTAGCTGCGACTTTGTTCGATGATCAACTTGAACTTCTCCGCACTCCAATCACCGCTTGGCGAATCATTTGTATTTGCGGCTATACCTCGGAGGGAAAGGCGTCGGCTTCAGGAATATCGATAAGCCGAGAGCGATAAGGGAAGGCGGAGCGAGGAGGTGGTGGTGGTGGCTGGCATGGACAGACTTGAACGGCGTCAAGTTCTGCACAACGCATAATGACACCTACGACAACCAAGATTCTCACTACGAGATGGAGGCTTTACGGCCAGCATCCATTGTTGAACACACAGACATGAGGCGACAGGCGTTTTCATGTCTTGATATTGTCGCAACACATTCTGGGAAGAAGACTTGTCACTTACCAATGCCGTCGTCTCACATCCACTATAATGTGTTCAGACAATGGAAACATCTCTCCTCAAAGCCCTTAGCATGCAGTGGGACACTCACGAATCTAGTACCGCGATCGTCAATTTGCCTTGAACCTCCAAGCGAGCACGCTCTTCTTCTTGGGTCGCTTGGGTGTCTAGTTCTGCCCATCTTGCAGGCTCTTCGGGCAACAGCTGGCCTGGAGGAAAATGGGCAGTAGTTTCTTATCTACCTTCGAGTATGCGGCTCCAGGGCGAACAGGGCATCCGTCGTTGTCCCTTCACCAATCACCTTGCGTCGAACGCCGCCCAGCGCTTAGATATCTGTGTCAGCCTTCACCAAGCACGTCTTGAGGCATCGCTATGCCGCCGCTGGCGAGCAAGTACCAGATGCTGTCCCCAGTCTTTAGTATAGTTCTGGGCCTGGTAGGGAACTTTCTTCGACAAGGTCGGTCAGAAGCAAAGTCTCGCGTTCGCTAGTAGGCTCAAGACCATGCAGGCGCTCACCGTTTCCTGAAACTGGCTAATTCATCGCTTAGTAAACCCTGCATCCGACCAATTAAGAACACACCGTCTTATCTTGTTGCAGTATTCAGGGATTTTATTTTCCTCTACTAACTGTGCAAAAGGAATAGGGACGTTGCTTCAGCCTCATTTCAGCTCGAAGCGTCTCCCTTTCTCTCCTGGTCTAACACCAATATGCTCACTCAGTAAAGCTGACCTGGTCTCACGATATCCAGTCGACTTCGTTCTTCACGCTCCCCAAAGCGACCCTGCTCACTTCCACATAACGATTGCCGTGGCGATGAGCAGAACCTGCGACACGTGCGATAGGAAGATTGATCCTGGTGAATATTATCACCATTGTCTGACTTGCAACGGTGGTGATTTCGACTTGTGCCAATCATGCATCGATGGCGGCAGGAGCTGTCACGATGCAGCTCACACCTTGGAAAGGAGATTGACGGTCGGGCATAACTGCCCCGGCTGCGCGTATAAAAGAGGACAGGACCAAGACTCTGTGCATGCTGATGTCAATGCCTTGGATCAATACAATTTCCCCGATCTGCCATACGGTCCCCAAGATGCGTTCCGCTTACTCTACTTGGAGAAGACACCGGACCATCAGCCGCTAAGATATATCTTACACGATCGCCTTTATGAGCAGGAGAGGTGGAGATTCGTTGCAGTCTCGTATGTCTGTGGTGATACGACCGATCTCGTTCCTAGTATATGCAATGGCAAATTGCACCACATCTACCGGAATTTGGACCATGCTCTGAGGCGAGTCAGAAAGCACTTCGCCAACTTTCCTCGGCCGTATGCGATTTGGGCTGATGGAATCTGCATAAATCAGCGGAACGTAGCAGAAAAGACGGCGCAGATCGCCAAAATGTGGCAAGTATTTCGAGATTGTGCACGGGTTGTCGTGTGCCTTGGTCCAAGCGGTGATCGCGCCGATCAGGCTCTTGAACTTTTCCAGGCGTTGGGAAAGGAGGCCGATGGTCTCATCGATCGTGTCATGGCAAGTCCTGAGTGCCGTCCCAGTCTTGGTCATGCTCAGAACCCCTACGTGATGGTGAGAGCAGAGCAAGCACGGGCGGTATACCAATTCTTTGGTAATGCTTGGTTCTCCCGAACCTGGGTTGTTCAAGAAGTAAATCTCCGGACGGACGTCCGCTTGCCACCAGTCGTCTTTTGGGGAGATTATGAGATCAGCTGGGGAACTCTTGTCCATGTCTTCTGCATGCTGGCCACAAGGCCGTTCCACATCAGGTCTTCGGATAATGAGGGCTACGGGGCCGGAACTATGATACTGGCAGGTACTCCCGTGCTGCAGATATACTTTCTCCGACAATCCGACGGTCTGTCTACCAAATCCCTCGACCTGCACAAGTTACTCGCCCTGACGTGGAGCCTGAAAGCATGGGACGCGAGAGATAAGATCTACGGCATACTCGCTTTGTTGAATGAACGTTATGAGGTTCGGGGCGCCGAGATGCCGCAAGCAGCTACACGATCGGAAGGTAAACGCGAACTCATTGTCAGTTACGATGAACCTTACGAGAAGCTTTATGAGCGCATAGCACGAATCATCATTGACGAGACAAACTCCACATCTCTTTTGGCATGGGCTGGGACCTCGAGGCGTAGGTCGAAAGCCTTGCCCTCTTGGGTGCCGGACTGGTCTCACTACCCCGATTTTCAGCCTCTAGATGCTACAGTCGAGCCGACATGTACCGAATCGGACAACCTCAACGAAGACGGTCTCTTACAAGTCGAATGCTTCTTCCTCGACCCAATCACCATGTACGCAGCATATTATATGGGGGAATTATGTGAAGGCCAGCAGCGTCAAGAAAGTGGCCTGACAATTATCCAAGATCCTAGTGAGTATATGAATGGCCTATGGCATCGCTTCAACCATTTTTTCCCGAGATACCCGACTGGAGAACGGCCTTTGGAAGCTTTCGCCCGGACTCTCGTCATGGACAGTCTGGATCAAAATACAAGCACCAGTCACCTTCGCTGGAGCTATTTATTAGCAGGGGCAGTCTCAAGGGTTCAAAGCCAGAAGCCTCGATGTCTGTGCCCGAAGGAATACTATCCCCACAGACGATCAGGATTTGATGATGAAGTCGCCTCCCATCACTTTGATGAGAACATATCTTCATCCGCTCATGGTGCTGGCTCGCCGGACCTTCACCCAAAAACCATTACGCTGCCAGCGTGGTTTCGCCCTCCACAATCCGATATAGGTGCTGCAGAGAATACTGAGGAAGACCTAAAACCAACATATGAAGACGTAGAAAAGATTGATCATAATACTTACCGGCAGAGCGTACAGAACCACGGGCAGTATCGTCGCTTCTTCATCTCGAATCGTCGATACATGGGCATGGGACCTGCTGGACTTCGTCGTGGAGATCTGGTCGTTCTCTTCAAGGGTTGCAACCTACCCTTTGTACTTCGAGTTGACAAAGGAGCAGCCAGGAACAAATGCGGTTGTCATCCGAGAGTCTTCAAGCTCATCGGAGAAGCATACGTCCATGGACTGTCGGCAAATGAACCTCTAGATAAGTGGCAAGAGTTCACAAACGGGAAAAACTCAAGAAGTAAACTCCCAGAGTGTGCAGAACCGAAAAGCACAATTGAGAGCGACGGGCCCTGGGTCAAAGTATACCTCAGCTGAAAAGGCCGTCAGTCATGCTGTCGTCAGATCAGGACCTCAGATAACGGTTGAGGCGAAAGCCCTCGCGTATGATATCGATTCTTGATAGCCTTGCCTCGTCCTTTCGCACTTCAAGCGCAATCAGAACATGGTGGCGCTCCACATGAATACGTGGCCTTGAGCAATGATGAGTGGTTTGAAAGGATCTGTACTTCTTCGCAAATCGACCGTGTCAGCAAGTACAACTGCTTGCGCCAGTCCCATTGAAACGCCGATCGATCTGAGCTTCCGCCTCATCCAAGCACGGTGTATGTCCGGCACGATCGAGAGAACGCTTCCAGCGTAGAGTGGCCACATCAGGAAAAGGCCTCCCAGAGCCTTTGGGGACCTCTGGAGACTGGCACCGGTGATACGTTGCACCCAGTCATTGTTGATGTGGTAGGCGACTGATGAGCATATGTCTTCGGCTGTCTTGCTAGCAATCGTACGCAGCGTCTGGTACTCTTCGGTTTCTCGGAATGGCATGGTATCGGTCTCGAGGTACATGCCACATTGTGCGATCACGTCGCATAGTCGCAGCAGTGTTGTCCGATACGTGTTCCATACACCAGCTACATACACTTTGACTCGTCAGCTGAGTCCTGGGTCAAGATGATGAGGGATACTGACAGTTAGGATATATGTCGACCTTGCCAGGAAATACGTCCAGCTGAGAGACCTCAGAAGCATCCACATGATGACTGATGGTCTTGGGTTGACAGTGATCATGTATCCCTGATGGCCAGTCTCTGAAGCTCGACAACTGCGAATGTGCTGCAACAAGAAGACGTTCCACATTTGCCGTAGCCTCAGGATGGGAGCTCTCGAGCAACGATGGCGCTGCTTGCAGAATGGTTTGTGCTCGGAGGACCAGGTCGTCAAGGGAGGCGTGTATCCATGGGCCATTCGCAACGGGGCTAGAGTTCAGAGCACGTCCTGTGACACACTCGGTGTACACGGTTTCTTTGTCATGATTCGAATCGTCAACAACCCACCTGTTGACAGGGGTTTTTTGGTCAATGTTCCGAGACGATCTATCAAGAGCGCTGTCCGGGGCACCCAAGAAACCTAGTCCAGGAAAGCAGAGGCCTGTCTCTTTATTACGTGCCTTCATGATCGCAGTGAGGCCGTTGAGATGAGCCAACCAAGGGTGAAGATCTTTTTTCGGAGGCATCATAATCTGAACTTTGGATTAGTCCGAAGGCGCTTGAATGGTTAATGCACTCATTGACAGGACTTGCCTCGTATAACCCCATCAAATACACAGATATCATCGTCTCGCTGGAAATGCAGTCGATCTCGTGACGCAGCGTTGTCTGCAAACGGCTCAGAGAGCGCGCGTAGCCACGTACTGCTCGTGAGGCGATTGATTCATTGACCATACTTTTGGCGAGGAAGCATAGGCCGATTGCCTCCACAGTGATCGAAAGAAGAGAGTCCGCTCGTGCGGTTCGTAACGATGGCGAGAGACCGGCAAGGAAGCCTCTGGAGTACCCTGCATCGATAGTTTCTAGAACAAAGTTTTCGAAGAACAATGCTATTGCTTGCTGTTCATAAGGGATCGGCAATGAAGTCTGGAGGCTCTGGAAGTGGGTCTCGCGAGCACGGACACGCCGGGCGACGATGTGTGTCTCATTGCGAAGATTGATATCGAAGTCATCTTTGTAACCAGTGCATTTTCGACCAGCTTTCTTGCAGCGAGAGCACTGCTGTCCCAAAGTCAGTAACGCCTATGCCGAGGCACAGAATGACGTCAACTACCGGTCGTCGTTCGTCGCACTTTCAACCAATACGTGTCAGCATGGGTCAATATCAGAAGTCGGGATCCACAACCTTGGTGTGCCTTTCCTTGCATGGATCGCAGGCTCGACTTGGTTGACCAGTGTTTACCATCACACACTGGAGAGAATATCGAAAGAAGTTGTGTGATGATGGTTCTTTTTTATCTCCGATCTCCTCATACTTGCCCAAGGCTGCTGACAAAGCCCTCAGGCTGCTTCTCCACGTCAGGCTCACCACACATTGGCATTTTTACCTAAAGAGGTTAGCCTTGAGATAACGCTTCGTATTGGACAGTTCTGATCATCGCCCTATCCATATTTCCTTCTACTCTTCGCTTGATGATCCACCAGGCTTCAACTAGCATCATTTTGAGAGACGTGTCTTTGTCAGGCATCCCAACGTCGCTCGGCCTTGAGTGACTTTCAACTCCGGTGTTGACAAATGGAGAGCGATTATTGGCGTTGGACATGTTTGCAATGCAGTCTCATCACCATAGTGATCTGGACTAGGGCACTACTGACAATGGCTTCTTTACTTGGCTATATAAACCTAGCCTACCCTCACCGATGGATGGTTCCTTCACACAAGAAACAGCACCAACATCGTTGATACAAAGCTTTTGAAAGATATCTACATACAAAATGAGCCATCAAGCAGCCTGGATCAAGGAACAGCATGCAAACGTCGTCGTTGACGCAGCCCCAAATCCCACTCCTGGGCCAGGAGAATTGCTAGTCAAGGTCAAGGTCATTGGCTTCTCTCCTCTCGAGGCGAAGATTCAAAAGTGAGATCACCACATTCCCAGCAGGTGTGCACAGCTAATCATGCAGGCTGGCCCTCATTCCCATCCCGTATCCCAATGTCCTCGGTATGTCCTTCGCCGGCATAGTCGAGAGCGTTGGACCCGACGTGTCCAGCTTCAAGCCAGGTGACGAAGTCGCGACGGTTCGCGACGGTTCCAAGGGTGGCGATCCCCGTTTCGGAGCATATCAGCAGTATGCTCTCGCATCGCAGACTTCGACCGCCAAACTCCCTCATGGAGTCACTCTCGAAACCGGTGCCACATCCATTCTGAATCTCGCCGCTGTTGCAACCGCTCTGTCAATCTACATGGGTCTCGACCGTCCATCATTTACAAGCAAGGCGGAGGCCAACGGCAAGAAGATCCTGATATACGGTGGCTCTAGTCCTGCCGGTGGACTCGCTACCAGCTATGCCACTGCAGCTGGCTACGAAGTGATTACAACATCGTCGCCCAAGAACAAAGATTTTGTACAGTCTCTGCGGCCATCAATCATCATCGACCACACCCAGCCTGCCGAAGAGATACTGAGCAACATTCGATCTCATGGTCCATATGAAGCCATCTTCGACGCTATTGGCTCTTCAGACGTAACCAAAATGCTTGCTGAATACTTGACTTCGATTGGTGGTGGAAGTTACAACTCTTTGAACGTTTCAGAGGGTCCCTTACCAGCTAATGTCGAACGCAAATTCGCCCCATACAGCTTGTCAATGGACAAGCCGGAGCACGCAGATTTCAGAACATGGTTTTATACCGAACTAGTGCCGAAGGGGTTGCAGACGGGGATCATCACCCCCACAAGACCACAGTGGATTGATGGTGGACTGGGCCAGGCACAGAAAGCCCTAGATTTGATGATGGAGGGCAAAATCAGCAGTCGAAAACTTTTGGCGGATCCGAGCGCTTAGTAGGTCGCTTATGTATATACCAATAAATCATATTCCTTACGTACTCTTCACCGTTCGGGCATCGGAACATTAGTTAGTGGAGAAGACTGAACACGAGTGAAGGATTCGAGAGCAAACACATTTTCGAATAGTTATCCTAGGAGGTTATGGTGTAATTGTCCGCAAGCAGTCGACAGTTCATTGGAATCGTGAGTGTTGGACCACCCCCTGCGCTGTGATCATATGACGGAGGAATCCCATAATCTGGCCAACAGTCGTGCCAAACTTCGCTGCCATGTCCTTGTAAATCTCCAGCTGCATGGTGTATGGTTCGACCTCGCACACACTGGGGTAACACTGTGGGACATTGAGTGCCTGGCCGACTTCCAGAATGGTCGATGCATTAGCTCCATCCGGTAGCATTCTGGATGAACCATTGAATAGTGCATCGACCGTAATATTGAGACCTCGTGCCTTTATATACCCTACGTTCATGCTCTTTTAGAAAGCTCTTTTTATATAGGTTTCCGTATATACGATATATTACTCGATTTAAGGAAAGCGCTTACGGCTATAGTGCGCTTAGTTACGTATCCCGGTGACGTTCGGACTTAACTGCGGTGACTTCTCGCCCTGGTCGTCCTGTTATAGAGCTATATATATCCCTAATATACTTTGAAAGAAGTACGAAAATGTTCGGGCAAAGAGGACATTTCATATAATTATGATTTAACATGAGATGTCGGTCGAGTTCCGATGGCGGGAAAGATTCTGCACAGAGATGACATTATTGCGGATCGTGAGTGGTGACAACATAGTGGGTAATATTGTCCCGTAGGCTATTATGACTGCAAAAATCATAACGCTCGTATTTGTGTTGCTCGACAAGATGCCAATACTTGTCTGTGCCGGATATATGCTGCATTTCTTCGGACAGCGCGCATTCACTTCCCTGGGGAACCAGCTTTGTCAAGCAGCACAAGTAGTAGCAAGTGCCGACTCTCCAGCACCGGTAGTAGGTGCACCGGTGCTTCCGACATTCTACACGGCCTAAACAGTCCGGTGCCTGGACCCCTGAATGTCCTAAAGCCTTGCCTCGAGGGATTCACCCGTAAGATTCGTACACCTAGTCGCAACACTAAAGTGGGCTTGGGATCGTGCAATTTCCAAGAATACCACTTACAGAGCAATGAACGCGAACGACTCCAGAGACTTTAGCCTTTGTAGTGCCGTATACGGCATGACACCCCTGGTCTCCTTGGCTGTGGCGGGTAAGCTGAAGACCGTCGGGGCTGCGAAGCCAGAAATGAACGTAGAGTGGGGGAAGAGACGAAGTTGTCCAGGCACTAGATGCTTATGGGCGAGGAGTTGCAGACAAGACCTGCCCACTGGACGCTCAAGCGAGTATACCCTGTGAACAATCAGCAACACAGAGCATACCCATTGGGCGATGATACAAAAGTCCGGTCTTTTGTGGACTACGACGGCAGCCTTGCAGCTCTTGGGAATATCCAATTCTGCCATACCTTCTTGCCAACACTCCGAGTCTGTCGAGCATGTATAATTCAGGGAGCTTCTCATGCTCTGTTGTCCTGGGCGACGTCTCGTGACAGAGGACGGGGATCATTTCCCGCAAGGCAATATCCATGTATCATACAGATGATAAAGTCACATCACAATGACTCTCCACTCATTTTGCGAAATAAGACCAAGCAGTCATCTTTCCCAACAAAACCGCGTCCTGAAACGGACGTGTTTCCGGCCACTGTTGAGACGCCGTACAGTCACCCACAACTTTAGCCTGCGAAGATCTGTCCATGACCTGTAAGCAAGGCCCATCACCACGAAGCCGCATTCATTGTATCACTGGATTCAGCTCAAGTCACCTCAACTCAACTTTCACAAGCAGTGAAACACATCGAAATGTATTCGTCACAGCTAACATGGCTGAGTCAGACAAGCGGCGGAGGTGTGCCGGTTGTTGTGTCCGTGGAGCTCCTTGTCAAGTGCACTGTGCTCTATGACCGCCATCGAATTAGACGGATCGTACACCTACCGGAAAGGAACACAATAGCATTGTCAGCGGGGGCGCCCTAACGTGGCTGCTGATAACAACGAGGTCGGCCCGATGACGGAGATGTTGTCGAGGCGGTCCGTAGCCGACGTATCCAAAACACTGCCAGGGTATATGCGGCCTTCTCATAGTCTGAGGCAAACCTCGTGGGCGACGGAGAAAGGTTAATGAAAGCTCCCTTGTGCTAGATTCCTCGGGCTGTCTAGAGTCATCGGTGTTTAGATCAGCTTTCAGAAGATTCGAGGGGAACTAAGCCACTTGAGGAAACGGCAATTCTTCGATAAAACACATGCAAGCATAACAGTCTCAATCCGTCAAGCGAGAAGACCAACATGGGGCAAGTTTTTCCAAATCTGGCTTGCCAACCAACATGGAGCATAACTTGGCCCCACAGCCTCTTGTCCAACCCACATTGTCCGCCAGATCCGGGGACATGTACAGACGTCTTACAGAAGCTGGAGAACCCCAGCACCACAGGTACATAGGTGTCCCCACCAGCGTGGAGTATCTTAAAAACATTGGTGCACTCAATACCACGGTAGCGGGTGGGCTCTGGTTTTATATCATCCATGCTCTCACCCAGCTCTCGAAACGTCCAAACTTCTCCAGAAATTGACTCGAGCATCAATTACATCCGAGGACTTATATCTCAACATGGGGTTCGGAGTTCTTGAGTCGCGATCGGGCCTGAAGCATGTGCCAGGCACCACACTCCTCGATACCCACAATAAACATTGGGTGGAATCATCGGCGCACCTGAAGAGGGCTACTGGGAAGAACTCTCACGTTCTCCTCGTCCCGCAGCCTTCCAACAGCCCGAATGATCCATTAAACTGGCCACTTTGGCAGCGAGACCTGCTCCTTGCTCTTTATTGCTACTGTACTCTGCTGTGCATTGGAGGGTATGTTAGCACGGTAGACTGAAGTCTTTGCACAAGCTAATTGCGTGAATCTAGTATTGGACCTATCCTTTCCTCCATGGCGGTCATTTTACTTGAGGAATTCAAAATCAGCTTCACTCAAGTCTCCTTGCTCACCGGCTATAGTCTGTGTGCTACTGGAGCGGTGGGCATTTTCATCTCTGCGTTGGCACGCAAGTACGGCAAAAGACCTTGTCTGCTTTTCTCAATCTCCTGTGCCTTTGCTGGTACTCTCTGGGGGGGCTATGCCAAGTCATACAGCTCATTACTGGGTGCGCGGGTGGTCCAAGGTCTTAGTGTCGCCATGTTCGAAAGTGTCATGTTCTCCGTGATTGGGGATCTGTACTATGTCCACGAGCGAGGATCCCGAATGGCCATCTATGTCACCTCGAACTCAGGAGTTGCCAACCTGCCGGCCATGCTCGCAGGCAAAATTACCACTGACCTTGGCTGGCGTTGGGTCTTTTGGCTTCTGGCCATCTTCCTCGGGGTCGCATGGCTCGGTGTCGTATTTTTCGGCTGGGAAACAGCCTACACTCGCAACGAGGTCTACAACATCGATACATCCTCCCAAAACGTGGGTGAAAGAGTCCTGTCATTCGTTAACTAAGCTTCACTAACTTGCAAACCAGAACCTCGAACTAATTGAGGAGATGAAAACTGACACGCATAATCACGTGGAGCAGACCCCTCTGGAAAGAAGTAGGACTGTGTCAACCACCGCAACTATGAGCCGAACAAATATTCTTGAGCGAATGGCACCTTTCCAAGGAAGCTTCACGGAACAGTCTATTCTGAAAATGGTCCTTCGGCCCTTCTTTATCTTACTCAACCCAACGGTCGCTTGGGCCGTTCTGCTCATCGCCTTCCCAACCCTTTGGTTGGTAGGAATTTCCTTCGTCATCGCCCAGGTTTTCGCGGCTCCTCCTTATATGCTTAGCACGTCAGAGTTGGGCTACATGTCTGCCGGCCCGGTCATCGGAGGGACCATTGGGTGCCTCTTGTGCGGGTGGATTTCGGACCCTGTCGTGAAGAACATCAGTAGACGCAACAACGGCACATATGAGCCCGAATTCCGCCTCATACTCATGATACTGGCAACGGTCACCTCCGTCCTTGGGTACTTCCTTTTCGGGAATCTTATCGTCCAGGGGAAGTCTGTGATTGGGATAGCAGCCATCTGGGCGATCCTGGTCAGCAGTACTCAGTTTTCGACAATTGCTATAGGTGGATACATGGTGGATGCATTCCGGGACATCAGCATTGAGGTCTTCATCATCTCCATGATCTGCAAGAACTTCCTGTTCTTCGGATTCACTTGTAAGTATTTGTACCCCGACTATTCGTTTCTCCATCCAAAAAGGCACGCCTTGTTGACTCGATTTGCTCGCAGATTTTCTAAACGATTGGATTGCAAGCTGGGGTCCTGCGAAGATGTTCAACACGATTGGTGGAATACAGCTTGCACTTTGTCTTACGACCATCCCAATTTGGGTGTTCGGAAAGCGTTTGAGAGCTTGGTGGCACACCCACGACGTCCTCAGCAAAATTTGAGGGTGACTGATATCTGGACTGGACAATGGCACGCAGGCGAGACTGTCACCAAATCTTACGAAGTAGACAACCACAGGATCAGGTGGTGTTGCATAGTCCTACTCTATCTCGTAAGGAGCCAATGAAATTGACCGCCTCGTGCCGCAGTGCGTCTTAGAGATTATTCCGCAGTTAACAAAGAAAGTAGCCGCAAGTCTATGTCAAGATTAAGTCCGCCGTCTAGCCCATGCCGCCATGATCGAGCGTACCTGACTCGGTGCAGTGAGCGCCCGACGGAAAGGTATGGACGCTCAGTGTCCGCTTAGGGGCACCCCGGTCAAGGCCTTGTCGATCCATGTCAGTGCTCAGTTTAGGGCCTGATTGGGGGCTTACAAGAGCAGACTGGTGGGTATGTGTAGGAGGGGTAGTTCTATCCAAATGCGGAAGTGGGAGTTCCCGCTCCGACGACGACCACGACGCTCCAGACATTTGGTGGGCGCGTTCAAGCTCAAGTCTCGGGGTCCAGATCGTCTCCATGCATCAGATGTCAGCGGCACCTGGGGTATTTCCCAGCCGGGGAATGCTTTGGGAAATTTCTCCGCAACCCACTACGATTGTGCATTGTCCGAGCATGTTGAATGTGTTTCGACCACGGGCAGCACATAGCGCGGTTACTGCCCAATTGTTCGTGCTAGCCTAAAGAAACATAAGGTTCACCAATTCCATCAATCCGACACAAGGCTTCTGCGAACGCTCGACATCGTGAAGCCACTTTCCGTCTCGACCGCCTGCCCAGCTCAGGATCAAGATGAATCCCAACTACGCAAGCATCGTTCCCACTGCTGACGAGACATCGATTGAACATGCCCAGGTGATCATAGTGGGCGCAGGCCCAGTGGGCTTGTTGGCCGCGTTGAAACTGGCGCAAGGTGGCATTGATGTTCTGCTTGTCGAAGCAGACAAACAGGTCCTTCAGAGTCCTCGCGCAACCACGTAAGTGTCGCCATCGCAGCAATCCGCAATTCCCATCTGTTGCTTCCGGTGTGCTGATACCATGTAGCTACATGCCTATAGTGCTGAATGAGTTAGAGAAAGTCGGCCTCTTTCCTGACATTGAAAAGGCCGGCCATAAGAACAAGGAAGGGATCATCTTCCGCAAATCACATGCCAAGGGCGGCGAAACGCTCGCTCAGCTCAAGATGGCCCAAGTCCCTAAAGGTTCTGTGAAGTACGACTTCGCAGGCATTCACCTCGGGCAACAGACTCTGGCAGAGATCATCCTGTCTCATTGCGAGAAGCAGAAGACGTTCAGAATCCGCTGGGGTCATCGATTTGCGGGCGTCAAACAGTCCGGCGAAGCGGACCCCGTTTCCGTCACGTGTGTCGGACCCGTGGGCGAGAAGTTTTTCAGCTGCGACTACCTCATTGCCGCCGATGGAGCAGGGAGTGCGGTTCGGCGCTCTCTATGCATTCCGTTCGAAGGCTTCACGTGGCAGGATTTCCGTTTCGTGGCGTCCAATGTCAAGTATGACTTTGAGGGGTATGGAGGCTTCACGACGGCGAACATGATAGTCGATGAGGAGGACTGGGCCGTGATTGCTCGAACGGGCCCTGGTGATGCCCCCTGGCGCGTTGCGTTCGGAGTTAGGACCGACATCCCCGAGGCGGATATACTCAAGCAGCTCCCTGCGAAGTACGAGCGACTTTTACCAGGACCGAGACCTCTAAAGTATGAGCTTGTAAGCGCGAATCCGTACTGGGCTCACCAGCGAGTTGCCGCAACCTTCAAGGTCGGCAAGGTATTGCTTTGCGGCGACGCAGGACATGTAAGTGACCCTTCCTCAAGCACGTGGTCAGAACCAGAATCTCATCATCCACCCAGTCCAACAATCCCATTGGAGGACTCGGTCTTACCACCGGTCTTCTCGACGCCGCAGCCCTCGCTAACTGCTTCTTACGCATCTACAACCACAATGAGTATGCCGATGCGTTGCTCGAGAGATACGCTAAAGTGCGAAGGGATGCTTGGATCAATTACACCGACCCGCAATCCATCGACTTCAAACTCCGTGTTCATTCGTTCCACCCGGAGGTGCAAGCAGCGCGCGATGGTTTCTTCAATGCGTTGAACACCGACCCATCGATGCACCTGAAGATGGCCACTATGATGAACGAAGTCATCGAGGATGAGTTTGCCCTGCCGGAGTTGAACGGTCTGCCGGGCACGGAAGCAAATGATATTATCCAAGGCTCTAAGAGTGGCAAGGATTGAGTTTGTAGCTACTAGAGGCAGAGATGGATGCATGTAAATCGCGGATGGTTCTGACCAATCACTGGAATGTGTGCAATGCACGAGATCGGCCCTCGCTACCTAGAATAGTAGAGGAATTCCCATCCTTTTCTGTCCTTCATCAACTGCATTCGAAAGTTCTTGTCCGATCCATTGAGGCTGCGTGTCATGAAAGCCCTGTTCCAGTTCAATGGCGTCATTTCCAGCAACCCAAAGAGTACGCCCGTTCAGATCGTGTCTCACGGCAGGAATCAGCAGCGCTCTCGCAACTCCCTCGGCCTCGTTGGCGGGGAGATCTCCCCAGAGATCTCTGATCCATTGTGGAAGCATAGGCGACACTACCAAAAGTCCAACTCAGGGTGTCAGGGCCAGAGAGCAGCTTGCTGTCATCTTACCAGTCATCCACGGTGCGATCTAATTGACGGTGATGCCTTTCTCTGGAAGCTTGGTTCTCAACCCTCGCACCAAACCCAAAGCACCAGCTTTGGCAGAACAATACATGTACAGGGGCGGACAATCGATAAGGCTGCAACCAAAGTCGCATTCCGTCAGTAAATCATGGACCAGAACTTCTCAAGGGGTAGGAGACACGGTCTATCGACTTGCCGACATACCTAGCGGCAGATCCTGTAATCACCAGTTGGCATTTCCTCTGTCCGCTCTGTTTCTGGAAAAAGTGCACCGCCGCTTTCGTCGTCAACAGTGGCCCGTGAAGATTGATTTCGATGTTTTTTATCACAGGGGCTTTAAGCCGGCCCGCCTCATCCAATTCTTCGTCGAGAAGATTGTCGAAAAAATTGATCCCAGCGTTTGCATACACCACATCGAGAGATCCAAACTCTTTGTAGATAGTTTCGAACGCGGTCAAGAGCGAATGCCAGTTCGACACATCCGCGACGGTAAAACACACTTGGCTATTGGGCCAGATGACGGTCTGCGTTAGTAAGTTCCGGGCCTGCGACAGTCGCGGCATAAATTGGTACAGCCTTACTGTAACACTCGATAGTGTTGTTGACTTGATTACTTGATTGGCAACTACCTGAGAGTGCTCTACGAGAAAGGTGTAAGCTTCGAAGTGCAAAATGCTAAGCTAGTCCCGATTAGGACTAGTGCAGTGACAACTGCCTTCAACACTTACTCCTTCAATTCGGCAGCCAGGAGCTGTCCGGCTTCCTTGTCCACATCTACCACTCCAACGTTCGCACCAGCACCTACCAGGTCAGATCAGTTCAAGTTCGAAGTCGATCAAAGTTCGTTGGCTGCCCTCACCATGTGCTAGAACGGCAAGGGCTCGTCCGATACCGGAAGCACCGCCGGTGATCAGAACCGTTCGACCTTTGAGCGTTTCAAGTTCGGTATCGGTGATGGGTTGCAGAGTCGTCATGTCTGGTGAGTTTGCATCCAGTGCGTGAGCAGTCGGCTTCTGTGTGGGAAAGACCTGGCTCCAGATTCTCTGGCTGCCCACTCCAACGTTTCTTGGTTAGTCAGATTACAAGTGTACGTCGAACGTGCACCATCTGTTCGTCCAGGACCCAATTACCGTATGAGGTTGATATGCGTTATATCCATCCGAAACTGTCCAGAAATAATTTTGTTGTCCATTTAGAGGGGTCTTACCCGGTGTCGGAAGTTGATGTGGTGGAGGTGGGGGTTAACGGATGGGACGGATTGCAGGAATGCATAGGCCTAAACAGTTACCAAAGAGGCTTCGCTGTGATCCGGCTCACAAAGCATCCCGATATCGCATGCGGGAATCTTCCATGTGAACGACAACGGACTTATTGGCCTTCTTATTGATGAACCGGAAGGTCCGCTGCTACAGTAACGCTATCACCCCATAACTACAAGAGAAAGCCAAACTAGGTGGGAAGTATTCTCTAGCATTGATATCGCAGCAACCACCAACAAGTCCTGATAGAAACCCCTTCCACACGCTGATACAATGGTCTCCAGCACACGCCCATTGACTCCTGGCGTTTATGCGGCGACTCTGACTTTCTTCGATCCGAAAACCCACGAGCTTGACATTGAATGCCTGAAGAAACATGTTATCCACTTGGCTCATGCAGGCCTGTCCGGCATCATCACTTTGGGCTCGAACGGAGAAGCAGCACACTTGAACATCGAAGAACGAAAATTGGTCACCCAGACCGTGGTAGAAGCATTGAAAGGCTCAGGACACGGCCACTTGCCGGTGATAGTCGGATCATCTGCACCTTCGGTGAGAGAGACCGTCTCTCTCTGCAATGACGCCGCGGAAGTCGGAGGAACGCACGTTCTCGTTCTGCCTCCCTGTTATTACAAGGCTGCAATGAGCGAAGACACCATCTACAAGTTCTACATGGACGTGGCGGCCAGCTCACCGCTCCCAGTCGTCCTGTACAGCTTTCCGGCAGTGTCTGCGGGCATCGAGATGAGTTCGGACCTTCTGATTCGCATTTCCAACGGACATTCCAACATCGTGGGCACGAAGTTTACCTGCGGTGATTCCGGCAAGCTTGGACGAGTTGCCCGGGCCATGGACGCCATGACTCCTAGCAAGCCCCAGAAGCCCTACTGGGCGGTCGCAGGCCTGGCAGACTTCACACTCCAAGCGCTGGTGGCGAAGGGATCTGGCGTTATCGCAGGGGGGGCCAACGTCACCCCGAAGACATGCTGCAAGGTCTATGACCTGTTCCAGAAGGGCAAATTCGAAGAGGCCATGGAGGTGCAGGCACTATTATCGGTAGGGGATTGGCCACATACCGCTGCTGGGATAGGGGGTACAAAGCAAGTTTTGCAGCAGTTCTCTGGCTATGGAGGCCTGCCCCGTCCACCTTTGGGAGAAGTCTCCAGTGCCACAGCCGAGGCCTTACGCGAGGAGATGCAAGAAGTGATGGATTTCGAATCACGGCTCTGAGAGTATATGGACGCATTGCCCGTTGCGCACAAATGTCTTCAAGATAGATTGATAAGACGTGACTTCATTCAGAACCAAGACGCCTTGCTCCTGCCATATGGCGAACAATTTTGGACGCTCGTCTCTCTTGGTTCCGGAACAATGCCATAAGCGGAGTGCTTGAATGGGTAGACAAGCGTTATCGAGAGCTAGTAGATCGTACGAGGCTGACTGGTCTGTAGTCCCATGGGATTAAGGGTATTCATGGGCAAGGCGTCGAACTGGGGGGGAAAAAGGAGGGTGCTCCTGGCGTTCCGTGCAGAAACCAATCCTACCCACAATAACTCGAGCAGCAGTCTGCCGAGACGTTGCTCTCCAGGCTGATCGTATCTCGTAGACGCAAGTTGCATTGTCTCGCACAATCAACATCCTACTTTGGTGGAAGGTACGCTCAACAATGGCACATACGCGGAGATTGTGGGGTTGAAGGCAACCTTTTATGGACTTTGGGAGCACGAGATCTAGGTATCGAAAGAGATCGGAGAAAAATAAAAAGCAAGAACAATCAACAGTACGGGTCGATCGCGAAAGACAAAGGTGAAATTCATATTTATATCCAGCAAATTTCTCCGTCGCCTTCGCTTTGGGGTTGGAAACTGATTTTGATGAGTCAACTGTACTACAGTATCGTGTCAGGAAGGGGTCAATTTTCGGAGGCCGGGATTACGGATCCTCACTTCTGCATTTCTGCGGCGCCGGAAAGGGGCCTCAAGATGATTAAAACGAGTCGTCCGGTGGGTTGCGGATAGAAGACACTGATGGACTCGTGGAGTGGTAACATCGGACGATACTTGATGACGCTGCTGCTCAAGCAGCAAGTGTACTACATGACTATAGTGTGCAAATGCTTGGTTACTGAATAGATACACAATGGAGAATAGCCGATACTCATTAAGATTCCAATAAACATCCTTTCTTTCCAGCTCCTAATCATC
This sequence comes from Exophiala sideris, assembly GCA_000835395.1. NCBI lineage: Eukaryota > Fungi > Ascomycota > Eurotiomycetes > Chaetothyriales > Herpotrichiellaceae > Exophiala > Exophiala sideris. The sequence continues at coordinate 735,931 of KN846951.1, read as the reverse complement.
GCAACTAAGCTGATAGTCTTCATGAAAAAATAACTGAGACTAACTAGAAAGCTAAGTAACGTTAGACGCGCCAAGGGCCAATGCACTCGGCACCAGGCCGTGTCGTGACCCACGGCACCGAGCCTCAACCTAACGATGTCTAATTGTGGCATAAACCACTCATAAACATAACAAACAGGACACATGTTGACCTGCACGACATGCAGCACGGATACGCCACCGCCCGTACCCGATTTTCCGTGAATGCGACTGAACTTGACACCCCCGCCTTTTCCCCTCGCATCGCACCGTCATGGCTTGGCTCAGGCAGCTTCTTGGCCCCAGGGAAGTCGTCTCGACCCCAGGAGAGATTGCTTGTGGCGACCTTTTCTTAATTTGACCACCGAAAATTTGGTCCGATCACGCTGCCATCCATGAGACACAGCCATGATCTAGGCAGAACATCCCCCACCATTCTCTCGCTCATCATCCCTATTGAGCCAGACAACATCTGTGTTGGTGGCCGGCTGCGATCATGACATCAGCCACTGCGCCATTCACATTTGTCCACGAAACCTCACACCGTGTGGTGGATGGTACTGCGACCAAGGCCGCGTCGGCCCCTCGACGCCATATATGTGACGTATGCAATAGACACTTCAAGAGAAGTGAACATCTTCTGCGCCATGTACGAGCACGTAGGCTTTTCATCAATACAATTGTTCTCCCGGCCCAAACTGATCCCAAAGCAGACCGTCAAGAAAAACCTTTTAATTGCAGATATTGCCCGAAGGGATTTGCCAGAAAGTAGGTCGTTTTCGCAGCGAAAAACCTCTTTGAAGAACAGCATCCTGACCGCAACGCGCCAGGGACCTTCTAAGTCGACATGAGAAGACCTTGCACTCTCTTGAATACGAAGAGCCTGTGCACAATTCACATCGAGGTCCCCGGAAGAACACCCGCAGCCGCGACTCTCTTAGCTCCACGGTCAAGACAAAGACTCCTCCGAGAGGGTGTGCGGACGAAGCGACCAATCTTGCCAATCCTGACACCATTGTCATTCGGGCTGACAAGTACCTGGACCTGGCCCAGGATTTCTTCGAGGGAAATCAGTCTACCAATCATGATGTGGCCCTGGTGGAAGCACCACTCGATCTGCTCAGCGCGCAAATGGGCATATTGCCTTCCACGTCAAGGCTCAACACTCATTCTTCGCCGATGGAGCAGACAAGTCTTTTAGGTGGTGCTGGCCCCTTCCCGCCATTCACCGGTTCCATCCTCTCCAGCAATGGCAATGGAGCTGAAGCAGAGCAAGGACTCCAGGTCTCTCTACAAAATAACGGGCCAGGACAGAACATGATAGTGGATCGACCAGAGCCAGTGCCATCTTTTGCAATGCCATTGGAGCTGGCGACCCCGGACTTTTTCGCCATGATCGACGATTCGCTTTTCACACAAATGTCGCTTCCTGCGGAGATGATCGATTTTGAATTCTCTCCAGAGTCGTTCGGTGCGGGCAGCACTTCCAACACCAATCGTGAGAGCGTGGTAGGCACCGCAGGCAATGTGCAGCAAACGTCCTCAAACTCCGGTTTCGCCGGGAGTCATCCGAACGTGGCCACAGACGGGTCCATTCTGAACCCGGAGTCTTCCAGACGCAGGACCTCGAAATCGGAGCGTCCGACCATCGACAACCTCGTCAAAAAAATACTGCTGGACGATCTCCGAAGTAATTACAATGTCGACGAACAGCAGCTTGCCCAACTGCCCAGCTCCCGAGTGCTGGACAACTTTCTCTGGAAGTTTTTCCAGTGCTTCCAAAAACACGTTCCTATATTTCATGTGCCAACTTTCGACCCGGCGATGACCCCGGCCCCACTACTGTTAGCATTGTGTTCAATTGGTGCGCTCTACACCCTAAATCGGAAGCATGCAGCAGCCCTCCGTCTGATGGCCAACGACGCACTAGAGGCGACTCTACCCCGAAAGTATTCTGGACAGCCGCCTTGTCTCGAGCCTGTATGGCAAACACAATGCAGAGCGCTCATTACGTTCGGAGCCATGTTTGGGGGGTCTTTGGGCGATACAGGCGAGAGCATCTCGGAGCTGGGCTCATTCGTCCGTCCATATGCTTTACATCGAGCCAGACTTTCCTCTCACCCCCGTGCTCGCCACTTGTCGTCATGGGAGGACTGGATCGAATTCGAAACGTGCAAGCGCCTGCTTTGCTACATATACATCTCCAGCAGTCTCAATTCCGCCACGTTCGGTTTACCGCCGGGGTTCTCGGGTTTCCGAGACCTGAATTTCGAAATTCCTGCCGAGGAAGCACTGTGGGACGCGCCGACGAGAGAGGAATGGCAGCAACTCATCGATACCCATGTGGGTGAGGAGCCCGCCACGTTGAGCGCGGTTCTGAGTGAACTGGTCCTTGGGGACGAGATGACGTTTTCCAGCCGAACCTATTCACGCCTTGGCAGGTTTGCGACCACGGTACTCATGCACGGAGTCAATGTTCACATGTACTACCTGGCCCAGAGCCGGTCGTCGTTGATGATGAACAACGTGGATGCCAACATTGGATATGCAGTGAGACTTTCGCATCACACACAAACAGAAAGAGCTCTCACCCGGTGTCAGGAGTTTTTGAAGACGTGGCAGCTTGCACATGACGATTCGCAACACAGCAGACAGGAAGACTCCCTCATATTCAACTGTCAGGCGCTCCTGAGACTCTCCTACGTCCGTGTCTTCAGTGGCATGCGATCCTTCAACCGCACAACTCTGTTGTACGAGGATCCTGCTCTCATAGCTAGTGCGGTAGGTACATATCTAGGTGAATCCCGAGAACGCACCGCTTTCTTGACCAAGGCAGCGGAACAAGTCATGTTCTGCTTCACGACACCCATCCGAGCAGGGCACATGTTGACACGGAAAATCGCGGCCTTCACTTGGAGCATCGAACACGCCGTGGCTTGTTGGGACTGTAATCTATTCTTGGGCAAATGGATCCACACTGTTGAGATTCAGGAAGCCGACACTCCGCTGAACCAGGAAGAGATTGCCATATTCGACAGCCTCAAGGAAGCCTTACAGGATGCGGAAAATCCGTACGACCCACAGATGTCTCTAGCAGCCCAAGTCACCCGTACTTGGGCTGACTTCATGGATGATGTATGGGTATGGCAGATCACCTTGCGCATGGGGAATGTCTTGCGACAGCTCGCCAGAGATTACGAGTCATCCTGGCAGGAACAGCGGGCACTGACTTACGGCTTGCAGTCCGCACCTCAACCAGAACTTCAATGACATCATGGGATTACAGGTATTCCGTTTTAGATTGACAGTGGAAATGCCTAAAGCCATAATTGGTCACAATACCTTCACATCTCTCAGTCGCCCAGAGGTTTTTCCAGGCACCTCCTTTCATTGTCAACCGAGATGAGTTGACTGCACGCGCCTTCGATCTCGACACCGAAAATCCGTCTGCTTCACAAACCATACATTCGCCGTCTTCCAGGTATATGTTGGCGGTTCGAGCTCGAGGTCAAACTTCTCGATGACCTCCGGAACTACCTTGGTCATTTCCATCAAACTGATATTTTTGCCGATCCATGTCCGGGATTCTGCTCCAACCTGCCACCCACGTCAGCCGCAATCTCTTCACGACGATCAAGCATCGAGCCAAGGTGGGTGCCGACCCTCCTTACAGTCAGAAAATAAGCTTCCCGCCGTTTCACGACTCTTTCATCCTCCAGCCACCTCTCTGGACGGAAGTTGCAGGCATCCTCGCCAGAAACAGCCCAGTTCGCATGCGCTACCCAGGGGTTGATACCAAGAATTGCCTACAAGCGCATCAGAATCCGAAAACAGGGGGATCAGTGAATAGGGGAACATACCCCTGGGGGAAATTTCTGCCCTGCAATAGTCGCTCCCTCTCTAGGTACCACCCTCATCAAAGGTTAACCTGCAGCAGGATGCATTCGCAAGGCTTCTTTGATCACGGCTTCTACATAAAGCATACTTTGACCTTGCTGAAAAAAGCGATTGGCTCTGAAAGTTCGGCTTGTGCTCTCCTCATTGTGATTTCATCTCTTAACTTTTGCACCACTGATAGAATCTTGCAAAGATGATACAGGACGGCGTTCAGGCTCATCAAAATCGTATCTGAGCCAATTCCGACATTTGCAATACAAACGGCAAATATATCGTCCATGTTGATCTTGTTCGGATCTTGCTTGCGCAAAACTAGCAACTGGGTCAGAAAACTGCTGGTACATTTTTCCTCTGGGTCTTCCCGTTGGCCTCGCTTCGAAGGCGCTTGTCACTTCTCTGCACAGCAAAGACCGCCACACGCGCTATGCCGGCAACCTTCAATGAAAATCTTTGGTAAACCAAGTACGCCCACTTATGCCATTCGCTGTAGACGCCCACCCGCGCGGCGTGGACGCCAGAAATCCGAATCGGTCGCCAAACTAGAGCTTCACATTCAGCCACTGGTTGCACCTTCAGTAGGGCCCGGGGCCGCAAGTAGAAAACAAAGACAACAACAAGACCAGGCACGGGGACGTACCGTCAACCTTCCAATGGCATCAAAGGCATAACACTGGGTCCAATGAGGTACATCTATGGCGATGCCGTTTCTTGCGGAAAATTGCAGCTTCTGCAACAGAATCAGGGTACAGCTGTCGACGAATGCTTCCAATGAAACCATGCTCGACATGGAATAAGCGGCGGCGACCTTCCGTCTGAAGACCGAGTGTCTATGTGGATCACGTTCCACGAACAATGTCGGAAGCTTGGATTTCGGGGTTCCAGATGCTTGGTACCATGGCGCCTAGATTGGGAGCAATAGCCAAGCCTGAGAGATGAGCGTCTCCGGCGCATGGGCCGCGATGTGTTTTGTTTGGAGATGAGGTTGGATAACGGGAGAAATGCGAGATGCTCAGAAAGGAGGTCTTCATGCCTCGCCAAACATTATCTTGATGAAGGATTTTCCGGCACCATACAGCACGGAGACAGCCGCTGGGTCGTCGATGCTGTATTGGCCGGGCGCAATGCGAACGACTGGGCCTGCACAGAGGAACGATTTATGTTAGGCTCGGACGATTACTAAGTGACCATGGCAGCGAGTGAATAGGAGAGTTGTTCGAAGATCAAATAAGTCGGGCTCGACCAGTGGAGTCTACTGCTCTTTATTGGGCAAGGAAAGGTCCAACTATGGCCTACTGTTAAAAGCAACCCGCAACCCCAGGTCTATCTGCACCTGTCGAGACGGGAAGGACGGAAACAATGTGGGCCGTGTGTCTACCCTCCGAACAGGCCACTCCACAGGTTTGAAACCGAAGTTGGGAGACATAGCATCGCAACAAGAACAGCTTCGGTTTGCCCAAAAGTTCTCTCTTGCAACAGAGAACAGGGTAGTCCACGCCGCCGAGTTTACTTTCATCCCGTAACGAAGATTATCTAAACGTTACACTGAGGAGCGGATCGCACGATTCTGAAGCGTTTCTCCCATCCGTTTATTGTCATAGAATCCAAGTCACGACTCCCCAGGTAGCTATCCTTGTCTTGAGGGATGTTTGTGCAGGAATTCAGATAGACCATAGCTCTCGACCGTCCACATGCCTGAAGCAAGTCCGCTCTCGTCCAAATGGAAGTGGATATGTCAAGACGAATCTAGTCGAGTCGAGGTGACGCTCTAGACAGAGTAGCGGAAGTTTGTGTTTTGAAAGTCTGTTTCGTCCGTGAATGGATGACCTGGCTTTTGAGGACCATACTGGACATCTCGCGACTTGTTGCGACGAGAATAGACATAGTGAAGGACCTGTGCACTGACCACGGCGTAGGCCTGACAGACCAAGATGCCCAGAAACCCACTGTAGTAATTGTCGGCGGCGTTCATGATGAGTGGACTCATGATGGAGCCGGCGCAGTAAGCGACAAAAACACATCCGTTGACAGTGGACTTCTTAGTATGGCCTGCGCCGTTGGCCGCGACGAGCGCAAGGATCAGGTTGGGACAGCCGACGTAGAAGTTGTTGAGATAGTAGCCGACGAGGACCACTCCGGTCTTGTTGCGCGGGACGGCGTAGAGAATGGCCGTCCCGGCAATGGACAGGCACATGAGCATACTCAAAATCACCGTGCGCCATTTGTTGGTCTTAAAGACAACAATGTTGGGCAAAACGCCGCAACAGACGCCAAAGAAGCCGACGGGGATCTGAAGACACAGCGACTGCAGATTATTGAACCCCAAGCCCTTGATGATGACGCTGGCGAACAGCCCTGTGATCGAATTCGTGGCCACCACTCCGAACATGCACGTGGTCAACAGCCAGGTTGCCGGGTCCACGAGGGTCTCGACGATCTGCGAGGGCTTGATGCGCGTGTTCACCAGGCCGTTGTTGTTGTCCCGCACGCGCTCGAGAGCGACGAAGCGTTCCTTCTCACTCAAAAACTTGGCTCTCTCGGGATCGTCGGGCAATGCCCAGAATACCACGAAGGACCAGGCAAAGGTGAGAAAGCCCGCCCAGAGATAGATGTTCTTCCAGCCACTGAGTGGCCCGTGGATCGAGCCAAAGCCGTAACTGATCAGGGGCCCAACCATAGCCGCCAGTCCGTTGGACGACCACCACAAGGCGATCCGGAGCGCGTTTTCCCGTGGAGTGTACCACTGGCCACAGGCGATGACAAAGGCGGGGGCAATACCAGCCTGCCATTTCGTCAGTCACAAAGAAACAACCTGGGAAAATTCGACTGACCTCACATAAGCCAAGGAAGAAGCGTTGGGTCATGATACCGCCAAAGGTTGTGCACGCGACAGTTCTGCACCAAAGGGGTCAGTTTCTTGGATCATGCCAGATGGAAAGACTCATGTACAAGATCTCGACAACCGCCCAGACCAGAACCAGCGCCGCGCAGACCTTTCCAGCCCGAAACTTTTGCGCAAGAAGGGTGGCTGGATAGACGCCCAAGATGTAGCCGCAGTAGAATATCATGCCGACTGTGAAATAGGTCAGTATTGCTCTGCGGCCGTGAGAAATGTGGCCCACCAACCATAGGAGAACAGCCTGGTATTGGTGACGGTCTTAGAACCAACGTGAGTGACTTTGACCAAGTGTAGATCCGTCAAAATGCCGAATAAAGCGGCCTGGTTCAGCACCGTCTTGTCTACACAAATTCTTGTTATGCCTGGCCTGGGTGCCTATGAGGAGACTCGTGAACCCACCATAGAACTGAATGGCATACGTTCCAATCATGATGGGCAAAAGGTGGCGGTCGATTCGTCGACGGACGGCCCTCATTTCCTCTTGTGTCGCAGGAGGTTGATCACCGGCTGGCGGGACCATCTCTTCCTGACGTGCCTCCGCATAAGCGTCCTTGAGCGCGTCCAGAGCATGGCCTTGCTCAATCGAGACAGTCGACATGATTTTATGTTTAAGGCGGCAATGTTCTGACAAAGATGGGACACTAGTGGAACGGGTGTTGCAGTGAGCTCTTTCAACATACTCGAAAGGAATCCTGAAGCCTGAGGAGGACCCGGACTCTCGGCTCCATTAATACGTCTTCGTGATCAACGCAATCCTCGGCCCGGAAAAGATGATTCTTCCTGCATAGTGGTCTTTCCACGCTCTTCACGCAACTGTTGGAGGCCTTGGCGGAATGCTTAGGGATGCGCCTTCCCCACGAGTTTATCTCCACATTACCCCACGGAGAAGCAGCCGTTCACTAGGCAATATGTGAATATGTTGCCCCTCAAGCGTTACCTCGCGTGTACGTGTCCGAAGTCGGTGCCACGTCTTCGAAAATTCAGGGTTCGAAACCCCACCTGGACGTGAAGAAGGAGCATCATGGTCGCTAAGACTGGATTGGGCGAGGAACGCGGAAAGTGGTTTATAATCAAGTGGCGGCGCCCTGAGGAGGTGGAAGTCGAAAGCATGTCTCACCCAGTTGGGAGCTCATCAAACAGCAGTAAATGGTATACTAGTATTGTAGGTCCGTGGAGATGGTTTATCGAAGCCAACTTAACAGTACTGGATCCATGCTTCCCAAAAATAATCTAGCCCAATATCATGTGTGACGTCGCCTTTTCAAAGCCATTACTTTGTGCCTATGTCGAGGTCGTGTAGGAATTTCAAAGTAGCATCAATACAGGCATCGGGTGCTTCGGCGAAGATCTCGTGACCTGGTGCCTCAATTTTGACCAGTTCTGCTTGCGATACTTGAGAGGCAATCCATTCTGACTCACTAATCGGAACCGCTGCGCTGTTGGTCGGTGCCAGTATCAGGTATGGGCACTTGATGTCCTTGAGAAAAGGCTTGGAGGTTAGTTTGGTGAGGAAGATCACATATCCGGCCAGTCCTTCTTTGTGTGTCTTCCCAGCCTCGTCGACCAGCCAGTCGAGATATGCCGACTTTTGTGGCAGGGTGCCGGGGTTTTTCCCCAGTGCCAGGTTCCACCCCTTTGCACCCAGCTTGATCACGGCTTCGGGCCACGACCGCTCTCCCACAGAGAACAATTCGATCGCCGGTGGCGGCAGCGCCGTGGGCGAGGAGCAAGTGATCAGGGCGGTGATCCGCGATGGATACTTCGCAGCAAATGCATGTCCAACTTCCCCGGAGGTGGCCTCGCCGAAGAAAATGACCTTCTCGACCCCAAGTTGGTCCAGCATGTCCACAATCTCCTCCAACATGGTGTCGATGTCCCACTGGTAGTTGTTCTCGTAGTCATTGTGCTCTTGGTCCGACCATGGAGACAAACGCTTGGGGAAGCTGGACTTGCCATGTCCGCGGTTGTCGCGCCGGATCACCACAAAGTCGCGCGAAAGACGAGGAACCCAGTGGTACCACACTTCTGATGTGCGGGCGCAGCCATGGTTCAACATGATGACGGGCTTCTTGGAAGCTGGGAGCCATGGATCTGTAAATGTGTCGAGATGATAATGACTGATTTGGCCATTTGGATGTGTCACGTAGTAGCCTTCTGGTGAGTCGTAAGGCCGGCGGAACGGCAAGCTCTTGTTGAGGGTCATCTTCTTGCTTGTGTGATAGTCGATGTTTTGTGAGCCTTTCCAACGCTTTCGAGAAAAGGTAGCGAGGGAAGGTTTGTATGCCTAATAGATAGGTTGGAGTGGGAAACTCTGAGGAGCAGTTCAAGGTTGGGGCTCAAAGCGGCTTCGGCTTACTGGACAACACGCACCCAGACAGACTAGAATAGACTGATCATGTGGGGTTGAAAGGCGGATTATGCAAGCCTGGGACGGCGGGGGATTTGAGGGGTTCTAAGTTTGTGGAGGCGGAGGAATTTTGCCTATCTTACGACAAGTTTGTTATTGTAACGCCCAAACAAGCTAGCTAGCTTATCTGGCAGAGTACGGTATTCAGAGCCTGGAACCCGCCTTGATGAGAAGGGTCTTGTGCGATACCTCATCTCCCTCGGAACGAGACTCCAAGTCGCCAGCCTCGAGCTCCCACCCTTTACCACGGTACTTTTTGGGCCAAATTCCTGACCTCCCTGGTGCCAAAATGCCATTGGGATCCAGCGTATCCTTGAGCAATTCCTGGAATCGCAACAAGGAGCTGTTGTTCCAGTTGTACGTTGCGGCAACCTGGTCTTGAAGCAGGAGATGAGTGCGATACTCTCCAAAGCCTTCAGCAGCAGCATCTTTGATCATCCCGCGCATACATCTGTATGCGTTGGCCTTAGAGACCGGGTCACCCCTGTTGTAGACCATGTTGACAATGAGATACATCTCACGCAACCCTACGCAAACTGCCGGGAAAGAATCAAGATCACATTCATCGTGCCACTTTTTGGCAATCTGCGGTACTGTCAGTCCTCCTGAATTGTAGGAATTTGAGCGGGTGTGTTCACCTTGAACAGTTTCATGGCGTCTTCACCCCGAGGCGCGGACACTGGGCTGAAGAAAACGTGCGACCCATTGGGCTAATTACTGTTAGTATCTCTTCCTGAACTGCGACAGACTGGCGTGATACTTACATGCCAATTGAGCCACCTCAATTCTTCAAATTCTGGCACACCACTTGAGATCTTCTCGCGCGAGAAGAAGTAGTGGTCCTTTGGTAAGGACTCTCGCGGGATCCATCTGGCACCCGGAACCGTCTCAAAGGCCTCCCTGATGGCCTTCAACTTAATTTGTCTGGCTTCTTTCGGCCTGCAGTATACTGTGTGAGATGGTATAACTAACCGCAGAGCGAAGAAACCACTTACCCGTACGTTGATCCATAAAACACCCAGGAGCAATCTCCACATGGCAACGTCGATGCAATTTCACGCAAGACCTTGATGGGGATCTGACCCTTACCGTGATACCACGCAGACCGAGGTTTGCCGAGGAGAGCGACCTCTTGGACGACGTGTTTCAACTGCGCCACATTCTCCAGGACATTGCGTACTCTCAAAGGCCGTACGACTTCAATCTAAATCCCCGTTAGCTAGAGCAGGATTTGCTCGAGGAGGCCCATACAATCTGAGCCAGATCTTCCTCTTCCTTGAAAGTGCACATCTGCGAACATCAATTAGCACCATGAGAAAACCCTGCTGATGCAAAGCCGACCACTCACAAACCCTTCGAAGCCGCCTGGATTGGGCATCAAAGTCATGCCAAGTTTGGTAACGATGCCATAGTTTGATTGAGTGAATATCCCACTTTTCCCCGAGTCAGCATCGGGATTTGAGACTTTGATTTGAGGTAGAGGCGTACTCAGCATATGGTCCAAAACCGTACGGGAAGATTTGCCAGGTGTTATTTCCTGGGAGGGCGCCCATACCGGTGCGGATGACTTCTCCAGTGGGAAGTACCACTTCCATTCCCGAATGTGCACCAAAGTGATCTCCGTAGGGCGTATAACCAACGCCTCTATCCACGGCATTTCCCAGGACTGAGCCACCACCAAGATCAGGCACATCAATCCAGAGGTGCGTGTGTCCCCTTTTCTGGATCTCTTCGTACAGGGCATAGTAGGAGACACCTGGTTCGACGAGGCATGTACACGTGTCTGGGTCAATGTCCAACACCTTGGTCATCCTCTTGCCGAGGTCGACAATCACCGAGCCTCTGACTCGAGCTGCTGCTCCGCCATAGCCCACTGAGAGCTCAGTTACTATAGCTCCGATACGAACATGCGCCGAGAGACTCACAGTTTCGCCCCATCGAGATTGGGTAAATGGGAATCTCGTACTCATTGGCCCATTTCACAACTTTGACGACCTCTTCGGTCGAGCCTGGGAATACAGTGGCGGATGAGACAAGCTCCTCTTGTTCGATCAAATGAAATGCATCATGGGTGTTGGGATCTAGATCAGTCAGCTCCCCAATCTCGAAAATCCTTCACGATTCAGCGTACGCTCCATGTACCTTGGCCATGTTAGTTTGCGCGGCATTTTGGAATGGCTGGACAGTCGAAAACTCACCAACCATCATCTAAAGATTCGGTATTAAGCACTAGATTCTCACCGCCGATCTGCAATCGGATGGCTTGAACCGCTTTGTTGAAGCGAGTTCGCGAGTAGCCTTTCGGTATGATGGGAAGTTCTCCGGCCGTTGTGCGCGGTACTATGTCGGTCGTGGAGAGAGAGTACGTTTGCCGTTTTACCTCTGTTGCCTTGTCAAGTAGACGTTCTGGAATGCCCGAGTATTTCTGGCCCAACGTTGGTGGACCTGGCACAGACGACATGATAGCTGCAAATCACGACGACCAGATAATGCGAACGGGATCAAAAGCAAAGTCGTAGTTGTCAGAGAAGAGGTTTGTTAAAACACCTTGCTTCCAGGACTTTTAAGAAATCAACGTGCACTTGCCAAGAATTATATCTACAGGCTCTGGAATTCTCGCCCACTCTGTGATTGCCGATCCGCTCAGGTTGTCCAGTACATCACGGCCCATCACTCCTGAAGAGATTATCCGCCAACCCCAGCATTCTCTCCACATGATCACACGACTTGGAAGGGTTCTGTCAGCCCCGACAGTCTCGTCTACTGTCTCGTCTCGCCACCGCGCGACATAGGACGTACATTCACAGACTGGGAAAGCTCAACCCCACCCAATATATTGGAGTCGCTACTCGCCAAAGAGGGTTCCTCATTTCCGAATATGCGTTGAATACTGACCCACTCTTGTATTTCGTACTGTTAGAGTAGCCCACGTAACAACTAGTTCGCCGCACAAGGCAGACCGCTGTTATGCCCATGTCTTGCCCATTTGCGCCCGAATAGGCTGGTATGCTGATTATGTAGAGCTTACTAACTAAACCTATCGAGCCGATTTCGGAGCTGTCGAGCAATAGCGAGGTTTATATCAGGACCACGGAGGTCGGCCGAGACTGCTGCTGGTAGAAGAATTGAGATTATCATACTTCTCTTCTGATCACAATCAAGATGGCAAGGAAATTCGAGGTTGTCGTGTTTTCAGGAGACAACTGTGGACCCGAGGTCATCAATGAAGCAATAAAGGTCCGCGAGATACCACCAACAATAGTATGGCCGTCAAGGCTGAGGTCGTAGGTGTTGAGAGTGTTTGAATCGCAAGATGTCCCGATCGAATTTGAATTCAACTCGCAGCTTCTAGGTGGTGTAAGTTTTTGTCTCTCACCCCAGCTATTTCCAGTCAGTAGCTAATCACGCCAGGCTTCGATTGATGCGACGGGGGAGCCATTAACCAACACGGCTCTTGAAGCGGCAAGAAACGCAGATGCCGTGCTGCTTGGCGCAATCGGTGGCCCGGTGAGTATTTCACTGCGCTCTTCTCACTCCAGCAAATGGACATTCCGCTGATGATGATCAGAAATGGGGCACGGGTTTGATCCGGCCTGAGCAAGGCTTGCTGGGTTTGAGAAAGGGGATGAATGCGTTTGGCAACCTCCGACCGTGTAACTTTGCAGCACAGTCCCTGGTAGACCTATCGCCTCTGAAAGCCCATGTCTGTCGTGGAACCAATTTCACCATCCTCCGCGAGCTGATTGGGGGCATGTACTTTGGGCCCGACCGAAAAGAGCCGGACGACGAGTTGAGCTCGGCTCAAGACGTCGACTACTATGCGCGAAGCGAAATTGAACAAGTCGCACGACTAGCCGGGTACCTGGCCATGCAACACGATCCTCCGTTGCCTGTCTGGAGCTTGGACAAAGCAAACGTCCTAGCTTCCACAGGGCGACTATGGAGAATGGTGGTCACGAAAGTATTCGAGGAGGAGTTCCCCTCCGTATCCCTGGGCCACCATCTGGTTGACTCGGCTGCCATGCTCATGATCAAGAGGCCAACTGCATTGAATGGAATAGTATTAACCAGCAACCTCTTCGGGGACATCATTTCCGACGAGGCCAGTGTCATTCCTGGTAGTCTGGGCTTGTTGCCCAGTGCCAGCTTGTGTGGCATTCCTTCGCCTGGCCAAAGGGTGAAGGGAATCTTCGAACCTATTCACGGTATTTCCGGACCACAACTTCCAGAGTATTGTCGCTAACGCTTCTCAGGTTCTGCGCCTGATATCGCTGGCAAGGGTATCGTCAACCCGGTGGGGACCATACTCTCGGCAGCCTTATTGATGCGATATGCACTCGGAATGAAGAAAGAAGCTAGGGCTATCGAAAGGAGTGTCGAACAGGTTCTGGACAGCGGAGTGCGTACAGGTGATATAGGAGGTCAAGCAAGCACGGTAGAATTTGGGGACGCAGTAGTCCAGGCGCTGCAAAAGATCCTGTCCGAGACCTCTTAAATAGACTCTAAAGTTGCGTTTACAACATGTCTATGCCCTCAAACGACAAGATTCTAAAGCCAAAAAACTATTTTGGGATATCTAAACAATGGAGTGCTTGATATGATCGAGTCAACGCTACTATCGACTGACCACCCCATCAATGACCATTCGACGAGCCATTCATGTTCATATTAGCCGATTTCTTCAAGATGGCGTCCACTTCGTCTTTGTGCGTGCTGAAATTGTCTGCGAGATTGTCCCACATCTTGGGCTCATGCTCATGCTTCTTGGTGCTGTTCCATGCCCAGTCAGCAATGGTGAAAGGGCGACTGCTCTCAAAAATGAAGGCCACGGCGCCTTTGGAGATTTGCATTTGTGGCACTTCCGTTTCAGAGGCTGCCTTGATTCCTTCAGCCGTAGTCAGCGACGGGCATGGAGCAAGCGCTTCGAAGCTTAAATACTCACCTCGTAGGCCACCCCATGTGGAACCATACCACATTCATAGGACACTCCTCCTGGTTGGAATTCGTCCGATCTACCACCGTATTCACCGTAAATCAAGCCCATCAACTCCGAGGCGACGTTACGGTGATAGTATGGTGGCCGATATGTGTGGGAAGCCACATCCCAACGGGGCGAGAAGATCAAGAAGTCTGCCAGAGGAGCATCAGGATCCCGGGAACGTGCAGTGAGGACACAAAAGATAGAGGGATCAATATGATCCACCGAGATAGATCCCACGTTGACGAATTTTATTAGGTCGTACTTGTACGGCACGTAGTTGCCGTGCCATGCCACAACATCAAATGGACAGTGAGACTGAGTGCTCTTGAAGAACTTGCCTCCGAGCTTGTAGACAATCTCCCAAGGATCGTTCTCGGTGACTGAGTACTGGGCTTTGGGACAAAGGAAGTCTCGAGCATTGGCGAGGCCATTAGCCCCGAGTGGGCCGAGCTCAGGAAGCTCGAAATTGGCGCCCCAAATCTCCAGGATATAGCCACGAGATGGCCCCTCGAGGCTGATGCGGAATCTTTGGCCCCTTTGAATGACGACAATCTCGCCTGGCTGGACGTACAATGGACCAAACTCCGTCTGGATGTTCAACGCACCCTGCTGAGGCACTATGAGGAAATCGCCATCAGAATTGACGAAGGCACGATTTTCCATGGACTTATCGGCTAGGTAGACATGTGTAACACTCGGTAGTGTTGTTGACTTGATTACTTGATTGGCAACTACCTGAGAGTGCTCTACGAGAAAGGTGTAAGCCTCGAAGTGCAAAATGCTAAGCTAGTCCCGATTAGGACTAGTGCAGTGACAACTGCCTTCAACAACACGCGTGGCCAACCCTTCTCTCAAGGTTGGTTCTCCTGAGCCAGCGATGGTATGTAAACCATCTACAAAGTCGACTCCATTCGAAGGAATATCGAACGGAAGCCAGGCCAGCTGAGCCGGGGAGATGTGGACTAGTGGATTCATAGGCAAGAAATTGGCCTCCATGTCCTTGTTGTCGGGAAGCTCGGTCTATGCAAGGTACCAATTAATTTCAGGGATCTTTGGACAGTACTACTTCCGAGCGCCGAGAGCTCACGTTAAGGGTGACTTACGAAGCCCCGGTGAGCAACGGCTGGACGTGCTCTATATAGCCATGCTTTCTTGTTGTGGTGACGCGGAGCAACAAACGCTGACGCCGTCATTTGTTCTGCATACAAGCCAAAGCGGACACATCTCGGACTATTTTGACCCTGTGGGGTTGTCCCAGGTACAGCCTCGGATTCAAAGGTGTTGTTGAAACCGGGCATGTACTCGTAAGGATCGTTTTTCCTGACAGCAAAAGACGGGATTTCTCCATTCCTCTGTGTTTCAGCCCAGTGGAAGATGTCTTGGTATTCTTTTGAATTGGATAGTGCTGAAGGCATTCTGCGTGATATGGTGGTGCTGCCGCTGCCACTGCCTCCGAATTGAAATATCACTATAGACACTTCTAGGCTGCGTAAGCTGATAAATACTTCTGGCTCTTGGGGCAAGAGTGCGGACCGCCCCTTTCAGACGGAAAGCATGGCACCGATATCCATCTCCCAGTTGAGGCAAGGCTACCTCTAGCACAAGTCGATGTGGGGCCGGTGAAAGAAAATACCCTTATCTGGAGTCCCGGCAGCTAAGTCGAAGAGCTCGTTTGAGACTTGAGACCCCCACGTGGAGCATTGCAAGCAATATCCGGCAACTTATGGAGCTTTTCTATGGCTACTACCAAATAGGCTGTCCAGTTGATGTTGTGTCATTCATGGGCTGAAGGACCAAACAGAGGCCGCCATTAGCCACTCCCGAGAATACTACAGAGTCACGCACTTGAAATTGTGTAAGCGATGTCAAGATACCCTTTCCACTTCAGCCAAGATGCAATTCGATACATAGACGCCAAGTTTCTGGAAGCATGCGCGCCTGCGTGCGATCTTTCGAGGCGTGGAGGACCAACGTTTCCAGGCAAAGGTCGTTCATTACCGAGGCACTCCGTATGGTACCATCACGGAGCGATTTGGGAAACCTATCCTAGTGGCACCCTGGGACGATGAGCATCTCGAAGTAGTTAAACCCGGGTAAGCATACTTTGATTCTGGAGTTTGATCGAACTTGTCATTGAGAGTGGGTTTGGAGTCTGCAGTGCCCTCAACCACGCGTCGACATTAGACACCTACTGCGACTTCCCGCTGAAGCCATGAGCTCCAAAGTCGACGAAGAAGATGAGTTCGAGTGTCTAAATCTCAGCGTGCATTGCCCTGCTTTGCGGACGAGAACACGGCGGAGGCACCGGTAATAATATGGATACACGGTTGGTGGTCGCTCCTTTCTGGATACGGCCAATCTAAGTTGTCCATAGGTGGTTCGCAGGTGGTGACATTTGGAGCCCCTAGTCTTCCTGTCTTTGGTAGGGAATTTCGACTTGGAGCGATACAGAAGCTGACAGAGAAGATCCGACGAGACTAGTCGCACAATCTATACTGTCCGCCAAAATGATAGTTTCCGTCAGTGTTAATTACCGATTGAATGTTTTCGCATTTGGTGACGGCAAGGAAGAAGTCAATCTCGCCCTTCAAGATCAGCGCCTCGCAGTCAAATGGGTGACTGAGAATATTTCGGAATTTGGAGGCAATCCAGCGAGTCCTTTCTGAGTCACAGATCGTCGTGCGCAGATGCTGACTCTGACATTCTAGAACTCCATAACACTCGCCTGTGAGAGTGCTGGCGGCGTATACGTTCATGCTCACATCCTGACGGGAGCACCCGTACAAAGGGCAATGCTGATGTCCGGTTCGCTGTATCTCTCACCTCCATTGCCGCGAAACCTGGGGATGGGCCTGATACAGCGGCTCGAGGAGGCAGTCCAGAAGGAAGAGGGGCGATCCTTGCGAGATGCTCCGGCTTCTTGTCTAATAAGGGCTCTGGAGACATGTGGAGTCAAATCAATGTGGCTGCAAGATGAGCCCAGTCTCAAGGGGTGGCAGGAGCGGTTCGAGACTATTCAGTCTCTGATGGTAGGTGACGTCGAGTACGAAGTAAGAAGCATCCCGAGGAGAGTGATGTCTCGAATGGTAAACCATGCTAACCCTTGTAGTCGATTCTATGGAGGAACGGAATCGAGGCTATGACAGGGCACGGGATTGCAGAGTGCTTTGCTGTCGCTGGAGACTGCGCTTCGAAGTTGGGCAGTCTCTACCACATCAGCCCCAGTCGTGCCACGCAATGCAAATTGGGTGCTCTTGATTTCATCAACGACGCTCGCTTCGCACTGCCGGCAGATAACATTGCGAAGCGGTGGATTCGAGCCAAGAAACCAATCTACCAATATGTATTCGACCAATCGAACCCGTGGCAATCATCCAGTCGAGCCCATCACGCAAATGATCTGACGCTTGTCTTTGGCGGCGTCGAAATTTCGCACAATAAAGGTGCCGAGGAAGTTGGCCGCAAGCTCCGAGAGAGTTGGATAACGTTCGCTCACGGTGATGCGCCTTGGCGTACTGGGGTGGTATATGGCTTCGGGCGCTTAGGACAACATGGAGTTGTCAGCCCTGACGAGCACTCGTTGAGACGAAGGACGGCATGCTTCGACTACCTCCGAGAAATAGTTCCTTCGAAAGTGAATGCCGTCTTTGGACGGCTCGCTACTGGGAGAATTAATCTTCTGAATTGATAAGAATATACGGATAGAGATATCGTAGATAGATACCTCTATGTCTAAGAGCCTACTATAGGATTACGGCTATATATACGGTCTACCACCTCATACGTCTGAGTGTTGATTAGATTCGCTCTTGCACGTCGACGCGCTCTGTACTCGTGCTCTCATTGCTGTTACTCTATACTTCCCACTTGTCAGGAAAACCACGTGCTTGTGATACCCCTGGTGGAGCGACTCGTAACAACTAGGTATTTGACAATAGAATACTCTATAGCTCCATACGTCTCCTAGTGAAAAATATACGATACGATACGTTGTAACTACCTAAACTTACGATCTCTCCTCTTTTCGTTCATGGTACTCTCGTTGCGAGGTGGCTTTATTTCGCAGCATGCGGGCAAGGCTAGGGAAAGTTCCTCGTGTTCCGCGCTTCAGTAGCCCACAACTCTCGAGCGATCTGGTGCCTCAGCCAAAGACTGTGGTACAAAGTCCGGATCTTGCCCACTTCTGTTGGGTTGAGACTCCGGTAGGATACACGGCTTGTCATCACCTCATCACCTCATCACCTCATCACTGCACATGTCTATTGAATCGCTCCGTCTGGAAAGAGCAAAGTGTAGACCAGGGTTGAAAAATGCAACCAATGCGCATAGCGACCGGCTTTTAGTGATTCTTTAGCCCAAGGTCGATACTAGTACTGGAGATCCACGACAGAAGAGCATTCTCTCTCGATCAACTGCGCATGCTTCTGGCTCCGAACCTTGATCTTTACGGCAAAAGGCGGTTTCCCTCCCGACAGCTGAGGAATCGTCATGGTGTCAATTGGGTGCGCCTACTCAACACTGTTAGCCGTCGGTTCGAGTGACACGTTCGGTTAAAACCCTACCGGGACTTCTTCAAAGTCAAAGCAATACAGCAGCCTCGCGATGGCTATCCACACGTTGCCCTCGCCTACGTGCCAACCCGTGCACACTCTTCGCCCTGAAAAGTTGGAAAATGTCAGCGTGTGCTACAACATTAGAAAGCCGTTCGGAAGGCAACTTACCGGGCCCAAAGGACCAGTGCCCTTTCAGTGGATTATTTAAATCATCGTTCAGGAAGCGCTCCGGATAGAACCTTTCAGGGTCGTCATACTCGTCTGGACTCAATGAAATAGCCCACGCATTCCAAGTAAACACGGTACCGGCGGGGAATTTATAGCCCTCATACTCGTCATCTTTGATAAGGGTTGTTGGAGTTCCAATCTCTGCGATGTTGGGCCGCCACCGGAAGCCCTCTTTGACAACCGCAGTAATGTATGGTAGTTTCTCCCGGTCGCCGAAGTCCGGAAGTCTTTGTGGATCGACGCCGCACACCGCATCCAGTTCTGCCCGAGCCTTGGGAACCCAATCTGGATATGTACATGCGCCTGCGATGATCTGGCCGACAGAGACCTTGGAAGTATCGCTGCCAGCCTCCATTAAGCTGCCAAGGACGAAAAGACGCTGGGTCTCGTCGATGTCGGGCTCTTTCTCACATTGTTGTAGAAAATTGGTAGCGAAGCAATCCCTTTGTGTTCCGGTGGCCTTTTTCTGCTGAATGTTTCTTACCTCGTCCTGGTAAACTCTGCAAAACTGTCAGTATTTTTCAGAAACAGTCCGCGCATCACGGCTGGTCTTACTTTCGAGTCTTGTGGAACAGTCGAAGTCCACGGGGCCGCCACCATTGCAAAAAGGTTGGCAGTTTGTTTAAGACCGGATATCCGTCGACTAAATTCGCCCCCGGTTGTACATTGAACAGGAAGTCTTCGATGGTCTCAAAGAGTTTATCCGTCGCTGGTTCACCGAGTTGAGACCGCCGACCGAACACCACACTCATGATGACAGAGTTCGCAAACCGTCCATTGGCGGTGTACCACTTATCAGGGTTGTGAAGGTAGTCCCAAAGTAAATGTCGAGACTCGATGTCCTGGAATGGTTTGTAGATCTCGGCCTGGCCAGAGCTGAGGATGGAATGCATGATCTTGCGCAGTTTTCGCCAGCGGTCGTTATAGCCCATCATCACAATCCGCGAGCCTCCGGAGATGATGTCTTGGGTCATGGGCCATTCAGGTCGAGAACTGTATATAGCCGATCGACGTTCCATCAAGTCTCTGACAACCCGGGACGAGTTCAAAAATACCCATGTCTGAGAGCCGAATTTGCAGGTGAACCTGCTGTAGGTCAGCGGACGTGAACCGAGATTGGATCTGGCATCTTGCTCACATTTCGCCATACTTCTCAGCCAAGGCTTTGGCCCAAGGTCCTTGCTGTGACAAGGGAATTTGGAACGTATTTCCAAAAAAAGGGATCCCGGGCACTCGAGGGGGAAGTTTGTATTTGCGATTCCAGAAGATGCTGGCGATGAGCTGTTGGCCAACAAAGAGAGCCAAGGCGGCGCCCAATAACCACCATGAGGGAGATGGCATGTTGTCGGGACTCTTAAGAAATCCTCGATTTGGTTCAGTATGACCAGAACAACAAGGTCGTTTGTCAAAAATTTTGTGACTATATCTCTGCCGAGGCTGGGGTAAAAGGCCTTGCTGAACCCCACATTCTGGGGTCGTAGGGGATCGAATTGCCAGTCTGCTCAACTAAACTTCCCCCACCACAACAGGAATTTGTGCGAGAGGCCCTCGAGACCACCTCAATGGTGCCCTAACTGCTCGAATTTACTCGATCCCTAGACTTCTTTCCGAACAGAGAACCATGCCGCGCTGGCAAAGGGAATTTTTTACCGACCAGAAGCTGCGTTTTTGTGCTACCAGACCTTGCCAAAGCCCAAGAGGAAGGCTTCAGCATCCGAATAACCAAATGTATAGGCGACATGGTCAGGCGTTGGCTTTGTTGGTGCCCTTGTTGCAGCCCAGCCGCAGTCCCAGAATGGACGCTACCGAGCAGCAGGAAAGTGTACTTTGCTCTTCTCATAATGTACAACCACGGTATCAAATGACACGCTCTAATTTGTGGGAAATAACGGCAGGACCAGGATGTATGTGATTGTGCAAAGTCTCCATATTATATGAAAGGATCCGCGGTCAGAAGCCTTCTTTGTCCCTCGTCAATAAGTTTGCTCAGACCTTCACCGATCCATTGAGGCTGGCTTTTCGCTAGGCTGTCTTCGAGCTCGACAATCTCGTTGCCTGCGATGAAAAAGGTCTTGCCGTTGACATCAGGTCGGATTGTTGGCAGAAGAAGGGCAACTGCAATGCCAGCTGGGGTGTTGGCCGGCAGCTCTCCCCAGAGATCACTCAGTGCTTTTGGAACCATTGGAGTCGCTGTCGACATGTTAATGACATTATCCGATAGACCTGACATGCCAGGGGAGATACCTGTGAACCATGGGGCGACAGCATTGATGGTAACGTTGGCCTTGACCAAGTCGTTTCGTAGTGAGCGCATCAACCCCACGACTCCTGCTTTCGCAGTCGAGTACAGGTAGAGAGGAGGCGTGTCGAGAAAAGCTGCGGCCGAGGCAGTGAGGACGATCTGGCCCTTTCTTTCTGGCCGCTTCGCGAAGTAGTATGCTGCACATTTGCACATGTAGATATGGGCGGTGAGATTGATTTCCAGCGTATCTAGTGCCGGAGCTCGCAGCAAACCGGTTTCAGGGTCGGTTTCATGCTGGAGCAACACTTCGCCAGAGTTCACACCTGCATTGGACACCACTGCATCGATAGCTCCAAACTTCTCCCATCCCAAGTGGAAAACCTGGATCACATCGCTCCATTTTGCAACATTGGTCTTCCGAGAAACTATATTGCTGGTAACCAGAAGCAATCCCTAGTCAGAAGTATCACAATAGTAAGAGTGTGGTGGCCTCACTCGTGTGGGTGTAAACTCTCCACGAAAGTGGTCAACTGTGCTTCGTTCCAATCTGCGAGGATCAGGTTGGCACCATGCTCTTCAAATCACCCATGTTAATCAAAACTTTCATATTCCACTGGAAACGAACGTACCATGTGCCAACTCGGCCGTCGCACGCCCAATGCCAGAAGAGCATCCTGTGATAAGGATTGTTTTGCCCTTCAGCGCCTTGAGTTCCTGTTTGTCCAGGTTGTAGGTCGTCATGGCTATCACCGAGGAGCACTATCTTCCCGACTCGTAGTACAGTTGTATAGCCTCGTATTTGAAAAACACTGCTCATACCTTCACCATAGGTATCATACTAACGTGCGCTATGGTAAGTAGTGGGGATGGGTTTTCTCAATGCGGGCAGTAGAGAGGTGCACGCAACGAGGGGTAGGGGGGGTAAGCCACTAAGCAACTTTAGATAAAATGCCCCATTTTTTCGTTTTTGTCATAATGATCGATACTTTAAGCTCTATTTTTATAGTTCGAGTCGAAGCGACGAGCGAAAGTAGTTTAGTAAGCATCAACACCTCGTGGGTACTTTGGGTCATCCCCACGGAACAATATTCCACGGCCGGCGTGCCTCTGAAATGAAGGAGAACTGGGGCAAGGACAACCCACACATACCGAATCGCAGTCTCCACATCCATCTAGCTACCCGAGCGCATTTGACGAACCTCGAATATGAACTTCAAGAAAATTTCGAGATAAAGGCTGCTTTGAGAAAGACATCCAAGGCTCTCATTGGAGAAGTCTGGCGTATACCTTTTCAAATACCGATCCTCAAATGCCTCACAAGGCAATCTGGGTCAATGGCGATGCCACCCAGGAGATCAAGACTGTGGAGGGAGGATACAAGCCATGGGCGGAGGAGTTGCTACTGAAGACAACATGCGTTGGGTAAATCCAGGAGATTATAAGTATTTGCTCCTATGGCCTTCTCTTAGTTTACCGTGCTCTGCGACGGCCTTTGTAATGAGAGTCTTCGCATTGATGGTACTGACTGTCCAACAACGTAGACATCCCGAGGTTTTTGGGGCCGTCAACACGATTGAAGGATTTGACGTTATCGGCGAACTCGTTGAGGTTGGGTCCGGGCAGTCCGACTTCAACGTTGGCGATAAAGTTGTGACTTTTACAAGGGCATTGGACCGCGTAAATCTTATATCTGGTCACCGGTAATCAGTAATTAACGAGGGCCACAGCTAAATGGGGAGGATCTCAGGAATATTTCCTTGCGCTGGCAGCGACGAGCTGGAAGTTTGATGAAAATGTATTGAGCGAAGACGAAGCCGCCACTATTCCTTTGACCGTCTGTACAGCGTGTAATAGTCTCTACAATCGAATGCAGCCCCCACTTCCCCTATCGTGGGAGCAGAAGTGCAACTGGCCAATCCTCCTTTGGGGAGGATCAAGCCAGGTTGGGCTACAAGCCATTCAATTTGCGAATTTCAGTGGTTGCAGCCCGATTATTGTCACTGCATCCCTACGGGTATGAGGTGGCTAGTCATTCGAGAGCGATGAGAAGCCAATGTAAGCAGCAGCACGATTATCTCAAGACTTTAGGGGCTCACTATGTCTTTGATTACCGAGACGAAGATGTCGTGGCCAAGATCAAATCCGTCATCCCGCCCGGCAAGTCTTCATTACACGCTTACGACTGTGTCGGGGTGAATATCGCCCCCTTGGAGGACGCCGTTGCTCCCGGCGGATCAATCATATTGGCCTTACCGTCGACGCGCTCGAGCCCAAATCACCATGTTGAGATGGCTATCGCCGGCATTATCCATGATCTGGAGACTTTGAAAGCCGAGGAATTCAGCTTCCATGGCGGAGAACCTCACGACCATAAGGGTGCTCTTAGGTTGAGCGCCTTGATGGCCTGGAAGATGGAACATGTTGGTAAGAAATATAAGCCGGCCAGAGTCAGACATTTGTCCGGTCAAGGGATGTACGACGCTTTCGAGGCCTTCGAGTTGATGAGGGCAAACAAAATCAATGCAGAGAAGGTAGTATGGCGTATGTCGGGGACTCCAGGTCTATAGTCTACGGGAGAATTGATAACTTATCTGCTTGGTCTTGCTCCATACATTGCACACGCCAAATCTTCGGATAACGTGCGACTGCCACAGAAGAGAAGAAGAGAATCTCACTAATCTGTGGCCAATGCTGCGAGCAGATCAATCGGGCTGTCGAATCACAGCGAAAAATTCTCACCTAAGCGGTACTAGTGAACATGAGTAGGATCACAGATGATTCTGATATCATCAACGCTCTTGCACAGGAACGGGCCATCGCTTTCAATACTCCCAGGAACCTAGATGGTGACTGAAAAACCTAGCTCCTACAACGAGTATCCTAACTTTGCGACAGCCTTCGTATAAGCCTCCCGTTGCCGGATTCTACCCAACCACTTCTTCACATGCCGATTCTAGGAGTCGCTATCGCGCGTAAAGAATTTAGAGTATAGTCTTAGCTTAGTCTCGTAATCGAGGACTTACGAGAGTACTTACCGTAGATTATGAACGTCCCTTCTATAGCGAATATTTATTCCCTAACTTTCGCTCTCACGGCTAGTTCTTTAGGTAGAAATTTACTCGAATTATCGTATATTTCGTAAATATATCTATATACTTCTTAGCGAGTTAGTCTCGCTTAATATAACACGAGTACTTATTCTATAATAGCGATACTTTCTTAAATAATAATATAAATCGCTTTACTAAGATATTACGAAATAAGGGATTCCTAAATACAGGGAAGTATTAAGGTATAGTAATAAGAGAGTACATCGAGTATATTAAGCGAGACTAATTAAATACCTAATATATAGATATAATCGTTAACGAAGTTAACTACGTAGAAAAGCTATAGACTCGTTAGTCGTATATATAACTCTTCCCTACTTGTTATGAATCGAACCGGAGCCCCGTGGCTCCTTACATAATCATAGGGTTCCCTAGCTAGGGCATAGTGGTGTCTATAGTATCGATAGCATTGAGAACCGTAGGGTCCGACTATAGACTTAGGTTGACCACGAAGGTCCTATTTACTACGGGGAAAGGAGCGTGACTATATAGATTTCCGTCGTCCAATGTAGATATATCATTTCGTACCTTAATAGTTACTATTATAGTAGATAATATTAATACTATAAGATAAATTAAAGTAGATCGAGAATTTAGTTATAGACTTCTAAAATATAGACTACGATCCTTATTATGGTCGATAGAGTAGATACCGAACTACGGCGATCTTATTAAAATTTCGAGGAGCGCGTAGAAGGCCGTAGTAATCATGCAAACACGGGGCAGCGGCGCTCTCGCCATGTGGGCTCGGCCCAGTACCTACAAGCTATTGCAATCCCGTCTTTCGAAGAGGCCAGATCTGCATACGGAATCGTCCCAGCAACAAGACAAAAACGGTTTTCGCAGGGATGACGAACATGGTAGATAGGACTCTGTTAGAGAATTTACGGCTCGGACAACGATACCAAAACCAGTAGAGCTGGAGGAGTTTTTATATTGCGAACCGAAGTATGGCTCTTCTATGACTTTACCATCAAACTTTTGCCATCAGCTTGAGCCTGACCAGAGCTGTCCTCGTGGAGAATATCAGCAATGTGCCCAAACCAAGTGCCAATCCTGCAAACGTCTGCAGACCCCAGAACTTCCCGTCGCACGCTTTGATCAACGCTCCTGCGATGGGAGACTTTATCAACGAAGCGAAGCTGATAATGGCAAATGAAGTACCATTCCTGACTCCCAGCTTTGACATGTCCGTCGTGATTCCGGCTATAAGGGTCGGCTGAATTGAAATGTAGGCACCAGAAGCAAATCCATGAAGTGTTGAGAAGGCGATAACTGTGGCGTTCGTCTTCGCGGGGATCCAGACAGCGAAGATGAACACAACCGAGATGGTACACATGATCACCATCATGTTGAAGCGTCCGATTTTGTCGGCGACATGACCAGGCAGAACACGCCCAAAAAAGCTGGCACCATTGAGTATGGGCACCAGATAATTCTGAAGGTACACCGACATCCCGGTTGTCTGAGCCTGAACAACGATGTAGCTGATCGCAATGAAGAGGCCAAGAAAGCCAAAGAAGCCTCCAATGTTGAGAAGAGCGAAAGGCCTTTCTTGCAATGGCTTCACAAATTCGAGTATGGAGAAGGTCTTCTTCGTCGGCTTCAATCGACATCGAATGGTGAGGTTCCCGATAGTCGAAAGGCCAGGGATGAAGAATGCGCATATTCTCATTGTCCAGCCAAAGCCAACTTGTGGCACCAGGTGACTGACCATGATCTAGTTCCTGTCTGCATATGTGCAGAGGCATACGAGTCAATTTAAAGCTTACAGGGAAGATAACACCTCCAATTGAAGCGCCACCAGCAATGACGCCAAATGCCCGTGCTCTTTTCTTCAAGAACCAACTGATACAACTTGTCATGGCTAGTATTGTTTGTCAGTAACCCTGCAGGCACGCTAAACTTGCAGAATGGCTTACCTGGAAAGAACAGCATACTAGCCCCGATGGGAGAGCAGACATTTTAGGACAAAAGGAACTGGTAGTACTCGGTGGAGAGAGAGGCCATCATCAAGCCGAATACGTGCAGGAATGTTCCTGTGAGTAAAAGATAGCGCGGACCGTAGTTGTCGAACAGCTTGCCCACAAAAGGGCCCTGTTTCCTGGTCAGTGGGTGAAACAGAATATCCAACATCACCGTACTCACGCCAAGGAACATGAAAAAGAGTTCACAGGAGATAATCCAGGAGATTGTGCTTGAGGAATATCCCTTTAATTGTCGTTCTGTCTGGTCAAGTACGAGATTGCGCGGTTTATGCGTGAGAACGACCCTCGTCTGGACCGTTTTGAACTCATATCATGTTCACGGCCCGGCAAGCCCATGGAAAAGCGAGATGTGTCGGAGCTCGAAAGCCTCTTGGAAGAGAGGTTTCTTCGCTTCTGCGATCCCGTGGTCCCTATTCAGTTTTTGACCAGCACCATGGCGCGATCGATCATATGCAAGCTCAGGCAAATGGAACACCGGCGCAAATTCCGGCCCCAGCCCGGAAGACGAACGGACGACGACGTTGGAACAGACCAAGATGACGCTGAGCATCGCAGCACGTAACATCGAATACGACAACCTCATCCACAACCTCAAGCCGCTACGGAAGTTCCTTTGGCACGTCCATATCTACTTCCCGTGGGGCGCACCCATTGTCATTTTGAAGGTTCTCTCGTCGTATGCCGCGTGGGATGCCGACATGTTCGCTGCATGGCATCACATCCTCGAACTGCACGAGCATCATCCCGAGTTTCGCGAGGACGATAAAGTGTTGCATCTCATTATTTGTGGGTTGACGCTCAAAGCGTGGGCCGCGCACGTTGCTGGAACGGCGGCCGAAGGCATGCCCAAGCCGCAGATGCCTCCTGTCCTGCAGGGTCTACAAGCTCGACATACTGCTTATGTGTCGCGGTCTAGTGCGACGAGAAACAATGGAATGGCTACGACGTTGACTGAGGATATCGACTTTGGCGCTTTGGAGGGCATCGATATTTTTGACCTGGCAGACATCACGTACGAGGGGGCGGATTGGTTGTCATGGGGCAATTATTGATTGAGTAGATATCTGCCATCAAAACACACTGCTTACACTCAAGTGATTGTCTTCATGAAAGGGCTTAGTAATCACAGCCTCGCGCTAAAAGAAATCATGTCGGGTGTGAGGAGACTGGCTGACATAAGCAGTCCCCATGATTGTCATGTTGTGATGGTGGTGATACTTGAGAGTGTTGTGCACATGAAGCATGGGGAGATTGGAGGGTAGTCCGACAGTTTTGGCCGAGTCCTGGCCGCGCCAGTAGAAATGGGATATGATCTTGCATGGTATGGTAGTCGACCTGTGCACATGCCAAAGTGACGCACATCTATCCAGTCGATTGAAGTTAGCAACAACGTGCCACGTGGGAAACCCCCTCCGGGAAAGATGCTAAGGAGCAAGGGACGCGGCGATGTACGTGATGCCTCTTACAGATCTATGGCAGCGATAGTGACCGGTTCGATCAACCGGAATGAGATGTCTTTGACCATCTTTGCGATCGGCACCGGAGAACTCAATAATGTGCGCGGATAGGATTGTTTGACGGAATCACTGACCACCAGGATGTCCATGTAAAGCTGGGCTGTTTCAAGAAGTATCAGGTGAGCATATAGTACGCGACAAGGAATTTGATTGCATGTATATCATTGCAATTTCGAGCGTTGCTGAGATCGGAGATCCGAGGTTTCCATTCCTATGCCAGACTTTGATACTATTATTGTGGGCTTCATCTTGCGAGTGTTTCTACACGTCAAGGGTATGGCTACTACTCTATGTTGATTAGCATGGGTTTCATGACCATGGTCTGATGGTCGCGTGCCGTCTTCGAGGTGATATGTCAGACCTGGGGTTGCCGTTGAATGGCTCGCTTAGCTTTGCCACGCGGTGAAAAAGACGTCAAAAATCTAGCACAGATCGTCAAATGGCAGACGTTTGCGAAGGTTGCCGGCGACCGAGAGATATTCGAGGTCCGAGCTCGCGTGTCATGGAAGCGTCAGAAGACTTTGATTGCAGTGCCAGAAAAGGCTTGGATCCCCATGTCAGGCTGAAGAAAGAGATGATGCTGACTAACGCTAGATTGCACCGGCATCTGCGCTAGAACAAGGCCGTGAGATGAAGAACAAGAGCATGACACGCTAGAAAAACACGCTGATGAACAGACGGCGGGCGGTTGTAAATGAGTGCAATTAGCCCAGGACGCGTTCAGAGCGTGAAATGGGGAACGCGTAGTTTGTTTACCACATTACGTCAAGTTTGAAGCCAAAGGAGATTTGCTAAGCAAGACTGCGCCTTGAGACTATTATAACGAGCCACAGCATCTTCAAACATCATGGGACAAGGTCGTATCTTGGACGAATATGTGTATCGCAGATATTTACCAAGTAAGTGTTTGCGTGCAGTCAATAACACGTGAGTAATGAACGAGAACCTTTCTTACTGCAGACGTGCACGAAAAGCCCAATAAAGATGATCGACAGCCAAAAGCAACGTGAAGGAGAATTACGGAGGAATAATCATCTAAAAATTGCATGTGGAGAGTTGGATGAAAGATTAATCTCGGTAATGATCAGGGGGTCGCCTGGCTTGGTGGCCATTGGCGCCCAAAAGTCCTACTAACCTAAGTGGCTTCCCGCCTGATTGAGCCTCGATTCAGCCCCATCCATAAGGTTGTTCCCGAGTGCCGCGGGCGCCATTGAAACAATGGGGGGCTTGAACTTAGCCAATCGATGTCAATTGTTTGTCCGCTTCACCTGGAGGATCCCGATAAGTGACTCGGGAGTTTCAGAGAGCAAGCAGGAGTTCAGGAGGATGGGAGTGATAGGAGAAGATATAAGACTCTTGCATATCCCCTGACGGATGTGATAATGCAAAGACGGCACAGATTTGAGTCAAGTAGGTTGAAGCTCGAGAGAATAATATACTATGGATGTTGTTTGATTGATGCACAAATAGAGTTACACATTTCCCTCTCTGGAATTGAAGGCTTTATGAAAGCGGATTCGACGGTTGAGAGTTTCCCTTATTACCTTAATGCATCCTTGCCATGCAGTTAGCCGCCTCTAGGGAGAATAATGATCGACTCTACTAGTCATCTTTGGGGTGCTTGGTAGACTCGTACCTGCATAACGAGTATACTACCAGTCTACCTGGGATTTTCCTTCTTTCGTTCGATCAAGCAAAAAATTCATTCTTTCGCCTGTGTCACACGCTAAAACCTCTCGCTTCATCCTTTTGACCTCTACATCCAAACGGGATTTGCCCTTTCCCTTTTCCCGCCTCCGCAACCGAATCCGTTTCTTGTCGGTCTACCACGCGGCGATGATCCCAGCCATGCTGCTACTATGGTAATGCTCGCGCCGCCCCTGGATTGCTCTGCCAACTGTGTAACCAGCACCTCGGATCCCTGCTTGATTGAAGCCCCCTTTCCCTTTGGATAGTACAACCTCCTGTGTGACCATGTTGAATGCTTGTTCTCGAGTCTGCTTTGAGCAAAGACTCTTACAAGTAATATCACCTCCAGCCAGGCCTTGTCTCTCTAACGCTAGTCAAAATCTGACAGCTGTCAAACTCTTTTCGTTGTGCCCTTTTTGCCCATCTCCACAAAACTCAATCATCCATGTTATCCACGTTATCCACCGCTACTTCATCCCCGACACACATCGTTTGATTAGCCTCGTCAGAGAACCGGAGGCCATCGAGGGGACCAATTCCTTTGCCAGACTCCTCAAACCACCGTCATCGTGGCACATAGCGCCTGGCACTTGACTCCCGAGGGCTGTTCCTAGCCTCTATCAGTCCTCTGGGAAAAGGTCCCCCGTCAATCTTGTCAGGCCGTGTCACTCACTTTCTATCCGCACGCGCCAACCTTGTCCAACTGCTTGTCTCTCCACTACCACTGTATCACAGACCCTCTCTGGCACACTCTCTTTCTCGTCGTAAGAGTGCATCGACTTGCCCTTTGCTTTTCTTTCTCGCTTGATGCAACTCGATCTGCTGGCCCAGCTGTCACTTCTTTTCCGATCATCAACACCTTCCGACCAGCCCCCACCCACCACCTTGAACCAGGGTCATTCATCAGACATTGCAGCGAGTCTCTGACCGGAAAAGCACCTACTCCTCCCTCCTGCAGTTTGGCCCTACCACTCGACCATCCTCAATCCTTGTACAAGCAGTTCAAAGGCTGGGCATCGACAACTAGCTCATGCTGACCACTACTCGAACGCGCTCGACTCCTCAAGCCTTTCTACAGATGCACTGACAACTCTCGCTCTTTCCGTTCCAAACTCTGTCACTCTTTTACTTCGACATCCCGATTACCGCTCGTTACCATCCCAGCAAGTCACTCTTTCAACTACTGCGCCGAGCCGTCTCAGACACGTTCCATCCCAGCTGATACATATCCGTGGGTGGGAATACGAGTCACCCGAAGAGGAGATAAGGCGACAAGGCTCTCTGCTACGACAGACACACACGCGCGCACACTCAGCCACGCGCATTCTCTTCATCTCGAACAGGACTGAAAGATTCCGGATTGACTGGTTCAATCACCAAGTCCGAAGGCTGCCTCTCCACCATCGGCACATCCTTCGCAGACCTCTTTCTCGTCTATGAATCATATACCGATGGAACGATTATAGTCTATCTGTCACCAAACAAGTCACTCCTTTCCTAGGTACGTCGCGCGAAGGGTTCAACATTTCGTACGTTGTGCTGACTCTATCGTGCAGCCGAGCCATCACGCTCTTCCTTTCTTTTCTGTTTTTCCTAACGGCGACATGAGTTTCTTCAAGAAGAAGGCCAAGGCCAAGGACGATGCACACGTTCTTCCTCCAGGCGGCCGTTCGGACTCTCCGTCCTTGGCCAAAATGTCTCGAAGTTTGAAGCGCAAGCAGAAGACCGTGGTGGAAGCCAAACCGGAAATCGATCTTTCGGTAGCCCTTCCCAACAAGGATGAGTTCAGGACCAGCTTGCTCATGCCAGGCCTCTCTGCTCGCTTCAGCATGCTTCGGGAGCAAGATGACCCTAATACCAAGGTCGGAAAGGCTAGCGATGATAGCGTGCTATTTCCTAAGCGAGCGTCGCGTCTCAACCTATTCGCGCACAACCCTCTGACAGATATTGCCGAAGTTGAGTCCATACGGAGCAGTCTCATCAGACCACCTTTTGCGAACGACGAGCGCTCTCACTCGTTCTCCGAAGGCGCCAGATATTCGATTGATGATACGGCGGCTATCATGAGCAGATCGAAGCAAGTCGACGGCAACAACCTTTTTAGTGGTCGTCAGAAGATGTATCGGATTCCAGGCGTGGGCTCTAACAGAGACTTAAGTACGTCGCAAACTTCGCTGACGTCGGCGAAACATGTGTATCAAAATGATGTGGCAATGTCCAGCCTCCAACAGCTGCACATCAAAGAAGATGAGGCACCAGAACACCAAGAGGATGTGGAGGAGCGTGATGACTTTCCGGAACGGCCAATCAGTACAGAAACCGGCGATCATGAACGCAGCAGTGTTGTCAATACCCCCTCAACAGGCTTCAGCAAAAGCAGAGGGACCACCTCGTCTACTGCATCTGGTCCCTCCCATCGACGCATTTCGACGGCTGCAACATCCTTGGTATCAGATTCTCCTGTACCTAGACAGAGTCAAGTCAGTGCTGGCTCTCACAGCTCCCATGCTAAGAGGACTCCTTCAGAGTACGGGCGGGACGATGATTCCTTAAGGCGAAATCCTTCCCCAGAGTCCCGCAGGGGTGGTCGGGAAGGAGAAGACCATGATCAACCTCCACTGCCTTCATCCCCACCTTTTACACGCCAACTCTCGCAATCCAGAAGCATGTCCAACCTGTCCGAAGAATACAGCCGTGGCACGTCGCCTCTTCCCTCGGTCACACCTCGAGCTTCGAGTCCTCCTCCACTTCAAACCCAAGGCCTTGCTTCTCTCGACTTCGGTCTCAAGTCAACTGCCCACTTAAGAAGATTCCAAACTGCTTCTCCAACCGCGGAAGACGGAGATGGCGATGTCTACGTCAAGAATCTCGAGCCTAATGACCGCGGCAAGGCAACCGCAATGGGCCTCTTCAATCGTCCGTCGCAGCCATTTGACGAACAAAAATTCCAAGAACGGCAACTACAGATGCATGAGGACAGAATATCACCGCCGCCCGCAGTAGATGTTCATGAAGGGGACTCAGCGACGCGGCAACAGGTGGCCGCCAGCCAAGCAGACTCCAAACCCCTACCTTCAGCCCCGGACAACGAACCTGTCCGTCCGCAAGAATTTGACAAGAGACCAACTACTGGCAGATCACGGGCCCTTTCAGCATCATCTGTCAATCCTGAACAAGTCCATGCTCAGGCTGAAGCGTTGATCAAACGGCAGAACGAGGAATATTTGGCTCTTCAAGCTAAAACGGCTTCCACAGAAAGTTCAACATCCGTTTCGACGGCACCCAGAACTCTGATCGATCAGCCTGTTGCTTTAAGAGGCACATTCCTGGACACTTTTGACGGCAGCGATGAGGAGGAAGAGGTTGATGTTGACAGTCCTATGTTGGGTCGATATGAACCCGCGCCTCGGTTCGTACCTATGGAAGTTCATCCAGCTCTTCGGGATGGTCCACACGGCTTTGACTTTGGCGGTCAAGTCTCTCCAAATGTCCAGATTGCTAGGCCACTTTCAGATGCAACTGCAAACACATCCTCTCCATCAGTCACGCGCGATACGCCCAGCACTTCTAATTCTCCCCATCATTCGGCCGGCGCAAAGGCAATGGAATCATTGGATTCTCCTACTCTGGGACCTGCAACTGGATTGGGATTGAGTGGACTGATTCGTACTCACCTGCGCAATGATAGTGACAAGTCGTCCCTCATGCCTCCACCTTCGCCTATACCTCATCCTCAGTGCTCAAACTTCTCGTCGAGACATCGAGACCCCTCCATCGCCTCGACTGCTCGCACTCTTAATCCACCCGAAAGCACGCACAGCGATCCCTGGGAATTCGACACTGCGCAACGTCCTCAACGGAGTCCCATGGAACAACCATCAACTGACCCGATATCAACTATGTCACAGAAAGCTCAACAGATCCTCGGACAAGCGATGTCTCACAGAAATCATGCGGCATCCAAAACTCAGCAAGTCCTAGGCCCCGACGCTCCTACTGACAACGACGAGGACGAAAGCGAAGGAGTCCAGAGCGACATGACACACAGTCACCAGCGTGGTGAAAGTACTGAAACGCAGAAAGAATTCGGCAATGAGCTTGCCGAGCGTGCAAGGAGAATTCAAGAGGGCCTCAAGGGGGTCGCAGAAGCCGAGAAGCGATCCCGCAGTCCTTTCCGACCAGATCGCCCAAACCCGGCGGCTAATGCACTACACGCACTCCGGCATAAGGCGAGCAAAACAACGATGGCGAGCAGAGGCATTGAGCCTCATCCCAAAGCTTTGAAAATGCTTGGACTCAAGAGTGGTCATTCACCGGACCTCCGAGGCCGAAATGAGTTTGCTGACAGCTACGATGACTTTGGAAGCAGACCATCTCCAAGACAACACCCTGCTGAATCCGAGCACGCCAGCGGAAGACAAACACCGGGCTCTGCTCGAGCAGACGCCTATCCTTCCCATTATCAGGAGGATATTGGCCGTTCTCGCCAGCGATCCGCTACTCCGAATGCTCGAGGGCCAAGTCGACGACCGAGGCGTGATCGGGGAGATGCAGAACATGGTGAGAGATCGAGAAGCAGGGCAGGTCGTGCACGAGAAGAGCAGACGTATCCTCCAGCCGGCAACACGGACACTCCACACCCATGGGAGCACCAGCGTCCATATCATGGACCGCAAGGCCCTCGCGTTCACCAAGGACCGTCAAGGGGACCGCCACCTGTCGAGGCGCGCAACTATGAGCGATCCGCTTCAGCCATGTCGAATCGCCGACCGAGCGCCTCTCGACCAGGTCCATCGAGCAGCTGCTTTGATAGTCGGGCGCCTACCCCGACGATGGCTAACAGTCCTCAGCCTGGAAGTGGACCAATGTCGATGACAGCTCCAAGACCATCTCCTCGTCCACCTTTCCCTCACTCTCCCATGAGCCCATTCCTTCAGCCTGGAATGTCACCGGTCTTGAATGGTCCTTCGTCCACTGTGGGGTCTGCCCTTCCGTCTCCCGTGGGGTCACTACCACAACCTCCTACGTCTGGACATGTAACACCAGTCGATGGTAGGCCGCCCTTCGTGGGAATGCGGAAAAAATCTGTCGTCAAGGGCATGATTTCCGAACCTACCTTCATATCGAGCACGTCTTCAGTGCCGTTGATGGGTCTTCCAAATGGACCACGACCAAGCCAGAATACGCCTGCTATTCCTCCCATGAATCCACGCCGCCGTGGTACTACCTTATCCGAGAAGAACGATGGGTCTTTTAGCCCGCAGCTACCTGAATCGCCGATGCCCGAGTCTCCCCATACGCTTGGGTTGTCTATGGCAGCTGCGCAGCGTGCTTTCATTGATCAGAAGCAAGAGCAGCAGCAGCAGCAGAAAGTGCCGCGCCAACGCAACAAGCTGAGAAAGATAAGCAGTGAAGGAGGTAGTATGGCTGCACGAGCACGAAATCAGGCTATGATGGCTGAGTTCGGCCGCGAACAACTGCGCAGCCCAGCATTGCCGGTCTTTCCCAACCGAAGCGCGACTTCTCTGAGCATGCACCAAGACGGCGCAATGTTTTAAACCTGTTATACTCCTTATCATGCCGTTGACTTCGACACTTGTCAACTTTCCGGTCCTCTTTCAGGCGTCCTGCACCGTCTCCGTCTTCCAGCAGAGACTCTTACTTTCAACAACTTCTCTTTACGCATCATGCAATAATGGTTCTATTCCGGATCCGAACGTACTTTTTGAGACGGCCATTTCTTGAAACGCAACACATTTCTCTTCGACCTTGATGACGATTTCACCTTTTGACGCTTCTTTGTCAAATTTCCTGGCTTGTGGCGTACAATGAGGAAGCCCAGTTGTGGCTCGGAAAACGAATTTTTGTTGATGTGATCCAATTGGAAAGGACAACGGAGTTTTAGGCTCAGGTGAGCCTTGACATTACTGGGACTGTGGTCGGAGTTTCAAGAGGAAAATCTGTGCCACCACCAGAGAGATATAGTGCTTGGAATTTCTTTGTTGTCCGGGAGAAAAAGGATGGGGCAGGAAGACAAAACTTTGCGATGCTTGGATTCGCAGGAAATGGCTTGGAATGGATGGAGTGGTGCGTATAGCCAAAAATAGGCGGTGGGCGGTGTCTTGAATACACAATTGTATGTATGTAGTATGGATGGCAGATAAAACTCATCATACCTCGCGATAATGGATGCGAGTTTTCTGCAGGAACAAACGTCTTGAGGAACTGTGACTCGTCTCCTTCTACATCTTGAGGTAGCCGCATAATGGCAGCGAGAAGCCAAAGGCCAGAGTCGTGTCATATCATATACCAACACCGCTTGTACGAACTCCTTTTGGATGCAACAGCAATGCTCTCAAACTGGGCGCACCTCCTCATATGCGGCACAATGCCCTCATTCCGCCATGCCGACTTGAGTATCCTGCTTGGCCGACATAATCCACATGTCGAGCCCAGGCTCGCGGCAACGAGTTGCAACCAGATGCAAATTCGCAACTCTGACGAGTAGTGCCCCTTATCCTGGTCACATTCCAAGTCCTGGCGGAAGATGCCGCTTGGGTCGATCTGCGCAGCGCATTTTCGTGGGCAAACAAGGGTTTGTTGCCAGCTTGATATCTCTGGCCGACAGATGTGTGTACCGGTATGTGGGCAATTCCTGCATGGAGCGCGGCATATTGATGGGTTCAGGGAGCCATGCAAATGTCTGTCAGAGTGTTGCGAGGAGTTCCACGGCGTGTGCGCTGGCGCAACTCCACCCCGCACAGAATCAGCCTTATGTTATACTTCGTCCTCAGTCGAGACGATCTCATGAACGTTTGCTCTACCGGTTTTCACTCAACAAGTCGTAATTAACGCACATCTCGACACTTTCGGCACTGGCTTGGAAGAATCTTCTTGCTTCCAGACCGACCCAGATCTTCAACAACGAGAAATCGCCTTCCTTGAAACTCCTCAACACCGCACCAGGATCGGAGGAGCCGAGCTGTCGTAGAATGGGCAAGGCGCTCTTGAACAGGTCGAGATCAGGATCCAATGTCCTGCCGATGCCTTCCAAGAGAAGGATTGAGATGACCACATTGACGAAGTCACCTTCCATCCTGACGTGATGCGTTCTCACCATGCTTAGGACCTGTGACAGCACATCACCAATCTTGATATGACCTAGAGCAAACGTCTGACCTTTCACGGCCAGTACGAGGTGCTGCATTTTGAGGGCAAAGACCTCCCCATCAACAACTGCTTCAGGTTGTCGACATCGTTCTATCATGAGGCGACCAGCTTTGTAGCCGTCGAACTCTGCTATCGATCGAAAGAGGTCCAGGAAGTTTGCCCTATTCTTGCTGTTGAGCTCCGTGACGAGACCAGTATCGATGAAGATGAGCTGTGGCCTGTAGCCGTCTTTGTCAATCTCGGCCAGAGCAGCAAGCCATTCTTCCTTGTTTCCAGTATGAGGACGAAGTCGTGAAAGGACGGCCTCAGAAGCATCGATTTCAGAAGCGGTCGAAGGTTGTGTGGGGTCTTGTCTAGAAATGTAAGGTAGTTTGACGTCGGGTTGGGTGGGTTTGTAGAAGTTGACCATGATGTTTCCGGGGTGCAAGTCTGCGTGAACAAAATTGTCTATCAAGAGCATATGTAAGAACGCGTCGAGGCCTTCATTCGCTATTTCTTGCTGGAATATGCCACCTCCAGACTCTAGGAATGCTTCTAGTGGAATACCTTGAGCGAACTCCTCGACCAAGACAGTTCGAGTTGTGAAGTCGGTGTATGGGTAAGGGAACCATGCTGTTGTCCGGTTCTGGAAATGTTTACGGAAAATGGTCAGATTGGCAGCTTCAATTCGAAGATCGAGCTGCAGTCGCATCATTTCGCCAAAGTTGGATACCTCGTTGGGCAGATCAAGCCACTCCAGGGTAGGGATGGCATTGATAATTGCGGCGAAAACGCCCATAATTTTGAGATCCCGACGGACATTTCTCTCCACCTTGGGGTGAAGAACTTTGATAGCAACATACGCTGAGGGTATTCGTTGTGGTGACGACTTGACAAATGCATCAACGTTCCTTCTGATTCGATGGCTCAACCAATGCTTGTCATGCAGGTCAAGGTCACTATCGTCAGGCTGTGCCAGATCCGGCTTCAACCTCGCCTTGTACACCTGTGCGATAGCACCAACACCTAGAGGCTTCTCATGAAACTCCAAGAAGATGTCGTCGAAGTCTCTACCACCAAAAGCTTCTGAAATCGTCTTCTTCGTATGGCGGAGCGAGTGAGCCGGAGCATTGGAGTGTAAAGTGGACATGATCCTGCACATCTCGACAGGGAAGATATCAGAACGGGAGGCAGCCCACTGTCCAAGTTTGATAAATGCTGGACCTGCTCTTTCCATGGCAGTGACCAGGAAGCTGTACCACCATAGCGTTCCACTTCTTTCGTCATCACGGTCCTTTCTTCGAGATCCAATAAGCACAACAGGGACGGTGACGATGACGGGGACGAAGATAAAGGCGAGGTAAAAGAATCGAAAACCGGTCGCGATGGGTTCGTAGATGTACTGGTCGAGGACGTAGACTATGGTTTTGTATACTCTCCGGAGACCATGGGCGTCTTCGGGGACCTTCTTGCTGATTTCCTGCCGCGATATCTCGAGCATCTGCATCTCAGCTGTCTTGCCATCTTCGTGTTGCTCGCTTATCTCAACGAATGCGCC
Source organism: Exophiala sideris (assembly GCA_000835395.1). Taxonomy (NCBI): domain Eukaryota; kingdom Fungi; phylum Ascomycota; class Eurotiomycetes; order Chaetothyriales; family Herpotrichiellaceae; genus Exophiala; species Exophiala sideris. Next base: position 697,698 of record KN846951.1, on the reverse strand, counting down.
GGATGAGAGGGCTGCTGCGGCGGCAAGCAGGGTTGAAACCGGCCGTTGGCGGGGGTCTTTAAGGCTGTATTTTCGAGTCCATTGTGCGTAGGACTGTTGACGCCGGGGAACTCGACACGCGAATTGAACCCATCCTCTCCGGCCCAAGAAGCGGCCGAACAGGAACAAGGACCGCATCGAACGGTTGGCTTCGCTTTGCCAACACGAGCGTGCTTCTGTTTCAAAAACAAAGGTACAAGAAATGATAGAAGGTACGCGCAGACATCAATCCGCATGAGGCGTTGCGCAGTTGAGAAGAAGTCGGGGCATGACGTCGTTCTTCGCTAAGCAGGAACATTGACACATTGCTGCTACTAACTTACAGCGCCCGTATCTCAATCGTCATTTCTTCCGCAGCAAGCCATTTATTTGGCTTTGCGACTGCTACGCTATAGCATTCATCTGCCGTCGCTGGAGTCCATCGAACACTAAATTACAACGTGAGTTTTGTACGTTGTGGAGGACGAGGAGACTGTGGACATGTATTTTCAAGTTGGGTATCATTCGACTCGTGTTCAAGCATATTGCGAGAACTTATTCATTGCACGAAGAGAAGACAATCATCCAACAGAAAAGTCCAGCAGCACCCAATCACCAACACCTGTTTGTGCGCAATTTGACGCCAATCTCAATACCAGCTATGTCCAGCTTCGCCACGCTTTTCCTTGTTCGGATTCATAGATATGATCTTCTGTCCCGGGATCTGTTCGACCGTGAACTGTGACTCGAAAACACCCGAGATAGCCCGTCTCCCCAGAGCAGTAAACGAGTCAAATTCCGCCTGACCATTGATTGCTGCCCATTCGGGACTGTCTGGAGACGAGCCATCACCCAAATCGGCCCATCTGGTGACAACAATCGCATGCTTGAACAACTTGTTCGGGTCACTCTTGTCCTCCTGCATCCTCACCTCGAAGAGATACTCGGACGGGCACTCCGGGCACCTTCGCATCGGTCGACATGTGGAGCACAGCGTGATCAACGGGTTCTGGGGATGGAGATGATACTTGACCTTCTCCGCGACGCCAACGACCCCGCTGACCTCCCGCCGGTGAGGGATGTGACTAAGCGCGCATTTTACTGCGGGCAGGAGTTCGCCGTCTCGCCAATGCGAACATACGGAAAAGTATGGGTTGAAATTGTCGTCAGACGAGTACAACAATTTTCGAAGTCCCGCGGGAGGAAGTGCCGGTGCGGCGAACGCTGAGCTGATGACCCGTACCAGCAGATGGCCATTGACAACTGCGAAACGTGTTTGATGAGACCACTCGCCATCGCGGTCCTTATATCGACGGGACATGGAATCTAGGGGGATGCCGTGCGCAGGGGAGAACTTTTGCGCACGAAGCACGAGTTGCACAAAAGGGTAGGGCAGTGAGCGGCTAACTGTCAGGCGTGTACGGGAGATCCTCCTCTCCGGATTGAAGGCATGTGGACAATCAAACAGTGGGTTGGCAACATTAGTCGGGCGCAGCGTTTCTTGCCCCTTCTGCGTCCGAACGTGGTAGATGTTGCACGCGAAGCAGAGCAGATGACCTGGTAGTCCTTCATCAAGGCGTTGGAGAAAATCAGTCTTTGAAGCGGAGTTCGACTCGTCGTTCAAGTCGCGCCAGACAGATGTGCCAATGAGATTACGAAAAGCTCTGCAGGAAAGTGCGAGACTGGCTGCATCTGCCATAGGTAGTTGTCGTACAATCTGCTGCCAGACCTTTCTTGGGAGTCGTGACGTGAAGTCCGACCCCGGCTCCGGGGGAACTCCTGCAAACAGCAGTTGAGTTCTCTCAACGAGTGATTCTTCCGACCCTCGATGAGCCAGACTGTGGAGCATTTCAGTGTGGTCCTTTCGTTCGCCGGTTTGTTTGTCACGCTCCGATTCGTCAGCGACTGAGATTGCTGGGAAGGAAGCATTTCGTGTCTTGCCAGGTTTCTGGGCTGGCAGGTTGGATTTCTTCCTGGAGGTGGGAGGAGGAGCTGAGCGTTTCCTCAATTTATTCGGGGTGGAGGGAGTCTGTTCCACCACTGGTATCTTCGGCAACACGGTCACTTCCTCGACAGCAAAGTCAGAAATGGAATTGGCTTTGGAACTTAGTTGATCTTCGGACTTTCTCGATCTGAAGGGATTCAAAAAGGCAAGAGAGCCTTTTCTAGGGATAGTTTCGGTCATGTTTGCGGTTTCCCGGAATTGCCCCCCAAGGACAAGAGTATTGACTGAACTGTTCAAGTTTCCGTGTGCTGTGCCGTGTCAAGAAGAGTTGAGGCAGTCGCTCATGTTCATAACGGTCGACGTGAAGGTAATGTTGTCGTTGAATTCGGTTCTGACGTGTTTCCGGGAAGACCGGATACCAAGAGTTTTCCTCAATCAAAGAGAAAGCCACGGGGACATCCTCTACACGTACAGTGATCCCAGAAGATGCAGCATGATATTGTGACTGTTCATGGTGGTGCTGATTGACGCATTGTCAACATCCGACAGAAGCCGCGCGCCCGTCCAGGTTGTAGTTGTCTTGATAGGATGACGATATATCTGCTTCGTCATGTGGAGCTTGGCACTGACCTTGAAGTAGTCATATAATTCAAGACCTCGGTTGCCAGACATCAACTCGCAGCATCCAGAGCATTCAGTGTTACAGTACGGACGTCAATATCATTTTACTTCCACAATCTTATTCCCAGCTCCTCATCTGCCCTCACTCATGTCTCGCGAAGTAATTGGCACTGTGGACGTCAGTTTCCTCGACCACATCAAGCAAGACATCATTGACCATCGGAACGAGTCAACCTACGACGTCGTCTACTTATCGGCTGTACCCAATTCACGGCACAATCTCCACATCCAGATCCCCAGATATTCTGACCTCGACTTCGATAATCCTGATTCTTGGTCTCGTGCTCTGTTGTACGCGTACGCCAAAGTCAGGCAGCCCACGTTGAAAGTTGACGGTACTTTCATCATCACGGAAATCTGCAAGCCAGCATGCGTCAATCCGAAACATGGAATGTAAGAGTCTTCCTCTGCCTCTTGCCTGCCACCGTTGTGAAGGGAGCAGTGATCCTTGCCCTGGAGGCGCATAATATCAAAGGTATTCTCGACCCGCGTACCATTGCTTGTGCCGCCAAGGCTATCTATCTATACCTGCATTCTTTACCTAGGTACGAAATTAATCAGTAATGTCCAGAAGAGCGACAGATATGAATGACCTCCTGACTCGTACTTATGGCTGAACAACATCAAATGACGACCACGGACTCTATTATCACAGGTGAAGTTGTAATTTGCCTTGGTTGTAGGTTAGTGCCCGCGAATTGCAGTGTCTCCACGCTTGGCTCGAGGTTGGCTTCATCTTCAGCAATGACAGTAGTCGAACCCTACTCGACTTTTGCACTCTATGAAATAATGAAGAGACATTGTAGAGACAAATGTGGTCGAAAAGCTGCACAAGGAAAGTAGAAGGATATAGAGACAGCGTACATGTCTGGCAAAGAAGATGGCCAACAGCACCGCCACCCATATATTGAGTAGAAAGGTAATTTGTAAACAGTCATCGACGCTTCTCGAACACTAAGAAACTGCGCGTCACTCGTGTGCCTAACAAGTCCATATTCAACATGGCTTCTATTTGTGCTCTTACTTCTCCCAGGAGAGGATTTCCCCCTCTTCGTATCCAGATAATATGGCTTTGCCAACAGACACACTGAAATGGTCGGCCCAGCTTGATGTTGCGCCGTCAAATCGCAGGCTTATCGGCGACAAGATCACATTGCCACAATCCGCCCTCGAAGCCCTACTCGCAGCCGCACCCGTTGTTGCGGTCCAAAACAACAAAATTAGGAACCTAACATCTTCCTTCGATCCGTTCAACCCTTATTCATTCGCCGCCGAGCGTCATGCCCGCGAAGCTTTCCAAGACCGACAACAACAGCTACCACACCCTCTCACGTTCCGCATAGTGAACCCTCGCAATGGAAGAGCGGTATACGCAGGCATCCGGGAGTTTTCTGCGGAGGAAGGTACCGTAGGACTCAGCAATGGTCTAAGAGAAGCACTCGGTTTGCAGGACGCGTCGTCACAGACGAGTCGAGATGGTACACCCAGCGGAGACGTGGTTATGACAAACGGCACAGACAGCCTAAAGCCCGAGACAGTGACAATACATGCAAAACAGCTTGAGAAAGGCACATATGTGAAGTTGAGGCCTCTCGAGGCAGGATACGATCCGGAAGACTGGAAGTCATTACTCGAGCGTTATCTGCGGGATAACTTTACGACCTTGACAAGTGGCGAACTACTCGTCGTACCAGGTGCTCGCCATGAGCATTTTCGATTCTTAGTCGACAAATTCGAGCCTGACACTGATGGAATCTGCATTGTCGATACCGACCTTGAAGTGGACATTGAGCCATTGAACGAGGATCAGGCACGTGAGACGCTGAACAAGAGGTTAGCAAAGAAAGGACGCCAGCAAGAATCGCAGGAAGGTAGTTCACTTGGTGGATCGATCAGTCTCGAAACAGAGGTGCAGGGACAGGTCCTGCCCGGACAATATGTGGATTACGAGCTGAAAAAGTGGGAGCACACTCAAGACCTGGAAGTGGTTCTGCAGGCTTCGGACGAAGATGCCAGCATCGATGTCTTCGTTAACCCCTATTCTGCACACCAACGTTCGAAACCTCGAGAGGACGAATACGTCTTTGGCGATCTGAGTGGGAGGGCGACCAAGCGGCTAAAGTTATCTCACTCCAACGTTGATCTCGAGGAAGCTGAATCGCTGAACATTTCAGTTCATGCATGGCAAGATCCGGAGCAAGAAAGCACCGACCAAGACAAGCCAGTTCCATATACTCTAAGAATCTCCACCACGACCTCTCACCTCGACGCCGCGGACGAGGAATCTCCAGAAGTCTCTGCAGATGAGGTGACATGCAAGAATTGTCGTCAGGTTGTCCCCAAGCGAACGCTACCTCTACATGAGGCGTTCTGCTATCGGAACAATGTCTCCTGTCCGAAGTGCTCAGGAGTCTTCCTCAAAAACTCTGAGGCCTGGAAGAACCATTGGCACTGTCCTCACGACGAGGAACACGGAAACACGCCCTCATCGCACAATAAACATGACTCAATCTTCCACCCGGAATCACCTCTGCAGTGCCCGAGTTGCGACTTTCAGGCCTTCGATCTACCTATACTGGCGCATCATCGTACCACAACTTGTCCAGGGAAGGAAATTCTCTGCCAGTTCTGCCATCTAGTCGTACTACAACAAGGCCCTGACGATCCCTCTTTTACCGATCCTGAAGTTCTGCTATCCGGTCTCACTCCACATGAACTCGCAGATGGTGCGCGCACAACTGAATGCCACCTGTGCAGCAAGATAGTCAGACTGCGGGACATGAAGACTCATCTCCGCCTTCACGACCGAGATCGGGTCACCAGGCCGAAGCCCCGACTATGTGCAAACAGTATATGCGGGCGCACCATTCGGTATGAAGACGTCGAAGCGAGGTCTCAAAAAGATCAACTCGGTTTATGCAACGAATGTTTCGGCCCATTGTACGTGACGACTTATGATCCAGAAGGCAAGATGCTTAGGAGAAGGATCGAGCGCAGACTGCTGCAGCAGCTGATCGGAGGATGTGGCAAGTCTTGGTGTCGAAATGCCGAATTCTGCAAGACTGGCCACAAAAACGTCACGGGTCAAGATAGGGTCGTCTCGGCTAAAGATGGACTCCCTATGGTCAAGCCGATTATGGATGAACTCGCTCAAGGCGTGACTACGGGTCTGGTGTTCTGTGTTGACGAGGCCAGTCAGACTCGACGGAACCTCGCGAACATGATGGCCAGCGAGGGAGAGTATGAGCTCGAATGGTGTGCTAAGGCGCTGGAGGAGGAGCGAGGAGATGTGGGCAAGGCTCGGGACTGGCTCAAGGATCGCGCCCCTAGAATTGCGGAGGTCATTTCATGAAGTCGGTTGTAGATGTATAGAGCTTTCATGACACCAACATGAGCAGTCTCCGTATATGGGACTGTTTTCACGATGCTCCTCCTGCTTTTCAAAGACAATCCCCGTGTTACTGCCTTTCAGCTGTCATTCTGGCATAATGGTACAACGACTGTCCGAGTCCTTCCTAACTCCATATATTGGACTCATCATTCATTACATGTTTCCTCTGAGACAGCCTTTCCCTCCCAACGAGTCACTGGTTCTTTCCATGAAACCCATCTTTTAAAATCGTTTAGCTCCACCCTCCCATTTCCCAGCATCCTCGACCCCCTGCGCTACCTTTCTCGTGCCATTCTCAACTCCTGTCGCCGCGTTATTGAGCCCGTCGCCCAAAGGTTTGCCCAGACTGCCCGTCGCGCCAGTGATGGTGTCGCCGATACCACGGCCCGCAGCCCCAGTAATGCCGCCTACAGTCTTGGCTAGACCGCCTACTGTGTTCTATGCGATGTAAGCCACAGAGCAGGAAGTTCCGGGAATTTGAGGTACGTACTCCAACAGTCGATGTTACGAACTTGGCGGCGCCCGTGACGCCGACGTCGGACTCTGATGTGTTGATGGGCATGTTGGTTTGTGATGGTAAGTACTAGGACTATCAAGTGGTTATGCGGACGAGGTTAGGGTGAAGTATCACTCTGGCTGGCGGGTGAATACAAGGCACAGCAATATGTGAACAGTAGAAACGGGTAGGATCAACGAAAGGTGCCCTCAACTCGTGGTCTATATGCTTGTTGTTCGTGTCTCGAAGGATCGACCAGCCCCTCGATGACGTCGACAAACCGCGAGGATTGCGAGTCGTAAGCACGAAATGGTGGTGTTGGTTGTTCATTACGAACCTGGATCCTTGCACAGGACAGGCATTATGTGTAGAGTACATATGAGAGGGTACTGTGGCTGTGCGACGTGCCCAACCAACGAAGATGGAGGCGTCACGAGACGGAGTATGTCGATCGTCGAAGCAAAGTCGATCCTTAGACGAATCCGGATGCCTTGTGAGGCATACATGCAGTGGTGTTGTGTCTGGAGAAAGCTCTGGGAGTTTAAAAAACCACAATTGAACAAGACTTCCCGCACAAGTAGACACCGGCTGTCTCACAATGATAAGTTTTCTGCAAATTACACGCAATTGCGTCGAAGGTATCTCCACATTCAACATCTCTCTGTGTTCTAGCACTCATTAATACTGAGTTGTCTGTCCAGCTAACAGACTCGTTGGACTGCCAGTGCGAGACGCATTGCTGAACTTTTGCAAATATGCTTGCCTCCTTTTCCAAAAAGCCCTCAAGTACCTAAACATGTGCACCGAAACCTGCTCAAATCGCTTTCTTCTTGTGAAGATGATTACCAACGATCAAGGTTGAGTAAATTGATCGTGCCTAAACGCTCAGTATTTCGCTTCTCACGACCAGAATGTTGAAACTCCGATCATGCAGATTATATCTCGCCACAAACCCTCGTAGAAAAGATTCCACGCCTCTCTACGTAGGCATTGGCGCTTGATGCCCGGTCAACCCCTCTTCCTCATATCCCTCAACAGGTGTACAGGTACAGAAAAGGTTGGTATCACCATAAGCATCGTCCACACGGGCCACGCTGGGCCAGAACTTCTTCTCCCGAAGCCAAGGCAGAGGATAAGCCGCTTGTTCACGGGTATATGGACGATCCCAATCATCCCTCATCAAATCTGCTTGGGGATGCGGCGACATCTTGAGGACATTCCCCTCCTTAGGTACATTACCATCCTCAATGGCCTTGATCTCCTTTCGGATCTCGATGAGTGCATCACAGAATCGGTCCAATTCTTCCTTGGACTCCGACTCGGTAGGTTCGATCATCAGAGTGTTCGCCACGGGCCAGCTCATCGTTGGTGCGTGGAATCCGTAATCCTGAAGTCGTTTAGCAATGTCGATCGCTTCAATACCTGACGTCTCCTTAAAACCCCGCGCATCAAGGATGAACTCATGCGCACATCTCTTGTTGTCGTTGGTGTAGAGAATCGGATAATGTGGTCTTAGACGCGACATGATGTAGTTGGCATTCAACAAAGCAATCTCAGTACCATGCTTGAGACCCTTACTGCCCATGAGTTGAATATAGGCATAGCTGATCGGAAGAATGGAGGCACTGCCCCAAGGCGCTGAACTGACAGGCGAGATGGCGGTCGTGGATCGATCTGTAGTGCTTGAGTGAGGGTCGACATGCGGATGGGAAGGCAGGAAAGGCTTGAGGTGTTCCTTGACGGCGATGGGGCCTACACCGGGTCCACCTCCACCATGAGGAATACAGAAGGTCTTGTGTAGGTTAAGATGGCAGACATCGGCGCCAATCTCACCAGGACTGCACAAGCCTATTTGAGCATTCAGGTTGGCACCATCCATATAGACTTGGCCGCCGTGATCATGCACGATCTGGCAGACTTCCTTAACTCCAGGCTCAAATACTCCAAAAGTGCTAGGGTAGGTGATCATGATGGCAGCCAATTCATCCTTATGTTTTTCACATTTCGCTTTCAGATCTTCGATATCAAGGTTGCCAGTCTTTATGTCACATTTCAGAGGGACAACTTTCATTCCGGCCATGGCCGCTGAGGCAGGATTCGTGCCGTGGGCAGACACAGGAATGAGGCAGATATCTCTCTTCTTTGAACTGTCCTTGTTGTCGAGATACTTCTTGATCACTCTCAGACCAGCGAATTCTCCTTGAGCTCCGGAGTTTGGCTGCAAGCTGACGTCTTGCATGCCGGTGATGGAGGTCAAAGCTTTGGAAAGCCTGCTGACCAGACTGACATACCCTTGAGCGTTCTGTATGGGGGCAAAGGGATGAAGTTTCGAAAAGCCAAAGTAAGAGACAGGCAACATTTCCGTTGTAGCATTGAGTTTCATCGTGCATGAGCCCAGAGGAATCATTGAATGCACCAATGAAAGATCTTTGGACTGCAGATGATAAATATACCTCAATAGCTCGGTTTCGGAGTGATGTTGATTGAAAACCGGGTGTGTGAGGAAGGGTGTTTTTCTCTCCAGACATGGTGGTAGTGTATCGTCGTTCGCCTTAGGTACAATCTCTGAACCATACAGAGCTTCAAGATACTCGGTGTTCTCGACGCCGAAGCACTCGAGGAGATCTGCCAAGCCCTTGCTTGTCGTCGTCTCATCGAATGAAAATGAGAGCAGGGGTTGGTCTGCAGAGCTCCCAGGTACATCTTGTCGTAGAAATAATGACCGATGCTTTACTTGCTTCAAGATGTTCGTGTAATCCTTTTTAGACTCTGTTTGAACAGTAATGGTATCAAACAGTACAGCACCATCCTCACGCACTCCCTGCGTTACAATTTTGTAACCCTTTTGCTCGAGTATCCTTTGTGCGAATTTGGCGATTGACCATATCCGCAGGGCAATATTCTTCAAACCTTGTGGTCCATGGTATATGGCATAAAAGGCGGTCATATTGGCCAGAAGTGCTTGAGCGGTACAGATATTGCTGGTGGCCTTTTCTCTTCTGATGTGCTGCTCGCGAGTTTGAAGGGCCAATCGGAGAGCTCGTTTGCCCAGTCGATCCTTGGAGACACCAACGAGGCGACCAGGGATCTTCCGTTTATGCTTTTCACTGCAGGCGAAGAAAGCAGCATGAGGTCCACCGAAGCCTAGAGGAACACCAAACCGCTGCGAATTCCCAAATGCAACATCCGCTCCAAACTCGCCAGGGGCTTTGAGGAGCGTCAGAGCCAGTAGATCCGTTGCAACACAGAATGTCCCACCAGCTTTATGGACCGCATCGGAAAGGCCCTGGAAATCATGCACACCGCCGGTGGTGTCGGGATACTGCGCTAGCACCCCTATTAGATTGTCTCCTTGATCCTTCGCCAGTTGGCAATCATTCTCTAGAACATCTCCGACCACGATATTGATGCCAAAACCCCTTGCCCTTGAGTCAAGGACAGCAATCGTCTGTGGGTGAACGCGGTCCGACACAACATACACTTTTCCCGGTTTCTTTAGCCTCGATGTTGGCAGTGCATTCATGGATAGCGTCATTGCTTCCGCAGCTGCCGTACCCTCGTCTAGGACAGAGGCATTTGCAATAGAAAGGCCGGTGAGGTCAGTCACCAATGTTTGGAAGTTCAACAATGACTCAAGACGGCCTTGACTGATCTCCGCCTGATAAGGAGTATAACTTGTGTACCAAGCAGGGTTCTCGAGGATGTTCCGCTGAATGACACCAGGCGTGTTTGTATCATAATACCCTGCGCCGATGAAACTGCGCCAGGTCTCGTTCTTATTTGCCAGAGCTTGCAGCTCTCTTTCAATGCCGTGTTCGTGTTTCCCCAACGCATTGTCCTTATTGAAGCAATCTTGCAACCGTAAAGCCCTTTTCGAGCGAATATCTGAAGGTAGCGTCTGGGAAATAAAGTCATCCAGGTCTCTGGCAGGTGGATCCAAAGCCTTCACCATCTCGGCCTCTTCTGAAGGAGAGGGACCAATGTGCCTCTGGCTGAACAGCTCGTCTCGTTCGAGAAATCTCGGTAATTTGGACCCGCGGGATTCAGCTTCATGTTTTCCGTACAAGGTAGAGTCGACACTATCAGGTGTGGCAGGTCTCGAGGTGTCTTCAGGGACTTTCTGTTCACGGCGTTGTTCCTGTACCGAGAGACATCTCCTGCAAATTCTGGAGAGGTCAATAGGCCTTGCGGACTGAGGACGTAGCAGTCGCCTGACCGGCAGGGATGCCCGGGGCATGGCTAGAATAGTAGTAGCCATTGTGAAGGAAAAAGGATAGGTTGGGTGATTATCACGAAGACATGGGAGTGGCTTTGGAAAAGAACAACTTCATGTGTGCGAAGAAGGAGAATAGAGCAAAGGCAATGAAATGTTGCAAGCGTGACCGCCCTGTTGCATCTATCTCAACACGACATTGTATAAAAAGATGCAGATCTCGGAGGGATGTTCATGCGCACTGGTCACCGCGCCAAGTTCTTTCTCCGATAAGGTTGATCGTCCAATCATGCCTGACTTATGTGATCTCCCCTCCTCCTCTCGCTCAGCCTTGTGACACTTTATCAGCATTCAGTAACACCAAACTTTGTGGTACCTTCGCTGGCCTCGATGTGGTCAACAAGCTCTTGATGCCCTGAACCGCACATGAATTCGGCGCTTGACCAGATGCCATCGACTTCGTCTAGACACAGGGATTGAAATCTGCATGGCAGTAAGATATTTTGAGCGATGCGGACCTCAACGGATATCAGCGTCTCTTTACCTATTTATGCGGGTTACTCCCGATGCCCCAAATTCATGTGCGGTTTACGGCATCGTGCCGACAATTAGCCTTCCGGCGGTATCTTTCCGCTCTGCTACATTGAGTAGCATTGTACACGGCAGCTGAGGTAGGAATGTCCGGGGTTCCAATATGAAGCCATGCTTGGGATTGTGGTTGATGACTATTCTGTAATTAACAGACAGTTCTCCATCTCGGCTCTCCAGGACGCTGCGGAGTAATTTCGTCAAATCGCCAAAAACACCTGCTCCATCTCAAACCACTGATATAGAGCGCGTCCTGTCTAAGTGTGCCAGACAATTGCAAACTTCTCAAGTTCTGTGAATCCTGTTCTGTTCCGCCTTCAGGATCCTGCCCCGCAGCGACGATGCCAGTCTATCACATCGGTATGTATGGACCATCACTTACTCTGCGCCAAACAATGGCAGTTCCTTGCTCTACTCGTCCCACATGCTGTCGACCCGACTCTTCTGACGATGGCCAGTTCTCATGAAATTCAAGCCGCATGTTGGCGACGCAGAAATTGAGAAGTTAAAAGCCGGTGCTGCAAACATGGTTGGCAAAATACCGGGTTTGCAAAGTGTCGAGCTCAACAAACCGCACCCCAGCACCGCACATCGGTCTCAGGGTTTCGACTTTGGTCTGGTTGCCGTATTTGATGAAGCGGAGACGATCAAGGTGTTCGCTGATCACCCCGTACACTTACAGTAGGTCTGAACTTTCATCCATACCACCGAGCAGATATCTTAGAACGAGTGGAACATTACTAAGTTCATGAACAGGCAACATGAGTTCAGGTTGAGTCTATGCGCAGACACGCTGGCTTATGATCTCGAATTTTGATCGAAATAGTTTGGCATCTTATACATTCCTTCATTGGAACATCTCTTTGAAATTCTTCGGCATAGCTATGAATAGCAAAGTCATGGACATCTCATCGTTCTCGCTACAAGGACTCGCTAAACAACAATGATATAGTGATACACAGAAAGGAAAGATAATGGTACACGCTGTTGCCCATCAATGCTCATTATACAACGCCTTGACCGCTTGTCATCCTCGAAAGCATGTGGGTATCATCTAGTAGTGGTCGTGTCGTCCGAGGGGCTTTGCTCTCTTTGAAATGTCTCTGGCGTTCTGCTGCTTGATCTTTGCAAGACGAGCCCTGTGACATGTTAGATGCTACGTTTCTCATTGTAAGCGGAAGACAACATACTCTTCAGCAGCCTCCATCTCAATACGCTTGACGTGTTCCCTGGCATCTCTCACAGCAGTTCGAGCCTGGACCAGTGCACGATCGGCCTCTCGCTCGGCGGCTTCCGCAGAGGCAACTCGCTGACGAGCATCAACGATCGATGGGTCTTCTTGGTTGCGGTGTAAGAGTCCACCGGACCTTCGTGAACCGGAGGAGAGTTTGCTGCCATTTCGGCTATCGTTGTACTCTGGTGATGGGTCGCGGCCTCGGCTGAAGAACCCGCCTCGGCTACCTTCCGACGAGGAGGTCGAATGTCGTGGGGGAGCAGCCTGTGCTGGAGTTGGTTCGTTCCTGTGACCGAAGAGACCCATTGTGATTGATTAGTGTTTTGGGGTATGTATAGATACAGGTAGGGTATGTTTTATGGTAGATAGTCTTTTGATCCTGTAAATTGAGCACGAAAATATCCTACCTCTGGGAAGACGAGGCAATCAAATATAAGTTTCAAGTCCTTGTCAACTCCTACTGGTGTGTGCACTGAATCCGGTTTCCTTGCTCGTGTGACGTAGCGTGGGAGGGCAAGACCACGAGGCTAAGATGGGATCGACCAGCCTTGTTGATCCTACCACGCTCAAATGACGCCACAGGCGTCGTTTTTCCAGTGCGCAACGCGCCATCGGGCTCATTTTCCTTGACTTGGACCCTGATGTCTTTGGAATGTTGTGGTGTCTCAAGCGCGTCGAGCAGTGTTTGGATGACGGCATTTGAAATCTTGGGAAATTGCACAGACGGTGTGGGATCTCCAGTTGGTCTGTGTCTGACGAACCTGAATAGCACTGTGGCTGATGAATCACCTGCGTCATTATTCCGTTCAAACATGCCACTTCGTAGAAAGTATAGATGAGTGAACACGGATCGAGGAGGTTGTGGAATGGAGGAAGATACAAGTTAATGGTGGAGTGCGGAGGCGGGAATCGGGAGGAGCCACGGCAACGTGCCGCACTCGTGCACACTCCTATCACAGTATTGACTTCATCTCTGCTGCAACTACGTAGTTGACGTCCAACACCAATGTTCTTCCAATGAAGCACGGAGCGCCTCCAAGTCACGCCTTCTGTCCAGGTCGACCCTTCAGCACGTTTGAACATGTCTCGTGGTGCACAGACTGACAGAGCTCGCAACACTCTTGTGATGGCAGCCTCGTGATGACGTAGTGGTATGGCGTTTCGACCTGATCTCGGCACAATTCTGACATAGCATGATCACGTGTGGGGCCTTCCCACAACGGTGCTCAAAGATATGGTGCTCTCTGCGGTAAATCATACATGTTTGAGCACGTCTGGACAAGCTCAAGTGTTTGTACTCCAGGACAATTCATTTACAGCACACGATGCTGCAAGTCGTCGGCGAACCATACTCAACACCTCTTTCTAGAAGGGGACACTGCTAGCATCTGCCAGCGTCACGTCGTTTTCTTTTGAATGTCGACGCTGATATCAAAAAACTGGCTATCAAGCAAGGACATCTTGATCCTCACGCCTTTGCAATCCACCCACTGTGGATCATGAAGTCGAATATGCGGTTAGCCTTATTGACATCAATCTGGAAACTAGATTAGCCTGAGGTCATCCCATTGAGGGCTTTGATTGTCACTTGCTCTGCAGACTCCGCGGGCTTCTTTCTTCTTCATATGCCCACCTTGTTTCATCGCTTCCTTCAGCAGACCTTCTTTGAGAGCCAGGTATGGCTTTGGCCGGATGTGAAGAGCATTACAGAGCTGGATTTCTTCTTCGCTGAGAAGTTGCAGGTCTGGTGCCAGGGTTTTGTCATCCTCAAGCCTCCATGGCGAGATACCGTTTAGAGGCTGGACAACATAGCGAACCTTGGCTTTCGGGCCAGAGGGTTCTGGGCCGTTGGCTTCGGCGAAAAGCTTGTCGAAATCGTTCTCAACAGCTGGTTGAGTGTCAGTGAACACTGGGACAGTCTTTGGTTTGCGTTGAAAGCGCAGCGGCAATTCAGGTGTCGTCAATTTGGATGCTTCTGTTGGCAGATCAGGTTGCTGAATCTGAGCACCCTTCTTAGGGATCTGTGGCATGCGATCGAATTGTCCTTGAGGCTGATTCCGCTGTACCCGAGCTTGTTTGTCGGTTTCGTACTTCTCACCGCCTTTCAGATCGCTAATTCCCATCTGCTTCCATTCCTGCAATTGCGATATTGCAATACGTAGGTTGTGCTCCAGGAGTAGATCTCGATTGAAAGCCTCGAAATCTTCATGGTTCATCATTCTAGCAAATGGTTTGGCCTTGTGCATAAGATCTTTTTCCTCTTTGGTTCGTTTCTTGTCAAGGAGTTGGTTCTTCTTGTATTCGAGAAGATTGTGTTCAAATATGATTCGTTTGCGTTCGGTTCGGGCCTTTAGTCGAGAATTGTAAATGTCAAACACTGTCATCTTCAGGGTGGTCTCTTCGTCCATCTCTCCTGTGACTGGGTCAAGACCATCACCAGGCTCAAAGGCCATGTGTTGAACGGCTTCCTCGGCGTCATTGGCGAATTCTGTTTCGAACTCCAAACGACCAGGCATGAATCCCTGAACCTCGTGGCATGCTGGAACGGAGGCTGTGGGTTTCTGCTTGGGTGTCGCGGGAGGCGCAGACTTGGCTTCTTCTTTGCGCTCCTCAATGCGCCGCTTCTTACGGGCCTGAAACTCTTCTTTCGGAATCCGCTCAAATAGGTCTGTATCTGCTGGGTCGGCTAATTCCGATAGCGGAAATCGTGAACTGTTGATGTACGTATCGATGTAGTGGTCGCGAACCTCGTCTTTCTCCCGATAGCCTCCAATATGCTCTGCCACATCCGCCCACGATCCTAGACCATATCTCTCCGATCCCTCTAGTAAAAGTAATTCTTCGTCGGCGCCCCAGTCCTCAGCGTAGATAGGGATTGAGTTCTGTTCGACCACATGAAATTCATGAGTGCGAGGGTCGTGATTTTTGGATGATTCTCCGCGGGCGAAACATGGGACACAGAGGTCGTACTCGCGACAGGCTGGATTTGCGCAGGATATACGGACAGTTGAGGTGATATCAATAGAGCAGACATCGCAATGGTATTTTGTGCCGCCATCCCCTCCCCTCGAGGCTGCATTCTTCCTTATGACACCCATGCTTCTTTCAATTCGCGCATCTTCTGCTACCTCTGAGTCGGAGGAGTGGTATTGCGCGTAGGAACGGGGTATCGGCGCGGTCCCAGCGTCGTTGTCAGCCGGTGGGTCCTTTGGGCTGAGAGGGGCAGGAGGAGACGCAGACTTCGATGACTCGGACTCAGAGTCGTCGAAGATGTAAGAGACCGGTTTTCGAGTGGTCCGAACCGGCCTTGGGGGACTCTGTTGTGAATTCGGTGTTGATAAAGGTTGACCACGTCGTGAGGCTGCCATCCCGTCGTTGAGATTAGGTGCACTTGCCACTCCCGGATCTGCCGGAGTTTAGCCGAATTGTGGCTTTGATGATTGATCCGACTCCGTTTCACAACTCGGTTGTCCCGCTGCAACAAACACTCCCCTGCAGTCCTTTTTGTTTCTGGCTCAAGACGTGAGCAGAAGCAAGATTCTTGTCAAGCCTCTTGTACACTGCCCTCAGTGTTCTATCACTCTCCTGCTTTCACTGAACCTTACCTCTCCTTCACCGTCGTGCCTCCGCCGCTCAGATCCGCATCCACCTCGAGGGCCAGGACCCAGTGTTGCCTGCGAGCTATTCGACTTGAACTTCCTCCTTGGACCGAAATCTTTTACCTGGCAGCTGGCTGTTAGTGTCTGTCGTTGGACGAGTAAATAGTGCAAGATGTCGTGGAAGTTGACAAAGAGTATGTTGGCTGCGGTGGACGTGGGGCATGAACCTGCGCTGATAAATACACAGAACTGAAGGAGACTCACCTCGCGCCGTTGACTAGTGGCTTTGGTCGTTCGACATCAACGTCTACTGTGAAAGGCGACGACTCTGGATCTACTCATGAATCTGCCAATCTTGTGCCAACTCCCACTACCGAGAGCACAACCTCGACCTCAAGCACGAACAATGGCATTGGTATGTGTTCACAAGTATGTTTCTCTACATGATTACTGACCACGATCAGCTGCCTCCGAAGCGCTCACATCTCCTCCCGTTCAAACCACGAAACCTGGTATTCTCATAGTCACACTACACGAAGGAAAGGCCTTCTCATTGCCACAACAATACCAATCAGTCTTCAACAACTACTACGGTTCCGGCAGCACGGGATCCGTCAGACCCAGCTCATCCTACTCGGCAGGTTCACTAGCTGGATCGTATGCACCCTCTAACAGACCTGTCTCTACCCATGGGGGTATCAATGCTGCACCAACCATACACGGAAGATACAACAGCAAATACTTACCATACGCTTTGCTCGACTTCGACAAACTTCAGGTCTTTGTTGACGCAGTGTCTGGAACGCCGGAGAATCCATTGTGGGCTGGAGATAACACTTCTTTCAAGTTTGATGTTTCCAGAGTGTGCGAACTCAGTGTTCAGCTATATCTCAGAAACCCAGCTGCTCGACCCGGTGTTGGCAGAAGTGAAGACATCTTCCTTGGAGGTGCAAGAGTAACTCCGAGATTTGAGGAAGCCAGACAATTCACCCCGGACCCAAAGAAGAGCAAGAAGGAGAATGAGAAGGCCGAGGCAGCATTTGCATCTCAAGAGAAGCAAGCAGGTCAGCTTGGTACTGAATGGCTGGATATCCAATTTGGTACGGGCTCCATCAAGGTCGGTGTGAACTATGTGGAGAACAGACAGGGCAGTCTGAAGATTGATGACTTTGAGCTGCTCAAAGTTGTTGGTCGGGGCAGTTTTGGCAAAGTCATGCAGGTCATGAAGAAAGACACCGGTCGAATCTACGCTCTCAAGACGATCCGAAAAGCTCACATCATCTCCCGCTCCGAAGTTGCACACACCCTTGCCGAAAGATCTGTACTCGCACAGATCAACAACCCGTTCATTACACCGCTCAAATTCTCCTTCCAGTCACCAGACAAGCTGTACTTTGTGCTGGCGTTTGTCAATGGTGGAGAGTTGTTCCATCATCTCCAGAAAGAACAACGCTTCGACATTAACCGATCCAGATTCTACACGGCCGAACTGTTGTGCGCTCTAGAATGTCTGCATGGTTTCAAGGTTATTTACCGAGATCTCAAGCCGGAGAATATTCTTTTGGACTACACTGGTCACATTGCACTTTGTGACTTCGGTCTCTGCAAGTTGGACATGAAGGATGAAGATCGCACCAACACCTTCTGTGGTACTCCAGAATATCTGGCTCCTGAGCTCTTGCTTGGACATGGCTACACAAAGACGGTCGATTGGTGGACACTTGGTGTTCTCTTGTACGAGATGTTGACAGGCCTGCCACCTTTCTACGACGAAAACACGAACGAGATGTACCGAAAGATTCTCCAAGAACCTCTGCACTTCCCCGGTCCCGAGATCGTTCCTGCAGCAGCAAAAGATCTTCTTCAGAGACTGCTTGATCGCAATCCTGAGCGTCGTCTTGGTGCTGGTGGTGCCGCGGAGATCAAAGCTCATCACTTCTTCGCCGGCATTGATTGGAGGAAGCTTCTTCAGCGAAAGTACGAACCAAGCTTCAAGCCCAGTGTGGTAAGTTCGAAACAACCAATCTTCCAGTTCAATTTTCTGACATACTGTACAGGTTGACGCCAGAGACACGGCCAACTTCGACAAAGAGTTCACGTCTGAAGTGCCCAAGGATTCGTACGTTGAAGGCCCGCTTCTATCTCAAACCATGCAACAGCAATTTGCTGGATGGTCATACAACCGACCAGTAGCTGGCTTGGGAGATGCAGGTGGAAGTGTCCGGGATCCTTCATTCGGCAGTATCCAGTAGATTTCTAGCGAAGTGTTCTTCCACGACGAGCAACGAAAGGCATGAAGATTGGCGTTCAAATCATGGTGAGCTTGGACATGCGGAGCACAAATACAATGTGACAGTTTCGGGCAGAAATGTACATAGTTGGACTGCTTTGCCTCGCGACCTGAGCTTTCTAAGATGGCATTGCTAGGGCTGATTACATTTTGGCTGCATCATTGGTGATCAAAGACTACTCGAATGAAACAGTATCACGGTGAACAGCGAAGTCTCCAACGCCAGGCTCGTACAATCCCGCTTGCTTGATGTCAATGCTTATTCTTGTTCTCCGCGTTTCACTCTCGAAAGCCGATTTTCGGTCCTGCTTTCCCCGCATTGTGCCCTGTAGTGCCTGTTCCGCGGTGATGGTTAGTTCGTGATAAATACAGCTTGAGGAAACTTGCCTGTCCATGTCTCAGCGAGTCGCACTCTCGTCTCTATGACATCCTGGGAGTAATTACAGCTGTCGGAGGACTTTGTGCCTCATACACCTTTGCATTTGTAGATTCTTGCAGCTACAGAGCGTGCCAGTCATGGCCGCAAAGAACGTATTGCGCAGAGCAATGCTCTACGGTACTCCAACTCGCTCCTTACAATTTCTTGAGGGAGACAAGCTGACTCTTGTGTCCAACCAGTTCCGGGCTCATCCCAGCGCTTCCTAGACAAATCCCGAACCATGACCGCTGATTGCATAGCCTACGACCTCGAAGACAGCGTCACGCCAGGCCGCAAAGCCGAAGCCCGCACCCTCGTCCGCAAAGCCCTCGATCAAGACCGGCCGTCCAACGTGAAAGAACGCGCAGTCCGCATCAACAGCGTCGGCTCTGGCCTGGCACTAGCTGATCTCGAAGAAGTAGTCAAGTCTCCGAACCTGACTACGTTGGTGGTACCTAAGGTCGAAAGTGGAAGCGATCTCACATTTATAAGCGATGTGCTGGCCCATTCTCGGAGTAAAGAGTTTAGTGATACACCGATCAGTATCCTCGCTCTGATCGAGAGCGCCAAGTCGTTGTATAACCTGAACGAGATATGCCGCGCGGCGCCACACCTGCTGCAGGGCCTGGTGTTTGCGGCAGAGGACTACGCGCTGGACATGAGTATCACAAGAACACCCAATCTGACGGAGTTTCTGTACGCGAGGCAAGCGATCGCGACGGCGGCGCGGGCGTATAATCTGCCGAGCACGATCGACTTGGTTGCTACTGCGTTCAAGAGCGAGGCCGACCATGAGGCCTTACAGCGTGAGTGCGAGGAGGGCAAAGGCATGGGGTATAACGGGAAGCAGTGTATTCATCCGTCGCAGGTGGATACTGTGCAGAAGATATACAGCCCGAGTGATAAGGAGGTCGAGTGGGCTGTCAGGATTACTATTGCGCAAAAACGTGCCGAGGAATTAGGGAAAGGTGCTTGGGCTATGGATGGGAAGATGATTGACGCTCCTGTTGAGGGCAAGGCGAGGGCCATTGTGAAGAAAGCTGAATTGATTGGGTTTGATGTTAAGAGTTTGCAGGAGAAACATAAGGATCAACAACCTGAATAGAATACTTGAACTCGTCTCCGGCTTTATATTTTTGGTTTTGACTTGCTTTTGGAATTTCATGAATCAGTAACGTGCTCCCCGAGCTCATCTGCTTTCTTTGACGTTGGCAACCTTCTCTATCCAAGTCTTATGCATGTTGGTGTGGTCTAGCTCTAGCTTACCAGGTAGTATGGGTTGCGGTACATCCGCGTGTCGCGAGCGCATCACAGCTCTTTCTTCGTGCTGCGAACGTCGCCATTCGCTGTACTCTTCAACTCTTTGGAGAAGCCTTTGGCCTCTGTTGGGTCGGTCTTCCTCTTCTTGATGGTCAGGCAGTTGATGTCTAGGACGGCGCAGATCCGGTTGATCACGCGTACCGCCCATGCGAAGTACAAAACCATGGCGTAGATAAGATATCCGTAGATGTACCAGCGCTCTACCGCGGGAGAGACGCGCTCGAAGCCGAAAAGAGGCAGCCATGCCATAACCGCACCTCCAATGAGTGGCGCTAGCGACGATGTCCAGTATGGGAACGGTCGGCGCGTCAAGTGGTGCAGAATGATTTTCGTCGTCAGTCTGCCAAATACAAAGGATAGAGTCAGACAAAAGATCAGGAGGTGGTTCTCGGCAAGAAGGATGGAGTGAGGCGAGGCTAGCCAGGCGCAGCAACTGCCGGTGAAAATGACCATAGGTAGCCATTCCAGGAAAACGGGTGCGATGGGAAGATTGGCGGCGCGACGGGCCTTGACGACGTGGTATATGCATGCTGGAAGGTGGGCGGTGAAGAACGTTACGAGGATAATGGGGATCCAGAGGTCGCGGAATGTGAGGTCCACGGGGATTTCGAAGGGAATGGGGAGGTCCTTAGGAATGTAATCGATGACCCGGTATGACCAGATTTGAGGGCCGAGGTAGCCTGAAATGACCATGACTGAGCACGCGAGGATGAGGCCTTCGGTCGGACCGTTGAAAACGCCCAGATACAGTGTGTGAGTGTGGTATGTTTCCCAGGTGGAGAAGAACATAGGCAGGCATGGCACAAGGGCCGTGAACGCGCCAGTCTTGCTAGGTCCGAGGCCCATGGCGGCCGTCTCGCAAAGGCTTGCTAGCGTGCAGTTGAGCGAGTCAATGCCATGGTCGAACAGCTCGCCGAGACCACTTGATGTGCCGGTTCGTCGAGCTTGTTTGCCATCGATGTTGTCCATTGTGGAATACCTTCCCAGAGGATCAGCTTTATCGTTTTGATGAGGTGGACACAGACTCACATCCAAAGACCAGCTGCAAAACTATAATAGACCCATGTTGGGCCAGGTCCGATCAGGTCTGGAATATAGATTTGAATGAACAGGACGTTGATAAGGATGCAGAAGAACCCGAGCAGGGTCACCATGTTGGGAGCAAGCCACATAGGTAAAAGTTTCACAGACGCATTCCACTGTAAACATATCGTGAGCTAATCGCGTTTGGGCCGTGGTAGATTGAAAGGAAGATTTACATAGTGTCTCAGGATGTGATTGGAAATGAGAGACTTGTCCACACTCGAGTACTTGTAGCTCTTCAGATGAGCCATCGCCTGGTCGGACAACGGATCCGCTGTCACGAATGTAATAAGCGCATGACTGGAGGCAGCCAGTCTGCTGTAGACCTACCTGACTCGACCATTTTTGCTGTAGCAAATCGACGAGATATGCTAACAGAGCTGTCTATGTACCGAGAGAGTGGAGGGCACCGGCGGGAGTGATCAAGAGCCTGGTGATGATAATGCCTGCGTAGAGTGTTTATATGCACAACATTGTGAATCGTCTGTGAGGCCGGGCGTGTCTGATATCTCTTTTCAAAGTTCCCCTGAACGAGAGACAGGGGCAGACCAGCAGGCTGGAGGTCGACAAGAAGAAAATGTGAAGGAGAGAGGATTGATTGGTTGAATATTCTGTAACAGTTTTGGTTGGTTGACGAATGCCAAGTCTTGCTGCTTTATAAGTGACTTGCCGCTAATTCCCAAGCAGTCAATTCTACACGTGCCATCGCGTTGTCCTTCACTTGACTCTTTACCCATCACAGTCTCACCCCTTTCATCAAACACATTCCTTAGTCAAACGCGGAAAGGCGAGGGTTCTGCTGTGCAAGGGGCCAAGGTTCTAGCGGAGACAGGGTCAACGATCTGACGACCATGGTCCTGTTAAGGCTCCGACCGCCACAACCTACCTTACACTCTTAGATGGAGCCTCTGGGGATTCAACAGCCGGCCACGGCGGCTTCAGCTCCTTCATTCACAGTTGCACATCAAAAAGTTGAACTCGATGTCAGCTTTAGCCAGCAAATCACAGGAAGAACAGAGATAACCATTTATCCCGAGTCACCAGATCTGAAAGAAATCCGACTTCATGGGCGGATATGTGCCATCAAGAAGGTTTTGGTGAACGATATCCCGCCACCTTCTGTACGTTATGACGATCCTTGTGGACAACTCACCCTCCACAGCAGGAGCACAGTGCATCAACATCATCTGTTGGCTGAAAAATTGGAACGCTCTATCGGCCCTGATCCGGAGCCCGACATTGTCATCAGTATTCCCAAGAAAGTGAAGATCGTACCAACTGAGGTAGCAGAGGTCCATACGCAGGCTGCGGGCTCCATTAAAATCCAAGAGCCTGCAATTGCAGGTCAGTCTGCGGCCGAGGCTACACAGGCATTGTCAGATACCACTGTTGCCAAATTCACCCCATTGACCGTGGTCATCGAGTTCGAAACTCGGCATGCTCGAGAAACTCTTCAATTCGTAGCCGGCAAGCGAGGCAGTGGGCGATGGCCGCACGCTTACACGCGGTCGAAGCTCGGTCGTGGAGGTGCTTCATCGTTGTTTCCCTGTCTGGACCTCATCAACAACCGATGTACATGGGACATTTCAATCCGGTGTCCCCGCACGGTCGGAGATGCTCTTAATCAAGCCATGTCGATGGATTTCTCACAGCTCAGTCTTGACCCATCTTCGAAAGATTCTCGTCAAAGCTATGAGAGCAAGGAGATGGTCGTTGTCTGCTCAGGTGAACTTACGGACGAGATTGTGGACAAAGTCGACAATACTCAAAAGTCGGTTTCTTTCTCAGTGTCAGAGCAGCTGGCACCCCAGCAGATCGGCTTTGCCATCGGACCATTCGGGAAGGTCAACCTTGGCGAGCTTCGAGATGCGCAGGAAGTGGAGGAGCTTGGGCGCAATGCTGTGGAGATGCTAGCCTACTGCTTACCAGGGCGCGCAGACGAGACCAGAAACACCTGTCTTCCACTCACAAAAGCCATGGACTTTGTCGTGCACAAGTACATATCTTGTCCGTTCAAAATCTATTCGATGTGCTTCGTCGAAGACATTCCCCTGGAGATATCAGTCTTTGCTGGAGTATCGATGTGCAGTACAAGATTGCTCTACCCGGAAGAGGTGATCGACTCAGCTCAGCGGGTAACATGGCAGTTGGTCTATGCCATTGTATCTCAATGGATCGGCATCAATATCATTGCAGAAGAGCCACGAGACAATTGGATCATCATTGGTGGAGCGTACTTCATCGCTGGTCTCTTCATGAGAGACCTGTGCGGTAACAACGAGTATCGCTACTACATGAAGCAACAAGCCGACCGTGTCTACGACCTCGACCATGAGCGACCCTCGATCTACGAAATGGGAGCCCTTATGCATGTGGATCCCGCCGAATACGAATTCTTGACCATCAAGGCGCCCGTGGTACTCTTCATACTAGACCGTCGCATCGCCAAAATTCAGGGCACATCCAAAATGCCTGCAATCCTGGCAAAGATCCTGACCAGAGCTCGAACTGGTGATCTAGTCAACAATGCACTTTCCACAGACCTGTTCCAGAAGACGGCTGAGCGATTTGCTCACATGAAAATCGAGGACTTCTTCAACCAGTGGGTGAAAGGGGCGGGTTGCCCCAGATTCTCAGCATTTCAGCGATTCAACAAAAAGAAGTTGGTGGTGGAGATGCTTATCAAGCAAGACCAAGGCACCACTGTGACAGATCGAGAGCTCGATGTTGATTCCTTCATGCGAGATGCTCGCGAAGATTTCCAGACTGTTTATGCAGCTCCACCACAACCCGTCTTCACGGGTCCAATGACTATTAGGATCCACGAGGCCGATGGTACGCCTTATGAGCACATTGTCGAGATCAAGGATGCCAGCACCAACTTCGATATTCCCTACAATACCAAGTACAAGCGTCTCAAGAGAAGCAAGAAACAGCGAGCGCGAGCCAGCGCTAAGGCAGCTACTGAAGGTGGAGATGAGGAGAATGAAGCCCTGGTTTATTGTCTCGGGGATGTTCTTCAGGGAGAGGAAGATATCGCAGACTGGAGAATTACCGAATGGAGCGCAGAGGATGAAGAACGAATGAACTCGGAATCGTACGAATGGATCCGCCTGGACGCTGATTTCGAATGGATTTGCCGAATCAACCTGCAAATGCCAGGATACATGTTTGCCTCGCAGCTTCAGCAAGACAGGGACGTCGTTGCCCAGCTTGAGGCCGTGCGTCACATTTCGAATTATCCGCCATCGCCACTGGTTTCATCCATATTCACAAGAACTTTGATGGACCGCCGCTACTTCCACGGCGTAAGATCACTAGCCGCTCAAGGACTGGTGAAGCACGCGAAAGAAGAAGGTGAAGCAAAAAACATTGGGCTATTTCACCTCAAAAAGGCTTATGAAGAGCTATACTGCATCACGGACCAAGGCTTGGCCATGACCAGACCGAACGACTTTTCTGATCAACTGGCATACCTCTTACAGTGCGAGATCATCGACGCCATTTCAAGGGTGCGAGACAGCCGCGGTCACACACCGAAAGAAGTCAAGGAGTTCCTGCTGGACAAGCTAAAGTTCAATGATAATTCGGCGAATGACTACTCCGATGCACATTACGTAGCTCACCTGATGAGGGCGCTCACGGCAGCAGTAATTGCCCGGCCTCACCATCGGATTGGTGTGGATGACATGGACGTAGACGTCGAGGATGAAATGATCGAGATGAGACGACTTGAAGAACAATTCCTCGAAGAAATCGACCGTTATCGACGGATGGACGAATGGACCAGTTCGTACCAAAACTTGTATTCACGGACGGCATTGGAGTGCCAGGCCATGCTTGCGGCATCTGGTATCGGTCGATTTTCACCCTTGCATTTCTTGCAGTACACTAGACCAGGCAACTACGATATGCTGCGACAAGCGGCGTACACTGTTCTAATCACACCTAGCAATCTGGATGAGCCCGCAATCCTCCGTTATGTGATGCATTGCATGGTGGCAGACGCTTCACCATGGTTACGACAAAGTCTGCAGCGGGCTTTTGGGAAGGTATTTGCCAAGCGTGCGATAGGAGACAAGACAGTGTCGGTACAACCAGCTACAGATGGGCTTGTCATCGAAGATACGGGCGTGGCTGACGCCCGACAAGCTGACCTGGCGAGACGGCATACCATGGAGGGCGCCATTGCGGCGCTCAAAAAGGAACTAGGTGGCCATGAGGTCCTGAAATCGGCATTATGGAACGTCATCTGCTACGATCAAATCACGCTGGAGGACTTGCAGACCATGCTGGAATTCTGTCGCATGCTATACGACCCTGTGGACTCAATGAAGGTGTCCTTGAACCTGCCGCGATATTGGCGGGTCGAGAATCTCGGAAAGGTGAGTTTGACCATCGACATCTCGATTTGTGTCTGTACTAATATGTTCATCAGGGCAAACTGAAATTCGCACAAACCCAGAGGGTCAGATCAAAAGTCGTGCCAAAATGGCACCCTCCTGTACCCGCCGCGCGAACAGAGCCACAATCAGCGCGACCGAGCATTGGCGGCGGCGGAGGAGGCCTGAAGCTCACATTCAAGATGGGCTCAAGCCAGCCGTCCAAACCTACACCCACCCCTCCCTCTCCCGCACCACCTGTGCAGACTCCTATTGCTGGACCTGGCCGAGTCGTCCTTAAGTTCAAGCCAGCTTCGAAAGGATAAGCTTGCAATCGTGTATCGCTTCTTTTTGACAGCAACGGTGCTTGCACCGTCTCCCGCCAACAGTACGGAGTTGTTCCTTCCATGGCCGACCGCAAGCCGGCCATCTTGCGCTCCATAGCATGCGACACAATCGCCTCTTTTTATGATACCCACATAGCATTTTTGTGTAGAAAGAAACCAGCAGAATCTCTTGAATTGGGTATCACAAGTGCTTTTGAACCTTCTCTTCAACTGTCGTAAAGGTTGTCGTAAAAGTCTAACCGCGTCGGTCATCCCCCATACGTTCGAGCGCCTCCAGCATAACAACCGAGTTTCCTCTGATGACCACCATTCCTAATCGCTGTCGCTCGCCGCCGGGCTTCTCTTCAACCGCTTCGTCAAGGACAATGTTCAGAAAGACCTGTACCTCACGTCAGTCTTGACTTGTCGTCATTTGCGTGTGGAAGAACATACGTCGTATCCTCGGAGTATGCCAATAACTTTGCGGTTGCCGTTCAGCTGGACGAAGAGTCTCTTCTCCATGTACTGTTGAATACGTTGGTTATTAGAGTCCTTAGGGGAAGTATGCAGCACAAACATACCTTCTTGAGCTCGGGTTGCGCTTGAGGCATGATTGCAGCCGGTCAAAATTGAGATGTGCTCGACTTGGCTGGAGAGGCTGCGTGTCGTTGGGGTTTAGGATGGTGGTTTGGCTCCTGGAGACGTGGTTGTAGGCTGCTTTGTTGTATACACAACTACTGCAGATATTGCTGCAAGTCTCCGCAAGAATTGTGCAGGCCTAGTAAAACTCTCGTTGAGGCCGAATTTTGTTGCTGCTCTAAGCCGGCAGTTAGATCAATGGTTTAATTGGCTGACACCTGGCAAGGCTGCAGCGGTGGAAATATGCCTGTATGACGACGCACCGAGTCCCCAGAACTCCTCTTATCCGGCCACAGCCTCATCTTGTCAGACGCCCATATTTCACGCCTACATTTCAAGAATCTGCACTTTACAAACACTTCTGGAAGATCCTGTGTAAGTCCAGCCACAACTCACGCAACCATCAGAGAGCGGGCACTGTCATCGACGGTTCCGAGCCGCAGCTCAATTCACAATGTCACTCTTCAGTGCGCCGCGGCGCAAGCCGAAGCGCATCGTCTCACAAGACGAACCCGAGACGCAGCCAGATGAAATTGAAGAAGGTATGTCAATCCACCAGCGCCTCACTTGAGCATCCCTCTCTGACGCTGTCCTGTTTTCTAGTGTGAAGGAGAACGCTGATGAAAGTACAGAGTCCGGCCCTGTTGTTCGACGGCCAACACTAAACGCTCCCAAAACGAAATCTAAACTACGAGTATCCTTCAATCCAGGCGAAGAGCAGGATGCTTTGAAGACAGGCCCGTCACAGAATGCAGCAACGTCAATACCACCGTCCAAGCCATCCAGGCTAGGCCTCTCCAGCGCCGCACAGAAACTACTCAACCGCATCTCATCAGGAGATCAAGATGAAGTCGAGGGTCAGGACCACGACAGACCGTCCTACAGCAAAGCCTACCTCGACGAACTGCGCAACTCCACCCCTTCCACACCCCAGGAGCTGTCCTCCCGCGATAGCCCCTCTCTCGATCTCATAGACCCATCCTCCAACAACACAGCCCTCGACCTCGAAAGCAAATTTGGCAAGGCCGCCATTTCAAGGCCCTCGTCCTCAAGGATCCCCACAGCAGCCGAGATCCGGGAGAAGAAAGAACGTCGTGCGCGCCTCGCCAAAGAACAAGCCGCCGACGCTAGTGCAGGTCCCGCACCCTCAGGGGAGGACTTCATCTCGCTCGAGGACTTCGACTCCGATGGCGAATTCAAGCCCCGCCGCATGCAAGTTGGGTCCTACACGGCGCCAACCCGCGAAAAAGACACACGCCTCGTTCCCGACGACGAAGACATAGCCGAAGGATTCGACGAATTCACCGAGGATGCAGGGCGTGTCGCACTCTCGCGCAAGGGCCAGCGTGAACAGACTAAGAAGGAACGAGAGGCCATCCGCTCGATGATCGACCACGCCGAAGGCTCCGATGACCTGTCAGACGACGACCATTCGGATGATTCAGACTACGACCGGCATAGGGAGTACGAGTCAGCCCAGACGCACAGGGGTATGGACGGTCTATCCACGCACGCAGCGCATACAAGGCAGGCGAATCGGCCGCGGCAGCCGCGTGAGACCACGCCCATTCCCAAACTTAGCGTTGGTCTAACCAGGCTACGGGATATGGTCTCGCATTTAGAATTTGAGAAGGCACGAATCGAGAAGCGCCGCGCTGAGATCGCGCGAGAAAGACTCGATATCAAGGAGAGCCAGGCACACATCCAGACCAGCTTGGAGGAAGCGGGAAAAGAGTTGGAGCGGGTAACGAGGGAACATCTCGCCGCTGCCACCGCTAGTACGAATGGGACATCTGCGGAAGCCTCTGTTTCCAATGGTCAGCCTCAGCCTCCTGTGTCGACGGCAACGGAGAGAGGCTTGGAGTCTTTTGGACACGAGCCAGACGAAGCTGTCTAGTAAACAACACTCTTCGTCCATCACGATGTACAACGCTGATAGCGATGCATGGCACATTGCAGGTAACTTGGACGCTGTTCTATCTTAAATCATTTCATTTTGTCTACTGCAATTCTCAGCGCTGTCTTATCTGATTTGGGAGGCTCCTGCCTCGTATCACTCGCGTCATCGTTCAGTCCTTCAACATGCTCAACTTGCTTCCAATGCCAGCTCGCCTTTCAGCACGCAGAAGTACTCGAGGTTCATCAACCGTACCAATCCCATCAGCTGAAGTGCGGGATAGCCAGCCTTGAATGTTCCACAGTGTAATGTCGTCTATGTCGATCTCAAGCAGTGCAACAGCCGGTGATAAAATCCAACAAGAAGTCAGCAGATCGTCGCAGTTCACCTCCGACGAGGATGTGGAAATGGAGTCCTCCGTGCATAGTTCAGCACAATTCACATTCTTCCCTCTCACAGAAGTCGCAGTCAGCATGAGAGAGCTGAGGTTCGGCAATGTCTCCAGCCAAGCAATCCATGCATGCTTCCTAGTGTCCCTATGTCATCGGACGTGGTCTTACTTGGCGCCGCGGACAAAGAAGAGAACAGCAGGTCGCAAACGAGAAGGGCACCCATCACAAAGCACCCTGAAGCGCGCGGCGTCTGCCAGGACGACATCTGACCGACTTAACGCACAGTCCTGCACCAGGACATCTCTAGAGGGCAGAGAAGACAAAGAGCTTGTTGCGGTCAGTGGCAGTTCAAAGCAAGCAGCAGAGGTGACTTACATTGTTAGTAGCAGCAATGGCAATGCTGTCTTCAAACGGATGCCAACTCATGTGCAGGATCTTTTTGTTGAAGTCGATCTGGTCGGCATCGGTCTCCTTCCTCATTCTGCTGCCTGTACCAGCAGCTGGGCTACCAGCTCTTGAAGTTCCCTTCTTAGCACCATTGGCACCCGAATTGATTGGTGTCGGCACTCCAACTTTCTTAGCCTTGAAGGCGGATTTATCAGCTTGCAAGACCACTTCCGTCTCTTGTTCTGGATCTGATGGATAGATCATGAAGTTGTTATTGTAGCTTCCCGTCATAACGTTGCTGCCATCCCCACTGAAGACGACCTCGAATTTGTCGAAGATACTGTCATTCTCGTAGGTATCGCACAATCGGGGTCGCAGATGTTCATGAATTGGTATTGTCTTGACTGGCTGCTTCTCCATATTCACATCCCAAATCTTGACTGTCAAGTAATCTCTCGAGAGGATGTATCTGCCGTCGTGTGAGAAGCGCACATCGGAGATCGAGGAGATGATCTCGGAGAAAAACGATCGGGACGAAGGATCCTCCTCTTGTTCGAATTCTACAGTACAAGTCAGAATGGTGAAATTGGCATAGGTTGAGAAGACTTACGTTTTGCATGTTGATCACACAGTGCACTCTCACGCATGTCGGCAAGCTTGATTGTGCCCTTTGAACTGGCATACATGAAGTTATTGCAATTTATGGGATGGAACTCCGCAGCTGTGATGACTTCGGTGAGTTCTTCCATGTTGGCCGGTTTGATATCCACGATGTTGAAGCTCTGGTCCTGGATGTTGAGATTCCACAGATTGATGCGGAGGTCGTCACTGCTAATGAATGTCTCGCCGTCGCTGTTGACCGATATGCTGTTGATATGGTAGGCATGCGCGTTGGCATAGGTTCGTCGGGGCACTGCTGCCACGACAGTGTCGTGGTGAGTCAGCCGAGGAAGCTTCAACTGCGAAGCATCCTTGAATCGAGCAGGATTTGGGCGAGGGGCACCACCACCACCCACTCCCCCTGGGGTCAGTTCATTCGAAAGGTTGTTTTCTGCCACGACCTTGAGCGACTTTTCAAAAACCTTCCACAGTTTAATGGTCTTGTCGTTGGTCGATAGCAGGTAATGTGAGGCATTTTGCCGTTTGCACCATTTGATCTTGTTGATCTTTTCTTCTATTTCGAGGGATTTGAGGTAGTCGAATTCAGGTTCATGAGATTGAAACTCTGTGTGGAATTTATACTCGCAGGTCTTTTTCTGCGGGAGAGATGTTAGTATCGTAGCACACAAAGGGCCAAATGATATGGGACGTACAGTCTCATTTCGTTCGAATAACACGACACGTCCACCCTTATCACCGGTTGCTAGGTAATTTCCTGTGTGATCAAATTCGACCGTGGAGATAATATCTGCCTCTGTGATGTCCTCAACATCTCCTTTGTCGCCAAAGCATTGAGTGAACTTCCATGTGGGAGTTCCGGTCTCCGACTCCACCATCTTTCATGACCCTGTGCGCAGGGAGACCGTCTTCTTGTCCAAGATGCACACGCCCAAAAACACCCAAGATCGGTTGATGGACCTACTGCAAGGGTGGCATGAGCGACAACGGCGAGCTAGAGTATTGTTGGTGGGTAGGTGGGATGAATGTACGTCGTTTGAAGTGACGAAAGGAGAGTTTGGTGATAGAGTTGATGAGTTTGAGATGAGGCTTTGTCAGCGTTGCGGTGCAGGCAACAAAGCGGTAATGGCAGCTGATGGATGTAGTGGTGATCTCGTGGCTGATGGATAGATGTGAGAAAGGATATCAGATGTCAGCGTGGGGTGGAATGTAAGTGTGACCGTGGGAGAAATAGCAATTCATGCAAGATACAAGTTGAGTCGCGCGGCTATGAGATGGATGGAGGAGGAGCAACAAGCCTGACCAGCATGACCACAAGCTTGAATGCCCGCTGCCCGCAGGTACTGCCGCTAACTAGGTACAGGCTTTCCGGGCATGCCTTCTAGGCGGGCAATAATAATGACATAGTTGCCAAGGCGTATGCTGGGCCCGAGCTTGGCAAAAACAGCAAGCGATGATTATCACTATCAGATCCGATATAGTACAGCCTTGCAAGCCTCAGGACTACGCTTTCAGTCATTCTATCAAAGGTATTTCTCCTCTCCGTGAGCCTCAATCTTTATATCACATCGGGTTGATCTCGTGATCGCAACTGATGAGCATCGGATTGTGCTTGGTTCGTCCGTGATCCGAGGGAAACAGAGTGGACATACATCTCGATGCATACATCCTCTTTGTTCAGATCTTACCTTGCACGTCCCCTCAAGCAACTCAATGTAACAAGTCATGTCACTGCACAGAGCAGGATCAAGCTCAACGTGCCTGCAATCTACCAGATCAGGACCATCAGTGCAGAGTCTCAGATGGATAGTTCGATCAGAAGGGTCAGCAACCCTACGATCAGAAAACATAAAGTCGGAAACAGAAGTCGATATGGGGGGGCAGCAAAGGCGGGTTCAGGGATAGATCTTGCTACTATTTCTCATGACGAGAAAATCCTGGATAGTCAAGATAAACCTGCGTACGAAATCGTCAACCCTCTAGAGCAGGTATTGACGACCAAGGGCTCAATTTCCGACGATAATGAATCTGATGGCATACGCAAGCCACTCATCTCCCCGATTCTTGTTCGCGATGCCTGCAAATGCTCGCAATGCATCGACTCATCCGACCGACAACGCAACTTCTCCTACTCTGACATACCAGCTGATATTTCATTCCGTGATGTCCACTTCAACGAAGAGACAGGCATCGTCCACGTCCGCTGGAACAACGACATCCCCTCGTTCTCCCCCGACCACACAAGTACATTCGACCACGAGACCATAGCCACCTTAACAACCACCTACCGCCACCAGCAGCGCCACAAGTTCACGAAACGGCCTCTCAAGCTCTGGAACCAGCAATCCTTCCACAGAGATACCGACCGCATCGATTTCAACGACTACATGACCCATGCCCCAACCTTCGCCAACGCAATGCACCTCCTCTGGCGCGACGGTCTCCTCTTCATCGACGGTGTTCCCGAGACCGAAGAATCCGTCGCACAAATTGTCAACCGCATCGGTCCCTTACAACAGACCTTCTACGGCCCAACATGGGACGTAAGGTCCGTTCCCAACGCCAAAAACGTAGCCTACACCTCCAAATACCTCGGCTTCCACATGGATCTGCTGTACATGCGCGACCCGCCGGGCTTCCAGTTCCTGCACTGCGTCCACAATACCTGTGAAGGAGGCGAGTCGCGATTCGCCGACACATTCAGCGCCCTGGACCAACTCATCTCCGAGTATGGCACTGAGTATTTCGACGCGCTACGCAATTACCGGATACGCTACGAGTACGACAACGACAATTTCTTCTACTCCGACCAGAAACCCACGGTCATGGAGCGGACCGTCATCGACGAACCACCCCGCCGGATACTGCACGCCCAGCACGAACCGCTGATCCGAAACGTCGGGCACGTCTTCTGGTCACCTCCATTTGTAGGCCACATCGCCCCACACGCCCGCGACGCCGAGCACGCCCTCTTCGTCAAGGCGAGCAAGGCCTTCTCCGATATCATGGAGCAGCAGCAGAACGCGGTCGAAGAGAAAATGGATAGCGGCACTTGCGTTATCTTCGACAACCTCCGTGTCGTGCATGCGCGGAATGCTTTCAACATGAACTCCGGCAAAAGGTGGCTGCGTGGTGCCTATCTCAATCGACAGGACTTTATGAGCAAGGCAGTTTCCGTTGTTGATGAAATGCCCATGACCCGCAAGGAAAGGTTCTATAAATTCGTCCCAGCCCAAGAGGGTAAGGCAAACGCAGACACCGCTCCTAGTCCGAGGGGCCTGCCTGCATAGTGCCAACACGCAGTTCGGCCTCATTGTATTGTGATTGCAGAAGCGATGATCCGCAGAAGCATCTATGTAGCCACTATGCCCGAGAGCGTTGCAAATATGATTGTCTTTGGTATTCTGACCGATGACAAACAATCGCTATGTAGAGTCCCCCTCGCACACCATGACGCCGGCATTCTTGAAGCGTTAAAGAGCTCGTCATCCCCATGCAGGTCGTCATGTATCATACACCCTCAGCTGGACATTCATATCATGTAGACGCCGTAGGCTGCGCAGCAGCAAAAGGCTTGAAGAACTCTGGATCTGCCTCCATCTCCTCACGAACCTGCGCTAACATCAGTAACCGACCACACAGAGGCATGACCCTTTCGTAGCAATGACTTACTATATCCAAACCACCCACAAGTTCGCCATTCGTATACAACTGCGGGAACGTAGGCCAGTCGGAGAACGTCTTGAGACCTTCTCGCACGTCACTGTCTGCCAGGATGTTGAAGAAGCTTATCACCAACAGTCAGCCAAATGCCCCTCAGACTGTCCTGCGAGGACATACCCATATTTAACCTGATTCTCTCGCAGAATGCTGACCAATTGTCTGCTAAATCCGCACTGGGGCGCACTCGGTGTGCCCTTCATGAAGAGCATGACCGGTCTGTCATGCCAGAAAGTCAGTCATCCGTTCCATCTTCTTGCAACCCTGTTTGAGTGTATTCGACTTACGCAGCTTTAACCAACTTCCCCAATCGTTCATCCAACTCCTCCCTCGACCCAGCATTGCCCGAGTAGTCCGGCGCAGTTTGAGGATCCGAGCTCTTCGGCGCATAAGAACTCAAATCCTTAGTCGTCGTTGGCGCATCATCATTTGCAGCATGACCATTCTGTTGTTGTGGCGTAGCCTGTAGCGGAGGCGGCACACCACCACTCTTTCCAGCACTCCCTATCCCAGCATGCTTCTCCACCGCAGCGCGGACTTTGGTCGCATCACTCCCACTTACAGTCTCCAACGTCTTGCCTCCTTTCTGGAGCACGAGGAACGGCACGGCCGTCACATCGTAACTTTCCGACACATCGGCCAACTCTTCCGCGTTGATTGACAAGAAACTTATGTCCGCGTCGGCAGGGTATGTCGACGCAAGTGTTTCGAGAATGGTGTTCATCTGAGCGCAAGGAGCAGCCCACGGGGTGTGGAAGTACAGGACGAACAGAGTTGAGGGTGAGGCATCCTTGATGGTCTGATCGAAGCTGGTTTCCGAATAGACTTCTTTAAGTGTGGCCATGCTGGATGTGGATGGGGGAAGTAATCGCAAAGTTCACTCAATGCGAGAAGTGAGCAAAGCAAGATGATCAAGAAGAAGAATGAGCAGCGTAGTTGTGGTATTGATTAAGCGGCGAAGTTGAGTAATTGTCAAACAATTACGCTGGACGCAGCACACCACCTGCACCCATTGCGGAATCGGAACCGGCCAAAAAAGATGTTTTTCGGCTATGAATATGACGCCATCCACCCACCAAATCCTTATCGCTCAGCCTTGTCGCCTCCATAAAATCTGCTATCGAGGGGCAGCATTCACAGGTTTCTCCACGGGGACTATTCATGTTCAACGTATCCCCTTAACGTGATGCTACGGCTGTTCATGAACAGTATGCCATTGACTGTTCCACTTCAGAGTGCGGTTCACAGGAACGTTCACATTTGCATCATTGTACATGATAGAATACAAGTAACATCCGTCTCGTCATATCGTTGTCAACAATTACAACAATATCACCCTCGTGCGACCAAACCCCTCGCACCCTTGTTTAGATACCGGCGAGAAGAATCTCACGGACCAAAGACACCGAGGCATTGGCAGCAGACTGCCTGAAGAATTCGTCTGTCGCCTCGGCCTCAGCCTCTTCCACAGCACAATCGAAAGTGTGCCAAAATAGTGGCAAATCCCTATAGTTGGCTTGATGGCACCTTTTCAGAATGTACTTTGTCGCGGCACGGGCGTCACTACCACCGGTATAATCCTTGAAATGCGTTTGCAGTGGCGATGATGCTATCTTCTTTTCGAAAGCGGATGCATTCGTGAGAACAAGTAGGATGATCGTCTTGGTAAAGTATGTTGACCCACAAACAGCTTTCAAGTTCCAAAGGCGGTCTCTCAACACATTGGATTTGCTGCTGTTAGTCTGATAACGGTCATAGCATGTCAGGTCGACCGCAAACAAACAGAACTGTATGTCAGCAAATTGCGAGATAATTTTCTCGGCATGTTGTTCGTTGATTTCGATGACCCGAAGTATGTCAGAGTCATGGGAGGACATGGTCAGCTCAGTCTCTTGCATTGTATCGATCATCTCCGGAGCCCTAATGATGTCCATGTTGGTAGGCACATAATCTGGCCGGCAGATTCTATCAATGGCTTTGAGAAAGCTGCAAAGCCGTTAGTGTCTGTCATAGAATTGGGACCAACTGAACCTACTATGGTGCTTGGCCATGCTGTTCCATGGCAGCGAAAGCTTGTCGAACATGCCAGTTGTGCCACAGATGTTGCACCGAAGCACCAATATCTACGGAGGCCCTCCAGTCCGGCGCTCCAGTCGCTGCAAATTTCCGGACAAGACCTTCGTGGTCTCGACTGAGTTGGGTGACAAGACCCACACCCTCATGCACATAGTCCAGAATTGCAACTAGTGCCCTGACCGCAAGAGCTGTGATGCATTTTCGGTACTGCTCTACCTCCCCGTCAGAGAAAGGATAGCCCCATCGGTGTCGCATCTGCTTGACAATGCAGGACCTGCCGTGCTGCTCTCCTATTGCAAGTATTCTAACCTCTTTTCTCAGCCTCCGGGCATCTTTTTTGAGTTTCACGTCTATTCTTGCAGATTGTTTGGCTGTGGTCTTGAGATCGGGTTCCAGACCATCCACACTTTTGTGCCTTTTCGTCTCGTTCGACATTTCTGTGGGGCTGACCGCTCGCCTGATCATAGACCGAAAGCTATTTTGATATGCTTTGTGCCGAAGGAGGACATCATCGAAATCGAATTTCTTTGAGAGTCTAGACGTTGTCGAGTATCTCGCCGAGGAGGTTCGTCCGATGGAGGGAGCAAAGGAGGCAGAATCTCGAAATCCCACAAGAGAGGTGGCATCGTCTTTGACTCGGTCAAGGATTTCTCTGCTTTCCTTTTTATGGAGCAACTGTTGCTGCTCGTGCTGTGTCGAACTTACACAGTCAGCAATGGAAATGTCAGGGGCGGACGCTATCTACCATTTTGATGCAGCTACAAGAAGGTTGAGCGCCGATACCTGATGATTGAGACACTCTAGAAAGTCTTTGATGGTTCGGTCGTCGAGAAGTAAAGAAATTTTGCTCCCGGGCTTGAGCTCATTGTTGTCCCATTCGACCTTAGAGATATGAGCATGAAGGTGTTCGATCAGCATCCCACAATCGTTCACGGCGTCCTCGACGTCGATCATGAACTGACGATGCGCGGGCTCGCTAGTCTGACATTGTTCAGCCCAATTCTGAACCTGACAGAGCGCTGCTCGAACGGTCCGAAGGTGGCCTGTGAGAAGGGTGATATTGAGCTCTGAGTTTTTGTATTTCTGCCGGAAAGTCGTCAAGGTCTGCACTGATTTTCCAATGGTAAACACGACAGAGCCGACCGTGGCCACAAGACCAAGAGCACCACATGGCTCCATTGCGTGCACATCGATAGGGGTGTTTAAGATGGTTAGGTATGAGTACAACCTGCTACTAAAGAGCCAGAAGGAAATATATGGCTCGGGCTCAGCAAGCAGCTTCACCAAGCGAGCATTTCAGCCTGACACACCGTCTGCACCGGGTTGTTGACATGGCATCATGAGCCACATGCAGGAGGTAAGGTACTGTACTTCGTACTCAATTGGGCTGAGTGCCTAAGCGCGCGTTGTTATCTTGCGTCAAATACCCCGGACGGTGTATGATCGCTCGTCGCTTCTATCGAGGCGAAGTTGGGGGTCAAAAGTCCCCGTTCCAGGCCAAAGGAGCCGACGCTGGACCGGGAAGATCTGGAAGAAAATGACTGACACCCATACGATGGAGTGACCATTGCCTATTCCTTGTGTCCGCATCTCGCTGTCCTAGAGAGCAAACACAGTTTTGTGAGCACCTGCCATTATTGTTCAGCCATAGAGGGGACACTTTGGGGGCCAAGGGAATATAAGAGCACTCTCTCCCCCTAGGAAATGTATCTCAACAAGGCAATGATGTGATGAGGTCAATGGTGGCTGCTAGGAAATGCTCTGATTCGTGACAAAAGAACTTGGCTGCAGCGAAGCTCTTAACATGATCAACGCCACATTGCGACTCTGAAACGCATGAAAATGCAGGGCGTCTGCTTCGTACGACGACAGCCACGTGTTCTCCAGTTTGCACCATGAGTGCTGCGCCATGTAATCTTTGCACGGAGAACAAGGCGTTTTTGGAAACAGGAGGATGTCTAAGGTGGTATCTGTATCTGTGCCGTTGGACCTGCATCATCCTGCCAACCTGACCACTGAGAGGTCGCTGCGTTGCAGGGTATGTGCGGGCAGTGTGCCTACGAAGGCAAAAGATTCAGCTCCATGCGAAGTTGCAGCAGTGTAGGCATTTTTCGAAATATTAGTGTGAGGGATAGAACTTACCCAGTGTGAAGTTGAAACAAGCGCGCAAAGGAAGTCTGCTATATTGTAGAAGCCTCCGAAGCCCGGAAGGAACCGTCTTTCCGCCTACACTAGCCGTTGCCGGGCGAAGCGGTCTGTCTAACTATAAGTACCTACCCACGCTACCTTACGGAGAACTTGCTAAAAGTCCAGGGTCTTCTGGAGACATCACTGCTCTACCAGGTACTTAATAAGGACGATGGGTTCTTGCCATGGAGACGCAATTATGTCTAGACCATTGCTCGTCGAGTTGCATGCATGAAGTCGAGCCTCGATGAGCATCAAGACTTTCCGACATCCGTGCGCTCGATTTAGTGCCTGTATCTGTCCGTTGTAGACACATCGTGCTTCTGCGTGCGGCCGTCATAGCGAATCCGTCAGTACGGCGAATAAACACCCATGCTAGACGAGCAACAATTGTGCTTCTGTTCCAGAGATCGGTACCCAGCAGATCATGACTGACTTTGAGATCATAACCACCGCATATCCGCGAATGCGCCCTGTCGAGCACTTCCCAGGACTCGAAGGAATGCTGCTGGGCGCGGGAGGATGATGTATGCTCGTGCTGGAACTGTAGTCCACTCTAAGACTTTTGACAGTCGTAAACCCCTCAAGGACATTCAACGTCTCCATTCTCCACGGCCTCTCATATACGCCTCAATCGAGCGCCACACTTCCTCGACCGTCTCCCGGTCCCTCCACCGTCTGCCAGCCCGGGTATCCTGGTCGACACTGCCACCGTGAGCTCTTTCATCCCACCGCTCAACCGCAAACGTCTTGACACTACTCCCCCACCCTCTCACTTCCCCTGGAATTGGCAATCCTTTCTCGCCCACGAAGATACCGAGAACATGCCCAAACAGCTCCTGCGGCTCTCTCCATTTGTAACCCCGAAACTGCCATATTTGACCCGTCGTGAACACCGCGACGACTCGACTCCAGTAGTCAGGCTTGAACTGCTCGGGCGAATCGACAAGGATAAATCGGTACGGTTTCTCGCTGAGTGAATGCAGCGTACGCGTGATATGTAGCAAATTAGCCGTTGTCTGCGTTGACAAGGTCGGATGATCAGGCGGCACGTAGAGACCGCTGTCGAGGAACGTCTTGATATTCGACATGCGCAGCAAAGACGATGCCGATGGAGACAGAAGAATAATCGGATCGGATCGTTTTGACGAAACAGCTGATGGGACTTTTGCCGGTATTGCCGCTGCTGCAGCCGGACGACTCGCAAGCTGAGCAGATTTGGAAACCTGACCTGGTTTAGACGACGAGGGCACACCCTTCCGTCGACCGAGGAAGGTTTCTGCATGTTTGCGAACGTGAGAAAAGTCCTGGGTCCATATCAATTAGCCGAAACTTGTCTTTTACCATGGGTTCTTGCTTACGGTAGGTTTCACGCCGCGCAACACGGAGTTGTGGTCGCCCATCTTTCTTTCGCCATTGTAAATCGCCTGCAGCCTGGCATCAATCACCTTGACCGGCCTCCCACCCGCTGTCTGCGTGACGCCAACGCCTGAACCACTGACTGTTGGCACTGAAGCACCTCCAGCAACATCGGCCGCTCTAGCGGCGCCATCTGCTATCGCCGCGGCACCTTCAACGGGCTTGATATATTCCGACTCATCTGATGCGCCTTCCAACCAGGTGATCAAATCCAATCTCTCCACGAAAATCAGGTTGCGCACTTTCTGTCCTTCAGGTAGTTGATTATCTAGCTCAGCCGCAAGGGCAATGTACTCGGGCACGGTGACATCTTTCTGCAGCCAGGCGAAGAATATGCTCCGCAGGTCA
The DNA here is from genome assembly GCA_000835395.1 of Exophiala sideris. Lineage (NCBI taxonomy): Eukaryota > Fungi > Ascomycota > Eurotiomycetes > Chaetothyriales > Herpotrichiellaceae > Exophiala > Exophiala sideris. Next base: position 658,031 of record KN846951.1, on the reverse strand, counting down.
ACCTCTGTCGTGTCTGGATTTTGAGATGTAAATCTGGTCTTCGTGTCTAGTGGTAGACATAGAGGAGTAGGATAGGTAAAGTAGAGGTGAGTGGCTTCGACGAATGAGTCTGTCTGGTTTTCTTCTGCGCTCGCTGAATCCGAGGACTTCGTTAGGACTGGCGGTTTTGATGCTGCAATGGAGGATTTGAGCAATCCTAGTGCGTCTGGGGTCGCCATTGCGTCGCAAAGCACAAGTCAAACGATGTTGCTTGCGTGTCTATAACATGTCGATGAGTGTCTCTTTTCAGCGACAATCTGTGACACATATATGTCCTGTAGTGAAGGAGGTGTGTATGGCAGGTTATTGAATTCCACGCTGCGAGCAAAACGCGCTGCGATGCGGCTTCACTGCCATACTCGGAATATCGTTTCTCCGGTCGCAAGGCTACGAAAGCCTCGCGAACGACTCGCTGCTCGCCCCTTTTTAGCAATACAGCATGTAGATCACGATTGAAGTCATTTCGACCTCCCGTGTTTTCGTCCTGAACTCGTGCTAAGCGACATAGGGTTACATGCACGATGGACACCTCATGTCAGAACGGCGTGGTACTTGCATGATATGATTGCAGGGAAATGGTCACTTGCCAAATAATTTCCCGTTGTATCACAGTACGTACACGTCCAGTCAGGCACTCATTGCGTTCACTCATACGCGGTGCGTCCTCTAGTGTGGATTTGCTTTAATCGTGACGGTGACGGCTCTCCTGGCGTCGTATCACCGTCGGTCTCAATGCGTGGTGGGAGATGTCCGGCAGGAAAGATCTGGTCTATCAGTCTACCTCTCGATCTCAATAATGTCAGGACAGATTTCGATCGCACTTCAATGAATATTGAATGAATAGAAAGCGATGAATGTAGTGTTTGATATTCAGTCAATCCGTCTCTATCCCAATGTGACTCTCCACACTCTTTACACACGGTGAGCCGACAGACTCCCACGGCCGCTCACCCCCTTTCTCTTTTTGCATCCATCTCGTATGCATCCTCCACAGGGGTATCTTTCCAATGCAAATGCAGAATGGGGAGCATTTCGCTAAGTTATGCCGATTAAACAATTTCAACGCCTTCCATACACCCTCGCTATGCAGAACCTTTCCATGCGGAGCCGTGGTAGCCAGACCTCAGGAGAAGTGCAGTGACCTTCGTGAGAGCCCGCTGCCCAATAACTTTCCAATGAACCACTCAGCATGAAAAGTCGGTTGTCGACAGCAATAAAGAGAATGTCGCGTTTATGTACATTAAGGCCCACTTTGGTGACCATGCGCTCGTATGTTCATCGTGTCCAGATGTGCGTTTTTCTAATAATGTGTGCCGAATGCGCCTGTCGAGTCCAGGCAGAATAACAATGGGAATTTGTCGTCGCGTCAGGAGGACAATCATTTGTGAGTGTTTGATCGGCTAACACCCTGTTCAGGGGCAGGAGACAGTGCACGGTTCGAACCTGCTGTGATGTCGATCTCGTGTTCTCGAAGGACTGTTGCGTTTCTAGGATCGCGGAGGAATTTGGGAACAGAGTCCTGACATCTGATCAGAATAATGATGTGATGACAATTGGGGCAAAACTTACACTGGCCATGAGCTTGAAGACAGCGCCTTGTGCAAGCTCAAAAAGTTCCACGACTTCGTCCAGACTTTCTCGCATAGCGTCGTCATCGGTATTTGTTCTTATCATTCGACTGTCAAGGCGGTTACGCAGAGAATGGTCGATGTTGAGCTCTGAAGGCGCACCAGATGCCAGAAATGAATTGTACAGGCCTGAGAGTAATTAGCGGATTCTGAAAGGACATCGTGGTTGCTTACCATATGCGGCGGCCAGCGTTTCCCTGACAGCTTCTGGTTTAGACAGTCTTCCTCCGTCGTCTAAGTTGCGATAGTTGGTGATGAAATCAGAAACATCAAAGTAAAATTGAAGATTTTCCTCACACAGCGATTGCCTTAGGAATTCCTTGAACAGCAACCGCAGTGCAGCATCTTGGAGAATGACATTCAACCGGCCCACGTTCGAATCTCTGGTGATGCGACTCTTCTCCTTGGGGTCACGGCTATCTTCGCTGTCGATACTAGCCGGTCTCGCGAGCCAACCACAAGTACGCTGTCCTCTTTCCGTAGCGGCGTAAATGGCATATCTGGTCGGCTGAAAATATGTCGCCATGGGATTCATACGGATGTATGCCCTATCCTCAACAATCGGAACCATTAGCTGCCATTTCACAAACAGCTCGGCGATTTCGTATGTTTCTCGGCGGTCAATTGTCGTGGTACAATCCAGTAGCCAGTCTGAGGCGGCTTTGCCAGTAAAGGTATTGTTGACGATCTTATCCATTACTCTTCGTTCCTTGGCCATCTTCACACCAACCAGACCGGTGACATATTCTGAAACAGAATCCGAATCGGACAGAGATGTAGAACTTTTGACATTAGGACCATCCGAGCCACCCATAAATCTCCGGAAAATGATCTCGACTGTCGCCCTATCCTGCAGGATCTTGTCTGTGGAAGCGTCTCTTTCTAAAGAGACAATTTGCATCTGGCTTCGCTTAAGGAGAGGTTCGACGTGACGGGCGTTGATGCCATTCCTGCCGCAGAACCTGGCCAAAATAGCTAGGCCTTTCGCCGTCAACTGCCATACTCCTCCCTTGGTTGCAAAGGTAGTGATGGTCTTGTTTTCGGCAGATTCAATCAGGCGTGCGTCCACAAATCGCTGGCAAACTGAGCGGGCCATTTCCTTGGCCATGGAGAAAGTAGTCGTCGTGGTGGTGACGACCCATCTCGTAGGATTCTTGGGATCGGGAATGCGGTTGGATTGCGAAAACTTCAACGAGCCAAGGTTGGTGATGGCTTCCTCGGCGAGAAAAGTCTCTTCCACTCTGGAGAACCTAACTCGATGTGGAGTGAGCGGCAGGCTGGTTATAAGGGTGGCAAACAGGTCTTTGAAGTCTCTCGTGAACGGCCGCTCGTCGTCGGTCATGCGCAAGATCTTCGAGGACGTCTGATGCATTCTGCCATTGTTCTTGTCTGGAGGCGGCATTGGCGGTATCGTAGTACTGGTTCGCGGATCTTGACTGGAAAGAGGAATTCCGCTAGTTCTCCGTTGCAGTGTACTATGAGCTTCGGGAGATGTTGGCGAACGAGGTAAAATGGGTCGCACCGAACTACTAACGGTAGAGTGCTTACCCAGACTTCCGGAAGACGTCGCTGAGCGCAGACTTGGGGTAGTTGTCGTTCCAATCGACGTCAAATTGGCGAAAGCGTTCGATGTCTTTTCTCTTGCCAGTGAAGCCAGCGAGCGTCGGCTTTTGGTCTGAGTTATACTGGTCGAACTCGAATATTGGTGATGATAAGGCGGGCGGGTGGACTCCGAACTAGGCGTATTGGAGGTGGAAGGAGGATAATGAGTAGGATCGGGTAGGGTGACTTGACCGGATATGTCGTTAACGGTCAAGTTCATGGAGTCGTCGACAGTCGCATTGTCTGGTTCGGGCATGAAGAAGACTGAAAATCATGCAGGTAAAGATGTTGCAGAATTGGCCGGCTCCGCGAAGCATCGCAGAAAGGACTGGCGGTCGACAAGTCAGTGGAAACACAAACGTGGGTGCACCCACTACCCTGCTACCCACGAAAACGCCGGGATTGCCTCACCACGAGGGTTGTGGAGTCGTTGAAGCCGCAGGCTAAGCCAGGGTATTTCGAAGGAGTGGATAAAAGTGTAATTCGAGAAGACTTGGGCCCCTGGCCACTCAACTCGGATACGAGTTAGGCCAGGAGTTGCTGACCGGGTATGGCGGGCAGATTGAGTTAGGCGTCCTTTTTTGGCGAGAAAGCCGGAGGTCTTGGGCGACGGTTGATATGGCAGTGATCTTCCAACGCTACGGTCTCAAGTTGTCTTCGGACAATAATGGGCGTCTAGTTGTGCGAAATTGCGTCTGCTTCCGTTCTGTGTGTAGGCCGTTTTGCTTATTCTTGAATCAATTGACCATGGCAGGAGTGACTGTCCTGACTCGTTTTTATGGCGGAAGAGGCTCGGTAGGAGATATCCTGGACAGCGGAGGCAGGGATGGCTTAAGCGCGGGTAGGTGTATCAGAAGAGACCGTCGTCTTCGAGCCAAGCAGAATTGCTCAGAAATCGATAGGTAAGGATATCGTTCAATGGAGAAGATGGTCGAAAAGATCCAGTTGAACAAGATGATTGAGATAAATGTCAATAATGGTATCTTCTGCGAGAGATCCTGACGAGGAGCACGATGTGGTACGAGGTAGGTGAGTGAGAATAACCAACAGCAGGAGAGTGAAATCGCAGTGAAGGTAGCAATTTTGAATGAACGCACGCACTCTTGTCCGGCTTGGGCGCAGTTTTTGTCTGTTTGGGAAGGGAAGGGATGGCGGAGAACAACCGAGTCAGTAAGTCGAATTATGACTTCTGGATTGACATCTGCAGGCACCAAGTCACAGCTTCAACCTAACTTCACGGGTGACAGACAGGCTCTCACTCCTTTGACATGATGCAGCCAGCCTGGTCGGTGGCTGAACAGTGGATATCTCTGGTTACACTACTTTTTCACACGTTTTTACCCACCCATCCCAAGCGCCAGTGCTGAAGATACATCGCGTGGACAGGATTCACAGCCTCACCATGTGCGGCACTGGTATTGCAACCAACGCGGCTACACAGATCTTCTGGCAGGGTCTGCTTGCACAATGCTTCAACGTCTACCAAGGACTCTCCCGCTCACTCTGCGTGGTCGTCTCGACCTCAACTTGCACCTCATCTGGGCCCCCTCAACTTCTGGCTGAATGCTCAGATGACCGTTCCCAAACCAGCTCGTGTGTCCCAGGCGCGTGGAGTCACAGTCTCGTTCATGGCGTGGCATTTCAAACGAATCGCGGATCACTGTGAGTTACTCACAAGTACCTCTCATCACGCTCTCGCCCAACAAGTACTATAAAGCACCATTAACTAGTCCTCAATGCTAGATAAGTCGGGTACAAGGTCCTCGGCCAATCACATGTAGGGCGAACTCCAATGGACAACCAAATCCGGTCACCGCAGGGACGTAGAGCCTCGTGGTCAGTTCAGGTGATGGTCATTGCGCACTGGATGTATTAACTGGCACCACTTGTTGACAGTGCTGATCCTCAATATTGACCAGCTGTGCAGTGATATCATCCCATTGTCACCGACCAACGGTCGGGTTTGACTCCAATATACTGTATGATCATTCTTCGAATACGGTTGATTTCTTGAGGAGAAAGGAACGGCTCCAGCAGGCCCGCTGAAGAAGCCGCCAGGCTCATACCATAGTGGTAGGCCTCCAGCCCCCTGTTACGCTGACGTGGGGTAAGTATGCTCAATTTGGACGTTGCGGAACCTCCCTTACTGCATATTGAGTAAAGAGCAGTCAAGGATGGCTGGGTGATGCCTGGGTTCCCTGATGCAGTCAGATGCGGGAATGACCCTCAATCTTCGTACTCAGGCCGTTGACTTCCCATCCTGCCAGGCCCCCATGTGATAAGACTCGGGAGACCGGAAGAATGGTCTTCGAACAAGACCCCTGGACATGAATTATAATTTCAAGCACAGCCCCAAGACACGTGTGTATGTCCCAGTTTCAGCATAATCTGTTCCTGGTCTGTGAAAGTTGGTGGCCCACTGCATCAGCATTCATTGCATCTTCCTATGCTATTGAACTATGCCAGGGTTATCTTGGTTTACTGACCCTGTTGCTCTCAAACTGTATCGTTGCTGTCGACCTTGGAAGAGGGTCTATTCCGGTGGACACTTTCCGTTGGCAAGAATTAGCTGTGGGAATCTGCCCTCGTTGCATCAACTGCGGAACCGGACGGGATTGAGTGTCGGAGAATATGCAAAAGATGGAAAGATACGTGTCGTCTTTCGCTCGATAATGATGATCACCCAGACTAGAGGTGAAGATGAAACAGGCTAGAAGATATAAAAGATTTGGAGTCATGAAGAAAGTGAACTTGAATCCCTAGAAATGCATGACCTAAGCTATGAACAGCTAGATTCCACAAGGAGAGCAAGGAATCGAATAAGGCCGGGTTGAAGCTAGAAGAAGATAGCACGCAGAGGCTAATGGGAGGACGGCATTCTCTTTGGCTTGAAGAAAATGGGCGTTCCAGGGAAGCCACGTGGAGGCATGGGAAGAGATCAAGCAAGGAGGGATCGTGGCCTTGATTGAGGGTTACCCTGCTTCCCGCTTCCACCTGGGCCGCCCCTTGTGAACGCCTAAAGTTTACTCCTTTCCAGGGTTCCAATCTCCCCAAACTAACGAGGTAAAGGCTTCGAGAAGTTTTTCCATGATCCACGATTCGAAGCACTTTAATTTCATCACTTTCTCCTCTATTAGCGCATTGTGCAACGTCGCACTCGTTCTTCAGTTTCATCACATCGCTCAAGAATCTCACATCAAGAGCTACAGAGTTACTAGTATCTAGTATGGTAGTCATCACCGTCTTGATGGCGCTTCCTTCTAGTCCATTCTGTTAGTCCTGAAACCGTTCCTCGGGCTAGCGCTCATATCCGTTGCTCGTACCGTCTGTTCCTGCTCCGATCCTTTCCATCGTTGATGTATTTGTTCCTGTCCATTTTCCTGTTTAGGAGACACCGCCATTCGAGTCAGGCTTGAAAGGAAGGACCGTTGACATTATTCAAGGGGATTGCTTCTAGAACCTGTCAAAATTCTTCATTGGCAGCTGCTACGTGTAGTCTAGATTTAGGCTGCATTTCTCTTTCTATCACAGTACAACTCAATTACAGAAGTACATACACAACCCTTCGCAAAGCTTCGCAACCTATACATCTCATTTATCGTGACACGTCGCAGCTGTCATCATCAACCCACTAAACTCGAAGTGCTTTGTTTCCGAAGCCTCACGGTCCACTTCATGCTTCCTGCCGCTGACAGTTTGTGTGACACCTAAGCACATGGCACAGAGTTATGCAGCTGACTTTTTTGGGCTGCATCAACACGGCACAAATCGAACGCCTCGTCAGTCCACTAGCTCTAGCTTGTCTCTTCGCACCACTGGTTGATGCTTTGCTCTTCTACTCTCATGCATGACGGGTGCACCACCTGTCAAAAGTGTGGTTTCTGCTGCAACCTTGATGCATGTTCCCTGCCCCCGCACGTGGCCGGATCTTACTCCATCCAGCATTTGTGGCTGCCACGAGGCAAATTTCTGTTTTGTCTAACAACAAACAACCTATCAACGATCGCTAAGGCGTTACCACTAACCTGGACCCCAATCGACCACTTGGCCCGTCTCAAATCAGATGTGCTGACAGTATCCCACACACCGTCAAAAAAGGGCAAGTGGTGTTGGTTGTGACACAAACGACGTTCCAGGGTATCACACTCTATGGCCTCGCATCGCTTGCCCACGCATGATCATAACCACAACTCCCACGACTTTGCGCCTGGTGACATCGTTCATCTCGTTCACCTCCTAAACCCATAAGCTTGGTACAGCTGATGCACCCAAGCAGACAATAGTGTCATGCCGGACCTCCTCGCTTATTTATGGCAGCACTTGACGTTGAGGTCACTGCACTAGGCGGATTGCGCACTACTCCACGTGGCAATAGTCCTAAATTCCACCCGCCCCAAGACAGCATCCATCTAGATTGTTCTGAAGAAAAAGCCACTGCAACATTCCAGTCGGACATCAGTTTCCAGAACCGAGGTCGCTCGCCGACATGATTAATTTTCTTAAGCGATTTTGACGTGATATAGAGCGGTGCACGGACGCTTCAACCTCATGGAGGGGTTTTCCAGCCTCGCCATGTTGCAGGATTTGTAAGTTGCCACCATCATCACACCACGTCTCAATTTTCGGTCCATCCGACGGAACATACCCACGGCAGATATGGGTTATCGCGGTCTGCTATGGAACATCAGTATTCTTCCATGCGTCAAGAAGTAACAACCACATCGGAGCGGACACGTGACCCTGTCGTGGTGGCTTCGTCGCCGGTGCGGCCCGAGTGCGCTCGTGCCTTGTGCGTACAGTCTATTTGTACAGCCTGGCATGGTAACAAGGCCATCAAGAGCATTTTGCATGAGGAGATCAGACTCAATTGGCGGATTTGTCCTGCCCATGACTTTCGCCATAATCTAGTGGCCGCCCAAGGTAAGCGAAGCATGTCCTACTCGATAGACAAGGAAACTGAATGGGCTCTTATTCTTGATGGACATTCAACGGTTTCGATTTCGATTCTGCTTTCGCAGCGACTATCACCTATACAATCCTAACACCTGTGCAGGCCGCGTTCGTGGCATATCATGACATGACTGAAAAGTCATGGAAGTCGTGGCCCTTGTGTGAACAATGGGCCGATAGCAACCCAGGTATAAACAAGCAGATTAATCAAAGGACTTTTGCACGACTGGTCATATCCCGCTCCATGGATAAAGTCAAATTACCACTCAACTGGATCGGTCTTGACTTCACCACGATTCGTCGTGGGCACAGGTGCGGCTTCAACCTTGACAGGTCCCTTGCGCCACTTCTTGAGGTACCCGCTTCCGTCGAGCCAGGGCGTGTCGAGGGTTCGTTTCTGCTCGAATTGAGCAATCTTGTCGTCCATCTGCATAGTCAAGCCGATGTCATCAAGCCCCTCGACTAAGCAGTGCTTGCGGAACTCCTCAACTTCGAACTTGGCAAGCTCGTTGCCTTGAGCGTCGCGGATCACCTGGTTGGGCAGGTCGACCTCGATCTCCTTACCCGCTTTAGCTTCCTCGGCAATGTTCTCCAACTTGGCCTGGTCAGGCAAAACGAGGGGAAGCATGCCGTTCTTGAAGGTGTTGTTGAAGAAGATGTCCGCGTAGCTGGGCGCAATGACACACTTGATGCCGAAATCCAATAGTGCCCAGGGAGCGTGCTCGCGAGAACTGCCACAGCCGAAGTTGGGGCCGGTGACGACCAGGATCTTGGAGTTTCTGTAGGGTTCCTGGTTAAGGACGAATGACTCGTTCTCGCTGCCGTCTTCGTTGTAGCGGAGAGGGTGGAACAAAGCGGTCCCCAGCCCGGTACGTTTGATGGTCTTGAGGAATTGTTTGGGAATGATGGCGTCGGTGTCGACGTTTGCTTTCTCGAGGGGTGCCGCGATGCCTTTTAGGACCGTGAACTTGGGGAGACCGCCGGCGGCAGCAGGCTTTGCGCTGTGGTTCACGTGGGGCCCGACGTCGGTGGGAATGTCCATAATGCGATCAAGTTCCTCCTCTGAGTCGACTTCGGCGAATACCGGCGTCACCTCAAGCTTCGGCGAAGCCTTTCTGGGAGTGGCATCATCAAAATGCTTGCGGATATCAGTGAGCTTGCCAACGATGGCGGCGGCCGCAGCCATCACGGGAGACACCAAATGTGTCCGGCCAAGCGCACCCTGTCTGCCCTCGAAGTTGCGGTTTGATGTACTTGCGCAGCGTTCCCTTGGAGAGAGGATATCTGGGTTCATACCCAAGCACATTGAGCAACCGGCCTCGCGCCACTCAAAGCCAGCATCGGTGAAGATCTTGTCCAGTCCCTCCCGCTCAGCTTGATCCTTGACATTTCCTGAGCCAGGCACGACCATGGCGCGCTTGATGTTTGGAGCGACTTTCTTGCCATCGACGACCTTTGCGGCAGCTCGGAGATCTTCAATACGGGCGTTTGTGCAGGATCCAATGAAAATCTTGTCCAGCTCGATATCTTCCATCTTAGTTCCAGCGGTCAAACCCATGTATTCCAAGGCTCGCTTGCAACCGGCTTTTCTGTTGGGGTCCTCGAAATCGTCTGGGCCAGGGACAACACCGGTGATAGGCACGACATCTTGCGGTGACGTTCCCCAGGACACTGTCGGTGCAATGTCCTTTGCATCGATGAAGACTTCGACGTCGTACTTGGCACCTTCGTCGGATCTGAGGCTGGACCAGTAGTTTACGGCCTTGTTCCACTCGTTGCTGTCGACCTTGGGTGCCAATGGTCGTCCTTTCAGATAGTCAAATGTGATTTGATCCGGAGCGATCATGCCTGCTCTGGCACCGCCTTCAATGGACATATTGCAAATGGACATGCGGGCTTCCATGCTGAGAGATTTGATTGCTGAGCCGCAGAATTCGATGACTGCACCGTTACCGCCTGCCGTGCCGATGACACCGATGACATGCAGAATGATATCTTTACTGCTGACTCCTGGCGCTAATTTGCCGTCGACCTGTACTCTCATGTTCTTGCTCTTTTTTGTTAACAAGCATTGTGTGGCAAGCACGTGCTCGACCTCACTGGTACCAATGCCAAACGCGAGCGCGCCGAACGCTCCGTGGGTGGATGTATGGCTGTCACCGCAGACAACAGTCGTGCCGGGCAGAGTGAAGCCCTGCTCAGGACCGATGATGTGGACGATACCCTGATTCCTGTCGCCCAGACCGAAGTATGTGAGGCCAAAATCCTTGACATTCGCTTCCAAGGTCGTGCATTGTAACCTTGAGTCCTCTTCCTTGACGAAGTCGGCGACGTTCTTGAAGTTTTTGCGCGGGGTCGTAGGGACATTGTGGTCGGTGGTGGCGAGGGTGCAGTCTGGTCTGCGGACCTTTCTCTTTGCGTTCTTTAGACCCTCAAAGGCTTGGGGTGATGTGACTTCGTGTACAAGATGTCGATCTATTGCGATTGTTAGTTCTCCGTCCGATGACCACGTGGATTGGCTGCAGTGAACATACCGATGTACAAGAGAACAGTGCCATCTGGTTGTTGGTTGACAATGTGGTCTTGGAAGACCTTGTCGTATAAAGTTCTGGGCTGTGACTCTGCTGAAGGCATTTTGGGAAAGGATATTCAGCGATTATGAATCTGTGAAGAAAGAGTATGGACAAGTGAATCGGCTAAGTCTACAACATGAACGACACGAAGTTATAAGCAGAATTATATCGATGTGAGTGGCATCCCGATATCGGATGACTCTGGATTGATATGCATGAGCCGTGATTGGATCACGCTGCCAGATCCCCCGCAATTTGGGAAAGCCGACGCTTGCCGAGCAGGAATTGGTCAGAATCCTCGTCATTGTACAATTGCCAGGCACGCCTCGTCTCTTTTTTCTTGAAACAGAGGCAAGATGCCATCAGGCGCCTGACTCATCGCGGTTGTCGCGGCATATGACACGTGGCGAGCCTCAATCGGACGGCATACAATGCGGAAGATTCGCCAAGATCAAGCGCTGCTCAAGGTGGCCTTTTCCAGCTCTCACCTGGACAGTGTAGGCGATGGTGAGTCTCTCCAGATAGCCCACAGTGCAGCTTCATTTAGGTCCCTGCATTTAAGGCCAAGTGTGTGGTTGGCGACTGTGCCCAAGGAAAGAGCGCATCCATGCTGAGGTCGGGATGGCTACCTTGGCGCGGTCAAGCTTCATGTACGAAGATATGGCGAGTTTCTCCTTGAGATTCACCCGCGGCCGTGCACCCCAGCTTCGTCTGATTGCCAAGTTGGCGAGGATGGCTGCATTCCATTCTGGAAGGCTTCTGCGGAGAGGGAGGACATAAGGAGTGAGAGCGCCGCCAGCACTGGGAGGCCAACGTTCACCCTTCAAGACGCCTGCCAGCCAGATGTCGATCATAGTACATACGTAACATTCTTTCGAACGTTGTGTTCAGGCCATTGTCTCCTTCGCTCTGGTATCGCAGTACAGCTATTCTCATGAAGACATGATTCCAGCCCACGATGCTCCGAACGTGATTACATTCGCTGCCCTGAAGAAGTACGCTCGGATCATCTCGCTTAATGCGTAACAAACGAGCGAATAGGTACTTTTGTCCAACACACTATTGAAAGAGAAGGTAAGATCGATGAGGCCAGTCCAGGTCGAGTGATGATAGACTCGACTGCATCCAATGAGACGGAAAGCTCCGATCGATCGATCGCTAGAAACTACCTGGGCGGTCGGAACGTTACCGTTAGCGCCACATACACCATATCTGGCCTTCAGGGACTCGATATCTTGATTTTGGGCGGGCACGGCCCAGACTTGGAGAGCCCAGAAAGCTTCCCAACAATACAGTTCTTCTATGCAGTAAACCAGGACCTTGCGTTCCCAATGGTTATTCACGCGATAACATTTCCGTCGCCACTCCTGATTCGGTCAGATTGCTGACCTTTCACACATGCCGGATGCGTAGGCTTCAGCTCCTTGAGCTGCCACGCGCGCGGAAGCTGTACACCACCACCACACCACATTACAAACTCCGCAATCTACGGCAACAAGCCCGTTTTCCAACTATACGTATTTCTGGCCCCATAGACTGTACAACCCGAAATTACTCCACCACACATGGTCTTTATCAAGACCTATCGACCACCCGTATGAGCGGAAACAATGGCGGCAAAGCTGGCGAAGCCGACGCCAGTACCCACGAGAGGCACCCAGCCACGCGTGCTCCTCCACCAGAGGGTAGTTTGAGCATCGTGTTCACCGACATCGTCAAGTCCACTGCGATATGGGAGAAAGACGCGTCGGCCATGGTCGAGGCCATGGCAATCCACGATATTATGATCCGCGATCTCACAGAGGCCAATGACGGGTACGAAGTCAAGCAGAATGGCGATGGCTTCATGATCGCCTTCCCCACAGCAACTGCCGCCGTGCAATTCTGTCTGGACGTCCAGGAGCGGCTGCTCGATGAGGCATGGCCCAAGGGTATCCTGAACTTGCCCTCGGGAAGTGAAACCAAAGATTCTGATGGGCAAGTGCTCTTCCGCGGCCTGAAGCTTAGAATGAGTGCACACTGGGGTGAACCCGTGTGCAACTACAACGAAGTCATCCAGCGCATGGACTACCTTGGCCCCATGGTCAACCGCGCCGCCCGCTTCATCCAAGTCACCGAGGGCGGACAGATCACTGTCTCGGAAGACTTTCTGCTCCGACTGCAGGGCGAGCTTGAAGCGACAAAAGACCAGACCCAAAGCAGCACGGATCCGACGGATAGCGAGAGCAAAGCTGAATCCGTGGATCTGGGCACACTCAGGTCGAGGAAGGATCAAAAGAAACTCACCCATCAACAGTTTGAGATTCAGCTGCTAGGTGAGCATAACTTCAAGGGCCTCGATGAGCCCGAGAAGCTGTACTACCTGGTGCCCAAGTCGCTTGAGGGCAGAGTCGATCACTGGCACCAGGTTGAACATGTGCCTGGAGTCAAAGGCAATGTACGGAGTGGGGGTGGGTGACAAGGCTCGTTATGTAGGGAGTACCGCGAGGCTGTTAGAAACATGTCCCACCGGGTTGCTGCAGCACTGAGGGCGACGCCGTGTGATTCCATCCACGTTGCCGCCGCAGCAAGTCGACGCTAGCTGCCTGTCACTTGGGGAATGGGAACGTTTCGCATCGTGCTTCAAGGAAGCCTGAAGAGCCGCGTCTCAACCGGAAATCCCATAAGATGCTACAGGCGGCCCACTTGTGTGTTCGGGAGCGAGGAGCAGGTCCATGATGTGTCAGTAGATGGTGGCACGTCCAGTACAGAACAGTGTACAAATATGTTGATTTATTTTTTCGTCGCAGATGAACAGTGGTTAGATAGCATTCAGGGATCGACTGAACCAGACTTCTGCTACTTGATGAGCTCCACTGACAGATTACGGTTGCAAATGAAAAGTAGTTGGATATCGCATTGTATTTTCACAAGGAGTCAGTCTGGCCTCTAATATCGATTCCTTGAGGTACGTTGGCAATGACTGACATTCCAATGTTACAGTGGCTGCATTTTTCACTTTGATCTCGTTCTCGCATATCTACCAGGTCTTCACCCATGATCACGATTCCGCCTCTACCTCAGCGGTGCCGTTCTCAGTCTCCTGCTCCTCGCCGTTTGTCTCTGCCGTGCCATTTGTAGCTGGCTCCTCCTCACCATCAACATCAATGAGATCCGTGGGCGCAGACCCCTTCGCGCCACCTTCTTGCTCGAGTTTGATATACTCGTCCCATTCTGGGAACAGATCTTCATCTTGACCTGGCACACCAATTAACCGACTGACCTTGGCTTTGCCCTGCTTCTCCAAGCTTTCTTTCCATTCAGAAACCAGACCTTGCGTCAATGATGGCTTGTATGTCTGGCTGAAGAGCACGGCTTCGCTGAGACGGTTGGTCCGCTTGAGCAGCTCAGTCGCTGCAAATACATCACCTGTCGACCATAGACTGGCGAAAGCCACATTGTTGCTGCCCATTTCTTCGGCTTGTTGGGCCAGTTTGGCCAACCCTTCTTTGTTGCCAGAGCTGGTGTATAGCAACAGCAAACTGCCCAGGTCTTTGGCGTGGAGGAAACACTCTTCTGCAAGCTTCACGTCCCACAGCTCGAGCGCCTTATCCGCCACAGCTGACCACTTCGCCTGTATGTCCGATTCGCGCGCAATTTCCAGAGCTACAGCCAAGTTGCTCAGACCGAGGGCCAGCTCGAATCGGTGTTCCGGGTCAGACGCTACATCCAGTGCCAGCTCCTTGTGCCCCTGTGCCTCGAGGAATCTGGCGATCTTGTTCATTTGATCTTCAGGAACATCGGCGAGGAGCTCCTGAGCCGCGTCAATCTCGCCTCTTAGGACCAGGGTTTGGTAGGATAGTAATGCGGTCGACAGCCTATAGCTCACCACGCCAACGTCCTTGTCACACAGGTAGACTCTTTCATCTCTTTGCAGGTATCTCAGCAGGTACATGGGTTGGTCGAATTGTGCGACGTGGACGACTTGCTCACCAAGCAGGTAGCTTAAGCGGGTGTTTGTGGTGAAGAGAAATGCGTCGCCGACCCATTCTCCGCTCTTGACGGACTCTTGAAGATCAGTGACAACAGAGAACGCGGCCTCAACACCGTCTTCGTCCGCTTCGCCGTTGTTGAGACCCTCGAGGTAGGCCTCTCGATCAAAGCGAAGAATATAGGTCGTATCGGCACAAGCTAGAGCCACAAGTTCGCCGGACTCGCTCCAGTAAACCTAGGAGAAGTCAGCTTCAATTTGTCATTGAGAGTCAAACTGCGTACTTCTCTCGGTTCGACTTCAATCCGTCGGACAAGGCTTCCACTTTCCCAATCAAACAAACCGATACCGCCTTGACCTTTTACTCCGAGCAGTTGACCGCCGCAGAGACCCTCGGCTTGAAAACCGACGTCAAGGCTTCCGCTCTCTTTGAGCTTCTTGAAAAGCTTTACGCTCGTAGTAGATTCTCGGATGGCATAGTCTGTAGGATTTTGATGCGACGCCCTAAATGATTTAGTACCGTGTTTCTCTTTGCACATTCTGGATGCCACTTACCATGCGAAATCAAGTGCTGAACCAAAGGCCTGATTTCTCCAGGCTAGGGCAGTATACTGTGATAATTAGCACGAATATTCTCCTGGACCAAGCAGGCGCATCCTTACAATGATGAATTCTCCATCGCCGCATACACTCACGAATCGACCGTTGGGAGAGTGAGACAAGGTTGTGGGATAGCTGCAATCCGGGTTAGCTTCCCATCAACGGAGCTGTTGTCGAGGTCTTACATCTCGGTAGTCCCCATTTCTTTGCTAGGAAGGGCGATAGGAGCAGCATCCTTGATTGAAGGGTCTCCGCCCCTCACGATCGCAGACACTACCTCGTTATGCCGTGCCCAGACCAACTTGCCGGTGCCGTCCATAGAAACAGCAGGTTCTTCTCTGCCCATTTTCACGACAACAGCACCGTCATCAAATCCCATAGCGACACCTTGCTTTCCTCTTTGGTAAGAGACGCACCACGCCCTCTCGAGACCGTAGCTGAGCGATTGCTCGAGTCTGTATGTGTTTGCGTGCCATATCTTGATAGTCCCGTCCTCTGAACCGGATATTATGACTGGCAGCTCTGGGTGATAGCAAGCAAAGCTGACATTGCTCGTGTGACCTTCTAACGTGGCTATTAAAGCCTTTGTTGTGTAGTCCCAGACTTTGACAGTCTTGTCATCAGATGTGCTGAGCAGATAGGGCTTGTCACTGTGCGGATAGTAGTCGATATGGTTGACTCCCTTCTCGTGAGCCTCAATCGTCTGTTTTGCTGAGGCATTGTCGATGCTCCAGATCTTGATCGTCCGGTCCAGACATGCGGATGCGAATACATTGGTGTCTTTTGGATTCTGCAATATGCCAAATCAGCCACACAAACGTTTGATTTTCTCAGGCATAACCCACAATCGAAAGGCCCATCACATAGTGTTGATGTCCCACAAATTCGCGAACACATCGCCAGTCTTTTTCCCAGTCGAACATCCGTATTGTCATATCGTCGGAGGCTGTCAGTACAACACTGAGAACTGGATGTACCACGATAGCTCGGATATAGTCTGGATGTCTGTTTCCGCATCGTAAGCGGCTGAAGCCTTCACAGATCTGCCCTTCTGACTTACGCCTCGAATGATTTGACCTTCTCGCTGGTGTTCCAGTTGACGACTCTTAGCTGAAAATCATCACTACCACAGACGATCCAGTTCTTTCTCTCGATAAATCTTCCTGCTCGTACGGGAACATCGGTGAGCTCGAAGGTCTTGATGATGGCTTGTGTCTCGTAGGACCATATGTGAGCGTGCCCATTGTATAGGGTGGTGAGGATCTTCAGGAATCAGCATCGTCATTGCGCGACACGAAACAGGTGCTTTTACCCATGGTTCGGTACTGCTCCAATGTTAGAGAGGGTTTCTATGGGTTTATGGCGGAAGGGGAGTCCTTACCTATGGAAATCAATGCCCTTCACTCGCTCGGAGCCTGCAACAGGTCAGCAAAACCAAGGAATGAGTAGGAAACAACGCACGAGCAAAGAGCTGTCTCTTGACATCCAGACGCATGGTGATGTCGTTCGGTGTAGACTAGAGGGAGAAATTGTGGTGTCGCGGGCACAATGGTGGCTCAAGGCGCGCCACTAGGGTTGTTGGGGGGCAAGCGAGAGACTGATCGGTTGTGAAGCATGAGATCCCATGTCACCAATTCATGACACGCTGGGCGCAAGCATCAAGGGCGTCGTTACGAGAATAATGTTGGTGGTGTTGACACATGTCCCCAAAGTGCCCTGGATTTTGAGAACAATTGGCGGAGTTAGCCTTAGCCAGGGGATTCAATCGCGCTAAGCCTTGTTTCTGTTCACTCAGTCGCTCCGCCTGCGCTCGACTCTGATCACCATTACAGTACCACGGTACCTATCCTAGATTGCATCATCTCGCGGAGTCGCTACAATTGTACTCTCGGTCTTTTTAGGTAGACCAAAACTCGATACTACAGTTTGTGACCCCTGCGTTCTGCGACCCCGGCCGGTACGCAATTGGGTCGCAAGGCGAGAGTGTTCCGAGGCCCAAAAGATGATGCATCAAGTCCAGCTGATCTCCTCAAGCTTGCACTCTGTTCACTGACTCGAATACTTTTCGGCCTTCTCATGCAAGCGCATCCTTGTCGAAGCATCCACTAACCATGTCAGACCTCAAGCCAACCTTGCACCATCTGAATGTAAGCGTCCATGGTGCGAAGCTGCTTCGAGTTCGTGCTTACCCGCCACCTAGGACTCCCAGTCCCAGCGCATATTGTGGCTGCTCGAGGAACTCGAGATCCCTTACAATTTGGCTCTACACAAGCGGCAGGAGACGGGGCCAAAGGCAAAGAGAGCCCCCGAAGAATTGAAACAGACCCATTTTCTGGGCAAAGCGCCGCAGCTGGAAACGGGCGATGGTAGGGTGATTGTGGAATCTCTGGTTGTTGCAAAATACCTCATTCAAACATACGATAAGGAAGGGAAGTTCAAGTGCAATGGCGATTGGATTCGTGACGAAGAGTTGTCCAACCTCGCCGCTACTACGATCGGGAGTTTGACGATCCTCGAGCTGGTGTTTTCGTTACTAGAGCAGGCGTCGCCATGGTTCATCCGCCCATTGTTGTCAACAGTTCATGCCAAAATGCACAGCGCCTTCACTGGACCTGAGCTCGACTTGAATTTTACATATTTGGAAAAGCAGCTCGGCGACCAAGATTACTTTGGGGGCGCATTTCCGTCACAAGCTGACTTCATTATCTCGTGGCCGATGGACCAAAGCATGGCGAGAAATCTGATTGATGTCGAAAAGCATGCCAGTCTTGCTAAATGGTATGAACGAATTCATGAGCGCCCGGCTTGGAAGCGAAGCAGCGAGAAAGGGAACGGTTACTCGCTTGGACTTTGATGGAACGCGCTTTGTTGGCGAGATTATGCCGGGATCGTGAATAGGTACTCCGTATATACACCTAAATAATTGATGATAAGAAGATAAGATACCCTGAGAAGACGCCGCAATGCTTCTCGATTACCGGCAAGCCGGGTAGAATGCAGAAGCGCCTTTGGAAAAGGATGCCTGCCTTGTACCCTGGTCTCTCTTTATACGAGATTCACCAAGATGCCGTATACACTATGTTGGCTGGCAGTATAGACGGCTTAACGGCTACAGTGCTTCTGAGGCCTGTGGCAGCCCGCCAAGCGCGGAGCCAAGTGGTTCCGAGACGTAAACCTTTCCCAAGCCTGCCTAGCGAGCTCGTTACCGATGTCCGCTGGAACATCGCTTAGACGGTTTCATCCATCAGAAGACACTCGTTTGTTATTCGAAAGGTCCACACGTGCCTTGGCCGCGAATCCTGCGAGTTCTTCGTAGCGAATACAGCGCCTAAAGAGAGTGGCCACTGGGGGTCTAAAATATGGCAGGTCGTGGACTCGTGGGAAGGCTCGTTTCCCACGATCTCAAAACTCTCGTTTATCCCCATTCTCCGAATATCTTCTCGTCATTTCCAGCTTTTGCGCCTGATTTAATTGAGTATTTGTTCATCACAACACTCCTACCCTTTCCACTTCTTCACTATACTCGGCAACCTCGAAACGTGCAGTTTATCATATACACGTCCCAGCCTTGTTCTTTGAATTGTCTTGGGCATTCAGGCCCCCACCGTTACACAAAGATGTCGTCCAACGGGACACACCACGCTCGCCACTTCTGTACCCAAGTGACTCCCGAATGTCCGGTTGAGGCTTCGACATATGGCTATTATCCAAACCTAGGCGTGAACTCGTTCTTCATTGCCTTGTTCGGACTTTGCCTTTTCGCACAATTGTTCCTGGGTGTATGGCGACGGACGTGGACCTATCTCGTCGTCGTAGCCATTGGCTGTTTCGGCGAAGCTGTTGGTTACATTGGACGAATCATCATGCACCACAATCCCTGGTCTCCGGCAGGCTTCAAGACTCAGATCTGCTGCCTCGTTTTGGCACCAAGTTTTTTGGCTGCCGGTATCTATGTGACGCTGAAGCACGTTGTCATCTACTGCGGACCGGAGCACTCGAGGTTAAGGCCAAACCTCTACCCGTGGATCTTTATTGGGTGCGACTTTGGTTCAATTGTGCTGCAGGCAATCGGAGGTGGCACAGCTGCGGCTGCTGGTAATCAAGGCCAGAACAAGAAACTATTGAAGGCTGGTGACGACCTGATTGTGGCCGGTATTGCTTTTCAGGTTGCGACCATGGCAGTCTGCGGTGCTCTCGTCCTCGATTATTTTCTTCGATTTCAGAAAGCCAAGAGGACAAAGTCGGAAGCCCATTTGGAGAGCGAGTATGAGAAGAATGCCGCCCAAGGAACGACTAGCCGCAATTTCAGGATATTCTGCGTCGCCATGGGACTTGCTTTTCTCACCATTTTCATCCGTTGTATTTATCGGTACGTTCTTACCTCGAGCATTTTTTCGGCAAGGCACTGACAAAGAAAAAGTCTTCCAGAGATGGCTGGCGGCTGGGGCAACAAGCTCATGCAGAACGAACACGAGTTCCTACTTCTTGATGGAATGTAAGTCTCCACCAATGACAAAAACAAAGGCAGGTCTTGTTTACTAACTCCTGATCTCTAGGATGGTTGGCATTGCAAGCGTGTTGATGACCATCTTTCATCCTGGCTTCTTTTTCGAGCCAATGCGCAAATTCAAGAAGTGATCAGCAATTGTTTTGGGTATTTTCTCAGCGGCATTGAGCTTTCAGCGCGCTATTGAACATGTTTGAGCGAAGCATATCATAGACATAGGGATCAAGAGTGAGGACACAGGAGAAGGCGTGATGTACATGAGAACGTTTAGATCGTCTTGATCGATCGAAAATAGTACATACGCGATGGTGGGTCAGGCACCTTATAAGCGAGAACAGGTAATGATCAATTACAGGCTTCGAACTATGACTGTCTTCCGCCTTGCAACATTATATCGGGCTTGCATTATCGATGGATGAGTGCTAGCCTGAGAAGATGTCGGAGTGAATATATTGTTTCTCTTATTCTCCTTCGGACGGTATTGGACGAGGCTGTCACAGCCACATTAGGCTACCCGACCGCGCCGGACACGATTGCCAAGCACGCGGGATTACGATCTCTATCTTCAAGGAAGTAAGAAACAGCCTTGAACCATCTCAATATCGTCTTTCAGAGTCCAATCTCCTTGATAGAGTCAAGGAGTGAGATGTTTTTCACTCACCACGCGGCTATCAAAGAGCCAGTTCGGTAAACGTCCTCAGAGTGAATATGTCAGCTTGACTTTGTCCCTTGCTCTGATATCATCATCCTCCTTTATTGTCCATGTGCCCAAGGTGAACCTCAGGGAAAAACTCGCTTCCAAATGCCGTCACGTCGATCGCATACGAAATCTCACCATGGGTGCAAGCAATGCAAGGCTAGAAGGGTCAAGGTCAGTCTTCGCGCCGCGTTCTTCGCTTGAGGCGGATATCCACCCAGCCTTGCGGACAATCTCAGCCCCGACTTCTAACGCAAGAAACAGTGTGATGAAACGAGTCCGCAATGTCAACGCTGCGTCAAGCGGCAGATCACTTGTTCATTCCTAGTAGATGGCCCGGAGGGATTCTCGTCCACTCCTACGAATTTGAGTCTGCACGATGCTTCCACCCCGAAAAGTCACGATTATGCGCCTTCTGAGAAGGACGAGGCACCTCACGCACCACCGGCCACATCCCGACCTCAGTCTGCAATAATTGCCGGCATCGAGAGTCCACAAGACCTCAAACGTTTCAATCTTTTGGATCTTGAGCTCATCCAGTTTTATTCGACCCGAACGTACATCACCATGTCTTCGAGGCTGTCCACGCATGTTGTATGGCGGGATACTGTATTTGCAGAAGCGTTGCGCCACGACTTCCTGCTGCATGGCCTGATGGCTACGGCAGCACTTCACAAAGCGACAATGCAATCCAAATCGTCCGAGGCATACGCTGAATATTCTAAAGTCGCGCTGGCTCACCAAAACGCCGCCCTCGCCAATTACATCCCGGCTGTCACCAAGCCGAATCAAGAAAATGGCATCGCCTTATTCTGTCTTTCACTGTTCCTAACCATCTGGGCTTTTGCATCCAAGCGACTTCCCGAAGGTTTGAACAGTGTCAAGCTAGATTTCGGTCAAAGCGAATCACCTGGCATCACACTCCCACCTCATTCGCCCACGCTGGAGTTTGTGGAGATCATAATGATCCTCAGAGGTATATATGCGGTGATTGGAGAGACGAATCCGTGGCTGCAGGGTGAAATTGAAGAATTACTTCGTTACCCTACAGATCCAGACCTACCGCCGCATTCAGCCGAGGTCACTGAAGCTTTTGACTTGCTTGCCCAAGCCCCCATAGATCCCCAGGTAACGCCAGTCTCGGATGAAGAGGCTTCTGCCACCATGACCAATCTTTTCCACCAGCGACTAGACCATCTGCGGGACGTTTCCCGTTGTCGCTCGGTCGTGGAATGGGACGGGCACATATTCTCATGGTTCATAATGGCGCCCACCACCTATATTCAGTGCCTGAAGAGAGCCGACCCCTTGGCTTTGATCTTGTTTGCACACTGGGCCGCGATGTTTCGCTGCATGGATCATCATTGGTGGGCGCAGGGATGGGCATACAGTCTTGTGGTCGATATTTCTGATCTTCTTGATCCTCATTGGGCTCGATATCTCGAGTGGCCTAGACGACAAATTGGCCTTGTCTTCCAAGATAACAACCACTTCGATGGGCGAAGATAGTTTTTAAAACCTGGCTTTGGACTGCGGATCCAGCGACGGTTTCGCAAGAGAGCAGAGATTCCGAATGTCAATGCCGACACCCGCGCTCTTCCTTCAAGCGGTGGCATTGGCACTCGGTCCGGGAGAGGTGCAGTCGCGCCTGCTTTCAGGCTTAGAAGCATAGCGCTTGCGTTCAACCATGGCAGCTGCTGTGGGAAGCCACTCAGGAACAGGCAATGCAGCTTCCACGCCGCCGAGGGAATCGATGCGAAACACAATCTATCCTTCTAGCGAGATGCGCGAAACTCCTCACCATCATTATTTGCACCTTTATCCCTATCATCGTGGCGGAAGAAAGTGAGCAACTGAGAAAATGCCTATCAACTTTCATCCTGCCGACAAAGCCCCCAGTATTACTGGCAGCCTCCGAACCGACCCATTGTTGACTCCACCACTCTCGCACAATAGCTCGGAAGACATCCCACCGTTCAAGGCGGACGATGCTGATCACATCAGCTTGAACATGAAAAAAGGAAAAGGAGACCAACATGGCTGGCGTCAGTCTTATCCTCGGCGTGCACCTACTATGCCCACTGAAGGCGGCTTCAAACGATGCCGCCACGACTGCAAAGATCAACACATCCATATGTCAAATGCGTCAAAAATGCGAAGCACATGTTCTCTTCCCACAATGAAGTCCCGAACTGTGTCTGCAAAAGGGCAATGCTCTGACCACGCCGTGCAATGCACAAGAAGATGGTCAGTAGCCTCCAAAGCTCCGTCTACCAGAGGTCTCGCCACGATTACGCCGGTAGCAGAAACTGCCAACAGACGCCGGAAGAACAGAACAAGTGACATTCAAAGCCCAGCCATGATAACTCTTCGCCGCGCCACGGTATACAGGTCACCAGAACAAACTTCACTCACCTCATTCCCAACTCCCAAATTCAGCAAGAGGGAGAATGGTTTCCTGTCGTCGTTCCTAAACTCGATCACAGGTCAAGCGGACTACCGCGCTCAACCAAACCCAACTCTGCAAGTCCTCGGCGACAAAATTCGAACTTCACGTTCGCCGTCTCTGTGTAGTAACGAGGCGTGGCCAGCGACAAGCTCAGTCGCCCCTCCAATGGTCACCAAGCTGACATCAGTCGAACCGCATTTGTTCACGTCGTATCCAGACCAGGTTATCAACAAAGTGCGACGGTGCTCTACGCAATACATTTCAGACGATGGTGTGCACGAAATCATCTGGGACGAGAACTCATCCTCTGCAAGCCCAGAAAGCGTCATTGCGGAAACCGTATCAGAGGCGCAAATGGGCGAACAAACATCGAACGAGACGAAGACATTGCAAAGACGACTTTCAGAAGTCCTCACCCAATCCCGAAGAGGTTCGTCGTCTGTGCAGCTGGACAGAAGGACAAGCTACTGGCCAGGCAGCGAAAATGTCTCGCAAGCTCTTCTCCCACTTATTCACAACAGCCCAAAGCTGGCCAAGATGGCACGAGAAGCAGCGTTCCGAAGCTTACCTCGTTCCAAAGCCTCGCAGCAAGCAGACTTAGTAGCGTCGCTGGCCACCCCACTGAACCTTGATCAGCAACATCTCCTGGTATCAGAAGAAGCAGCCGCCGATGTCGACATCCAATACATCCCTCCACTGGTAGGAGTGCCGAACTCCCGCACGCGCAATGCGTCGATGGTCTCAGACAATGAAGCGGGCAGTCCATTCTCGGGTTCGCCGCGCGAGAGCGAAGTGTTGGTGGAAACCAGGCCAAGGAGCCGCTTGGGCAGCATGGTTGGAATCAGCAGACACCAAAAGCGGTTGAGCTTTCCTGCTGATGCTGTATCCGCCAATAATGGCGAGACTCGCAGCGTTCCCCGAGGGGCCAAGAGCAGGGCATCTCGGAAAATGTCTGTCGATGACAAGGTGCCATTGCTGGAAACTCGTTAAGGCACTACAATGAAGCGCATTCTGAATACGGTGGCTAGGGAGGACCTGATAGCAGCGCTGACAACCTTGGTATCCGTACGTAGTAACCATTCTGTGCAAATATGACAGCTGCGTGCTCGGAAATGGGTCAAAACCTGTGGATGTGAGTAGAGAGGTCTGCTCTGCCAAAGTCATCATTATTTTTGAAATCATTTTGCATTGCTTGCTTGCTGCGACACAGTCGACGGACGAATCCCGGCCGAAGATGTTATCTTCCGCCATTTCCGATGATGCCGGTCATCACCGGTAACCCCAATAAAGCCCACGGAGTGGTCCGTGGTAGTATGCTATCATCAACGACGAAGTTGGGGACCATATATTGACATCCTGAGTGGGTGAATGTTAGATAAGACAGCGAGCGAGATATGGAAGATCGCAATAACCAGTCACAATGGTGCAGTGATAATGGAGTCTGATGACACTTTGTTCGGCAAGTTCATTCACAGGTGATACAGCACCCAATCCGAGTACGGATGCATGGGGCGGCATTCGTGCAAATTTGGAAAGGGGAAGTTCCAAAGCACCACTCTCAGTTGAGGTCTGACGCCCACAGGGCTTTTGCCGCAAAAGTGATGATTATCTTCCAGATAAGTTACGTTAATATTCATGATTCGTTATCTCAGAAAAGGTACGAGGTAATACTGACAGTCGTTTATCGGGTTTCGCTGATTTGGGCTAAGTAACCCGCATGAATGATTCTTCGGCTGTCAATCTTATCGGCTTTGGTGCTTTTGTCTCGGAAGTGTTGAAGGCCTCGAACGGGGTCCGTGGTTGATTGATTTGTGCGAACAAATTCCCGGCAGTAGGTAATTCAGCCAAGAGAAGCGCTGAAAGCAGGGAGGTACTGTACCATGAGCACTCGGGAGCTGACAGCCGCAGCCGATTTGGAGAAGAGGATGCGCGGAAGACCACCGTGTGTCCGTGACCATCTCTGTGTCTGCTGCCTTTCTTTACGATGTGGGATGGGCAAATGGCTGTTTTGGGTGACTGAGAGTGTCTGTCATCTGCTCTTCCTTCTCTTTCTTCTCTTGTCCATGTTGCGAGTCGCTGCACATGTGCCACTAGGTGTTTATCTAGTGTAGATAGTGAACCCTTTGTCAGAGCATGATACCAACTGCATAGCGTGGGTACATCTGCTGTACATGAAATGGTTTGATCACCATCTTAGGGTTCAATCCGATGGGAATTGAGACCGTGTTGTGTAAACCCGGTGTTACATGAGAGAAAACGTGGGACCATGTCCGAAAGGAATAATGGCCCTTGGACCTTCCCCCAACTCTTTGAGCCACCTAGCACCCAGTACAGTAAGTCTTCGTGTCGCTGCCGCCAATAATCGGCCTACGGAACGGCACAAATCAGCGATCTTCCAGGCGGAGTTCCAGGCGGCCCCCATTGTTGCTCTGTGTCATCCACCCCGGCTGCGTTGGCAACCTTCGTTGCTGATAGCCTCACAAAGTGCTGGTTAGCCTTTCCCGTACCGAACTCGCTCCTTCCGAGCCCGTAATGCGATCGATCATTCAGTTCCATCACCCTATCTCAATCTCAACCATTGCTTTCTTTCTGTGCAGTTTCACTCATTCCAGTCTACACCTGTTCTCATGGCTGACACTGTATAACCTTGTTAATATACTGAGACAATCTGTCGCCATATCAACTGCCTGCCTAGTCAACATTCGTCCATTTTGTTATTCTTCGGCATCCGTTCGCTGGCCGACCTCACTCTGCCGACCGAACCGCGATTCTGCAACGTCCTACCACTCAACCCAACCCAACCCGCTCTACTAGTCCCCTTACTGCCGGCTTTCCAGCGTAGACTTGATAATCCGCTTCGCGGGTCTACTCTATTAGACACCTTTTTTCGCCTCAGTGCTGTCAAGATGATCGGGTCATGACCTCAATTCCTCCGGCCGAACCGCGGCCCCCAAGGCGTCCTCCCGATCCAGGTCGGCCTTTCCTCGATCGAGTTCAAAGTGATGTTCTTTCACCCATTGGCAGGCGGCCGCCCGTTGCACCGAGACAATTAACAGAGCCGGGGCACGATAGACCAGCCAAGCGTAGGAGACTTGAAGGAGATGTCACGGGCACCGTGGCCGCTGCCAACCGCAATCATGGCACGTCAACCACGACCACGACTTCGGACACAAAAACCTCTCGACTGCGGCTGGTTGCGCCGTCAGCCCTCGGTTTAGGAATCGGTAATTTGCGGGACGAGAAGCAAAAGGAGGAAGCAACAGATGATAACGAGGTGCCGGACCTTCCAGGTCGTCCGTGGACCCTTTCACAGCCGTCAAAACCAACGGAAGAACCACAACCCTCGCATCGGCGACGAGTTCATGTACCTGTACCTACGACTCCCGATTCTCTAGCGACCCCAGCATCAGTACCCAGTTTAGTACCCAATAAAGTGGCCGGGTTCTTCCCCTGGACAGGCAAACATCCAGAGGATGTGCTCAACGACACCAATGTCAAGCAAGGGTATTGGGACAAGCCGCCGAATCCGACAGAGAAGGAGCTCAACACAGCGCGGGTGCCATTGTATAATGCCTTCAAGCACAAGTCCGGCGTGGAACAACTCTCTGTATTATTCTCCCTTGTACTGGATGAAAGGAGTAAGCATGGCCACATCAGTTCTGCGTCGACCTTCAAGCCTCCGCCGCGAGTGACCTTGACTGAAGCGAAGAGGAAGTCATGGATTGCCGACCTGGCGAATGCTGACGTCCCATTACGGAAGCTTAGTAGGACCATCCCACAGGGCATTCGGGGACAGCTGCTCTTGGATCAATGTTTGCAGAATTACGTCCCTCTGAGTCGTGCAATTTGGTTCGCAAAGTGTGTCTGTGCAAATGAGATTAGGACTCTGAAGAGGAAGGGGACTACCCCTGCAGTAGCCATGGGCACAGAGGGGAAATGGCTTCGTGAATGGACTGTCAGCGTGCAGCAATTTGTCGAGTCGCATCTGGCGCAAGTCAAGCGCCTGGATTGGCGGGGGAATATACAATACGCTATTCGACTTACCACCCGTCTGTATATGGAAAACCTGCTGGATAGGGATCACTATTTGGACTGGGTCTTACGGTCGTTCGCTAATGCAGACCTCGAACAACTGCCTTTCTGGCTGATGGTCACCCACATCTTCCGACAGGATCTGAGTTATTACCGCAAACGAGGGAGAAAGCTTGCCGAGACTCTACTCCAAAAGTACGAGTCGCTGCGAATATCACCCAGTCAAACTGTGGTCCCCGTCTTGCAGAGACTGCGAACCGCAATCCGAGGCTTACTCCTCAGCCGCCCCAGGAACTTCCTCATGCCAGACAGGTGGCCGGAAATCGCCCCCATCGTTCGCACATGTTTTGACACACGCATCCAACAGGAACGCCAAATCCTGGACGAACTCGAGCGCATCAATAGAAAGGCAATGGGATATAACAAGTTGGAATGTTCCGCTCAAAGGACTCCCGAACAGGCGATCGTGGAGACTTTGGACTCCATACAGCCACCTTACGACCTAGCTAAGCTTGCAGATGAACTCACCAGAATCTGTCCAGATAGTGACTTCCTCATCACGACGTGTCTTGAATGGGCATGTACTCGGTTTCGGCAGTCCAAAGCTCAGATATACATTCTCGCACGTTTGATCCGACGCTGGCAGAGGATTGGTCACGACACGGATGCCCTCATCTTGAACTATCTTTCGGTATATAGAGAGGGCAAGACCAGTACCGATCCCCAAACCTTGAAACATCTAATCGGGCAACTCTCGAGATCAAATTCTCTTTCCGCAAGCAAATACCTACAGTGGCTCATGGTGAGGGGGCTGCCCAAACAGGGCACCGTCAAGCTCGAGGTGGCATCCAATACCCACGCGGAAGAATATGTCCATACAAATCCTGCCGACTTCTTGCTCGATGTTTCTTGCCAGAATGTGGAGGAGCATGTTGTCAACTTGCGCAACTCAATTCTGGAACGTGCCGGCTTCGACCTTCAATTGGAGTCAGAACTCTATACGCAATGCATTGAATTTGCTGAGCAGCATTTGGCACAGCTGGGTGCGAGATCTGCCTATGGACGACGAAGTGTACCGGAACCCACCTTTGGGTCTATGCCATGGTCTGTAAAATCAAAAGTGTCTATGTGGCTAAGAACGCGAGTCATGCGAAGCACTACACATTTCGTCAGCCGGGATCCTGCAACAACGATCTTACCCCCATTCGGAATGCTGAATGTGGAGCAGTTCGCGCTTGTCCGACATGTCCTTGAATGTATGGATGATGAATCTGTCCTTGCCGATGTCGTCGGCATCTTGTGCTGTGCACAAAACGATGAATTGGTTGCAGCTCTGGCCGCCACCATCCAGTTTCACGCAGACTCGTTCTCGGCAATCGGCGCATTGGAGGTGCTGCAGAAGCGAATGTACCAAATATACATCAATTGGCGTGCTACCAAGCCAGCAATGCCGCTGCTCACAAATGCACTTCTGGACCTCTGTACGGCAATCCCTATCAAGCCGCCAGCACTCAAGTTATTGCAACAAGATTTTGTCCGAGGCGACCGCGGAAGAGCGGTTGCGGCCTGTTCTCCATATAGTGATGGCATTGCCGAGTCACTACAACAAGCCGGAGCCACCTTCGTGGAAGATTTCGAGGCTATACTGCAATCGGAACCAAACATGACTGAACAAACCATGAATGGGCTCTTTTCGGTGCTTGTCGATCGTATAGAGAAGCAGCAAAAGTTTGGCGACGATTCAAGCATGATGTTTTCGTTTTGTCAGCTATTGAGTCGCTTACGATTATGCCGGAAAACACAGGCTGACCTGCTGATCCAAAAGTGGCTGGCACGACTTGGGCCAATGCTGGATGGAAAATTTGGCTCGTTTCTCTTTCAGAACCTTATCGGAACTGGCTGCGTCGGCTTCGCAGCCTTTCTCGAGGGCATTGGCGTTGCGAAACTCGGGCTGCGCAAACTCCCCGCTGCTACAGCACTGTTGCGGCGTATACTTGCTCGGGGAGGAGACCCCCTCGCCGATCTGGCCGTGTATCAGACGCGCACCCGGTGGTTTGAGTATTGTCAACAACACCCCAAATCCGCACTTCAAGTCGCTTGTGACGCAGGATTGGAGAATGTTCACCCTTTTGAAGCTTGTCGACTGTCTTCCCTCCTCCTCGATGGTACCCTTACTTCATCGCCTTTTTCCGAACAAGCAAGCAGGACATTGTTAAAGGAACTCAATCGTCTGCTCCATTGCCGTCACGGTGGTCTTACCGGTGCTGATCTTCGTACTCTGCTCGGCTCTGTCACTGTCTTCTCGCATCGCTATGTGCACCTTCGATTCTGGTTGACGTTGCAGGTTCAAGCAGAAAATCATCCTGCTGCCGATGCGGGTGAACTAGTGCAGATCCTCTCAGATGCTTTGGAGAAGACAGTGAGCAGAGCTGGCGGAAGCCAGGCGGACGATGCACGCTTCGCGCAGTTACTCGATGCGGTCGGCCCTGACATTGCTAATCGCCTTCGGCATAGAGTTGAGAATGAGTTTCTGGAAGCATTACCCAAACTACCAATAGGCAAGACAACCAGTCCATTGGCTGCTGCGTTCCCAGCGGCTATCAACCAGCTATCTTCCACGGTGGACCGAGCATTTCTAGTATGCACAAAGGGTACCAGTCCCATGCCTGGCTTTTTAGTCCACTTGATCGAGAGGCTTTCACATGTGATGCGAGTCCAAACTCATACTGTGTCGACACCCACTTCTGCAACCGTATCAGGAGTTTCAGGATCTGCCATGAGTATGAACCCTGCACAGTTGATGTCGGTGACTTCTAGTCCCATGGCAAACACATCATCGGAAGCTGTTAGTGGAAGCCCCCCGAGTGCAGTCTCGGATCAACTCAATTACATCCTACAGATGATATGTCTGCAACGGCTAGCGATAGTGGCTGCCGGGCGCAATGGACCGAATGCCAGACAAGGACAATCGGAACAAATCCAACTGCTAGCCCGCTTGGCGCAGATATTTGCGCTTTCCAAATTCGCATCCGCGACCCAATTCAGGGATAAGGAAGAACAGCGAAAAACGAAAGAGTTGCACGACTTTATTCTGGATGTACTTTCTACAATTGTTGACGAGGTCTCTGATGAGGTCAGGATTATGTGCGCAAAGCTACTCAGGGATAAGATCCAGGATGAGAAATTGAGGTATGTGTTTGGCAGTGCCAACCTTACAGGATCTGTGCAGGCACAGGACATGGGTCAAGGACTGCAACTGGTTAAGGAAGGCAAAGGGCTGTTAGGTGATTGGAAGCCCCGAGTGTGGGAAGTTCTGGACAATGGCAGCACGAAAGAGAACGAGACGTCGCTTGGACTGGGCTTGTTCGGGTGCAGGCGGATATTGGAGGCCATCAACTGAGGCTGTGAGGCCATTCCGGATTTTCTTGATTGCGCATTTGAGGCGGCAAAGTCGACATTTATGTACAGCCATTTATTACGAAGTCACGATTGCTGTCCGACTACTTTTTGTCTGTGGAAACCTGGGGATTTCGGTTTGAATGTCTGAAATTTGACAGGTCTAGCCTCTGGCTAAGAGGCGGAGTTCGAGAATGGAGGAGATGGCTACATAGACGGCTAGAGGTCAGTCTCAGAAGGTCTTTTTGGCAGCTTCGATGCACTATGGTCCATAGGGTGCCCTCGTGATAGGTGTCTTGGGTATGCAGGTGACAGATAGATATATGCATGATGCAGATGTCCAGCGATATCTGCGGTGAACTACAAAAAAGCATCTTTCCAATGAGCGTCCAGCATGGGTGATCAGCAGGACATCTCTCGCCTCCTATTGTTAAAGGCCAAGCAAGATGCGGTGTGACTTGTCTCGCATGGCTCGCAAGAAATCATGCAGTATGATTTTCCGGAGTGAGGAGGGTAGCGTGGAATGCACTTAAAGGGGTGGGACACATCAGGCTGGCGTCCGCCACCATCAAAATGACATGCATTGTGACGTGACGAAGGAATGCTCCTCGACCGGAATATAAACATCAAGGCTTGAATACCTGGTAGTAAAAGGAGGGTGTATATCTTCTGATCAGGAGATGAAGGAGATTGACTGACTTGACATTTAGGCTGACGTGTCTATGGGTGGCATTCTGGCAAGCCTTACTTGACTCATACTCCGGGGATGGCTTAATAGACAGCAGGAGGGATCCGCGTTTGGTGTCTGTGACCCAAGCAAAGACCCTGAGTTCCTTTCTTCTGGAGGCACATGCACTCGCTCCTCCCCGCAAAAGTAGATCCAGTCCCATTCTTTCGCTTGACAAGTTCCTCCCACGCGTCCTCCATAATCATATCGTTACTTATCCTTCTTCCCCATCAATCACCTCTATAATCCTGGTTCATTGCCAACGGAATCCTATAGGCACTTATATCGGCATCTTTATACGACGAGACCTATATCTCGTGCTTCAACGGTCGCACCTATGATCGCTTTGCCTTCCTGAGCCTCCCGGCGCTCCCCCTTCGAGCCGCTACTCATGGCTGGCAATCGTCCCTCCGAACGCGGCCGCCAGACGTCTCGAAACCAGCCCGGCCGTCGTAATGGCTCGCCGAGAATGTCGAGCGCACAACCTGCGTCTTCGGATCAATCAATCAACGAGAAATCGAGACCTAAAATAGAAAGATGGACCCTGGGTATTCTCAATGACAAAGAGACAGAGGAAGTCCCTGGGACTGTCCTCTTACTCTCCGCAAAACGCAATGAACCTCTCGGTCTTGAACATCAGCAGGCTCGCAGAAGTTCGTCCTCCATGCCACCCCAGCCCATGACTCCACGGTCCTCGAGACGAGCGTCAGTGTCATCCGCGAAAAGGACGAAAGATGGACAGATCATCCTCAATCCGCAGCCGGACGACTCTTTAAACGATCCTCTCAATTGGTCGGCTTGGAGAAGAGATTCTTCTCTGCTGTCACTGGGGTTCTACTGCATGTTGGGTGGAGGAATGACTCCCATCCTCGCTGCTGGGTTCAACAACGTGGCCCAGTCTTTCCATGTGTCGTACCAAAGAGTGGCGTTGACCACAGGTCTCTACATGATGGGTTTGGGAGTGGGCAGTGTCATCTTCTCACCCACGGCCATCCTGTTTGGTAAAAGGCCTGTCTATCTCGCATCGGCAGTCATGTTCATCCTCACTTCGATTTGGTGTGCTTTGGCACCTGATTATGCCAACCTGGCTACGGCCAGAGTGTTTCAAGGTATTTCGGTCAGTCCGGTAGAATGTTTACCTTCTGCTACAATTGCAGAGATTTTCTTCTTGCATGAGCGGGCGTTTCGTGTGGGCATCTACACTCTTCTTTTGCTCGGCGGGAAGAATTTGGTACCTTTGGTGAGCGCGGCCATCATTGGGGCCAAAGGCTGGAGATGGGTGTTCTGGTAGGTCGACGGCCAAAACTTGGCGACCACATTGCTAACGATTACAGGATTGTTGCTATGGTTGTCGGGTTCGGGTTTTGTGTTTTGTTCTTTTTTGTGCCAGAGACATTCTGGGACCGGCCTCCAAAACCCAAGTCACGAAGACCGACTGCTCAACGGAGTTTATCTAGCTTCTTTCACCATCCGCTACATCATACAAAGTCACCTACGAAGTCGCAGCTTCCGGAACCTGAGCTGGAAGATCCGGCCACGGAGGAGGCTGCACTTGAGAAGGTCATGACCCCTCGACAACATCGGTTGCACGAACAGAACGCGCATGCCAGATTTGAAGACGCTTTCGACAAAGAGGAGGGTGAAATGAAGTCCGAAGGAGACGTACCAGTAATAAACATTGATGATGTGTTTTCACCTGAGAAACCTGTGGCTGCCACCGGAGTCAATGACACCCAATCCGCGGCGGGGGAGACAGGCAAACCGAGCGCAGGCGTACCCGACGGAACGGATGACGAGATCACGAAAATAGAGCAACCTGACACGGCGGTGACTGGATTGTCAGCGCGGAGAAGAGCCAAACCAACAGGACTAGTCATGCCCTTGTCGCCAGATATGAGCATGTACAAGTCGCAGACTGAACCGAACAAATATACCATGCCCTGGGACGGGACAATGAATGGCAAACCTGTCAAATTTCCGACAATCAAGTTTCCCAATATCGCTGA
Organism: Exophiala sideris; assembly: GCA_000835395.1. Taxonomy (NCBI): domain Eukaryota; kingdom Fungi; phylum Ascomycota; class Eurotiomycetes; order Chaetothyriales; family Herpotrichiellaceae; genus Exophiala; species Exophiala sideris. Next base: position 624,855 of record KN846951.1, on the reverse strand, counting down.
GCCTGGAGCAGCTACCATCGAAAGCGATACCTCGGTCCCACATCTCCACAATCTCAACTCACCGTACTACATGCAGCTCGAAAAGAGCGATGACTACCTCGATCATCATCCACCACCGAGCGAAACCCCTGCAGAAGCCCAACCACCAAAGGCAGAAATTACAAGAAGTGACACGGCTGTCACGCTGCCTGAGTCCATCCACAGTCCCGCTAATCTCGAGACGTCGAGGAGCTTCGACGAGGTCCCGTTCAGTCCACGACCCATCCAATACACATCCAATCTACGGCGTGCACCGCCCAAGTCCTACACACAAACCCTGAAACCATGGAACGGAAGATTTTCTAAGGCGAACTGGTTCCTGGTGGCCTGCAGACCTTTCGTTCTGTTTCTGTATCCGAGTGTGCTGTGGTCATCACTTGTATACTCACTTTCCATCGGCTGGCTTATTGTGTTGTCCGAGTCGATATCCAACATCTACCGCAGCCGCGATACGTACAACTTCTCTGCCCTCGGAGCTGGGCTGGTGTACATCTCGCCATTTGTGGGCGGCATCCTTGGTACGGCAGTTGCAGGAAAAGTGTCTGATATTATTGTTCGCTACATGGCACGTCGGAATGGTGGTGTATACGAGCCAGAGTTCCGCTTGGTCATGGCCATACCTGTGGCGTTGAGCACCGCCATTGGGCTCATGGGCTACGGGTGGTCGGCACAAGAGCGCGACAAATGGATTGTACCGACGATCTTCTTTGGCATCATCTCGTTCGGATGTTCACTCGGCAGCACCACCGCCATCACTTTCTGTGTGGACAGCTACCGACAATACGCGGGCGAGGCGCTAGTGACGTTGAACTTTAGCAAGAACATCTTCCACGGATTGGTGTTTAGCTTGTTTTTTGCAACGTGGTTGGAGGATGACGGTCCCAAAACGACGTTTATTGCCATCGGCGCCATTCAAATTGCTTGCCTGTTGACCACCATTCCCATGTACATCTACGGCAAGAGGGGCCGGATGTGGACTGTCCGGAAAGGATTTATGGAGAAGTTTTGATGTCAAACTAGAAGTGCTAGAGGTCTCAACGGAACGGTGTACAAGATCATGATGATGAATACGACTGTTTAGGGTGTTTGGATGTCGTGTGTACCGAGACTCACTTGTGGTATGGTTAGCATAGCGTTGGCGTTTGGAAATTTGGGAAGGGAAGTAGATATTATTATCACGAGGTTAACCGGAGTTGGTCCATTTGGCGACAATCCTTATCATCCGGTGATGTAGACTTCAATGGTTTAAGAAGTGAAAACGTCAAGACGAGTGATTTATTATTTGGGTTTTGGACGAGGGTGGTCCATGGTGTACTAAATTAGTATACCCACGTGCCAGTTCTCGATGCTCTTCCCCCACCTTGATGGCTTAACTTCCCGCCGCCCGGGGGGATTTGATCGTAACCGTTAGCCGGGTGTCTGCCTTGCGCCAGTGGTAAATTAGAGGAGCCCTTGACCTTGCAAGACTCACTGGAAACATGGTAACCGATACGTAGGGCTGCGGCGACTACTGCAGGTTGATCATATGCATACGGTTACTGTATGCTGTGTCTGCGAGTGTAAACGTGTCTAGAAGGGCGCATTGGCCGAATAGGCGACTGGTAGCTTGGCTTCCGAGACTGATTCGAAGGCGGATTACGGGCAGACTTCATTACGAGAGGAAGGTAGAGTGTCTGTGAATCAACCTTGGATAATGGGGATGCATGCGACATCTTCGTCTGTGTTGAGAAAGCAGAGTGTTTATGGCATGACTTGGACTGGGGTTCGTCTGCCTGTGTCGAGGTCAATGGCCTGCTAAGGATGTACGGGTCGTCCTCCTGCTTTGGTCCAAGGGAGCACGGGATGAGTCAAAATACCCGTTGAATACTCATTAGACGGGCGTGACTATCTTGGGTTCAAGATCGAGGATCTGCAAGGTGTTTCCTAAGGAAGGATATTGCTTGCCGGGTCGGTTCTACCCAAGCAGCAGGCTCCGTACTCGTATCTCATCGGTCGTGAATCGTTTCCGATATCTACTTCCTGTGGCGACCTGCAAGGTAGTCGAAAGAAGCGATGGGCTGTGTGTTCTCCAGACTGTGGTGGTCAGGAACGGCCGTGCCGACTTGACGGGTATTCTCCATGATTCTTATCGTGCTAGGCATCATTGAAACCCGTCAGATGACTCGAGGGCTCCTAGAAGGCCCTGGTGTTGCGAAGAGAGGCATAGGCAACAGAATAATAACGCAAATTGCGGCTACCTAGACCCATCGATACGGAGTAGATGACGATTTATTTTCGCAGCCTTGCGCCAAATAAATTATTCGGGGGGTTCGGGTAAGATCGTGCAAGCGGGATAGTTAGGGGGAGCGGACACTGGGCACGAGGCCTGCCAAAACAGTTGTGTCCTTGCGCGCCGTACAGTCATCTAGAAGCCAGCCACATAGCCTAACTTAGTAATGCATAATAACCACACGTAGCTGTGATTCATGGAGGCCTAGCCTAGTAGAAGCCTAAACTTAGTTAAACTTAAACGAGGCTGAATAGCCTTGGACCCCCGTAGACTTCCCTTCGGTACTACTAAAAACTGGTTCCCGATCAACCAATCTGAATGCAGGCAAGAACGTCAATGACACACATGGATCTCCGCCTTCCTTATCTATTCTGCTTTGTGATGACTCGAATGTCCCTTCTCTTGGGGCCATTATTTTTCCAGTAATCTGGATTTCAATTTGCAACGAAGCGTCAATTGATGTAACATCCATTCTCCTTCCCAATCAGGTCCAGCAGCAGATGACTCGACCAACTTGGCAGGAGATAGTCTCCGAGATCAAAAGGACTGAGAGATTTCTTTCCGTTTCTCCCAATTGGCAAACTCCCATGTGGTCTGTGTTTATACCCCGTTTCCATGGACCCAGGCACCGGAAGGACCCATGAAGGGATATCGTATTCTCTGAGGCTAACCTCCACCCTCCATGACAACACGGCGGTGGACTAGCCTAGATCGGACTCCAGCCGTTCTGGTATAGGTTTGTGCTGCGACACATCGATGTCGTCCAATGCAGATCATGGCGATGTATACTTAGCACATCCATTTCTCGTGGAGGCTTTGCTTCACGCCCATATACAGTCGGCTCCTGCCCAGGTGAGGAATTTGAGTTTCATACCAGATCCGAGTCATTGCATTGTATACTAGGAGATCGGCTTTCCTGTTTTGATACGTGGTTCTGGATTTTATATTGTTTGTTGCTGCCTGAACTTAACAGAGCATCGACCACGCTACATCGAATCACACCGTGGACATCAGATTCCTGCCTTGTTTACACGATAATCCAGATCCAGCAGTCGCGGCCAGCCTCTACAAAGAAGTTACACTCCTTGAGGGCGTCGTTGCCTCCCACATCACTCACACAGGTACTGCAGTTGACGGAGCTGTCCTGCTCAATTGCATACCATCTCCCACCTGGGTCATATGGACGAGAGTCAATCATCAAATCCTCAACGATCACAAGAAGAATACCGGAGAAGATCCGGGTCGAGCACGCCCACCGCCGGACAAAGGTCCATCGCAGCCAGTCGTCGGCCTCAGTCCTACGAGACGAGTCCACAACAAATCGACCTTGAACCAGAGATATACACACCAACACAACCATTCGCCTACGAGGACACTGAAGGTCAAGACCCTTGGCTGAAACAGCGACCATCACCAGACAACCCAGAAGGCAGACAACGTCAGTCACCATCACCACCAGGCAAAGGCAAAGGCAAGCAACGCGAAATGAGCGGTCAAAGTCGAGGAGGATACCAGTATCCATCACCAACAGGTGGATCCTCGCAGCAGTATCAGTACTCATATCAACGCAGCAAAAGCGAGAGCGAACAGCAAGCATCTTCAAGTGCTGGCAACCAGGACGCCTATAGACGGGAGAGCACAAATACTCAAACCAGCACCGGCACTACGAGCACCAGCACCAGTGCCAGCGTAACGCGTCAGGGGTCGGAAGAAGCAACAACAGCAACAGCACCGACCCAAGGTACACAGAGAAGAGATAGAGACAAACGTACGGGCAAGCAAAGACTTGTGTCTGGCGTATTTGTGCGATATTGATTGCGAGATGTCACCAGTCGTCAATGGTTGAATAGTGAACATTCGGTGTATGGGTTCTCATGATGCCACGAATCTCCTTTCTGTCTTTGCTGCTAACGGGATGACTCACCTCTGTATGAATAGTTAGGACTCACTCGCTACACTAGGGATGGGTACACACATGAATATATATAACAAATATACATACTCTGCTTCGTTGAAATCACCTACCCTCGTTGCTCTGGCTGACTGGCAACCAATGTGCTTCTCCATCCTGCTCGGAAAGGAATAGACCCGAGTTTCAGCAAATGAAGAGCGTCCTGCTTGATAGAATCACACCTTTGCGGACAACTGGGTAAAAGGTACATGACCACATACTGCTGGACCTCATGCATAGAAGCTTTACTTAGTAGAAGTATCTCTCCACATTGCATCCTGTCTATCACCGAAAAACACATTGACAGAAAATTGTATCTGACATAAGCTCTTCTTGTTGATCTAACAATTCCTTGTCTAGGATATCTTTTGTGACCGTAAAAAAGCGCCGGTCGCACATATTGTGCGTCAATAATTCTAACCTCATTATCCCCCGCGCTATGCATAAAAACCAATTCATAAACAACAGCCTAGTCTTCTAGACCTCATTCTGCATAATGCCCGAAGGCCCATCAATTCATTCAGCTTCAGGGCTCTGACCTCGCTGCAAATTTCTCTTCATCTCAGTTATACCTGGAACCGGCGCCCGTGAGACCTGCTGTGGAGAATGCATCTGCTGTGAGAAGGCATTCCCAGGTACATAACGGCTTGGACTCGCAGCGGCGCCAGCCATCGTCGGAGATGTAGGCCGATAAGGCTGTGAAGACATGGCTCCAGGGGCGGATTGATAATAGTTGAGAGGCGCAGCGGTGGTCCAATCTTGCTGTGATGCAGTAGGTTGAGTCATTCCCTGGTTCGTGTCCTCGAAATAGCTGACTCTGTCGGGCTGCCCAGCATCAACAGGGACCTGAGGCGAGGGCTCGGCAATAGTGGGAATAGTGCGAGAACCGTATCGGGCGTCAAGACTCTCGTGCAGCGACAAGCCGTTCATACGTGACGCGCGGCGTCGACCGGTTGTTGACTGGCGTTTCAAAATGCTCTTCACCTCCTCGACGTCGTTCGACCGCCGCTTATTTAGTGAAAGTTCTCGGTGTTGGTCAAGAGGTTCTGACGGGTCGACGGCGACGTCGCGCTTGACGAGTTTTTCCACGGCTCTCAACTCTTCCCCATCTATACCCGTAGACATTCCAAGATAGTCGCGAGAACCAGATTCAGTCTTCGTCACGTCGCTCTCGCTCGTGTTCCGACTGTGCGACATGTTGGGTACCAATCTCTTCTTGTCTGCTTCCTGGGCGAAATTGTCCTTGTTTTTCTTGGCGATGTCATCAGATATAGCAACTGAATAGGTAGGATTGGCCTTGTCGCCCATTGCAGGATCGCCACCCGCAGGTCCGAAGATAGGAATCTTGCGCAATGCCAGGGTGAGAGCACACATGAACTTGTTTCGTCTGGCCGCTCGTACAGACTCATTTGCCCAATTGGACTTGTGGCGGATCTCGAGTCTCAATTCCATCTTGCTTTGATCGGAAACATCGAGCACTTCAATGTCGACATCCGGCTGGTAGTCACGAGCGTTGTCCTTGTCTCGAACGAAGTTGGTCATTTCCTTCTTCAACAGGTCAATATCCTCAAAAGTCGTGCCGAAGCTGACATGAATGCTGATCTGTTCACGCATCGCCTTGCTCCGAGATACATTGTCGATCCATAGTGAGTTCAGCACAATGTTTGGAACTTGGGTTCGCTTTTGATCCTTGACTCGCCGGAAAACAGTGTAGAGGAGAGACATGCGTTCGACCACAAAATTGTTTTCTCCAACATCAACTCTGTCACCGACATCGAATGGATGCTTGACGAAGAGAAAGATGCAAGAGCCGAGCACTTCTTGAGCCGTTACCGAGAAGACAAATGACATTGAGAGCAGCGCTGTGCCCGCGGTTGCAAGAGTCGTAGTAAAATTCTTGTTCAACCAGGCGACGAAGATGAAGATAACGCCGATGAAGACAACAGTGCAAAGGAGGTTATCCAGCACGTTGATGGCCTGGTCCACGTCATGCATACTACTGGCGATGGACTGGCGTTCTCGACCAAACTCGGTGACTCGTAGTACCATTTCGTCCAGAGAGACGTCTCCGTTGGAATCCACATCGAGAATGTCGAATGCCTCATGAGCCTCGATTTCTAGGTCGGATCCAAGCACATCAATGAAGTCGTCCAAACTCAAAGCATCCTTGCCCTCGAGGACAAACGACATCCAGATGCGCTTAGCAAGTGCTTCCGCAGAATGTTTTCTTTCCAGGGCTTGCACAACGATTGAGTGTGACGAGGTGGGGTTGAAGACTTTCTTTCCGGTGATTTCTTGGGCAACGTTTCCAAAGACTGACGTGATTTTATCACCAACCCTTGCTGCGTTTTGAATGAGCCTCATCGGAGTGGCAGAGCCCGATCTCTTGTGGCCTCCCATCAGGAGACTGACTCGTTTGCTCCCATCAGCGAGGTCCAGGATGTCATTAATCAGATAATCTTCCTCAATGAACTCCTTACAGTACATGGGAAACATCTTTCGAGAAGCGTCGTAAAGTATGGTGATAAGGCGGATGTTGTGTTTGGACTCTCTGATTCGATCGTCGAATTGCTTCCGATGGTAACTGATTGAAAGCAGTTGAATGAGGAACTTCTCGGCAAGCAAAAGTAACGTCGAAAAGAGACTCGCAAAGAGAATGTCCTTGAGGACAGACTGCCACGACTTGAGACTTGTATCTCCTGTTGCTCTTGTGTCCGGATTCAAGGTCATGATCGGAACGAAGGTTGTTAATGAGGTGACAGCCCAGCCAACCAGAGACAAAGGGATTTCCAGGGCTGTGAGCACAAGGGCATATTTTCTTGTGCCAGAACTGACCACTCCACTGAGGAACTGAAAGAGATAGGGTAGAAATCTGGCCACCAGCTTTGACACCCACAAAGATACCCATACAACCTCGATCCAGGAGAAGAACCAGACAATTTTGACGCCTCCAATGCTCGCATTTTCCGCGACGGTGGCACCAATCACAATAGGGAGTGCAATTGCCAATGCCAGGGGAGCCACGTAAATGAAGTAGCGGGTAATGACCGAGAAATTGTAGATCTTCCTGTAGAGTTTGCCGGCAGCATTGAGACTGCCATCGTCTCTCGCCTTGTTTTTGATTCCCTGCTCTTTGTAACGTCTCCTTCTACCTCCAGGACCGCTGTGAAAGTGTCGTCTCTCTTGCTTCTCGTCCATCTCTTCTGGTAGATCTGTATTTCCATCGGCGGTTGCGGGAGAGTACCCGACCTTTCGAGCACCAGTCGGACTGTTCCCGGTAGTCACCTTGGTCAAGGGGATGTCAATCGTAATATCATTAGGGTTGTGCATTTCTCTGGACGTTTTATGTCTAAGAGGTTGAAATCCTTCTCGTGAAAACTTTTTGTAATGGTCTCTTTGTGACATGATCTAAGTGGGTGATGTCACTTGTGGTCGGGGTGAGGTACAAAGGAATTTGAGCAGTGAAGCCCAAGAAAGTTCGCTCTGCTGCTCAAGTGAAAGTACTCTGCCAGAGAGACGTTTCCCTTGAGTCGGATTGGATTTGCCTCTTGCAGGGTACGAGTGGGAAACAATGTGCAACCAACGAGAGACGAACGAATGTGGTGACTGCGTATGAAACAATGCAATAAACAATGAAGAAGCGAGCGTGAAGTAAGAATATGGAAACAATGTGAATGGAAATATCGTGATCAAAGCTTTTGGGAGGAGGGAGGAAGTATTGATTTTCTCGAATGCTCTACATGTCGGATGGTGATGAACATGCCCAATAACGCATGCATACGGGCTAGGGGACTGTCCGTGTGAGGTGAAGTTTTCCTCGCAGGCGTGGAACTGAATGACGAAGGATGGAAGTGGAGATGGAAAGGAAAAAGACTGGAGAACCGAGCGAGGTTTTTTGGACGAAATCTCCTGACAGGATTTCAGGCACTGGCCAGTTGAAGGGCGCAGGCTGCTAGGGATGCTTATGAGTGGTTAAGTTCCTCCCCGAGTACTGGAGCCGCGGGCGTGGATTATCGCTTGGGGCGGCATGTAACCGTTGACTCTGATACATGGTCTGAAACAAGCCCATGCGATTACAGCAACTCATCGGGGAGACACTTGCCCAATGCTCGGATGTTACCATTGAATCCACCTGACAGCTCCCAAAATATCTTTTTACTTTTCTCCGGATATCGAAGACATTGCCCGATCAGGGGATATTGTCGAGACCGTCCAGCTATAAGTTCACTAGGCATACTGTAAGACTTGTTGCGTGCGGCGTGTGCTCTTGTACTTACCTAGGTAGGTACAGTATGTGCAGATTTTGCAAAGCCAGCAAGGCTGTGTATCAGGACGTCAAAATTACAATGGAGAATTTTCTTCCTGCAGACCGAGGTTTGTTTCAAGATCTCAGATCATCCTGATACCCCAACGATCACTGGCCGATCTCATTTCCTCCTCCTTGTTGATCTCGATTTTAACTTACGTGGCCTGTCCTACTAACTACAAACCACATCGTGATGGACACTTAAGTTTGATGAGACTGCACAAGACAGATTTAGCCGATGCTGGTATTCATGATAAAAGCTGTCCAAAGATAGGGACATCCGCCGACAAGTGTTGCCTCAATCTATCTACTGCTCTACACTGATATCGTTACGGTACAATGCTATCATACACATCTCCAGAAGAAGAATTCAACCCCACCTGCATCTTATAGTATGCTTTATCTCGGGCCAAACCACCGCTCCAATGCACGCTTGGCTGCATCTATATCAAAGTTGCCATCCTCTTCCGCAACCCAAGCAACAATGCCATCCGGCCTCACCAACAAAGACTGCAGGCCACGCGTGTCTTTTGCACGGATGCCCACATGGTCAAGTCGAACCCCGAATTCACCCTCAGTAACCAAGCTCTTCAGCGCTGCGTTGTGCGTGAAATCGACAAGCAACCCGTGCCCGTTGTGCATTTTGTCCCCTAACCTTGACCCATCAACTAGCTCGAAATCCGGTGCACTGCTCCCGATTAGCGGATGGCCATCTCCCAGATCGTAACGCTGCGTCAGACCCCAGGCACGATCGATGAATAGGTTCGTACCGTCCGTGGTGTCGATGACATCGCGGATAAGACGTTGCATCGCAGCGCCGTGCTCATCCGGCTGAATGGTCGACACTTGCGCACGCGTCCAATCGAGCACCCAAGCAGCGATCGACCGGCGCTCGGATTCATACGTATCCAGCAGCTTGAGGTCTGAGCCAGCCTGGGATTCGGCTTCCCCACGAATCGTTGCGGCCAGCTTCCAGCCGAGATTCATGGCGTCGCCAATGCCGACATTGAGACCCTGCGATCCGAGCGGCGGGTGGATGTGCGCCGCATCGCCAGCGAGCAGGACGCGGCCCTTGCGGTAGCTTGTGACTTGTCTCGATGAGTCCGTAAATGCGGACGCGAGGTGTACTTTCGTGACCTCTATGTCTGGTTTCCCTGACACGCGGCACATAACCTCTTGGATGTGCTCGATCGTGATCTCCTGGCTACGGTCGTACGCGCCACCGTCGAAGTCGACCAGGTACAGCGCGCCAGGCTTGGCCCCCGTAATGTACATTCCGGTTTTCGTTGGGTTGAAACCGGGCTTCAGTGTCTCCGCATGCTCGAGGTCGCAGTACACCGCGTAGGCAGTAAATTTGGGCTCTGTACCGGGGAACTCGAAGCCTGCGGCCTTGCGACTCGCGCTTCGTCCGCCGTCGCACCCCACTAGCCATTTGCCGCGGAAAGATTGGCCGTCTGCAGTTTCGACTGTGACGCCGTGGTCATCTTCACTAGCGATTATCGTGACGCCATGACCCCTGAGGATTGTGACCCCCAAGCTTTCGGCGGCTTCACTCAGTACAGACTCGACGCGGTCGAGTGTCGTGGGCCCTGGTTGCAGTGCCGGTCCGTTGATGCGATACTTGAATCGGTCCAGTTCAAGCTTATTGGCGTTCATCATGATGCCGGCGAAATGCCCGCCAAAGGCGAATCCAGGCTTCTTCTGAAAAGACTGTGGGCGCCCGTCAGGGTCGAAGATACCAGAGCCCAGGATCTTGTTCAGAAGCCCGCGGCGATAGAAGGCCTCGACTGACTGCGTGTTTACGCCCCGAAGGCCCAGCGGCGAGATCTTCCAAGGCGACTCAAGCTTGGAGTCTCGCTCAAGGACGAGTACTGACGCTCCTGCCAGTCCTAACTCGCAGGCTAAACAGAGCCCAATTGGTCCACCGCCAGCGATAACAACGTCGTAAGCCTTGTCCATGTTGATGAATTCCTGGCAAATTCCGTGTATACTTGGGCTTCTGCGGTGGGATAGTGGGTTGTAACAACGAAGGAAAGGGACGGTGAAGACATCATTGTATATGTATATGTAGGTCGGAGAGTCCTCTAAGGTACTCGGCCGACTACAGCAAGCGAGAAGCGCACAAACATACCTCTCCGTCGCTCGGGGTTTGGTGTAGGAGGTACACCCGACAGCCCTTTACTTACACATGGATGGGTCGACACCTGTCAACCCCAGGTAGTGAGGAATGAAGGAGATGGGATACATGTGGCTTTGCTTGGCCAGATAAATGTAGTCCCGGATGATTAGCATGTTTAGTCGAGATGAGCTGATTGCTAAAAGTGAAGAAGAAATGAGAGAGGAGCGAACGAAGCACCTGTTCGAGCGCCAGAAAAGGGTCTGGGCGTCATTTGAATTTATTGCTCGGGTTTTGCTATTGTCCGAATGAATCTGCAATATTTTCTGTGAAGAACCAATCTGCTTGTTCGATGAGTTATTCTCAAAACTCCATGTCTACTACGAAGGCTTGCGGCGGCAGTAGCGACCTGGCACCAGCGTGCGAGACACGACCTTCAAAAGCAGTGAGTACGCCCAGAAAGAATGTTTTTCAGGTAAGATGCAGCAACAGGCACCACTCAAGGCAAGCAACCGAGCCAGACAGAATCAACCATAGCTGGAAGGCAGGAGACAGACAATATTTTCGATAAAACCATCGTCATCGAACCGGTTCAAGATGAGTCGCAGTGTACTCAGCACTGGATTGGATTCGTGCTATATGAGTCTGCGATGTCAGATTCAGGATCGAGGTTAGTCCGCGAGTTGCATTCCTTGTTCGAAATGCGCGGCTTCCATCCCTTATTCAGCAATCGCGCTTTGTCTTCTCCTGCCCAGAAAAAACGACTGCTGCAAACGGGCAACACGACTTCCTTTCCACAAAGGAATGTAAGGACTTTCTTCTGTGTCAACATGACGCATACCGAGGTTTCTCTTACCCCATATTTATGGCCGCAGCGTGACATCGGTTTATCATCACATGAATTCACCCTCTTTTTCTGCGCTTACTATCGGTGACCCCTAAAGACCACAGCCCTGTATCGCCTATCTCATCAGCACAAAGACCCACAGATATCGGCCTAGCCCGCCTCAAAAGTCCACGCCCTCCGTGACATTCAGGGACTTCTGACTGCAATACATATTCACATCCCCAGACTCGGCCAAAAGGTGTCCATTGAGACAGTACGTTATAATTCTCATGGTTTACGGGTGTCGTTGCAACCATGTCCTCTTCGATATCAGCACAGGCACCATCGTATAAGGTCATCTCTCCAGAGTCCTCAACAGACCTAAACAACTTCATCGATATCATAACCGAAGCATTCGCCTCCACTGCGTTAACGACATCGTTCATAGTTGACAACGACAAGACACCACCACCATACCCATCGCCCTCAATCGACGTTAATCGTCGACAGCGGCACTTCGCTCAAGGCATTCTCGACAGCGCCCATTCCAACGCAGAGTTGGTGCAAGCAGGAGATTGGTCTGCCATCGCTCTATGGGAGCCACCTTCATTTCAGGGCAAAGCCTTCATCGACTCCAAAGCCCGTCCCGGTGTGCTCTTGAGTGAATGGCGCGGACGAGTGAAAGCCGCGAAGTCGAAGCACCTTGCCATGCATTCCAACTCATCAACCGACTCTGAGTCAAACTCTACCTCAGACTCCGACAACAATGAACCACAACTACGGCCCTTCTACCATCTATCGTTCCTGGCTCGTAACCCCTCCGTTCCCCGCGTTGCTGGCAGTATCAATGCTGTCATGCTGCCGTTCTTGCAGCGCGCACAGGCGGAACACGTCCCTGCCTGGCTGGAAGCCACTACGCCACAGGCTGTCAAGGTCTACGAGCATTTCGGCTTTCGAGTCGTAGAAGAGATCGTGATTGGCAAGGGAAGGTTGGATGCTCAAGGATGGCCCAGCGTCGATGGTAAAGGGGAAGGTGTTACTGCCTGGGCTATGATCTATGATCCTCATCTGAAAGATTGAATGCCCGACTTGACCACGCGGGCACGCATTTCTTCACGCTACGAAGTACCGGTATGGCAGCACCTGATATAGAAGGTATCGCACAAGAAAGGGTTCGTTGCGTCAACTCGGCCAGGACGAGGCAGCGCCGAGTCTGTGTACGCCGCTTAGTCGGCCTGGCAAGATTAGCCACGGAGGGGTCATGTCAGGCCCAGCCTGCACCGAGAGGGAAGGTGTTCCCAATGGTGAGAACCAGGTTCGCTGCCTGGACTAAAGGGTGTGGCTCAGGGCAGAAGGTCACGATCTACAAAACGATAGATCATAGCTCTACCGTCATCAAGGAGACGGAGTACAAGCGTACTAGAGTTGGGTGATAAGACCATACATCGACACACGCTTATGCTCCAAATTAGGTCATGAGTGTCGGATGAGAAATCAAAAGCAGCGTAAAGTCAGGCAGAATGAGAAGTGCCATCATTATCGCAAACACACACTTGTTATTGTAGGCCGTTCGCTCTTCAGAGCAGATGGTCACGTAGCTTCGTCTTCATCTTCCCAAACGAGGATCTCTCATATCCTAATTTTGTCTTAACCCAGATGCTCTTCCTCTTCCTGTGATCCACCAGCTAGCCAGAATACCCAGATCATTCTTGCGAGGTAACTCTCTGACCATGCCTCATAAAGGATCTCCACCTCTCACTTGTGCAAATGTGTACATTGCACTTTCATCACGTCCTTCCAAACCTGGGTCGCATTTTGTTCCTAGCAAGCGCAGAGTGGACATGCCAGCACCCACTGCACGGTTCCCGACAGCCCCATGTCACCGCTGTGTCGTTCACCGTTCCAACCTCATTTGACGTTTCTAACGACATCGTCCAGCGCCTCGGCAAAGTACTTGACATTACCCGTATTCAGCCCGGCCATACTTATTCTGCCGTTCTTCGTCATGTAGACGTGCCACTTCTCGCGGATAGCCAGGACCTGAGCTTCGGCGAGTCCCGTGAACGAAAACATGCCGATCTGACTCGTGATGTGGTCCCAGTTACCGGGCGTATCCAGCTTGTCCAGCTCGGATTTCAGGCTCTTCCGCATCTCAATAATGCGGCCGGACATGGTTTGCAGGTCCTCCTCCCACTGCTTGAACAACGCCTCGTCGTTCAGCACGATGCTAGCGATTCTGGCGCCGTAGGCGGGCGGGTTGGAGATCTCGGACCGCTGCAGGATGGCTAGTTGACTGCCTACACGCTTGACGACATCCTGGGCGTTGGATCCCGGGCTCGCAACGAAGTGGAATGAGCCTGCTCGTTCGCCGTACAGACCAAAGTTCTTCGCAAAGGATTGCGCGATAACGAGTTCAAAGCCTTCCTCCACGAAGTACCGGATCGCAAAGTTGTCCTTGGCCAAGTCACCGGACGCGAAACCCTGGTACGCGCAATCGAAGAAGGGGAAGAGCTTGTTCGAGCGGACGACCTCGGCGATTTGTTTCCACTGGTCTTGTGTCGGGTCTACGCCTGTGGGGTTGTGCGCGCAGGCATGCAGGAGAACGATGCTGCCTTGGGGTGCAGACTTGAGTGTCGACAGCATGCCTTCTAGGTCGAGCATTTTCGTCTTCGCAGAGAAGTATGGGTATTGCTTGATGGAGAGGTGCACGTTGGTGAAGATCTGGTTGTGGTTGGCCCATGTTGGGTTCGAAAGGTAGATTGCTGGCGTGGGTTTCGACAGGAACTTCGCAAGGAACAGTCCTCCTAGATGAACGGCGCCTGTGCCTGAGATGGTCTGTAGAGAGGTGACCTGTTGTAGTATGGTGTTAGCGGAGCATGACTCGAGGATTGATAGGGGTACTTACTCTTGATTCCTTGATAGCGGGGCTCTCTGCACCGAGAATGAGTTTCTGAGCGGCTGAGGTGAACTCTGGGAGACCTGCGATGGGCAGATATTCGTGATTCAGGTTGGGATCGTTCCGCAGTATCTCATCTGCCTGTGTATCCCTTGTAAGCCTCCCGAACTCGACACTTTGCGGGATAATCAGTGTTGTACCTTCTTCACCACAGGTAACACCCAAGGCTTTGCGTTGTTGTCTCTGTATGCACCGATGCCCAAGTCCACCTTTTTATCTGATGTGTCCTTTCTGTATGCGGCCATCAACCCAAAGAGGGGATCTTCGGGGGCTTGCGGAACGACATTTGCGTCGAACAAGGTGTGCTCTCCTGCGGAACCCATGGTGGAAGTGTGTTGGTTGATCTGAGATAAACGAGTGTTGGCGTTAGTCTTTGAGGGTGCAGGTGAAGACGAGGTAAAGGAATCGTTGGGCGGTGTGGGCATGCTGCAAGTAAGGTGTTATATTGTGTGAAGTAGTGGCGTACTCCGGTTCCAAAGAGAATCTTTTGGAGAACCAAGTGTCAAGGACGGGCGGACAGACGCATGGAGGCCTTAGCAGACGTACCTTGGGACAGTAGCGGCTGCAAAGATCTTGACTAACGTTAGCTACTGGTGATAACCGGCCGTGTGAGACAACTTCGCGATTCCTTTCCCGATGGCGGCTCAAGATAAGTCGAGTACTACGATATGGTCATCTGTGAGGCACTGAGGGGCAGGTGGAAAGGCGACGATGCTATCTTGGGCCACTCCGTACCCCGAGGGTGTTTTGTTGGAGAATAAACGGCGTTTAAAGGCCAATAGGCGACGTCTCATTTGTGGGCAGCCTTTATATGGTTTCAAGGATTCCCGCTATGTACCAGGTGTCTCGCGAATGCATGCGGTCCCCATAGTGTGCGTTGGAACAGCCAGAAGATATCTGCTATCCCTATGGCACAGTCGCATGTATCTCGTGTCATCGCATGAGTATCTCATGAGCCACTCCATGCCCCGGAGGGACCCATGGGCTGCCCCGCCTTGGAGGTGCTCGGGAGATATCGGACTAAGCTGGAAATCTGGGGTGTCCAGTTTTGTAGGAGCCCGGCCTAGATCATACATAGCACCTATCGTGATGATGGTGATCATGACTCCTGATATCATTCAAAATATCAGGTCCCAGACCACCAGGAACGAGCAGAATCCAGCCGTGGCGAAGAACACCAACCTTGCAGTACTTCCACGCTCACTCGCCTTCTTCAGCTCACGGTTACCCCTTCGCACATTCTCATCCGTGCCGGCGGCATCGTTGACCAGATTCCCTATCATCTCGCCCTGAACGCTGAGGTGCCCCACAAGGGTCTGCTGCAGACTGCTGATCTCGATCAAGCTCTTCTCAGCCTGCGTAACCTTGGCCAGCTGGTCATTGAAATGCTCGAACAAGCCCCTGTTCTCCTCCTCAAAGAGTTGTAATTGCTCCGGCGAAAGCTCCTGCTCAGTCCCACCTTGTGACGCGTCATTCCACGGTTTGTACTCGTCGTGGCCTCGCATGTCACGTTTTGGGAGTCTGTCCGGCGTAGCAGCCACTGGCTCGATCCTTGTACTAGCGCGCACGCTCTTGTTCCTGGGATCGTAAAGCACACTCATCTGCTTCTGCCGCTCGCGTTCAAGTCTTTTCTCCACCATATCCTGCTGAACGGTCACGACGTCTTTCAGTCTCATGCCCAGATACCACAGGACTCCCTCTCGGAACATTTTCAATGTCCGAACCTGGCCCTCCTCCTCCAGCTGTTTGTCGGTTTTGCCTGCATCCGGTACGTCACCGTCGCCTGCCGCCCATCGCCACAGGACTCCACTGGGCCGTCCGTATTTCTTTTCGATTATCTTCGTCGCTGTCTCCTGTTGTAGGTTCACTGCTGACGAGAGGTTCGTTATCGAGTTGTTGATCTCTCGGAGTACTGAAGATGTCTCGGTGTCGATCTTCTCACGTTGAGCATCGTCCAAGTGCTCTGGAACATCGCCATCCTGTAGCGAAGTTCCAGTAGAAGGGGATAACGCTCCCGGCCTCCTCTGGTGTCGCGGTGGTGGTGCGGTAGAAAGGTAGGGGGTGCGTAAAGCTCGCAAATAGCGAAGTAGCGACGAGATGGACTTATTCTGCAAAGGTCAGATATTGATGCGTTGTAAGGGAGTCTCGAGCCGTACAATGTTATATGCCTCTTTCAAGAAGGAGTCGAGGTTGTCTGAGAGGTCTCTCTTGCGACCAATAACCGATTTTGACGAGTGCTTCTCGATCAGAACTGAGGATAGGGTGGCCGACAGATCAGTCATTGCAGAGGCTTCCCGATGCAATCTTCACTGGAGGGAGGTTTGGTGAAGAACAGCTAGCGCTGGAAGATTCACCCCAAACCCCCTGTGTTGTGCTGTACAAAAGGTCTTGAGATGTGAAAATGCAATGGGGAAACTCAACTGGATACCTGGTATCTGGAGACACGTCGCGCGTCATACTGCGTTTTCTCCAATTTAGCGAGACTCCGGCAAGGTTGCCGCGAGCGCGCCACTATTAAAACCCCCAACTCGCCCTCTAACTAGTAGGTAGGTACTTGGTACAGCAACTAAGCTGATCACCTACAGTACCTCACCTATCACTCACCTTGCTTGGACAGTCGCATTTTCGTCGTTGTATTAAGTGTGCTGTGATTGATAGGGTCTCAAGAGCCGCTAAACAGTGTTCTGTATATTCATCACTGGGGACTGTTACCCTGACGCCGCTCAAATGCCTACGGACGCATTCAGCGTCCATTTAATATACCAGAACACAACGCTCAAGATTGTTTGCCCATTTCCATAGCGCCATCCCAGCCGGTGTCGTCTTCAAAGGTGGCAACACCAGATAGTTGTCTACCAAGGAAGATACCCACGGCCGTCGCAATCACGGCAAGCATGAAGAAACCATCGAACCATCTCTGCACCCACGCAGGCTCCAATAATCCAGCCCCCAATGCAGTGTTGATGACACTACCCACTTCCTTTGGCATCATACCCCTAAGCATAATCGCAGAGCTGATAACGTACATGCCGCTGATCTGACTGATCAAAAGCGCAAAATTCGTCTTTGTGGCATGCAGGACAGTCGGCATGAAGCGGGAGAACAAGTGGAATGTCTGCGTGACGGCGGTAAAAGACGCTAGCAGCATCGCTCCGGACAAGAGGAATGAAATTTGTTGAGCCCATGATGCCTGGTCCAACGAAGGATAGACGTGCCGGGCAAATAGCGCGATGGTGTAAGTGACCGGATCCGTGTCGGAAGACGTAGCAGGCCTGGAAGAAACGATGCGCCTTGAGATGTTGATGGTGGTCGTGCAGATGCGGTAGATACAGTAGCACGAAAACACATAAGAAAAGACCAATGACAGCCGTCCAGCCGGCGTGGACGATCGGAGCTGATTTGATCGCCGTGTCCGTAAAATGGCGAGTGAGGTTTCCAGCGAAGATGCCATTGTTTCTAGGCCCGATGTCTCCATCTCGAGCGTCTGTCTCTCCTGTACGTCCTTGTTGCCTCGTATTGAGCCAATTGTGCGACCCCAGAACCCTTGGATTGGGCTTTCCAGAGTTTGATGTTCCAAGATTCTCAACTTCTCCTTCTTTTCCGCAAGCATATCCATGGTAGCATCCAATCCTGCCTGCTTGCGAGTAATGTCCGTATCGGCCACGGGCTTTACTTTGGGTCCAAAACACTGCCAGATTGAACTAACCGAGGCGAAGCCAGACAATAGAGCCATCAGGGACACTCCTGTGATACCGAGTCTGTCCAAACATGCCTGGAACAGACCATCATGACGACTGAGACTCTCAGTAATGCTCGGCGACTGTGGCAGCAAGGCGCCCATTGCCCAAAACCCAAACAGAAAGGCTGAGTAGCCAGCGAATTCCAGAGTCCATGCCAGGCGAACTCGATTCTTCTTCTCGCCACGAAATTTATATCCCGATTTTGAAACCACTGAAGATATACCCAACAAAGGGATGGCAACCACCAAGAGACCCAAAAGGCTCACCACGGTAATCTGCAGCGCAACACTGCGCGCCGTGGGATTGAACGAGTTCGAGATCTCGCAAAGCAGTAGCTCGGTCAACACGGCCGAAAGTGCTATCGTGGAAGCAAAGGTGGTTGCTGCGACACGCCGCGCAAGGTGTTGCGTGGCAGGTTCTGAAGGTGCCGTAGCCGGTCGAGGGAGTCCTTTGGCGCCATCCTGCGATTTTGGCGATGAAGATGAGGACAGAAGAGGATAGACCTTGCGATAAGCAACGAATGTCAGTATAGCGAAGGTTGCGATGAAAGGCACGGTTGAGAAGGCGGCCTTGGTCCCGAAGTGTTTCCCTTGAGGACTACAATCGTCGCAGTCAACGTTTGGACTCGTGGGTATCATCTTGGACGCTGTGAATAAGAGAGCGAGCGCGACGTTTTGTCGCTGTACATGACTCTACCTGAAATGCATAGGAAAGTCTATAATGCGGTTTGGAATCAAGGAAGGTGACTTATTGGAATGAAACAGAGACAATGAGCGTTAGTTTATTGGAGGTTGGATGCAACTCCGGAGTCAAGAAACGAGGGGCGTTCCCACGCTCCGGTGCTCGTGCAATTCTCGGCTCATCAACGTCGATATCTGGCACAGTACCTTACCATCCGATAGAGGCACACATTACAGGTTTACTTCCAAGCTTAATAATGAGCCGAATTATGAAGAGAGTTGAGGATTATAAATTTGTTATGTTAAAGATGTCGCTCCGTAGACCCAGCAAAACGCCGCGCTCGGAGGAATTCGAGTCTCTGAATCCAGCCTGCAAAGAATGACAGGCTAGCGAAACCTGATAAGGCTGATATACCTTCGGTTCGCTGGTGGCTAGCAAGAGGGTTTGCTTCCATGCCAACGGCGAGGAGACTTCCAGATGAAAGCCAACTGCCTAGTGATGATAAGGATAAGAGGCAGCAGTCTCCCAGAGCATATTCATTCTCCGGCACGATCCTCCTCTCATGCAGCATCCTGCTAATTGCACTACAATGATGGTTTCCACTCATTCGTAGAATTCTCAGTGGTTTCGCCCCTCGGATGGCGCAAAACGCAAAAGATGTGTTGAGCAGTCTCGCGTTGATGTCGATGCAGCTGTGGTCCACTAGCTCGAACGTTTTATTGCCTTCAAACCAGCCATGATATGACCCAGCTCAAGCTCAAGGTTCTTTGAACTCTGCTACGCCGATGCCGAACTTCGAAAGCGGTTGCGTGCTTGTATGGCAGCTGCGAGTAGTCAGGGATATAGCCATGTCGGCCGCCGATGTTATCTTGACAAGGATCGTCCGTGACGAGCTGGAGATCGCCCAGTACTCGGAGACCTCCTTCCAGGTTTGTCCCGCAATATATCCGCCAGCCACGGTGTCGTCTCTTTGACGGACGGACGTCTTTCGTCCACAAGGTTAGGTACCAACAGATGAATATCTTCTGTGTCGGAGAGGGCCGAGTCACCGTCCTTATGCTCATTTTTCTTCCCTTTCGAGGGTTTGTGGTCGCCCCAATCTTCTGCAAGGGCCGCAATCGTTGGGTTCTGCATCGCAAGATCGGCTCGAGGGGCACTTTCGGTGCTGAGATACCCAATAGGTAAAGCAAAGTTTCTTTCGGGCGAATCCTCATCTGAAGTGACATCGCTCCTGGCTGAAGTAACTCGCGCCAGAGGTCCGCCGTACTTCAATATGCCACGTTTGGGTGGCCCGATAGCCTTAGCCACCGCATTGGCTTCCTGCTCGGTAGCTTCCATAGATATCGAAGTGCTGTTAGCCTTGTCGTATAAATGTCTGCCACCAGCTGTTTGAGCTTGCTCGAGCATGCTGCTGTAGAGGCTCCGGCCGCTTTCTAGCTGTCGTTTCATTTTCTTTTTCATCCTTTTCGAGGTTGGTCGGACAACAATCACGGGAACTGGGGAGTGCTGCAGGCAGTATTTGGAAACAGACCCAGGCAGCAGACCCTGCATACCACCCAGATTTCTTCCCCTGGTTCCGACAACCAGTACTGCAGGTTCATATAACTGGATCTGCAACAGTGTTAGCCTACAACTTCGTCAGCCTTGGATTGTGAACCACTAACCATGCGCTGAAAGATGTCCTGGACCTTCCCAACAGCCAGTTCCATGATGATACTGATTGCTTTCTCCTCCGTACTGTTCTTTCTTATGACGCTGTCCAATAGCTTCTGTGCCTCGAGCCGGTACCTACCACCGTCATAGGTCATCTCGCTTGCCGCCCTTGCATCTTTCTCGATCACTCGCAGACAGACGATCTCATCACCATCATCGACCAGCTCATCCAGCATCCATTCCAAAGCGTATTCGGAGTAATCTTTTGCATCCGTGCCGCATAGGAACGTTCGGCTGCGCGGAGTATGTGCATAGTCACAGTGCTTATAGTTTAACGTGAAGGACTCGGTCGAGGCATCTCTGTTGTCGAAGGTGTCAAAGGAGACACCACGCTGATAGTTGAATGGAGGAGGTGGGGACGACATTCTTCTTTGGGTCATGTTGGTGGCACGCGGGCCTTGTGCGACACTCCCTCTTCTTATAACGTCTTCTGCATCTGCAGTGTGGAATTGGACCGACGACTTGCGCCGACCAAAATCAGGCTGCTCCGTGGCTATGGATCTCTGAGGAATTGTGGCTGCGTCTTTCCACACTTGACCAAATTCAAGCTCTTTTTCTTCCTCAGGCGATGTAGGAGTGGGCGAGTGCAATGGCCTTGATGGTTTGTGCGTCACGGTAGCAGCCATGATTTTTATTTTGGTATACGGCGTAGCGCGGGGTAAGGGTACGTAGTATCAGTGGGCGTGCTTTGACCTGTATGAGCAGCGAATGAGGGTCGGACGGCCCAATAGTTGGTATGTGTTAGCGGGATGTCAAAGGATAGCAGCGGGCTTCCGGCACTGCCTCGCTCGTCATTGGGAGGCCTCTAAACTCTGGGTGGCCTCCGAGGTGGTGTGCTTCTTGAGATGGATAGATACCGGGATGCAGAATAGTCCAAATTTCGTCCTGAGTCAGCCGGCGTGCAGCTGCATTAGATCAGAGGTTGAAGGAAGGCCTGAAGACTTCATACTCGGCGATGGGAGCCTTTTTCAAGTCATGGGCAACATGAGAGACACGTCGGAAGTTCTTGGTATGCTTGGCTCTTGACCTAAGATATAATCCTAAGCTGAATCTTCAAGCTGATGAGGCGAACGGCTGCGGGGCCGAATGAAATGTGGAAGGATGTGGAGAGTTGCAGCGAGGAAGAATCACCAATCGTTCAAGGAAGCTGCTGGGATCGTTTAATTGTCGCATGTCACGGGCAGGATTCCGCTATCATGAAATGTACTCGTCCTGTACCTACTACCTAGGCAGTAAAGGAGGTAATTTTAACCAGACCGTTGGTCATTATCACCTAAGCTTCCGGGGCAACAGAGCCCCAGTGAAATGGTCTAGACCGGCTTGTGCCTTTTGTTATAAGTGACGCTAGACGAACAATCCACATTTTGGTGATATGATCAACTAGCGACTTTTTCATTGTTGCGCGATAGTAGGTTGTTGGATGCTCATACAAGATCTAGATCATTGCACGATTCATGCTCCTGGGATCCAATGATGCATGTCTGCCCGGCATTCCAAACACCTGCAGGCTGTGATGCAAAGGCCCATGCGGTTCTACCCAGGTACAGTATACTCGTAGAGCCACAGAACTGAGCACATGCTTGACTCTGAGGCCATTTTAGCGGGCATGTGCTTGTTCAATGTTCCAATACCCAGGTTCACTCCGAGAATTGGGATCCAGATACGGGTATGCAGGTAACCAGTCCGGGAGTATATAGTCATAGTCCATCGATCAAACTCGCCGCTTCGGCTCGAGGTGCTTAGGAGGCGCGGGGAACGAAGCCGACGAAATAAGCCCAAAGTCTCCTGCCATCTACCGAACAAGCCCGGCGTCTGCCCACAAAGGCACGAGCACACGTGAATCCTCAACGCCATATGGTGCACAGCTATATTTCTGGATCTGAGTAGTTTTATTCAAAGACAATGACGTCGATCGATATTGCATACCCGGCATGAAACACATCGTACTCTCTGTTAGATTGACATGTGCTGAGAGAAACCTCACTAGGTCTCAAGCAGGTGCTGTTGGAGCATGGTTGTGGATGAACCGGGTGGCAGGGGCATCATTGGTGATTCACCTGTGTCCAAGGGGTCGGAGACTCCCGCGACCGCCTCGACGATACACTGCGTTCGCTTTCCGGTGCCTGAAGCCAGGCCGCATGCCTGCTTCCCATCTAAGATAGCACGCCCCTCCACACGGCACTGAAACGTGTACACTGCAGCAAGACAAACCCCAACCAACATCAGAGATCGTACCACGCAATTTTGATGAGTCTCTGGTTGGATCGCCGACAGGTCGTCCGGCAACACACTGGCCGATTGGAAAGGCGGTGTGCAGCAGCGATCAAGACAAGCGAGGAACAGCGAACACCATTGGCATGCCTGCATCAAGAGATGGTCCGTCCTTCCGTCAGATTGCTAGTGGTTACATGGTGGTAAGGGATCTATGACCTCAGATTCGATGATTGCGCGGCAGCTTCCGCCTCGAACGCGTTAGGGTTATGATAGAGTCAACCTCTTGATGGGGAGTAGAGACATCATCTCTTGAGTTCTGCGTAGGGATAAGACACCGGATCGCCCTGCAAAGTAAAGGAGGTCAGTGACAATGCCACTAAAAGCCAGTTCGCACGAGTTTACCTTGCGCAGCCATATCTTGGTTCGCTTCTTTGTTCCCTGGTGCTCGACAAACACCTCCCGGCAGTTTTCTGCCTTGAATTTCCTGATGAATCGAGGATCCCAAAGCTCACTAGCGACGCCCAAGTCCTTGCAGCAACGCATCATGGCATTGGACTTGCAGCCCTCGGAGGCCGTAGGTACGCCATCCTTGTTGAAATAGTCTTGCTCGCCCCGCGCAATAGAGACTAGCCTGCCAGCATGTCAGCCTGTGATCAAGCACTAACAGTACCTTGCTCACCTTCCATGGGCCAGTAAAGCATATTCCCGAGTGACGGCCTTCTCTGTAACAATGGTCTCCCCCCTCGGAGCTAGTCCCCAACCACCAGGACCGAAGGCTCTGTTCAGTATACGTCTGTACTTGATCTCAGGAAGGAAGATAATGCCGTCTGGTTTGATCTCGACGTCGTCAGGACTCAAAGGTGCCATGAGGACATCGGCCGCTTCCTTGGAAAACGGCTCGATCGAAAGGCCGTGAAATGATCTTGTCCAATCAATGTTTGACGTGTTGTCCTCTTGTAACTTAAGCGATTCGTTCGATGCAGTGTTCGGCGCAGGTATCGGCTCATTCGATGGCGGGCTTTGGCTGGTACTAGCCCTCGAGGTCTGTGCAGGCGTCGCAGCAGGTTCAGCTTTTCGAGAAGGTGTTTTTGTGAAAACCGTGCGAACTGGAGATGCTAAGGCGGGTGATCTAGTCGCTCTTAATTGATGGCGTTCAGGGAGTCGGCGGCACATAAGTGATAGACAAGCAGTGGTGGACCGTATCCTCGAAGCCTGTAGAGGCAGTCTAGAAGTTGGCGACATCGTTGAACAGAAACAACAAATATTGTGCCGAATGTCGGTGCAGGAATGAGCGGAAGGACAATTCTATACAAGTGGACGGAAGCAGGGTCTAGTGTACAATGAAGGAAATCCCCGATGCTGATGCTGCAGAAAAGGTGAAGTTATCGCAGAGAAGCGCAGCCAGAAATCGTCGTCGATGATCGCGTTTCGGTGGCGGCCGGCGACACCAAACCTCGTGATCAGGCGCGATCCATGCATCATTCAATGCCTTGCAGATGGCGGTCTTTATGTGCTTGAAGCTATACCTAGGTATCTTTGCTCTGAGTGCGTTCTTCGTTTCCCTGGCGTTTCCAGCATTGTCGGAATGCTTCCATCTATAATCACAAGAAATTATCAGCCTCGTTGCGCTGTTTTGACTGCACTCGGTCTCCGAGCATCGGCATGGCTGGCGTGAGGGAGAAAACGGAAATAGGATGGAACAGGATAGCATGTTGGGGTTCAACACTCACTTCGTTCTTGCACGCACGCCAGTCTTTCTTTTCATAGTAGCAGTCGTTCATTCGAAGCTGTTCATCTATGATCATAGTCTTAGCGATGCCTTTTCTCGTATAACAGGGATTCATTTACCTGCACAGCCTGTACTGAAAATCCTTTGATCCCTGGGTGCCATCCATCAGTACCATCGAAAAGAAGTTTTATGCACTGTCAGGATCATCATTGAACATACCAGTCATCAAGTTCTTCATCCTCGGTCTTGGTCTCAACTGGCCTGCCTTCGCTCGCCATTTTGAAATTTCCCAATCTTGGTTGATTTGGGAAGAAAGAGGGAATTGTTCTCGGGCGTTCTTTCTTCGAACATCATCTGACATCGTCCGAGTCTGCTCTACATCGGGCCACCACACATGCACACACAGAATCTGCTTCACCATGGCTACCAAACGAATGAATGTCCTGGTGTACTCCGGTGCGCTCACTCAGGAAGTATGGCGCTCCAACCCAAATCTAATGTTATCTTCAGGAAATGGCAGCACAATCGAATCAGTTCGCCACTGCCTGTATACTCTACGCAGGCTTCTTGCGCCCAATTACGCGGTCATTCCGGTAACTGGTGACATGCTCATCAAGGAGCCTTGGACGGCAAGCTGTGCTGCTCTGGTCGTTCCCGGCGGTGCCGACCTGGGTTATTGCAAAACACTTAACGGCGAAGGCAACAGGCGCATTCGCCAATTCGTCGAGCGTGGCGGTATTTATATCGGGTTCTGTGCAGGTGGCTACTACGGCAGCAAGAGGTGTGAATTCGAGGTAGGAAACAAGCTACTTGAAGTTGTCGGCGACCGAGAACTCGCTTTTTATCCTGGAATCGCTCGAGGTTGCGCATTTTCGGGGTTCGTGTATCACAGCGAAAAGGGCGCCAAAGCTGCCGACTTGAAAGTCGACAAGACCGTACTCACAGCAGGGACGGTCCCGAATATTTTCAAGTCTTACTACAATGGTGGCGGCGTCTTCGTTGATGCGCCTAAATTCCGAGAACAGGGTGTCGAAATCCTCGCAAGTTATACCGAACCGCTTGCAGTCGATCCAGGTGAAGGTACGGCTGCAGTTGTATATTGCAAGGTCGGTCAAGGTGCAGCACTACTCACTGGCCCACATCCAGAGTTCGTCTTTCTAGGGAAGCCAGCAGATGACTGGTCACTGACGAAGCCTAGATTTGCAGCTGCCAACCTGGATCCTAAGGAAGAGGTCCCCGGGTTCTCAGATGTCATCGACTCCTTGGCTGCAGACGAGAAACATCGCATGGATTTTATCAAAGCATGCCTGAACAAGCTTGGATTGACTGTGAGCGACGAGCAACATGTACCGTCCCTATCTTATCTGCATCTCTCGTCGTCGGATCCTGCCGACACGGGTGGCATCATGTCTTCTCTGAATCATCTCATCGAAAAAGACGAACACGGCCAAGAGTTCCTCAAGGATGAGAATGATACATTCCACATTATGAAGCCTTCGATGTGGAAAATGATTGACCTGGCAAAAGCCTTGCCTACCGAAACAGATGGGAAGAAACCTGCTGATCAAGCCGATGGCAGCTCCGATCGAATAGTCGATTATAATACGGTGACCAAACATATCATCGTGCACGACGACGATCATCCCGAATCCAAAGCAACACCATATTTCAACCACCACGCATTCTACTCGAATCTACTACATTACCAATCTCAAGTTCCCGGCGCTTCGAACTTCGGTACTCATTTGCTTTATGGAGAAGTCGTGACATCAACAAACACCTTGCTAGAAAAGAACACGAAGATCCTTCGGAATCTGCCGCAAGGCTTCACAGCCACAGCCACTGTACAAGTTGCTGGCCGTGGTAGAGGTTCCAATGTCTGGGTATCGCCTGCAGGAAGCCTGATGTTCAGCACTGTCATTCGTCATCCCATGGCGCAGATGCAGTCTGCTCCAGTTGTATTTGTCCAGTACTTGGCGGCCATGGCCATCGTCGACGGAATCAGATCCTACGATGGCAATCTTTACAAAGACATGCCCATCAAGCTGAAATGGCCAAATGATATCTTTGCATTGGACCCTGCAAAGGCGAAAGAGAATGGCGGAGATAGAAACGAAAATTATACCAAGATTGGTGGGATATTGGTTAACAGCCATTACAACACTAAGGAGTATATTGCGGTATGTGGGATTGGTCTCAATACGTCGAATGCTGCGCCGACGACATCATTAAATCAGCTCGCGCAATACCTCCCACGGAAAGTGCCGCCTTTCACCCTAGAGAAGCTTTTGGCAAGGATTCTGACGGTCTTTGACGATTTATATGCTCGATTCCTGGTGACAGGCTTTGACGAAGTCATGGAGCAGAAGTACTACGAGCGCTGGCTCCATATGGATCAGATTGTCACCTTAGAGGCTGAAGGGGGTCAGCGTGCTCGGATCAAAGGCATCACAAGAGATTACGGACTGCTTATTGCCGAAGAACTGGGATGGGAGGACCGTGAGACAGGAAAACGATGGACCTTGCAAAGCGACGCCAACAGCTTTGACTTTTTCAAAGGCCTTGTCAAGGTAAGTGCTCGATCGAGTCTTTTCGTTAACCATTCGCATTTGGCGTGATCGACAGCAAATGCTTGCACAGTCAGATGTGACCCAGGTTTGTCACGAGGCCAGAGCTGACCATTTGCTGCACAGAGAAAATTGTGAGATGCCATTAGAGGCATCTTACCAGGGAACTGCCAGACTGTTACACCGCTTGCGTCAAGCCAGGCCAACAGGCCATGGCATGTTATGATATTCCGCATGCTCCTGAGTGCCTCAGCGATGACGGGCCGACCCCAACAGCCTCTTGTCCTAGCTCATCCGAACATCCCTATGAGCATGCACCTCATTCGAGTCGAGACCAAACTTCTCGGCTTGCATCAGAGTCGATCCGCTATGTCACGGTGTGGGACAATGCCAGAGTGGAAGAGCTTCCTGCAGAGCGCCGCACGTCGACATGAGACGTGTCAGTACTATCTGAGCATCGACCGTACGGAAACAGAGTCAGCCAACGAAGCGGAAACAGAGTCAGCCAACGAAGCGGAAACAGAGTCAGCCAACGAAGCGGAAATACGAAGAGGTGGTTTTTCAAAGTCCTTCCATTGATGTTGCCAGAATTGGCGTGCTAGACTGTTCTCACTTCCACTCGGCTGAGATGCACGTCTCTCACCAGACCTCGTATGGTCGGACAGACGTCGCTTCGGATGTTTTAAACGGGCTTATGATTGATGAACAGAAACTGCCTACTTTGGACACCCTTACTTCTGGGGGATCGACCAGGAACCAGGGCTCGAGATCAGCTCTCAGATGGAGAACCAGGTCCATCAACGGCCAGCCGGAGCACCTTACTAGAATGCTGGCTTGGCAGACAATGCACACAATCGGCGATCTTGTCCAGGCTACTGAGGAGCCTCACGGTGACTTGACTTGTGACCATGCAAAGATCCTGGTGCCCCTACTTCCAATAGGACCATGAAGGGAGGGCCGCTTGTTTTACGTCAGTCAACGTTCATTCAACGTGCCTTTGCAGAAGCTAGTAGAAAGGACGTTGTGCTCGTGTTCATGCCCTGTATGGGGGTGATAGGCAAGGACGAGAAGGCATGGAGGCCATGCCTTTGTTCCACCTCAGCTGATGTTGGATCACCGCCTTTCCAGCGCCGGTGGCCGCGGGTGGCCGCTGATCAAGTTGGTCTTGGGTTTTGGTGTGGAAGGACCAGATATGGTGTTGCATTGGAGTCTTGTCAAGTGGCATAGCCGGTATGATTCTCCTGTCCCGAGGACTGTCCTAACCGCTGGCTTTCCTGACGATACCAACTCGTCGTAACTGTATGAGACTACGTATGGGGCATTGGCCCTGCTACTTATACCAGTACAAGTAACGCATCGACATTCTATGGTAGTGGCCTCGCTTCACCTCGGCAGGCGTTGCGAAGCGTGGAGCCACGAGGAATAAGTGTAGGCCCGTGCCCAAGCAAGCCACTAATGGTACAATGCTCGTGGTTAGGTGCCCGTGCCCATGCTGGCCCGACTTTAACCTACCAGTCTGTGCTGGTGGCGCGCCCAGGTGGGTTTGCGCCGCGTGGAATGCTAGACTGTTAAACGGAACCACGGGTCCGATTGGCATTTACAGGCACTTCCAATATTGTTGCAACCAGGAAAATGGCCAGCAGCGAATCCCACCCATCTCCATACGCGCTTTCGGTTCCTCTGTTCGGCTTTGGTGGCTTGAATTCTATACCGTTGACCGGGCGGTGTGCAGGGTTCAAATTCCGGCACTGGTTGGTGCAATGCGACAAGTCACGTAGCACAAAGGACATGGCAAGTGAATAGAGATGGACACTGCAACAACATATACAAACCTTTAGTGTTATAGCTGTTCCCTTACACGGATATCTCAGCGGTCTTGTAAAACCAAAGACTGGCGGTCCTGACAGATAGCTGTAACGGTTCCTTATGAACCGTGGGAATGCCCTCGTACGAATACCGTACATAATGAGTATGGTTCTCGAAGTGATCGCCCATCATTCCCATCAGGCCATAGGATTGGAGAAAGGCAAAGTCGGTAGCGAGAGATACAAGGCGTTATGATATGCGCTTTGACATCATGGTGGACTCGCCCTAATGTGTAGAGATGGACCTCGTTCCGGCTGTGTATTTACGCTTGTATCCCACGAGATAAAAGGCTATGGTCAGGAGGAAGTCCTGATTGTATGCTAGCAGACGAATACGGATGATCTGCTGGAATGAGATCGAGATCTGTTTCAATCCTGCTAGAGAGTATGCCGTCTCAGCAACCGAATTCGGAGTACAAACTCTTTGTGCGAACTATCTTCAGCCACTTGCCGAACGGTCAAAAAGACCCCGGAACATGGGTGGCGACTGGCGACTGGCAACCTCATTCCCACCGACGCTTTCTCCACCAATCTGCTCTTGAATTTTTATTACTTCTCATCGTACCATAGGCATTTGCCTCTTCTTGACTCAACCGCTTATTCCGTTACGACCACATTATAGTGTTTCTGATCAAATACAGCAAGCATTGATTCTCGACTCAAGACCCTGCGGCTCGTTAAAAGACGACAGGAAGGACATTCCCATTTTACGCAGCATCTTCTAGCCTCTCACAAACGAGTCCAATCGCCCTGCTTGCGTCCAGCCTTGTGCGGCACACCTGCAAGAAGCATCATCACCTCGAATCAAGGCCTGGCTCGTCTGATATTACCATAAGGGAGACTGCTTACCCCGACCTGGGCGCCTCCTGCCAATTCGAACCATAGCTTGAGAGCGTTATCCTGGTGGCCCTGTTCTGCGTTGCGCCTACTGCTGCACAGTCCCGACCCGCTCCAAAGTCACTCAGAATTGCATACGAATCACCCTTGCAGGTCGCACAGTGCATTTCAGTCTCATTCTGGTTCAATCCGATTTGTCGAGTGCACGGCCTTCCAGTATAGGCAGCTACAGCTCTTAGCTGACGAGGAGGACTATTAAAGCCCTGTTCCTTTCCATCCCCTGGTAGGAGGCCAGCGTCTTTTAGGGCTGCTCGGCGCACATAGGCTCTTTGCCTCGTGCTTTTCCTAAACCTACACCTACACCTACCCTCATCATGGAGACTGTGTTCATTACCATTCATGGTGCGTTCCTTTATCGCGCCTTCATTAATGTTGACTGCTCACTGATCCAGATCTGTCCTTGGACGCCCGTATTAAATACTGTTCGGATTCAATCGAAGACATCCTGGGATACCTACCAAATGAGGTCGTTGGCAGATCTTGTTGGGAGTATTTTCATCCAGAAGAGATACCGTTCGCACGGGAAATCCACGGCCGTGGCATCAGTCTTGATAAGGCGGCTGTGCTAAACTATTGCCGAGTCCGGCACAGGGATGGCTCATGGATTGGTTGCGAATGTGTTTTTACTGTTGTCCACGATGTGCTTGTCGCTAGCACGGCGATCTACCGAAGAGGGCCAAAAGCTCGCCGTATGTACCTTGACTATTCCTGGGAAGTGTTTCCGGCTAACTTCTGAGCAGAGCGCGCACTAGACGGTGCCGGAATTCGTCGCATCTTCTCATCTTCACCTCGAGATCCTCGTTATCACATGTTGTCCTACTTGTCCAACAAGTTCTATCAAGAACCTTCTGCTCACCTCCCTGAACCGAGAGCGGCTCTTTTTCTCAATCGATTCACTCGCACTTCAACCATCATGTACGCCACGAATGGCGTTTCCAGCATCCTGGATCTCCAGCCAAACGATATGGTTGGGAAGAGTTTCTATGAATGCATCGAGGCCAATTGTCTACAAGATGCAATTAAATGTCTCGAGAGCGCGAAAGCAAATGACTCAATAGCCTACCTCCGGTTCTGGTATCGCAATCCTCTGCAGCAGACCAACGGCGCGCATTCGGAAATCATGCCGGACGACGAGAGTGATGAGGACGAGGAAGGCGGCGTACGTTTACGAACGGGTCTCAGATCTGAATCAAGTGTCTCAATGACGGATGCCTCGACACCTCGTGCTGATGAGCGGGGGAACCATGTTGATGGCGAGACCTCAGGAAATTCAGTACATGGTGGAAGGTCCGGTCAAGCTACTGCTCATTCACAGACAACGCAACCAGACTCTCATTTACAGCCGCCGGGCGCCGGTAGCAATGTCCATCGAACAAGCTCGGACAACAGCACCTTTACTGAAGGGAATGAATCAGATGCTGTCTTTGACCGTCCGGTAAACGAACGACGGGAATCGTCCCAAACGCCCCCTGAAGACTTTGAACCGGAACATGTGGAGATCGAGGCCGTCGTATCTTGCACGTCAGATGGACTCGTTGTCATCTTGCGCCGTGCGAGACCTCTTGTTCCTCACACCCTTGGTGCTACCGAGGCTCCTTACTATGCAAATGGACTTTTCGCCTCGCCCTGGGCGCCGGAGCCTGTCTTTCCCCAGAACATGCAAGACCCGACCATGGCTCCTTTGGGAGCCGGACCGGGAGCCGCTTCGATCGACGATTCCGACACAGGATTCATGGCCGCCATCAGAGACGTGGCAGTGTTCGCATGGTCACTTACTGGTATCAACGGTTCGCTGGCACAGTATGCGCACGGCCATGCCTCTGGGGAAGCAGTGCCCCTCGGTATGCCTGTCTGGGATCCGAATGCAAAGGTCGACGAGCAGAGCAACGATCTCTACAATGGGTTTTTGGGCAGTGTCCACCGGCAGTTTGAGGGAATGGATGAGCCTGCCAAACTCGAGAAGAAGGACAGCGAATCTACCAGCAGTGAGGACGAAGTTGTCTGGAAGCGAACAACGAATATGCCACCGTGGAGACGGCCAAAGAGAAGAGCTCATGGAGACGCTTTTGGCGATGAGGGACATGATGGTGTTGACGGTGAGAATCAACACGGTGGTCGCAAGAAAGCCACCAGGTCATACACCGGCTCCGGATCCGCCTCGGCGTCTTCTGGGTTTGGATCAGGGTCAGGGCCATCTTCAGGGTCAGGCGAGGGCTCTGGTGCTGGGTCTGCGAGTGATTCCGTTTAATGCTGTTTGTCTCGTTCTCTGAGCGTTTGGGGCATCAAAACAATGGCTCTTTTGGCTTTTACGAAAAGATAATGATAGGATGTATGATGTCGATTGACTTGACGACGATTCGGCAGGAATTGAAAACTGTAGAAGTCTCACACTCGGATTGTCCGTCACGCCATTTTTAAGAAGCAATGCTTCCTGAGCCCGATGTTACAAGACCCTAAAGTAGCTGTTGAGTCGTGTTGGCTCTATTCTGGAAATGGAGGTCATGCGACGGCGATATAGGGACCTCGGGAGGCGTAGGAGTACTTCTGGCAGATTTATCCCCGCAGCACGTGCTACCGCGTCTTCTTCGTGTCTTGATGATTGACGGCCACTTTTCTCCGCTCTTTCCATCATAATTGAGGATACATACAGTCAGTGGTCATGCCGACCTCACTTCGCCGATAACATGCCCGTGAATGGTAACTTGAATATGGCTGGCCCCGGGGAGTACGCACAGAGACGACTGGGCGACTCTTTTGCACCACCACCGGCCGTGAAACATTCGTCGACACCTCAGCCTCAGCAGGCAAGGTCCCACCAGCGTGCTAACGAAGCGATTGAACGCCAGTCACGGTCAAAGAGTCGTGATGCTACCGGCCACGATGGCATCTCAATCAGACAGGCTGCAAGTCTGAAACTACCTGTCAAGAATACCCTCACTACCGGCCCGAAACCACTACGAGAGCAGGCTATTCAGCAGAACAACCCCACAGCTGCAAGTGCTGCCCAGCACAAGAAATCTTTTGGTGGAACTAATATACAAACACATCGAGAGGTAAGTGCAGTGGACAATTGGGAAGAAGGTCAATCTAGCTGACTTTCATAGCCCCAAATTTCTGCCTTTGACGACACCCAAAGTATCCATCTTGATGAGTCGACCAGTATCGTGGAAGATCAGGATTTTCAACCGGACTTTCGATTCAAATCCCAGTCACGCAACGAGCCGCCCACTCATCAGCCTCAGTTTCATTCTAAAAAGCCTTCAGGTCAGTTCTTTTCCCATAACTGGCAGGCAGAAGCAGATGGCGAAAGGGAGCGACACGGAGAACCTCCCAAGTTCAGAAAGAGCGTCCAGCACAATACTGCAGAGAGTGTCTACAATAACGAGCGGTCCGACGATGGTTATGAGCCTGATGGCGAGTATTACCCCGAGGAGGAGGGAACGGAACTGAATGACACACCGTCACGTCCTCGGATGGTCGCAGAGGGCCACCCCGAAGCAGTCGCACCCATACAACTTGTCAAGCAGGAGGCGCAACATGTTGTGCCGGCAGAGCCACAGTTAAAACTTCCTTTTGGAGAGAATCAGCAGCCTGTCCATATCAAACCTTTTGCTCATCAGCCGAGAAGCCGCTTCCAGACTGGCAAACAAGTTCATGACAATGAGTCTGAGAGACCTGTTGACACCATGCAACAACCGGTCTCTGTCCTTGGCCCGCAGCCACGCCTTCAGACCACTCAACCGCCGCCATTCTCCTCTAAAGTCTCCTCCTACCACGAATCGTCTTCAGAAGAAGAGCATGCCCTACACGCCGACAGGCCTCAGCTTCAGGCCTCACCAGAACCAGGCCACCCGTCCAAACGTCAACGAGAAGACCAGGATCTCGACTTTGACATGGCCACACTCAAGACAAAGAGCATGTCTGACCTCGACAACATCTCATTCACTGTTGATCCCAGACTCCCTGCGCCCGAAGCAGCAGTCGACGCCACCGGCACCCCAATGACCCTTGCCGCGAAGTTGACGAATCTGACCAAGATGCGGCCCGACGATCAACGTCAACTATTTCAGTCCCTGACCGACGCCGAGCGCGAGCAAACTGCGAGTTGGTTTCTGGAGAAGTTCCAGGCGGATGTTCACAGATTGATGGACGTCCGGCTTGAACGGCGCAAGATCGCGCTCGGCTACGAGTTGGAGGTCAAGAAGAGGGAGAAGAGTGTCCAGACCAAAATGCACGATGTGGGTGAGGAGTTGGCCGTGCTTAGGAAGGGCGGAGGGGAGTTGATTGCTCGGAAAGGGCCTCGCAACACGACGGAAAATTGACTGCTTGTGGGTCTATGCATGTAAGGCCTGAAGTGTGAACGGATCGAGGCATATGCCAAAATTGCACCGAGGGTCTGATCTCTCGCACTCAGAGCAGTGACCTCGCCAATGCAGAGGCGTAGATGGACATTATGATGAATATACTTACGATGCTCACGATGTGATGAGGCGATATATGTGCTGGGTGAGGATAGATATCTTATGATACCACTGTACAATTATCTCTGTATCTGTAGATCGAAGGTCCATTGGAACTCTCTACAGAAGATCCAGTCTAACGTCTCTTGTCTTCATGCCGCCATGCCATGTCCGCTCTAGGAGTCGAGGCTGGGTTTTGCAGGCACGGCGCAAAATGTCATGTTGCATGCCTTGCCTAGCCTGGTGGCCAGTTTACATGCCATAACTAACCAGGCTCCCATTCTTGTTCTGTGGCTGCTGCTGACACAGATGATCTCAAATCGATCTTCTGCGGTGTGCGCACCTTGACACAATGCCGTGTCGGCATCTGGACTCGTGAGTTGTGTCCATGCAAACGGCTGGGCCCGATCCTGGTCTGACATCGGTTTGTGCTTCTTACTGTCCACAATGCTGCTCTGACGCGAAGCTGCTCAGAGTAAACGATTCAGGTGAGCCAGAGCTGACTCAACCATACATGTGCCCTCAACTGTTCTCTGGGCTCGCTGCGCTTGTAAAGCCTTCGACCTCAGTCTCTGCGTCCTCAGTATCAGTCTGATCCTCCGCACGCTGGACAAGCTTGCCCAGAACCTTGGCCAAGCGCTGATAATCCGAGAGCAGGTCTTGGACGTCACCAATTTTCAGCTCATTAGCCTCGGTCAGAGACATAAAGCGTGCTATTGGCGGTGCTGCCCTGATACTGGCCAATTCTTCATTGTCAGGGGTACGCAAAGTAGCTGTCGCCACATTATCTTTGCTTTCCGACTGTTGAGCAGCATTTCCTGTCGCCGACCTGTTGTCGACGACAATGCTCGGCGTTGGCGACACTGCGGGCGGAGACGCAGACGTGGTGACTCTGCCACCGAATCTTCCAAAAGCTCCGAGTGCCGAGCCAATATGGTTGATTGGATTCAGGCTTGTACCAAAGTTCTTCACTGACTCGAGAGGATTGTTGCCTGTTGACTGAGCTGTTGATGCAGTATACTTTTTCGGACTTGGTAAAGGTCCGTCTGGCGGAGACCCCGTCGTCGCTGCTCCCAGTCCTGAGCGTTTTCCACTGGTGTTGCTGGTGGTGCTATCCACACTGCGTTCTCGCACAGGTGCTTTGCGCCCCCCGAACAAGCCCAGTAACTTATCTTCTGTCTTACTCAAGCTCGTAGGCATCCCTATGTGTTGCCCATCGTGAAGGGAGCTCGATTCACTCAAAGCCGGGTCATCTTCGTTTGGAGTCAGGGATCGATTGACCAGTTGTCTGGCTTCATCAAGCGTTCTGGGAACAACGATCTCGGCACTAGCATCTTCGTTGCCTCGCTCCTTAAGCTTTCCCATTAAGAACTTGAAACTATTGTCCAATGTGCTAGAAATGTTCTTGAAGCCCTCTTCAGCGGTCGAACGGAGTGCCTCGTTTGCATTACTGATGGGTTGCAAAACGTCGGAAAGCGTGCGTTGATGGCGATTGGTTGGCGCATACGTTGGCTTTTCTGGTAGAGGCTTTATAATCGATCCTGCTGGGCTTGATTCCACATGTGCACCTGTTGCGTTAGACATCGTCGTTGCCGTCGTCGGAGTGGACGGAGTTGGCGCGGTACCAGGAAGAGGAGGGAATGCCTCAAGCTTGGGTGGAGTTTCTGCATCTGTCTGTGACGGAGCCTTAGGGGGGCCTTCCGGCAATTCGTCAGCCCTTAGACTCGCGAGGTCGACATTCTCGAGGAAGCTGATGGCAGCTTCCAAGTTCGTCAAGCAATAAGCTGCTTCTCCGTCGATTCTGGAGGCAGCCCTGAACCGTTGGATGAAGTATAGGTTGCTTATGACGTTTATGCCTTCCACAGGAGAGATGATCAAGGTGTAGATCAAGGTTGGAAGTATTTCGTCTGCGGACGATGAGGAAGGGTGTATGGAGGATAATGTGTCGACAATCGCTTTATGAGCTGCTGTTAGATGCTGCAGCTTGCCCAAGGGATGATGTTCGTCGTTCATTTTTGCAAGCCCTTCTGTGGCCGGTAACAGTGACGCCTGAACATCTTCGGCCGACTTTTCTGTGTCTGCATTCCATTCGATGCCTAGATCCTTTAAGCCGATTCCCACTAATGACAGGGCAGCCGTCTTCGACCGCAGCTTTTCATCTCTCACCTCGTCTAACGTGCTCTTGTGTCTCCATATTTTGTCATATACCTTCTCACATGCTATCCTTTCGACAGCTTCTTCCAGCAGAATCCTCTTGTATTCTAGTAATTTTCTCTGCTTTCGCTTCTCAGTGACTTCAGACGCTGTCAACATCTGTTGCGATGATCTGGTCGGAGGGGCTAGCGAATCGCCATGTGCTGTACTTTGCAGAGCCCTGGATCGTGCCGCCAACTTTGAACGTGAAGGCGATGACTCTCGATTTAGGCGAGACTTGAGAGTGGAAATATGGATCGAGATCGGTCCAGACGCCCTTATGTAGAATTCTTGGAACAACTCCGACAGTTGGTCTACCGAAGGCGGTTCATTGTAGATTCTCGCACCCAAAGACTCCACGAATCTGTCCACTAGACTCGCCAACTCTATGGGCAATTCATCGAATCGGTCTGGTAGGGTCTGTGATCGTCCAAGGTCCGGGGATGGTGCCTCATTCTCTTCATCGATAGGCTTCTCAAAGACATCTTCATGTCCGAAGGAGGGCTTACGCGGGGACTTCGAGGAGGGGACTGCTTGTATGGTGCTTGCTCTGCTCCTTCCAAGAGGAGAAGTGGGAGATTCGGGCTCGAAGCGAGTGAAGGATTTGGTCGAAATTGCAGATGGCCTTGACTTCATCGACCCAGTCGATACGTGTCTTGACATCGTATGAGCACTCCGAGTAGTTCAGTATTCGGAACGCCAGCTCTTTCAAATATATGTCCAGTGGGTGTCGAAGTCGAGCGAAAAGCTGAAGCAGTACAATTCGACTCATGAAACAGTGGTACAAAGACACCTGGGATCCGTGCGTCAAAACTGTCGTGTCAATTAGCCATTGCAGCGGCCTGTTTTGCATGCCATATGAGAGCAATCCCTGCCGCTCACATCTGTGATCATCAAGTGCCTGACCTCCCGGGTCATCCGTAAAGGATTCGTTGTTGATGTCTCAGAGGCAACAGTGCATGTGATTGGGTTTAGATGGTTGGAGAGGCGTCGCATTCGTCACTCCGCAGTCGACGTCAACACCAGTCAATCCGTCAATAGTCATTCCTACCCCATCTGCATCATTATCATCCTTATTGATCACCACTACTCACAACATGAAGACACGAAAGACGACAACCACATGCAAATCAATCAGCAAAGTCACGGCAGGCACGTTGCTGTCGTTCCTCGCCCTCTCAACTCAAGTCGAGGCAGCCAAACTCCCCGCCATCGACCCTTGGTACCCGCTGCCTGCGCCCAGGCAACAGAACACGCATGATTTCACCTTAAGACACATATTCCATCGAGGCACATATCAAGACCCAACCTTACACAAACGCTTCGATTTCCGGCCTCAAGAGCCTGTACTATTTGCGGAGGATGAGAATATACTTTACGCTCTCACGACTACGCCACACTTCACGGCCAGATCCAGTTCGGTAGAGATTGAACGGCTCGTGGACAGACAGCCATATGACATCGAAAATCATCTCCAACATGCTCGGTACTTTGGATCACCGGCCGTGCTGGATGCATCTGCGTGGACTCTGGATGAAGTCAAAGGGCCCAACATATCCGACCAAAATACTGTCGTCAACTTAGCCATCATGGCATCTAATGCATATGCTC
The DNA here is from genome assembly GCA_000835395.1 of Exophiala sideris. Classification (NCBI taxonomy): domain Eukaryota; kingdom Fungi; phylum Ascomycota; class Eurotiomycetes; order Chaetothyriales; family Herpotrichiellaceae; genus Exophiala; species Exophiala sideris. The sequence goes on along the minus strand of KN846951.1, from coordinate 586,722 downwards.
AGATACCTCGTGAAGGAGATTGGCGAGATGTCGGCCAAGGGTACAACCGATCGAAGCCATTTGGGTGGGAAGGCGACGGCCTGAGGGGTCATATATTTGCTGATGAAGGCAACGAGACAGTCATCATCAGTCTCAAAGGAACCTCTCCGGCTGTGTTTGATGGCGACGGGACCACCACGAGAGATAAGCTGAATGACAACTTGTTCTTCAGTTGCTGCTGTGCCTCAGGTGGACAGTACTTCTGGCGACAAGTCTGCGATTGCTACGACAGCACTTACACCTGCAATTCGACGTGTCTCGCCAGGGCCTTGCGGCACGACAATCGCTACTACCGTGCAGCTATTGATCTATACACTAACGTTACTGAACTATATCCGGACTCGGCTGTCTGGCTTGTGGGCCATTCGCTGGGTGGGGCAGTGACGAGTCTACTCGGTCTCACATTCGGACTTCCAACAGTCACTTTCGAAGCACCTGGGGACGACCTGGCGGCGAAGCGCCTGGGTTTACCGAGACCTCCATCTTCAGATCCTCACAGACCAAGAACCAAATATACTGGAGCATATCACATTGGAAACACAGCCGATCCTGTCTTTATGGGCACGTGCAATGGAGCAACCGCAACATGCACGTTGGGTGGCTACGCTATGGAGTCACAATGTCATACAGGAAAGCAGTGCGTCTATGACACCGTCACCGATCTTGGCTGGCGTGTGGGCATTGGCAACCACAAGATACACAACGTGATTGACAATGTGATCAAAAAGTATAGCACGGTTCCCGCCTGCGAGCCAGATGACGAGTGTGTCGACTGCTACAATTGGAAGTTCTTCGAGAGCAATGGTTCCGAGTCTACAACCACTTCTAGATCATCCACGACCACGTCTACCCGGACAAGGACAACAACATGTCAAACACCAGGTTGGTGGAGTTGCCTAGACGAGACATCCACGACGAGCAAGACCACACCTCTTATCACGACTACGTATACAACTACTAGCTGCCTGACACCGGGATGGTTTGGCTGTAAAGACAGTGTCAACTTGACTGTGACCACGACTACGGCGGCGCCAACGCTCTCCACACCCACAACGTCTGCTGTTGTTTCTACAACCGCGACCGAGTCTGAGTGTGCCCATCCAGGTTGGTGGGGTTGCCAAGATGATACGACGACGAGCACCGCGACTCCCTCGCCAACGTCCTCACAGACAAGCGCAACAAAGACTGCTGAGCCACATACCTGCGAGACACCAGGGCTGTTCTTCGGATGCCATGATCGTCCAAGGCACTCTCAGACGCACGCAACAACGGGACATGTTACTGATGCGCCAACGTCTACTGCGAGTACCGCATCAGCGACAAGTACTCAGTCGAGGGGTGACCGCAAGCGAAAGCACAAGGAATGCAAACACCCTGCATTCTTTGGGCTGATATGCCTGGATGACGATGACGAAATGGAAGTGTCTGATTTGTGAACGATGGTGTTACGATACTGATGACAGTTGGGAATTGCCTGCGCATTATGTCTGGAGTGGGTTTTGGCGTTATTGTGCATGCTTTTCTGTTTTGTGCATATGGTTATGGGAAGGACGGCACTGATTACGTTGAGTCTGCTGTTTGGGATGGCAAGTCGAATTAGCGAAGCATGGGGACCTCGACGGGAATCGCATCGGAGGAGTCTCGCATATGGGCACACGGCTATGTATTGACTGTGCGTATTTTACATTGTCTCCTGGACTCGTGCGTTGGCTCCTAGGGTATAGTTTATGATAACTTGTCATATTGTGTCAAGAATCATGTAGTATGTGCCTCAATAGAAATGCTCTTTTCTGGCACATCACACGCCCCATCCGTCATGCCTCTGGACGCTGAAGTGCAAAACTACAATCCCAAGGGGTTTTCACCAGTCTGCTTCTTCCCACCGATTGAGTCTGTGGTGCCCTTTGCAGAGTCCCCAGCCGACTTGGTTGTGTCGCCGAGTCCCTTTGTCGCACCACCGACAGTCTTGCCGACACCTTCACCAACTCCTGAGACAGTGTTGCCGACGGTATCCGTCACGCCGCCAACGGTGTTGCCAACTGTGTCGGTGAGGCCGCCTAGGACGCCTATATGAGGATCAGTACTGCCACTTGAATGGTGGAGGGAGACGTACCACCACTCTTCTTCTGTCCTTCGTCAGACATTGTGTTATAGTATTGAGATCTTTGAAAATATTTTGTAAAGGTCTTTAGATGTTTCACGCAATAGTAGGGACGAAGTGTGGCTGAAGAGTGCCTTTATATGTACTTGCTTCACGGAAATGCATGTTTACCAAGGCATGGGATTCATCATTTGGGCCACAGGCTTGACGTCAATAGTTGACCCCTCAGTAAGGAATGCAAGGGCCAGGGTACCTGAAACACGGCCACAGGTGGCTTGTTACGCAGGACTTCGTGTCGATCGGCAGGTGGTCGCTTGCGATCCAGAAATCCTTGCAAACCACAAGCGAATCATTAGGCTAGTTGGCGAAAGGAACGTGGAGAGGAGAAACGTGGATCAAAGTTTTGGGGAGAAGCAAGACAGTTGCTGTGGTTGTATTACGTAGTGGCTACTAGTTGGTGGACGACGGCTGATCCATGATATTGTGTACTCGTACTCGGGCCCTTGGTACCGTAGGTCCGTGACAGAGTCAGCAATAACCTGGAAAATACGCCAGCACGCGACGAGCATGTCTCCATCCAGAAAAATCGGCACCGTCTGACAGGGAGTACGTCGATGATACATGTGCGAAGTCCAGCAGGCTCCAAACAGCAAGTGCGTTGACTGCAAGCTAGTAGGACTATATGATCGAGCTGGTGATCTCCTCTCAGTAAATGGCTAACGCTATATCATTGTGTTCGGAGGAATCCGGGGTGACATTTAGGGACGATGTCTACTTGGATTCAAGGAGCTCCAACGGTGCCACTTAAACAGGCTGAGCCACATGGGAGGGAGCTCTCCGCGATATGTCTGTAGACATTCCCAATTGACCAAGGTGCCAGAAATCCTTGGTATCACCGGCCTTCATCTCAGAAATTTCTCTTATACCACTCCCATTCCGGATAACCAGCGCTGTTCCCTCCTTAGAGCTTCGTGTCACTGATGTCACACACAATAAAGTGCTTCTCGACAACACCACCTGCGATGAGTCGATTGCTGGCCGGGTCTACAGCTGCTCCCGTCAAGACGGTAATGAGGGATCCATCATCGTAGTACAGAACCTCGGGCTCATAGTCGTTCTTCTTGACAAGACGAAGAACTGCCGCATCTGCGTGTAGAGTCGTGTTTAAAGGGTTGTGCAGGCGCGCCCATAATTTCGGCACACTGGGGAAAACTATTCATCCGGGTTCAGCACCAGTCTCTGAGAAGATGCTAGGTAGGGTCAGAGCACTTACCGCATACTGCAATGTCTTCGGATCCGGGTATCAGCGACAGGTTATCTGCTGCAGCTCCTAAGCGCTACGGTCACCGGTCAGGATTGCAGTAAGAGTCTCCGAGATATTATCACTTACCACTTCCTTCTTAGGTGTCAGCTCTTTGGTCACAGGGTCGACGGAATATATCGTTGTCGTTGCTTTGACCACATCATTGATCATCAAAGTTTTCCCATCATCAACCAAGAGAGCCCCGTTCGCTGAAGGGTGCGAGTCTTTCGGTGAGACAGTCTTGCAGTCAATGTCTGAATCCGTTGCCGAGCAATAAACAATGTCAGAGGCCCATTTCCAGGGGCCGAATTTGTTCTCGAAAGTTCTGAGGAGACCCCCAAAGGCACCTCCATAGAAGTAATGGTCGTTTGTGATGAAGAATGAGCTAGCAGGCGTCAGACATGGGCAGCGTGACAAACACGATGGGATCTCATACTCAAGGCTGGCTGGAGCGACAGCATTCGGAGTCTTCACCTTCGGATGCTTGAACGACCGTTGAAATGTGAGGACATTGGAGCCCAGAATGTGGGAGAACAACAGTATTTCCTCACCGCGTCGACCGTGATTGACTGCGAAGAGGTAGATCTACTGAGTGGTCAGGTCAATGCCAGAGCATACAGGCCATGCAAACCAACCTTTGAATCATCATCTTTTGGGCTGTAGAGCTCGATGCCGTGCAATATCAAATCGTGCGATGCGTCAAGACCATCTATCTTCAAAGGTATGGTCGTATTGGTCTTGTCGTCATCAGTCTCGACGAGTGCCGTTAAAACGTACCATGTTGGCTTACCTTGATGTCGTACTTCAAGAAGTATTCTCGGTATGAACTGGCCCCAACCGTGTCATGGAGATTCAAGGGAGGATAGAAGACGCTTCGCGTCTCTGGATATCCACACGCTTATCCGGGTCAACAAGGCTGCATTTCCATCGGGGAGTATAACGCACCCAAGAACGCTACTCCTGAGTCATGATGGATGCGCACATCTTCACAAGCCTGGCCAACTTGGAAAGGTTAGCAGACTTCTACCTCTCATGAAGGACTCGACGAACCAGGATTCGTCCAGCATTTGTCGTTATTCAACGGTCCATGATTGGCATGGGTATCTTGGAGTTTTACATCCGCCAGTCGACCGCCATAACGGTTCAGGAGCGGGTAGGGATTAGAATAGATCGCGCCCAATGCTGCCACCAACAAGGGCAACGGTAAGAGCTTCACCCAGCTGCCAGACATGATTGATGATATTCGAGTAGCACGTAGTCAAAGGTTGCAAGAGAGCCGTGAGATACTCGAGCTGTGGTCCTCAAAACAGGCTTGGGCAACCTCGGGAATGAAGCCGATTCCGGCGGTTCTTATATCCCACCTTTTCTGGGGTCCTCTCGAGCCTGACCCCACACAGCGGGCTCTCCGCTGCCATTGTCTCTTACCTCGGTTGGAAGCCGGAAAGGGTTCATTTTTGGAATGAAATGTTCCGGATGGCTGTCAATGGCGCTGCAAATGATTATGGGATTGACCACCAGTATGGGATCTCGTCTCTCACAGTCACGATAATGAGGATGCTGTAGTCGATGTGAGTTAAGGTCGCTTCTGACCGTCGAGCCGTCATCTGCACCATGAGGGAAGGTGCTTCGCAGTAGACCGTGCTTGGCAGTCTAACTGTATTTGTCTTTGATGATATGCCTTCGCAGATTAAACGGCCATACCCAACTTATCAAGGCAGCAGATCGTCTGAAGTTTCGACATGGAAAAATTTGGTATGCAGAGGCGAGGATCAACTGATCATTAAGGTCTACATCCAAAGATGATATCCGGTCTTGATCAAACGTCGAATGTTTCTCAAAAGGCCAGACTTGACTGCTGGCTCTCGGCCAACCCTTGCTCAAGATGAAACCCTGCTCGTTGTTCAAGACAACGTTGGGCTCTATGAAGGGTATGGTCCCTCAAAAATCTCGCATGCTATTGTATTCTGACCTCAGTTGTCAGGAAATACAAGATAGCTAGTTGTCAAAAAGGTCATGCTTATTTGACATCTCATCGAGCTTGTTATGTGGACGACTCAGATCCTCGGGCCAACTCTTGGGCCATAGATCTGAAAGATGTCGAAAGACACGAATTCCAGGTATGATTTGTTTTCGGGCCACTGTTACGGTTCTCATTCGGTTTCTAGGCTGGATTTCTCAAGTCTTCCGCTAAGATAACCTTCCATCCCAAACCTCTAAGACGCGGTTTCGGCAGCCTAAGCCGACCAGGCGTATCGCAGTCGCCACAGTTCCAAAAGATTGTATCGGCATCTTCACCAGGTTCTCGGTCAACCAGCCCATTTCGCTCTTCAGCTGTGGCTGCCGCAACGCCTCCAGTGGTAGCTGGAACTTGGGTATGTCCCATTTGCTCATTCTCCAACCCTGTGCCGTCCAACTTTGATCCTACGATTGCTACGGAGGCGTTTCCATTGCCGCCATGTCTCGCTTGTGGAATAAAACCCCCTTTTGCCCTTGTGCTTAAGGCCGCCATCGCTGCGAATGCGAAGCATGCCCCAGAGGATCAAGTCACATCTCGCAGCGCTCGAAGCTTGGATGATCCCTTGATGGTCGGACAGAATTCTACGAACGATGATGGAGGGCCTGAACAGGAGATAACCTGTCTCCGCTGCACCTTTCATAACCACCCCGGGATGCGCATCTGTGAGCTTTGTTCTGCGCCGTTGCCTGTCCCCAGCTTTGTTCAAAGAATGGCTATCGAGGATGCGGGCACACGATCAGCATCTCCTGGACCAGAAATATCCGGATTGACATTAGAGGAGGAACATGAACCTCTCAGTGTCAAGTTCTCTTTCCGCAATGGCGGCGATCGAGTGTTCTACGAGCGACTCAAGAATGCTATGATCCAGCGCAAATGGCTGCTGCAGAATGCGCCACCAGTTCCTAGAGCAGACAACGACCCTTCTCCGACACCTGGTGTAAGCGATAGTCCTGGACGAGCGAATACCCCTAGAGCGACCGCGGTTGGGATTGCCGGACTCGAGCAGCGCGGCTTCCAACTTCGAAAGCAAAACGAAGCAGTCCTAGGTGGAGCCTTTGAGGACTTGGAAGCTTTGATGGCTTCAGCGAAAGACATTGTTGCACTTGCTGAACGGTTTGCCATCGAGTCAGGCTCAGCAGTATCTGATCCTCTGCTCTCGCAGTCGGCCGCCGCACTCGGTATGATCACGACCAAGGATATACTGGGAGACAGCTCGAACACACTCTATATCTCAGAACTGGCACGGAACCTGGCCGAATACGCTACGGATGACAGGCGGGGGATCCTGCGCAGCCAAGGCGGCACCATGAGTCTAGTAGACTTGTGGTATATGTTCAATCGGAGCCAGAACGGTGTCGAATTGGTCAGTCCTGCCGATTTTGTGAAAGCTGCAGAAGCATGGGACAAGCTAGGACTTCCAGTCAAGCTGCGAAAGTTCAAAAGCGGTCTTTTGGCAGTGCAACGGCGGGATGCTAGCGATGAGAAGACCATTAGGCAGTTGAGTGAGTGGCTGCACTCTTTGCGAAATCTTCAGCCCGAGCAATCACCCCCGTGGAATTGGACATATTATGGTTTTGGAGTTACTGCGCAGCAAGCCGCCGCCCGGTTTGGATGGAGTCTGGGTGTTGCGACAGAAGAGCTCGAGATGGCCGAGGAAAAGGGGGCGTTGTGTCGAGAAGAGGGTATTGAAGGACTCAAATTTTGGCTCAACTTTCTCACCGAGCCAGAGGAATAGATGTATGTACACATACACGAAGTCAATCTAAACCCATCTATTTTGCATATTCGCAGTATATTTTGATGACCCCTATTCCTACTGTATGTACTGTACTGTGCCACCCATAAGGCTCCGCGCCGGCACGTGTAATGACTATGCGCGTCTTCCGCGGGCGCAGCCAATGCCGCGTCAATAACTTTCTCCAGCTGTTTTTTTGAGGACACCTGCATATAGAAATAATATCTGCACCGCGTAATTGAAGTATACCATTTCTGGAATCGACTGGTACAATGATTCCCTCTCACCCAAGTCATTCCTTCCCCTAGAACACAAACGCAATATGGCCAGGTTAGGCCGGGGAGGTTTCCTGACCCTCGCTGTCGTCTTTCATCTGGTGTACCTCTTTTCCATCTTCGACATCTACTTTGTCAGCCCCATTGTCCATGGCATGCGACCGTACCGAGTCGAGTCAGATCGAGCACCTTCCAAACGACTGGTTCTCTTCGTCGGCGATGGCTTGCGCGCTGACAAAGCCTTCCAGTCCTTTCCTGACCCATCCCCAGCAGACTCGGCCAATGCGGACCTGACGCCTCGACCTCTTGCTCTTTACCTACGATCGCGGGTGCTTGAGCATGGCACGTTCGGAGTGTCTCATACCCGCGTGCCCACCGAGTCACGGCCAGGCCATGTGGCGCTTATTGCCGGGCTTTATGAAGACGTCTCGGCGGTCACTACGGGGTGGAAGTTGAACCCAGTGGATTTCGATAGCGTTTTCAACCGGAGTAGGCATACTTGGAGCTGGGGCAGTCCAGACATTCTACCTATGTTCAAAGAAGGAGCAGTCCCCGGCAGAGTTGATGCAGACCAATATGGCGAAGAGTTCGAGGACTTTACACAAGATGCAACAATGTTAGACATATGGGTCTTCGACAAGGTCAAGGATCTGTTCCGATCTGCGAGCACGAATGCCACTCTCGATGCCATGCTGCGAGAGGACAAAAATGTATTCTTCCTTCACTTGCTTGGGTTGGACACTACTGGCCATGGGTACAGGCCTTATTCGAAAGAGTACCTGCACAACATAAAGGTCGTGGACCAAGGCGTTCAGGAGATTACGAAACTGATAGACGACTTCTACGGTGATGGCGAGACATCATACGTCTTTACCGCTGACCACGGAATGAGCGATTGGGGCAGTCATGGCGACGGTCACCCTGACAATACGAGAACACCGTTAATCGCTTGGGGTGCTGGGGTTGCTCGACCTGAACTGCATCCCAACTCCAAAGCTCCTGGCCACGAGGACGGTTTCTCTTCCGATTGGGGTCTGGATCACGTCCGCCGACACGATGTCGACCAGGCAGACGTTGCGGCTTTGATGGCATATCTTGCTGGATTGGAATTTCCTGTGAATTCTGTCGGTCAGCTTCCGTTGAGCTATCTCGCAGCTACTCCGCAAGAGAAAGCTGTGGCAGCTCTGGTCAACGCCAAAGAGTTGCTGGAGATGTACCATGTCAAGGAAACCCAGAAAAAGGCCACTTCATTGAACTTCCAACCCTATCCTCCGTTCGCGGCAGTCAATGGTTCAATAGCGAATAGAATTTCGGCTATCGAGACGGCCATGGAAAAAGGTTCCTATGAACCTGCTATTGAAATGTCATCAGTCCTATTCACCGATGCTCTTCAAGGTTTGAGGTATCTACAGACATATGACTGGCTCTTTCTTCGGGCTTTGATCACACTGGGATATCTAGGTTGGATCGCTTACGCAACTACGACGGTCATTGACTTGCATGTTCTTCATGGAGCGGTACCAGACAGCCGGACAACTGGAACGACCATGGCCTTTTCTTCTGTTCTTGTTTTGCTATACTCATTTTTCATCGTCGAAAAGTCGCCCCTTGCCTATTACGGATATGCCTTTTTCCCGGTTTTCTTTTGGGAGGAGATCTTTGCCAGAAGAAAAGCTTTCATCTCGGGATCCAAGGTCCTGCTTGGTCATATTCAGGGAGTTTCGGCATATACAAGCTTGTTAACCCAGTCCATTGTGTACTTGATCATCGTTGAGGGATTTGTGAGTTTGTAAATCACTGAAATTTCGATCAGATGTCTAACTATTGCAGGTACAATCATACTTTCATCGGTGGATTCTCAGCATCTGTTACGTTCTTGGGGCGGGTTTTCCTGCCATATACGGCGCAGACTTCATCGCGAAGAACAAAAGCCTCATCTCGTCATGGGCAACAGGCTGCCTCGTTCTGAGCACTTTCACCTTGCTACCAGTAGTCAAAATCGAGGATTCAACCACCATCACGGCGGGTGGGCTCCTGATGCTGGGCGCAGGCCTTGCCTATCTTTACTATGAGCACGACATCAACACTCAGTCGCGGTCCAAAGGAGTGGGTTCTGAGCCCAATTTGTTAGCTCGAACCGTCATGGGACTTCAACTGGGTGTCATCCTGCTCACCATCATTGTCACGCGTTCCAGCGTTGCATCACTCCAAGCAAAGCAAGGCTTACCCCGTGGTAACCAGATTGTGGGCTGGCTATGTCTGGTCGGCTCGATGGGACTGCCGTTCGTCCATCGCTTGTCACCAAACAAGCACTACCTTCACCGGCTGGTCATTATCTTTCTCACATTTTCACCATCCTTTGTCCTTCTCACGATCTCGTACGAAGGCCTCTTCTATTTTGCATTCTGTTTCACGCTTCTGGCTTGGGTCCGGCTCGAGCACGCGATCCAGGTCCACAATGCTTCTCAGCAATCTTCCTCGGCGTCAATGGCACCGGCAAACGGCGTGACCATCACATCCATATCGTCAGGATCTACCAATCTGCATCCGGAAACCACCTTCCGCACACTCGCATTACCTGATTTCCGTCGAGCATTGTTCTTCCTCTTCTTTCTGCAGTCCGGATTCTTCTCGACTGGCAACATCGCATCGATATCCACCTTCAGTCTCGATGCCGTATATCGCCTCATACCTATTTTCGATCCGTTTTCACAAGGAGCGCTGTTGATGTTTAAGATTATGGTCCCTTTCGCCATCATTTCCGCGGCCCTGGGTATCCTCAATCGGCGTCTCGGTCTGCAATCATCAGCGTTGTTCATGGTTGTTATGTCACTCAGTGATTTGATGACGTTGAACTTCTTCTGGATGGTCAGGGATGAAGGGAGCTGGTTGGAGATTGGCACGACCATCAGTCACTTCGTGATTGGAAGTTTGATGTGTGTGTTTGTGGCGGGATTGGAAGGTGTGAGTCAAGCTCTCATCAGTGGCGTCGAGGTTGATGCGTTCGAAGATAGAGTCAAAAATGCCGGTGGCGTCGAGACGGTCAAGGGCCAGGAAGGGCATGAGAATGGGGCTGTAAATGGCACTGTCAAGAGTACGTCTGATGAAAGGCCAGTGATAGAGTAAGATCGGGACTTTGCAGGATTGCCGGTTATTCGGACCAGTGACTGTCACCTCTAGCTGTTCATAGTCCTTGGATATGGTGTGAGAATTGTACAAATTCACGATCCAAGAGCGTGTCGTAATAAGACCTCCGACTAGAGGAAGACAGAGCATGACCGTGAGTTCAGCTGATTGATTTTCTGCTAGAGAGTCCGACAAATCGGTGCGAATAATTGCTTTTGCTTTCACATCTCATACAATGCAAATGGAGATCACTCCATGATAATGCTGTGCGGTGTGGTACGGTGTATGTACCATAAGCTACTCAAAAGCCCATGCCCTCTGTCATCACCATATCGTACACATACACATAGACACCCTTCGTCTATGTAAAGACTTTAGGCATCAAGCTTAGTACTGACGATCACTCCCAGCACCTCGATCCGGCACACCCGTTGACCCCTTGGCGTGATGGTCTCCATCATGTTTCTTGACCTTGTCACCCTCGGCAGCGACCTCGTCCGCGCTGGCAGGCACTTTACTCTCAGCACCTGCAAGCGTAGCATTATGCTCGTATGCCGGTTTCGGGCCCTTGGGGTGGTCGTCCGTTTCTAGTCGTCGGAACTCGACGCTTTTGTCGCCGGGATATATACCACTTCCTCCCGTGGCGCCAGCACCTTCCCATCCTGGGGTGTCCCTCTTGCGGCCGTGCTGTCCATCGTGTCGGATCTCCCTTGATGTCTGGCCTTGACCGGGGTGACCGAGGCCGGTGTGCACGTCGGCGGATGTGGCGCCGGGGAGGGTGCTTAGAGGGTCGGTGCGGACTTCCTCCTTGCCGTGGGAGCGGAGGACATCTGGGTTGTTGGCTTGGCCGGGGATTTCGTTGATTGGGTTTGGTTGGTAGGTCGATTCCTTGGGGGCGCTGCCTGGTGGGAGAGTTTTGGCGGAGAATTCGGGAGCGTGGTCGGCTGGGCTGACCTTTTGGCCGATTTGGTGCTGCTCACATGTTAGACATGAGCGGTACCACATGTTGGGTTGATATTGAGACTTACACCGGACTTTTCGAGAGGTTCAGAGCCGGGCTGGCGAGGATGGAATTCGCCCTGGGCGTTTGTGAGAGAGTCTGGGTTCTTGGCTGCCATATTTGCTGTGGATTGTAGTCTGACAGAAGTTGTGAAAGTGGTTTGCTAGGTCAATCTTCGATGCTTTCTGACACAAAATGAAGAAAGAGAAGAAAGGTGAGGGAGTATTTTAGATCAAACCTGGTCGTGTGCAGTACCTACAGATGGTTTACGTCACGGCTGGGGAAGTCGCGCTCATTGCTACAGAGTTTGCAGTACGTAACTGTACCTCGTATATGCTCGAGTCAAGCATGACTTCATGTATGTCTGATGTAAAGAAGATGAACCTGTGAGAGGAAGTAAATCGAAGCCTGATGATGCCACGGATTTATTGAATCAACCAATAGGAGACCAGAATTTGCGGAGCCTCGTGGTGACCCCGGCTGGGGAGCGCCGCGCCCCTCCTTCGTCGACAACGTTGACATGAATGACGGCAAAGGCAGAACAGCATATTCTGTACATGGGAAGAGGGCTTGATTGGGCAGATATCATGTCTCTGTGCCTTGCATGAATCTGGTGTGAATGGTGGAAGGATATTCGACGCCTTGGATACAACGGAATACATCCGGCGGGTATGACATCAATGTATACATAGTGCCAGTAGACATGACATGCCGTCCTACTTCAGTCCTACCTGCTCACATTTGTGTGTATTACGAGTGGAAACAACCACACTAATCCCATACCCGAACGTAAATCATTAAAAGAATGTCTGATATCAAGTCCAAAGGTGGAGCCACCATCGAGGAAGGCGACACTGTCTCTACACCGGTACGTTGCAGATACCCACTCACCCATCTACTGGCATTAACAGTCCCGCAGTATCGAGGAGGCAAGCATGAAGGCAAAGTGAGATGCCACGAGTCAATGAAGAACCGTCATGGTATGCTGATACGTGCTATCAGGTTGAGCAAATTGTCACCGACGACAAGGAGGCGCAGAATCTAGGTGCCAAGGGAACCAACCACGCCCCTGCCGTGGTTTTCACCGATCAGAATAACAAAAAGGTCGCGCATAAACCTGGTACTGTCACTGATCTGGACAAGGAATCTTGAATGTTAGGTTAGAGTATCACTCGGGCGCCCTCGCGCTCGTGTGCACCGCCTGCCCTAGATTTTGAACAACAATATTCTCGAAGTCAATTGACATTCCGCCTGGGATATCTCCCTCCACGTTGATGTCCCTGTTGATGTCTCTACCAGACTATTGCCTATTTAGCAATACTTAGCATGAAACCATCGTAGTTCTTCATTCCTACAGTTTGTAGAACGACGGCGTCGACGTTTTCTTTCTTTCCCACAGCCTCAATAAGGGCCCGTGTCCCACTGATCCGTGGATCCTCCTTGATAGCAGTCTCATCAACCAGCTGACCTCGTCTGACCACATTGTCCACGTAGATGCAAGTGCGTGGCCGGACCATCTGCAGCGCCAGGTCGAAATATGCTAAGTTGTTCTGCTTGTCGGCGTCGATGAAGACAAAATCAAATGGTGCCCGTTTGCCAGCTTTCACCTCCTCAACGAGCGTGGGGAGGACGTCGACACCTCGACCAAGCAGCACGGTGATCTGCGCACTGAGACCAGCACGAGCAATGTTCTCCTCCGCCACTTCTTTGTGATGGGCATCGACCTCGATGGTCGTAATGTGCGTGTCGGGCCCAGCGCCGTATGCCATCCATATCGCAGAATATCCTCCTAGAGTCCCCACTTCCAAGACATTCTTGGCTCCCGTGATCTGGACTTGGATAGACAGAAATTTACCTTGGGCTGGATATGAAGCGATGTCTGGGAGACCCTTAGCCAGTGAATTGGAATAGGCGAACTCCAAGGCTTCGTGGTGTGGGTTTCGCTCAGGGGCGAGAAGATGAGTTGCGGTGTACTCGTCCACAGCAGCCCATCGAGGGTCTTGCTCGTAGCGGGAAGGATCATTGAATTTCTGAACCATCTTGGACGGACTGGTATGTCGCTTGTCTTACAAGACTCTGATGATAGATGTTGGACGGGCTGTTTTTATATTGCCTACAATATAAGGAGCTTACGCGTACTGATTCACCACTTTTGCTTCGGCCTCGCTGCGTCTAGTGCCGAGTTCGGCCTTAATGTCTTGATGCAGTGGTGTTGCAATAACTGCCGCTATGGTATAGTCGCCGTCGTGACTGATACTGACTTGAGCGACTTGCTCGGTGACTCGGTTGTAAGAATCATCGTCTGGTTGGATACCTGTGTCGCAAATGATATGCACGGCTCCTCCGATTTCGGTCTCGACCCTTAAATCGCGGAAGCTGAGAAGGGTAGCATCCCACGCCTTTTTGGCCGCTTCTTTGGCAGCCCATCGGCCAGCAAGCCAGGTAGCGACATTTCTCCGCTTTGATTCGACCTGCAACTCTGGATTGCGCCAGTCGGGGAATCGGCGATTGAGGTCGTCGAGTTCTTTGTCGTGCAGAAATCGCGCTGCTAATCTGGTCAGGCGTTTACTGTCGGGTTTGAGCGGGCAGAGAATGCGGTTGGTTGCAATAATGTCAGACCCGATACGCAAAGCTAATGGGAATGGAGCTCTCATTGGGACCAGAACCTCGTAAGGACGCGATCCGGGGATACGAGTCCCGAATGCTAACAGCACGCGAAATGTTGCTCAAATGACATGATTGGAGAGGCACACGAAGAAGGGCGAAGGACGGAGAAGGAAATGGAGGAAGAAAGCAAATGTTGCGTCGGCATTGGAAACGGCATGGCAGTTAAAGTTGGAGAAAGGCTACACAGCATATAATTACCGCATAGGTCGTCACAAGAGTTGCTAGAGATTTTGATCCTCCTCGTTCTGGGCCGTTGACATCTAGTTTGGTCGCTTGTGAGGAAGAAGGCATAGTCGCCTACACCCTGCAGGCCCTTGAATTGAACAATGAGATAGCATACTGATACAGTAGAAAAGCCACGCTCAACTCCGCATTGAGGGGGTGTGCGGACTGATGATATATAACTTCACTGCGCCGCATAATATGTACAGCGTCTCTGTCAAGTTATTATAACTCTATGAATACCAGTGCAAGAATTCAATAGTCAAGATGAAGCACGTCAAGTGTTCAGGAACACCTTACGAGGTAAGACTGAGACACACCACAGCCAAATGCTTCTGCTGACCAATATCTTCTAGATTGGCCACCAACACGGTCAGACTGCCAAAACCGAGGTCCACGGCAGCATTGCGTTTTACGAAGCCTTCTTCAAGGAAAGGACAAATCTATCATGGCCGCAAGTGCGTGATGTATCACGCGCATTTCTCCCCTTCCTGGACTCAACGTACCCGGAATATGTCGAGGAAATGAAAGGCGTGGCCGATGGAGCTGGGACGGACCTTGATTCAATTGTCGCGCTCAATGTTCGCACCGAGATTGCATATGGAATGTTGAGTGACGGCTGTACTGCTTTGACCTGGAAAACGTCAGATCAGAGCTTCATCGCCCAGAACTGGGACTGGCGTATTGAGCAGACTCCAAATATTATATCACTGGCCATACAGCAGCCTTCGAAGCCAACGATAAACATGATGACTGAAGGCGGCATCATCGGCAAGATTGGTCTCAACTCCGCCGGCGTCGGAGTCACATTGAACGCAATTTCAGCTCCTGGTGTCGCCTACAATAAGCTCCCGGTGCACCTGGCTCTGCGAACAGTTCTTAATAGTACTTCCCGCGAAGAAGCGACCAATGCTTTGCGAAAGACCGGCGTCGCAGCAGCGGGACACATTACCATCGCTGATGCAGCAACAGGTGCTGTTGGCTTTGAGTGCACTGCTTCAGATATTGTGGAGATGCCCATGGACCAGAACGGTACATGTACTCACTCAAATCACCTTGTCAAACAGCACAAAGTCCAAGAAAATGGAATCCTCACTGACTCTCCGTTCCGCCTGGACCGGATCCAGGAGCTGATCAGAGGCACGGAGAAACCAACACTGCAAAATTTGACTGAAATGTTGAAGGATGAAAAGAATTATCCAGCCGCCATTTGTCGAGCTGTCGGTGAAAAGAGTTCGATACAATCCTTGTTCTCGATAGTCATGGATCTCAAGCATGGTGTTGCGAGGGTCAAAATTGGTCGACCAATTGAAGACGGAGAAGTGTTCGAATTGAAACCGTAGATGGCTTCGCCTTTTAGGCATTTTGATTGTGCTGCATTGGAAGATATCCCGACTCGACTTGATGCCGGGTGTGATTGTTTTCACCCTTCCTCTACCTTATGTACAATTCGCAACCTGAAGTAGTCATGACCCATAACCGTCTAATGCGCTTCCTTGCCGGAGATCTTGTTTGCTTTGTCTTCTTGCTCAATCTGTTGCAAAAACTCCCTGTCAAGGTGTCAGACATACCGATTGAGGTTAATCATGTTTGTTCTTACTGAATAAACTTCTCCTCATCCTTGCTGCCAGCATTGATGGGGGGTGTCGACTTCGAGGCCGCTCCGGGGCCTTTCATTCTGAAGTATAACCAAGGTCCTCCGAAGGTTGTGGCGAGAGTAGCCATCGCCAGCTACGTCTTGTTAGCCTTCAACATCCTTCTTCCCGGAAGGTTCGACCACAACGTGTGTCGCAGGTCTCAATCTCATCAACGTACCCAGTGTGAAGGGACCTGGCGCCCTGCGATATTGTACATAGCAACCATCTTGACGGTTTCGAAGAGGAGGGTGGGAAGACTGTCCGGTTGTTGGTTGTTGCGAATTGCCAGCGTCTTGAAATTCAGACTGCGATTTCCATTGCCGCAGCTCCTAGTTCCACGAAGCTGCACGTGATAGCACGGCGGATCATACCTCCAGGGTAATGCAATTTTCTGGAGCATTAGTGCAGCTATGGCAAAGCTAGTTATTTCCCGGGGAGACTTGGGGCCTTCCGTCATATGGCGCTCATACTTCTATGGCCTCCGAGGCTCGCCGCGTTCTGGAGGCTCCAAGCTGCAATTACTTTGTAAACCTTGCGCCTTGCAGGCTGCAAATGCCGCACTCAGATAAAAGTAAGTGATTTTTCCAGAGTCCACAGAGCAGCATCAGCAAGTCCTTCACCATCTTTCCCTCTCCTTGTTATCAACATGGCCGGCAAGAACCCGAACCACGATGAAAAGAACGGCATCCGCCCCAACGCCGCTTTCCCACGAGAACCCCTACCGAAAGACCTCCAGAAGATCATAGACAAGCAAGATGACTGGATGGACGAACTATACGAGGGTGCCACGCCCGATACAACCGACACCAGCGTGCGATACGCCGCCTACGCCAACCGCCTCCGCACTATCATGCTGAGCGCACACCGATATGTAGCATATACGTCAGACATTGGCGAGTCGTTTCGACCCATCGCACATCCGTGGCTGGTCCGGAGCGCTTATGGCATATCGTGGGCGTACATCCTGGGAGACGTCGGGAACGAAGGCTGGAGAGCGTACAAACGCAACCAGAAACTACTGCACCCGGAGGGCGAAGAATACCGTGACGCCAGTGGTAAAGCAACCACCGTCACGACCGCACCAGGCGCCGATGTGCAACCCAAGAGGCCTGTTCACATTCCTGCCATCGAAGACTACAGGAGTGTCATGGCACAAAGAGCGGTGTTCCAAAGCCTTGCGTCCATGGGGTTGCCGGCATTCACCATCCACAGCATTGTCAAGTACTCAGGCAAGGCATTGCGAACGGCCAGCAACTCGACGATACGGACATGGGGCCCGATTGGGGTAAGCTCACCTGAATCTGACCTTTTTAACATCGTCGAAGCTAACATGGATGTAGCTCGGTCTAGCAGCTGTTCCGGCGTTACCATACCTGTTCGACAAACCGGTAGAAGAGGCTGTTGAGTGGACTTTCTACCAGGTGTTCCGTGCTGTCGGTGGAGAGAGTGCCGTCGGAGACCGTCACTCGGTGGGCAGACAAGACAAGATCAAGGCCGAAGTAAAAGCTCTGAAAGAGAAGAAGGAGTTATGATGCTTTTCACGACACTAGAACTGGCGCATGCACATTATGATATGTCATCCTCTCTGCACGACTACTGTACATAATACCAGGCGCTTCTCACTTCCTATGCTGATACCGCATATGTCAGATCTCGATTCTCGAAACTTGCGAAATGTGATCCCACTGTACCTTGCAATGCTGGCAGCTTCTTGCAAAGTTGACCGATGGCATGCTCATCGCGATTTTTGAAACCGCAAATATCCCTTGCACCGTGTGCGTACACATCCCCGTGCAAGGCTATGGCTCGGGAGTACAATCTAAGAACTATTCTGGTCACGTTCCAACCTCTGCTTCACTTAGCACGGTGGACATTTTCAGCTTTCAATGGCATGTCCACAGTTGCGCCCAGCTTGGTGAGAAAATAGACCTCTGCGACGATCGACTGTTGCAGCACCACGACTGACTGGCCCTTCTCTTCGGCCACCTCGTGCCTGAGGACCACGACCACCTTGTCCCGAACCACGACTAGATAAAGACATAACACGCAGAGAAGACGTTAACGATACTCCATGGTGACTCGCGATGTTTGTTCAATCGTGTATTCGGCGTACGTAAGCTATACACGATAAAAATACCGTTGTCTCGCAGCCCAAAACGCACGTTCCTATCCTTTCATGATAGGACTAGTGTCTCTGTATCATAGTTAGTTGAGCCCACCAGTCATATACTAAGCATACCTGAACATACCTCCTGGAGTTCAAGATAACTGGCCGCAGCCCCAAAAGGCGCCTGGGCGGCGAGAAGGACGACAGCACGTGCACCACGTCGTATATCTATAGTTCTGTTAGCACGATATAGTGTAGACACACAAGCCAGCTCAACTCACTGAAGGGAGCTGGAGCGACATATGGAGGCGGAGCAACAAGAGCTGGAGCGATATTGGGAGCCGGAGCGACGGAATGGCCTTTATATATGTTAGCGTATGTCGGTAATATTGGATAGATAAAAGTGACTTACCGACGGATCCTGCTGTCCGAGGACAGCTCTCGCAAGCAAATCGATCTATAGTCTGTTAGCGGATAAGTGTATATCATAGGCAGTCATGGCGATATACGGCGTCGGAACGCGCAGCACGACGACTGGCCTCGTACTAGAAAGTGTTAGTAAAAGTAGATATTGATCGGAGGTACATACGGCGCGGTTGTTGTTTGGCTTCTATATGCTTTGTTAGTGTATACGTTTAAGAAGGAGAGGTTTCAATATGACTTACGTTGACTCGATAGTTATAACGAGGCTAAATGATTAGTTAGCCTCGATCCTTTGAAGTAGGAGTAACTTAGAAAGATAGGCATTCTGGAGGAACATGGGCATCATTGCTGGCAGGATGGACAGAGCGAAGTGAAGAGTGGTGCACGCGAGATAGCAGTGCGAGACAACATGGTAATTGCAAAGACGTGCCATTGTGTGTGGTTCAGAGACACGAATAGAGGAAAGAGAGACAAGAGACAAAAGCTTACCTCGCTGCGCGAATATCAGTCTGTAGCGAGGAAGCTCCTCATGTCTGATTTAGTGGTTATAGCATTCGCCATGTCGATGACCCGATCATTGTTGCTGTCGTCGTGCCCAACCACTTCTGGACGATGGAGCATCAGTAGAGCGGGCAAAAGTAGGACAGGTCGACAGCAACACTGACAGGAAGGAGCGTAGCCGTCAAGGCAACATCGATGTGTACCGTCAAGGCAATCGTGAGGAGTGGTCGTCAAGATAGTGCAACCTGATCAATATCTGACTGCATAACGCGAGTCATGTTGTCTTAGATGGTGAATGTTGCTACTGACTCGATAATCAGCCTCGCCAGGTACCGACATCGGCTTTCTCCGGTGCGTCATTAAACCGAATTGAAGTGGTGGACTTGATTATGGTTTATGACCTTCCAACAATCGAGAGACAGCACATACAACCACATTGAACGACATTGGCCGTTCCGTGGCCTCGCCGTTAATCACCGAACCACCACAGTCACTACCACTGTTCATCCCATATTGACAAGTGTACTTCAATGCTCTCCACGCGTAAAGCTGCCTTTCCTTTATCATGCCTACCATTGAGCCCGAACGCGCCAACGAGGCGTCCTCTCAGACGGTAGCAACACCTCCTGCAATTACCTTGGGACAAACTCAGCTGCCTCTTCCTTCAGCCGTTCGAGATTCGCCGTTGAATCCCGACAAAGTGTCGCAATGGAATACCACAAACATTGGAAAGAGACTGGGCGCGGACTTGACCTCTGCAGCGAGCGCAGCAGGTTTGGTCGCGCCGGTAATTTGTGTACTAGATCGGTATGTGGTCCAAAAGAATACATGCCGGCAAGGATAGCGGCATGGCAGTAGGGTGCTCCATTCGCTCAACCGCAGACTTTCTGAAGAATCCTTATCGATTTCCAATGACTGGAGAGTACTAATCAGCAATAGCTCCATAGTGGAAAAGGCATCGAAAGGAACTTCACTCTCTTCCTGTCTTGTTCGCGCTCTACGTCCAGCAATCACTAGCCCTCATACTTTCCTCATTTCCAGACCGTTTCTCCTTATCTTTGGCCTGTACTCTTGTACCTACATTGCAGCCAACACTGTTGACACACTCATGTCAACACTGTACTCCAAACCAGCATCCACTGTATCATCCGGAGCTACAAAGTTCTTGGCCACCTCTTCTGTGAACATGAGCGGATCCATCTACAAGGACTCTAACTTCGCTCGAATGTTCGGCGCCAAGTCTGCAGGCCCTGCCGCCGTTGTGCCGAAGCTTTCCTACGCTTTGTTTGCTATGCGAGACAGCATGACCATCTTCGCCTCTTTCAATCTACCCTCGATCATCGCACCTCAGCTTGCACATCTTCCTCCAGCGGTGAAATCGAGGTTCTCAAGGATACTCAGCACGGAATCTGGACGGGCGAATACAGCACAATTTCTGGCACCAGCGGGCATCCAATTGCTTTCGACACCTCTTCATCTCCTCGGCTTAGATTTGTACAACAGACAAGGGCGTATGGGCTTGGTTGACCGGATTCCTAGAATCCTTAGAGACTGGGGAGTCAGTTCCTTGGCTAGGATGGGCAGAATCATTGTAAGTCATTGCTCTTTTGTCATTGGTATGTAGTGCATTCTGACTGACATGCTCGTCTACAGCCTGCTTTCGGAGTTGGCGGCGTTGTTAATGCCAACGTGCGCAAAAGACTTATGACACAGATTGAGGCGGCTTGAGTCTGTAGATGCACCTTTGAAAAACGACAATAGAGTTCCTATCGAAGAGATGGGTAAAATCGTCGGCAACTTTTCGCTGGACTCTAATTGCTTGTGTTGGAAATCACCGGATCGTAATGTATAGCAAGGCGTTTCGGCAGGCTTTCAAGCGGTTGTACATACAGATACCACATGCAAGAGCAGGCATGTACATATTCATTGCCATTTGTCAAATGTCACCAACATCAGCAATGCAACCTGCCCTTGAGTAAATGTAATCCAACCGCCCTCCTCCAACTCTCATCCCACCAGCCCACAGGGAAAAAGCTGTTTGCAAACCACGTCTTCCACGCCCCAGTCCCCCTCCACACCTCCGTCGGTGGATTGTTCCAATGTCGCACAATATCCCCTACAACATCCCTAGCCCACTTTTCGGGGTCTTCACGATGCGGGAAAGCATTGCGCATCGCACTCTCTGTCTCGTCCTTGACGGGCAAGTATATCGACGTTGAGGGCAGACTGGCGTTGCCAGCCTGATGATTCGCATGGAATTTGGAGTGGACGCAACCTGTCTTGAGGTCCACGACGCGCACGTTGAACGGCCCCAGCTCGATGCGCATGTGTGTGCTGAACATAGCGGCCGCGGCCTTGGAAGCGTTGTACACTGAGTTATGTGGCGTGGGCTCGACGCTTGATATGGATGTGTTGTTTATGATTAGGCTTGGCCTCGAAGAGCTCGACTTCGCGTCTGGCGCAGCGCTGGGGTGCTTGGCCGCTTGCAGCAGCAGCGGAAGGAAAGCTTGTGTGACGCTGATGTAGGACCAGACGTTCAGGTCGAATAGGGCTTTTGCCTCCTGGACCGAAATGTCGGAGATGGGCATGTTATATCCTTCACACAGCATAAGTTAGTATCCAGTCAAATCTCGTATCCTGTGCATGACCCATGCTTAACCTAGGTCATGCGGTGTTTTGACTCGGCTTGACAATGCTGCCATACAAGGACGAACATGCGCAAAAGGTAGTGAAAATAACGTACCGCCACCAGCATTGTTGACCAAGCAATCCAAAGCCCCGTCAGTCAACTTGCTGACTTCCTCAACACATTCGCGTGTCGAATCTTCGTCGCAGACATCGAGCTTCAAACATTCAATTCCCAGATTCTCTAGTCCAGACATTCGCGAGGTGTCTCTCGCCGTAGCAAAGACGCGGAGTCCAGCGTTGTGAAAAGCCACCGCGAGAGCATACCCTAGGCCATTCTGTGAGCAGCCTGTGATGAGGACACCGCGGCGCTGATCTTTCGCTGTCGACATTGCTTCTGAGATATGTTTCCCCACAAGATACTCTTAATGGTGTAGGATGTTGTTGTCGTCGTCGCCGGAAAAAACTATTCAGATATTCCATCCTAATTAGGAAGGTCATTAACCAGCGGTAACCATTCGAGGTCGTAGCCTCGAGAACATATGGTAGGCAAATCTTTGGAGAAGAGCAACACCTAAACTACAGATGAGAGGTGACTACCAGGTAACATTCTCGAAAACGCTATGACTACAATCCTTATGCTCCCATACGCCATAACGTCAATCATGTCAATCGTCTGTGATTCGTATGCCTCTCGCCATCACTATAACACATAATCTCATCTCGAGCTCTCCGTACTAAAGACCCCGGGTCGTTGACCAGTCATCACAATCCTCTTTCTAGGTCCTGACACCTGGGCGTCATCAATTCCATTCTGCTTTTGCGCTTGTGCACCCATTCCTTCAGCAATAAAGCCGATCGAATACGCTCCACCACATAGTGCTGCGATTGTAAGGACAGTCCGTCTGACTCCGCGTGTAATCCTCTTCCAAAGACTGTTTTCCGTTCCAGCCGGACCACTTGCTTCGCTTCGCGCATATGAATATCCGTCGTTGTCACCACCAGATGATGATGCTGCACTGTGGCGAAGAGTGCCAGAGAAAACGCTTTCCTGTCTTCTCACCTTCGGCGGATTGTCATAAGACGTGGATGGCCGAGACGTTGGTACGGCAGCTGCTGCTGGTTCCTCGATCGGTTCGACCTTTGCAGGAATCTGATTCAGTACTGCAGCCGTTTCATGGTCCCCTTCACTATGAGTAATGTCGGTATTGGCCTGCGGAGTTGCAAAAGATACGACAGGATTCGCAGTACTGGTAGCAGATCGTAAGCCAGGTAAAGGCTCTGGTTGCTTTTTCTTGAAGATCAGCATGTCTTCACTACCGTTGAAGAGCGAGTACCCCGCTCTCTTGAGCGTGGCAAAGTGCTTGAGAAACTCTGGCGCATGGTTAAGCCTCGATAAGATGCCCACTGCATCGGCGGACTTGCTCGCCTGTTTGGCAGGCTCATTCATTGGTGAGATCTCGACTTTGCCTGCCGCCGAATCGTAAGCCAAGATAACGTAGGCCGAATCGAACTTCTTCGTCCTCAAGCTTTCAATCGAAGGCGGCTGTTCATCATTCCATTCTGGGGATCCATCAGGTGTGAACACCGGTTCTGGTACAGTTTTCTCTGTACCCTCTTTGATGGGTTCCCGGATTGAAGCTTCTTTACCTCCTCTCTCGTTGACTATGCCCTTGTCAGTAGCTTTGGCCGTTCTAGTGGGGACCGCTGAAGAATCCTCTGCTCTTAGGTCAATTCTTTTCTTGCCAAAGTTCGAACAAGCCGCGTTTGGAGCATTCCACACAGTCTCTGGTCTTCCAGATTCTATGGCTCGAATCGCTTGCTTTACCTCATGGAGCTCTCTCCTGACCTCCTTAGACCCGTCGAGTACAGCTCCCAAGCTTGTTGATGATGCCTGATAACGAGCTCGAATTGCTTCAAGTTCAATATGGGATCCAAAGATTGCCTTGCAAATCTGCTTCGCATTGTCCACCAACTCTGCAAACTTGGGCTCAAACTCACTGACGTGCTTGTCAATCACAAGGTTCGTCGTGACACCAGGTTTGACGCTGGCAGTGAGTAGAGGATGTGGCTTGTTGCTAGGAGCATCGATAGGAGCTCGGGAGGGCGATGTGCTTTCAGTGGCGGCAGCGCCATTGACCGACTGGCGATGATTGACGTCGATCGGCCCATACTCGCTCTCGTACACCATTTGGATATCTTGGGAGAGTTTTGAAAGTTGAGCATTGGTCTTCTCGGACTGCTTCTTTGCTATATCTGTGGCTTCTTTCAATGCTGCAATTCGTAACTCTCGTTGTTCCTCGGCTTTCACGACCTCTGGCGAAGGAGTGAACGGCTTCGATCTTGAGATCGGTGCTTTAGTTTTATAGATGGAAGCCACTTTGCTTAGCGACTCATCTTTGAAGACGAGTTTTTCGGTCAGGCCGTTATTGGGTCGAAGGTATTTTTTATAGTTGCTGTTGAATGCTTCCATGGACTTCATTGTCTTCGCGACTATACCGTTGGGATATTCACGGACGTGGTCCCAAACGGTGTTGAGACCTTGGGTCAGTTTGCTGGGCATTGAGGGGGTACTTGTGCCGGTGAGCTCAGTCTTTTCGTTCTCTCGTGCCACGAAATCTGCTTCAAGCTTCTCTCTGGCATCCTTCTTTATGCTATCTTTCTCCTGTTTTGTAAGTCTCGCAGATCTTGTGGCTGCGCGTACATCGCTGGCCCTTAGGAGATCAAGGTCCTCCTCAGTTGTGGAGATAGGCGATGTGAAGACCTTTGCTTCTTGCGGGTGCGGTTTTTTCTCTGCCGCCGAGTTCTTGGTGTTGCTGCGACGGTCGAGGGATGTTTCCAGTCTGAACGAAGCATCTGCTGACTCAGTGCTTGGTTTCGCCTGTATTCGATCAAGCGCAGGCTCGAGCCTGTTGGTGGATGTTTCAAGGGAGATTTCCTGAGACATATGATCTCTACATCTCGGGTTTTGATACGTATCAGTCACAGCTTGGAATCCAGCATACTTCTTGACTGGGATATTGCCATCATTCTTGGGTTGCGAATTGTCAGCATCATCATTGTGAGACCGGAAACCTTCCTTCACCAGCCAGTTTTGTTTTCCCGGGTCTGTCATTTTGCTGTCTGTGCTTCGTCCTTCGTACGTAGTGCCTGAGAACAGTGGAGTAGTATCGTCGAACTCGGGGAAGTCACGAGTTCTCCTTGTAGGAACGTCCTTTTTGACATCTTCATCTGCTGTCTGCTGCAGATTGCTCTCGGTGAATTGAGCTGTGGTATCGATGCTATTCCCCTTGACTCTAGCCATGAGATCACGGAACTCTCGTCTGGTAGAGCTGTCGAATCGTCTACCGGAGGCAGTTGGCGTCGTCTTCTCCTCCGTTTTTCCAGCGGTTTTCTCTGGTGCGCGGTATCCGTAGACCTTATGAGGCTTATACGTCTTGACCGGGATATCAACACCGTGTTCCGAAAATAACGATTCCAGAAATGGCTTTTTCGTTTCATCTACGGCTTTGGGCTTCCTGGTCTGGGGTGACTCCACAGGCTTTCTTGCTTCCCTAACCACGTCAGGTTTTTTGACGGGTACCTTTCTCATGGAGATCAGGTCAAACTCATTGTCTTCTGCCGAGAGAGAGTCCACAGGCCTTGTGTCAGTATTAGCTGCAAATGATGTGGTATGGGCCGTAGGTGCAGTCTGAATGTTCTCGGATCGACCTGACGTCTTGGTAGTGTCCGGACTATCATAAACGTAAGTGCTCGACGGCTGGCTCTGCTGCAGCGGCTCCGGTTTGGTAGATCCCTGACCGTTATATGCTTCTTGTACATTAGAGCTGGAGGCCCAGAGGGATGTCCAGGAGCCGTGGTCATCATCGCTTGAAGGCCGATTCCTGAAGCGTCTACCGAACAGGGCGCTGTAGGGATCTTCAGCAATGGCGCGATCGACAGCTGCCTTGAACGATTCAAAGTCTTGCCGCACTGAGTTACCGAGCCCATTGTACCCAGCACGTTCATCTTGACCTGCTTCCTCTTTTGGGTCTGTTTCTGAGGACGATGGCTTGTAATCACAGTACCTAGTTCTCCAGTATCGGCCTGAGGGACGCCAGGGCCAAAGGGGGCTATCCTCTCTCTCCCACAGAGCCTTTCGCCTTAGTGATTTTGAATATCTGGATCTCATGATCTTTTCATGTCTTCGCAGCCGTTCTTCAAGATTCTCATCAGAAGAGGATTCGCCCGAATGTCGACTCCACCACCACAGGGTCCTAGTCTGAAGGGTGGAAAAGCGATTGGCTCGATGTATGGTAGTTCGTAAAGACACGGACCCTTTACCAGGCATATTGCCCAAGCCACGGGTCGACACTGATGGTACTGGCATCTTGACGATATGCGTATCACGAAGAGCAGTTGCCCTACGGACTGTCCTTCGAAGAGGGAGTGACAAGCGGTCAAGCAACCACGAGGTGGGACAGTCGCACGGGAAGGCGCCGTTGTTGGAGATATAGGATGGATGGATGCTTAGAATCGAGTTCGGGCTGGCGGTGTCATGGGCAGGGATGAGGTAGGCTGTCGTAGTGTGTACGGAGATGGGAGACAGGCGGAATGAGATACGCTGCAGGTTGCAAAGGGTTGTCGTCAGCAGGGAGGTTTCTATGCACCCGAAGGGTGCATGTTAGTTAATTACACGGATGATGTTTGAAGTCCAAAGATGAGAAGAGGTCGATGATCCTAATAGCAAGCACGTAAGTGCTAGCAATGGATGACCAATTGAACTGGGTCAGGCTGCCAGTCGGTGTATGACAACGGGATGCGACAAGGAGGGGTAGATAACAGATAAGCCATCAATGCGGAGAAATCGCGACGCGTCTTCAATCAAGATGCCCACAGTGATGCTTATCCAGAATAAAAGGCGACTTATAAAGTCACAGTTCAACCCACAAAACCCTTCGACACCAAGCTATGCATGTAAGCAGGCCTCAAATCGTTTGACGCAGGGCCTTATAGTACAGAATGGTTGAATTTCTCTCATCGCGCAAACATCTCAATCATCGGCCCTTTTCTTCGTCAAGGTGTCTACGACCCGCCCATAGAACTTGGCCGCATTTTGTCGTGCAAAGGTGATATCTTCAGTCAAATAACTCGGCATGAGTGCTATCATGTCGCGATCGCGGTTGCTATCCAGCAGGGGCGTGTAGAGGAACTCTGTTTCTTCAAAGCTAGTATTCCTCATTTCTTCATGATCGACAAAGAGCTTGAAATGTAATGCTATAGCACCGTTAGTCGAACATTGTTTCAAGCAGAAATTATCTGTGACTTACTGCCGTTCCGTCCGGTCTGAATGCAATCGTACGTATCGCCTTCCTCGGTTCTCTTGACACTGCGAATGATGAGGCCTGTCAAGTCGCTGTACAGCTCCTCCTTCATCTGCGCATACTGTGCTGCTTGGGCCGCTTCAGAACTCCCAATCATTGCTTGCCGTTGCGTATTCGGTTTGATGGCGCTTGCTGGTTGCTTCGAGGCCGCTGGCTCCACAGAGGGCGCTCTTGCAGCTGCCAGTTTCGCTTGTAGGGCCTTGATCTCGTTCTGAGCTACCGCCAGAGACTTCTCGAGCTCTGATGTAGTATCACGCATCCGGTTCATATCCACTTCTTGAGTTTGTACATGTTTCTTCAGCTTCCGAGCTTCTTGGGCAATAGGCGTTTGGGTAGCCAACTCCTTTCTGAGGGATGCTATCAGATCATTAGAGGCTTGCATCGTCACATCGCACTGTTTGCGGAGCTTGTCCATATTGGCATTCGCTTCATGGATGCCCACTTCCTTCAGATTGCGGTACTTCAGGTCGACATTCTCGAACTTGCGAGTGACGTCTCCCAATTTGCGTCGCAGATTCGGGTCTCCTCTTTCCGCGTCTGATGCGCTTCCTGCGCGACGCCTGTATTCCTGTCTCACACGAGAAGGATCTCTAGCTGCGATCTTTGGTTTCGCAATTGGCTCTTCAAGCGCAATTTCAGAAGTTTCTTCGTTGTCAATGGCCGTGTCCTCGTGGCTTTCCGTTCTTGGGTGCTCGATTCCTCGTGGAGGATTAGCTTTCGAGACACCGGTACCTTTCTTTGAAGTTCTCGGCTCGAGATCCTGCTCATTTGTGGAATGTTTATCTCGCGCCCTGGGATTGTCTTGAGCACCATGCATATCCTCATCTACCGAAGCCGGCTTTTGTGTGGCGATGGTCTTCTTGTCTACTTTGGCTTTTCCCGTAGTGCGCGCACGCTTCTTCGGCCTCGTCTCTGCTAACGGCTCGGTGGGCCCGAGGCCCTGCGCAACCTCGTTGTTGTTGTTAGCATTCGAGGCGTTGTCATGGCTCTCTGGCGCAGTGCGCTTTGCGCCGGCGGTGGATTTCGAGGAACTGTTTGTGTTGTGCGAGGCGACTGGCTTCTGCGCTTTCGATTTCGACTTTGCAGGCATTGTGACTTTCTGTCGCTTCCTGCCTTTCTTTGCCTGAGCGGCTTTGGGAGCCGTCGCGTCGGAAGCGGAAGAAAGTAGGGAATTCTCGTCAATGATATTGGTTGTTTCCTCCATGTCGGAATCGAGTAAATCCGCGATTCCCTTCATCCTTGATGTGAGTAATGTGTGCAGCTGTGGGCTCCGGAGTTGTGGTTATTGATGGTCGGTGAATGAGACTAATTGGTTCGTGATCCGCGAATGTAAACAAAGGTCCAGCCTCGGTGACGCGGGACGATCCACTGCCAAGACTCTACAGTCATGTGATTTAAACACCCACACCCCCACCTCATACCTACATTATCAAGGATCCAAAAATTCTACCAACGTCTATCTCAACACCAAAATAACATGAACATGAACCTCACAGGGCAAAGGACTCGGTAAGGCTGAGTCTAGTACGGAAGCGCACTTCCACCGGCCATGTACCAGGTCCTGTCCCACAGTCAAGAACATTCTAGGTGGGTGCATTTTCCAGAAGACCTCATGGCCATCTGTCGGACACACTTTGGGTCGAGACGGGGGCTCTGAACAATGGATTTGGACGTTCACTCGCTTCCTCCGTCGATCCCCCACATAGGCAGGTTTACTCTGGCAGCGACAGCCTTCATATACCCACCCCATGGTGCGTCCCGACAATCGCCGTTCCTTCTCCACAACTGCCCTTCCTCTTACAGTACCACTCCCACGTTCCTCCTTACAAGAAGGAACTCACAGTCTTCACTCTTAAAACACATCTGAAAGCAATCACGGCCGGATTTTACCTTTCTACCATACTGTATCTAGCAAGGTCAATTCAATCCGCTCATCAAGATGTCTTCCCAACCCATCAAGGTGATTTACGGCACTGCAAACATTGGAAATGAAGAACGCTGGAAATCGAGTGATTACGTCAACGAGGCCTTCAAAATCCTACAGACGCACGATGTCAAGGATCTCGACACAGCTCAGCTCTTTGGGGGTTCGCAACAAAAGCTAGGCGAGCTTAAGGCAGGCGATAAGTTTAACATTGACACGAAATGGCTCAGTGGTTGGAAACCAGGATCGGGAAATAAGGACAACATCCTCAGCTCTGCCAAAGAGAGTATATCGAAATTAGGCGTTAAGCAGGTATGCTTTACTCTATAATGTAGAGGGTCTGTGGAGGATCCTCTAGCAAGATACTTTTCTCAAATCACCGAGATCATCTCCCTTAAGTATTCGGACTAACTTAGTCATCTAGGTCGATGTCTTTTACCTCCACGCTCCAGACTCGCAGACTGACCTTGAAGACACTTTAGCTGGTGTTAACGAGGTATATAAGCTAGGCCTATTCAAGCGCTTTGGTTTATCTAACTATCCGGTTGAGGATGTTCAAAAGGTCTACGATATCAGCAAGAAGAACGGGTACGTTCTGCCTAGCGTATATCAAGGAAACTATAACCCCGTCGCCCGTCTCCCGGATACTCTTCTACTTCCTACTCTCCGCAAACTCAATATGTCATTCTACGGCTATAGTCCTTTGGCCGGCGGATTCTTAACCAAGACCGCTGAGCAGATCAAAGAGGGCGCCGGACGATTCGGAGAGCAAAAGAATGGCGGTATGTACCGTCAAATGTACATGAAGGAGTCGTATTTGGCTGCGTTGGCGAAGTGGGAGGATATTGCAAGTGAGGAGGGCGTTTCCCGTGCCGAACTTGCATACCGCTGGGTCGCGTACAATTCGCCATTGAAGGATGGAGACGGGCTCATTATTGGCGCGAGCCGAACCGAACAGCTTGAGCAGACCCTCCAGGGAATCAAGAAGGGGAAATTGAGTGATAAGGCCGCCAAACGTATCGATGAGGTTTGGGAGGGAATCAAGCACGAGGCGCCCCTGGATAACTTCTCAAAATAGAGTGGGTGGGAGACTGTTTGACATCGTTGACTAGTCAATGGCTCCTGGCAATCGATCAGCCAATTCGGGCTGTGATCAAAACATGCCTCAGGTTGATTGATACATGAGCTGTGGAGTGCATGCATTGAGAGGAAAGGGGTCGACATTGGCTACCTGGAGCCCCCAGTCAGTGGCGGTCATGACAACGGTGGCCATGTTGGAGAATGTGTAGGACTTAGTTCGATGGAGTACCGGAAGAGACGACAGACGATGAACTGACACCTGGAATTCGACTTTGCAGGAACCGTACCGCCGAAGCTTTTCGGGTAGGTGCCTGCTCTCAAAGTCCAGCGAGGCGGACGCCACTCCTGAGAACGCCAACCTTGCTTGCCAATTCCGATACAGTGCATATGAATTCGTTGGTGGAGAGAACGCTCGTATTCAGTGGACTGATGGTAACATCCTCATAGCCTCGTTCGCGTTGCCATTTGGCCCGTTACAGCGTTGTTAATAGAGAACAACTAACGAGATCCATAGACTCTTGAAGAATCTCTTCCCCTTGGGTCCTTTAATATGCTGTACATGTTTAACCACGTAATCCCGGAATACTTCAGTTGTCACACTCGGAAGCATCAATGGCTTTCTTTTCTCGATCATACGTCCTGACTGAAAACCCTCGTCGTCGCTATTCTTTCCCATACTGCCAGTATCAAAGGCATGATAGAGAACTGGTGGGAGCTAGGCGTTGGTCTTCTTCTCGATTGGGCGCTGGGGCCTCCTGAGAATGGTGAAGCCGAATCGATCTCACCATCTTCGAAACCTGGGCCGCCGCATTCGTCCTCGACTGGCTCGCTGCTGGATACCTAATCCATGACAGTAAGGCCCTGTGATACAATGCCATTTTTTTCAGAGATGAACTCGACTCTCCTGGTCGCGTTCAGATATATCGTTCCTTATTGTCCATCGAGAGTCCTTCGCACACGATGATATAGCTTCAGCTCTTGACCGGTTTGGAAGTTACCAGTTGTATCGTGTACCCTTCCTGTCTTGCCGTCAAGGTGCTCGCTGTTGTAAATCTGCTTGACTTCCAGATTTGAACTTATGTCCTCTGAATACGCCTGTTAGATGGTGCCACTTTTCCTGGGAATATGGTTGGCAGCGGCACGTTCTGGGTCATACCGAGGATGAATAGTGGAACTTTTGGGGCTTTGATGGGTCCACGGGCGTCCAAAAAAATCGTTCTCCTTATGACAAAGTCAAGGTTTTTCCGTCAACAATTGTCTCCCGACAATCATTGGAGAGATGGCCGAGGTAAACATATCGACAAGATCTGCCCAGTTGACCATCGTTCTAACAATTCCTCCAGTTGGTTATGGCGTCAGGTTAAGGCTTCCAAGTCTTAGCACTTAAGAATCCAGCAATGGATTGACGTTTCCTGATGGGAGTTTCGTAAGCCTCACTTTCAACATCAATTGTGTACATCTGCTGACCGCATCTTTAGCCGCGTGGGTTCGAGTATGTGCTCTCCTGCAACAATCGACTGTCATCGTACTGACCATCAAAAGATCCCACTCTCTTCATCCTTGCTTCTTGAGCAATGTGTCTTTTTGGCCCAGCAGATCATTGAGGGTCAACTGTGGACCTATTTTTTTTCGCATTGACATGTGCCTGCTGGGACCAGGGCGAGAGCGGAGCAACTCAAACCGGATCTTGGCATCTGGGGCGGAAACCATCTAGCGATACGTACGGTATGCCTGCGCCAGTTTCCAGAGTGTTTGAGGATACTACCTTAGTATTTCGTCCATCGCAAACATTAAATGATACAATTGTTTGCGCACTGCTGTTGAACACATCAACATGGCTCCCGATAGAGGCGCAACTATCTGGTGGCACCGCTTGCTACAAGAGCTTGCCGTTACAGCCCCTCTGGTATGCGACTCCGGCTTTGCATCCTGATGACATCTAACGAGGACAGGCTCTTGGGGGATACTATCTAGTCAGATACATCTTGAAACAAATGAACTTCGATCCAGAGGCCGAACAGAAAGAGCAAAACAGATTACGGTCTGCGGCGATCCTGCGACGACTCGACCAACCCGAAACCGACATCCTCAGTTTGCCTTTAGACAGGCAGCGACCTTTGAAAGAACAACTGAACTTGACGAACTATGAACAAGTCATCCTACAAGATTTGGTCTTTCCGGAGGATATCCCTGTATCTTTCGACGACATTGGTGGCTTGACAGATATCATAGAAGAACTAAAGGAGTCTGTGATATATCCTCTCACGATACCCGAACTGTACTCGACATCATCCTCTCTACTCACAGCACCTTCGGGAGTACTGCTTTATGGCCAACCCGGCTGCGGGAAAACAATGCTTGCTAAAGCGCTGGCTCATGAAAGCGGCGCATGTTTCATCAACCTTCACATCTCTACACTGACCGAAAAATGGTTCGGCGACTCGAACAAACTCGTCAACGCCGTATTCTCTCTGGCTCGCAAATTGGAGCCAGCAATTGTTTTCATTGATGAGATTGATGCCGTGCTAGGGACGCGTCACAGCGGCGAGCATGAGGCGAGCGGGATGGTAAAGGCAGAATTCATGACACATTGGGATGGGTTGGCATCCGCAAGCTCATCCGGTCGACCTCAACGCATCTTAGTCCTTGGTGCCACCAATCGCATGCAGGACATTGATGATGCGATCTTACGGCGAATGCCCAAAAAGTTCCCCATATCTTTACCAAACGCCTCCCAGCGGTTAAAGATCCTCAAACTCATCCTCAGAGAGACCAAGGTGGACAAAGAGCAACTAGACATGGAGTATCTCTCCAGAGTGATGGCCGGAATGTCTGGGAGTGAGATCAAAGAAGCTTGTAGAGAAGCTGCGATGGCTCCCGTACGAGAGATGATTCAGCGTCAACGGGAGAGTGGGCAACGCATGGAAACCATGAAGCCTGGGGAAGTTCGCGGGCTTAGAACGTCGGACTTCTTTGCACGTACAATGGCATCGAAAGTACCTAAAGGTGCGATAGACGAGCAAGAGGGCCGAGAGTGGAGTACAGAACCATCGTCTCCTGGAGGGGACTCGGATATGATGGAGGAAGCAGTGGAAGAGATTAAGCAATAGTACTTGTGTATGAGATACCCGTCAAGAAATAGCCCACCGCTACGAACACCTGAAAACACCTGATACAAACGTCCGCAAAGGCTCGACTGATGTTTTATAACGCTTTCATACGTGCAATGACTGGACCTTGCGCGAATCGGGACTGGCTTTAGAGAAAGGGATAGGAAAATGCACATGGGCTGTGAGGGCAGTGATCATAAATACGAAGGCACGAAGAAACGAGTCCAGTGGGAAGGGTTAAAGACAAGGAATCCCAGCCGAAGTCATTTCAGAATTGCTGTGGTAGGC
The DNA here is from genome assembly GCA_000835395.1 of Exophiala sideris. Classification (NCBI taxonomy): domain Eukaryota; kingdom Fungi; phylum Ascomycota; class Eurotiomycetes; order Chaetothyriales; family Herpotrichiellaceae; genus Exophiala; species Exophiala sideris. The sequence goes on along the minus strand of KN846951.1, from coordinate 553,179 downwards.
GCTGGCTGCTGCTTAGGTTGCATGCACATGATGCCCCGGACTGACTTAGGATCCCACAAGTCTAATGAAGCTTAGGTGCATTAGGCCAACTCTCCAAGGACCAAAGACGCCTGGTGGTGGTTGCAAAGTGTGCAGTCTCAGCACGGCTAAGTAACCCTGGTCGCAGATCAAAACTCCCATCTGGTGATCCGCACCTCTGCCATTTCTACAGAGTTTCATTGTCGTCGCCGCCAACTTCTTCATTCCTCTGGCTTAGAGCATAATGCACCTTGGGCTCTGCCGAATCCAGCAACCAAGCCATTAACTGCCTTTCCATTTTAAAAGAAAGCGTTACTCGTTGCAATCATGCCCGATCCAAGCCCGCAATCCGAGGCGCAGTCTACGTCTACGCCATCTCAAGGGCAGGCTCCCAATGGGCAACCAGCAACGAAAAAGGCGCCGGACAATCAAACTCCAGGACATCCAAGCTTTCGAAGGTACCACATTCGTAAACTCATGCTACCCATTTTTCCCTGTCTAACACGATGAAATAGGCAGCGCGCATCTCGAGCCTGTGGTAAGCTCCCCATTTCCTTTTCGAATCCTCACGTTGTCGCAAAAGACGGATCATACGGAAGAGGTGGGATGAAACTTCTACGAAACGTAAAAGGTGCTTTCCGTTGTGCGAGTCCACGATGGTCGATTGTTCAATTGCGGACGACGTCGATTTATCTCGTTCGTTCGTCTGAAGGACGCGACAAACCGAGAACCTCGGTCCAAAATTACATGGCACTTGTCATCATCAAGACTCCAGCAAGCGATGTCCATTCCCAAAGAGAACGGAACCTTCCATTAAGAACCATGTCTATTTTTTTTGGGTCTGAATGCAGCAGCTAACATGTCACCCTTACAGAAACATGCCATGCTCGCAAGGTATGTCGACGCACTCGCCAGTGCCGCCATGAGGGCGGTCAAACTATCACAATTCTAACGTGGCCATCTGATAGGTGCGATGCGATGCGGCATCCCTTGGGTAAGGCGGGACCATGTGGTCGGATGGATGTGTAGGTCTAACGTCTGCAGGGTACCTTGCACGAATTGCGTGGCATTCTCAATCGAGTGCCGCATACCTGTCCCCAAAAGAAAGAGAGCCAGCACAGCTCGTGCCAAAGACGAAGAGAGGTAGGTCTACAGCTGCTCAATGCACTCTTCAAAATTCACCACAAGAACCTCCTCCCAGGCGCAGCAGGCTAACACACGCACATCAGTGAGGCCGGCGACTCTCAGCAGCCTCCTACGCCTACTGATCCCCGCCTCACACGCCCTTCACAACCAAGACCGACCGCTGGGTTTAACTCTCCAGATGGGATCCCTTCGACGCAGATTTCAGAGGCGCAAGCCGCCCAGCAAGCCGCGAACAACAGTACATATAACCAGTTTATGAAACCAAAATTTGCTCGTGCGCCTATCAAAGAAGCTGGCAGAGTCGCCTATCTTGGCGAATCCTCAAATCTGTCACTACTCGTTCATGACCGACATGGTACGACGGATGTGGTCCACTATCCGTTACCAGAGAACATCAGAGGCGCACGTGCACGTTTGACGGAGCCTGATCAGATGGAGATTGAGATTCTACAGCAGCGAGGTGCATTTTTGCTCCCGCCTCGAGCTTTGTGCGATGAGCTTGTCGATGCCTACTTTCGCTGGGTCCATCCCATTGTGCCAGTCATCAATAAAACTCGGTTCATGAAGAGGTATAAGGACACAAAGAACCCGCCGTCATTACTACTCCTTCAGGCCATTTTACTGGCTGGTTCCCGCGTCTGCACGAATCCTCAATTGATGGATGCCACTGGTTCCACCACGCCCGCAGCGATGACTTTTTACAAACGCGCAAAGGCACTATACGACGCCAACTATGAAGACGATCGAATCACTATCGTTCAAGCTTTAGTATTGATGGGCTGGTACTGGGAGGGCCCCGAAGGTAAGGGCCGGGAGTCGATAGAATTCGCCGACTATGCTAGGTCTAACATAGGTGCAGATGTGACGAAAAATGTCTTTTACTGGACCAGGGTCGCCATTGTGGTCGCTCAAGGTGCCGGGATGCATCGGAGGTGCGTGCATTTACAGCTTTGTGCAAGGGTGCTTGCTAACCGCATTCTCTAGTGTCGAAAGTTCGCAACTGAGCAGACAAGATAAAAGATTGTGGAAAAGGGTGTGGTGGTCTCTGTTCACAAGAGATCGCTCGGTTGCTGTCGCACTCGGCCGCCCCGTTTCGATCAACACCGATGATTCTGACGTCGAAATGATCACCGAAGAAGACTTCATCGAGGAAGATGGTGATCCAAACGGCGACTACCAACCCGACCCAGTCCACGTGCAGTTCTTTTTACAATATGTCAAGCTCTGCGAAATCATGGGCCTTGTGCTCTCTCAGCAGTATTCGGTCGCTTCCAAGGCTCGACGAACAAACGCCATTGATCTCACTCACAGCGATATGGCGTTAGCCGACTGGTTGCAGAATTGTCCTCGAGAAGTCTACTGGGAACGATCGCGCCATCATTTCTGGTCAGCTTTGCTGCATTCGAATTACTAGTGAGATTCCTCTTCGTTCCTTAGAGACCTTTTGTTGCTGACTTATCTAGCACCACTTTATGTTTGTTGCATCGAGCACACATGCCTCCGGCGACGGCAAGACCAAATGAATATGACAACGTAGATATGGCCTATCCTTCAAGAACCATAGCGTTCCAGGCTGCCGGCATGATCACGTCAATAATGGAGAACCTTCTTGCGCATGACCAAGTCAAGTATACTCCTGCGTTCATGTGAGTGAAATTTGTCCTGATGTGCGGCAAGCTTGCTTACATTTTGCAGTGTTTACAGCCTGTTCTCTGCACTCATTATGCACGTTTACCAGATGCGCTCTTCAGTGCCATCCGTTGTGGCTGCTAGCCAAGAGCGAATCAATGTATGTATGAATGCACTGAAAGAGGTGTCCAAAGTGTGGTTGGTTGCCAAAATGGTCCACACTCTCTTTGAGTCCATCCTGGGCAACAAGGTACTTGAGGAGAGACTTCAAAAAGCGACCGGCAAAAAGGCTCAACGAGCCAGAGCGAACCAAAATGCCGGGTTCCAAGGCCATTCAAATGGAAATATCAACGGCGGCGCCTCACAGTCTGGGCCATCGAATGCGCAAGTGTCGGCAGCAAATGCGACCAAGCGCAAATTTGATGAAATAGACTTGGGATTCAACGTTGGCGTTCCTGCTCCACAGATGTCGTACGAGCGATCAAGACCGCAGACACCCGCTGTTACACCATCTCGCGAACTTCCCCAACAGCAACAGCACAACTACTTGGGCTCGCCTCCCTTACGGGACGAACATAACCTACCAGCATCACGATCTCGTGGTCAATCTCGCATTCCATCCCGAGGTCCCACAAGAGCCAATTCACCCTTCAACGGATACTCCATTCCTGCAACTCCTCCGGACTTGTTCTTGGTAACACGCGATTCACCAAACATCTCACAGCAATTGTGGGAGAATTTCCAGCCCGATCAACTCTTCCCTGATGGCACCATTGGGGACGCTACAGGTTTCGCTAGTCCAGTCATGACTCATGCAGTCGATCCTCAGCTACAAATGTCAGCACAGGGCATGGGAGGTCAGCAGCTTCCACAGCTTGACATCTCAGGACAAGGACAAGCGCAAGTTTGGCCGCCTGGGATGCAAGGTATGATGGGTGCTGGAATGGAAATGCATGATAGCGACGGATGGTCGACAAGCTCTATCGGGAACGCACCTGTCGCACCCACTACCTTGAACGTGGAGGACTGGTTCCAATTCTTCGGAATCAATGGCGAGATGGCAGGGATGGGGATTGACGGGACATGATTCCAGAACCAACAGTCGCTGGCTTGATCTACCCTGATACGGCTGCATATGGTGCTTAATATATCAATATATGGTGGCCTGGCAATTCATTCCCAGTTCATGTCGTTCTCATTCATTGCTAATTAGAGGCGATCGCGCATATGCCGAGTTCGATAGTCGTGAACGAAGGCTGAACCGGTGCCAGGGGGTTTATTTCAGGTTCGCAAAAGGGCCTGAAGGGTAGCTGACAGCACGAGGGATATTTTGATGTGCACATGGGATTGTGCCACCTCAGCCTCAGAGACCAGCCTATCAGGCGTTCAATCCCGTCCTTTCAATGCCCATCTCGTTTTGGGACGCCTCGAAACTCGCGACTTATATTGTTGAATTTTTGGGGCTGCAACCAGCGGTGAGATTCGTGGCATTTGCCAATGGAAAGATGAATTGCAAAAGGAAGGGATATAATGAGGTGCCCGGCAGGAGTAACAAGAGTCTGTATCCATCATCATCAAAACAGCACCAGGCACATCACAAACTCGCAATACTCCCGACCGTGGTACTAGTCACTTGAAGCGGCTGTAAAATGTCTGGACCCAGTCCTCTGTATCCATATCACTTCAGAGTTGGTGAGGGCAAGCAGAAAGATGCGCTCAAGCCCCAAGAGGACAAGGTCATGAAGCAGCCAATCCAAAACAAGAAGAAGCATTGGTGGTATCGCAAACCAAAGACACACAACACTGGCGACAACCTCAGATACAGTGACAACGGGAACGAGACATCTTCGAACAGCCTCTCACGCACAAGCTCTTTATCAAATGCGTCCACCCAATGTGTTCACACTACATCATTGACAGAATTGAAGAAGGTGCTGGGTGCATGAGAACACCGAACAGGAGAAGGCCGAGCAGTTCGAGCGACCCAACCCACGGGCGACACGAGTACGACCAGAGCAATGGTGCATCGGCGCTTTGGTTCAGGGATATGCGAAGTGGTGAATGTTTTGCGACTTCTTCATACCCACGAATGTGTATTGGGATGGTGCACGACTTCATGGAAGGATGGCAAACCGGAGTAGAACAGAAGCAATGGCGTTTAATTGAAGTGCTTGGCTTGTTGCTCCTTAGCGGCGGCGTCGTCATCCCCCGCAAGTCGTCCAGGTGGCTGCTTCTCCTTAATAACTACTTTATCCACCACTGCACGCCTTTAAACTTAGCCGTGCTTCGCTGTCCCCAATCGTTATTGCAGTCACCTGCCTCCAAGGCTGTGGAACACCAAGCCGTTATCCTGTTATCCTCGACCCAACACTTCATCACACAGTCGACCTATTCCTGCTTACTAGCCTCTGACCTCAAGCATCCAATCGAAGACGACTACGATCGCCTTCATTCACTCCGTCCCGCCGCTCCTGACTGCCCCATGTCGTCAGTCTCCGATGTCTCGTGTTGGCAACCAGGCCAGCCATGAACAACAGTTCTCAGACCGGCCTGTACCAGTCTGCCAACAGTAGCTCATCTACCTTACGACCTCGCGGCGCTCGTCTCATCTCATATCTCGGTGATGACACGCTCGTGTCCAGGGACGACCCGGCTGTCGTTCGAACGCCCTCTTCCACCACCCCACCCCGTCTCTCCAGCAGAGGCGTCTCGCCCAACAAGAATACCATTGTCAACCGCTCCAAGTCTATAGATAAAGCTAGGAATGGCGGCTCAGACCACATACATACCAGATCCCCTTCGGAGACACAGAATCGCACCAGTGGAGGACAAGGCTTATGGGAGTCATGGTCCTCTTTCCAAGGCCTGGCCTCGACCCTGTTGGGAAACGAGACGTCAGGCTCTGCCAAGGACAAACTGAATGGTCCATTCAAGACGCCGGTTTGGTTGAAGCAGGACAAATCATATGGATCCAAGCCATCTGTCCCAAAATGGGGCCCCAAGTCTGAGCCTTTGACCGATGCTGCACAAGACGCTATCGAGAAGAGAAAGGCTCTCGTGGAAGCCAAGAAAAGAGAGGCGCTACTGCTGGTGGGTGCGTCAGAGAACCGCGATAGCCTGGGGAGATACAAGAGAAGGGATTCCGACGCAGCGGCTACAGCGATCGATGTTGGCGAAGACGCTCTTGTGTACTTGCATAAAGTTCAGAAAACGGATACCATGGCAGGGGTTGTCATCAAGTACAATTGTCAGGCTGAGCCTTTCCGAAAGATCAATCGGTTCTGGCCAAATGACAACATCCAGACCAGGACGCAGGTCTTGATTCCCCTGGAGGGTTCTACCATTAAGGGCAGGAAAGTGGACAGCCCCTATCTTACGAAAGATCTATTTGACCCTAGCGCCGACAACTATACCAGTAAGGCAACAACAGTTCCGGCTTCAGGAAACCGGACGACGTTAGCGAATGGCCCCGATCGCTCTCAGAATCACCTACCTTCCATCTCGTCAACACTCACTCGTGAGCCATTATCGCTGATCACCTCACTATCCGAAGACATCGATTTCAAGCACGATTCATGGGTCGTGCTTCCCAATTCTGACGACCCAGTCGAGATACTGCGCGTCCCTCGGCGTGCGCTAGGGTATTTTCCTCGAGCACGACGGAAATCGAACGTCACAGCTACCGATGCATCTGCAACATCCACCCCAAAGACGTCTTTCGACATGCTTCGTCATCCACCAAGCCACGCCGCCCAGATATCCGCGTCTCTCAACGCTTCACCGGTCCGCCGCCCCATCATCGGCCCACGGCTCAATTCAGGACGCCAGCGCTCCTCGAGTGTCACTGGTAATCATTTCGCTGAAGCCCTCCAAGGTCCTGGTGGCGTAGGTACGCTGCGTGGTCTGAGGACAGAAGCATCGCGTCCGGGTCCCGCAGACGACCCGCTTAACCGCAAGTTTGCGCAGTATCTCCCAGATTTCCTCCCACCGGAGGCAATACCGCGTACTGGATTCAGTCTCAGACCGACACCATGGGGGACGCCGCGTGTAAGTTCTGACTCCATACGCAGCACACGCTCGAACTCGAACAGCTCGAATTTGGGTGAAGTTGGTGGCGCGATCGAGGGGTGGGTGAAGAAGATGGCTGGCGTTAAGAGGGAACGGGGCGCTGCGATCGATAAGATGGGCGATCTGATCGAGTTGGAAACTAATATTGAGTCTGCCGATCAGAGTGCTACCAGGACGGAGGACGACACATCGATGTCTTCGGCCACGGAAGAAGCCCTGCTCAACGAGCGGTTCCCTATCCGAGGCAGAGTCAACAATGCCTACGCTTCGAATTCTGGTTCAGGCAAGGATAAAGGGGACTAGTTTTCTCAATTTATATGCGCAGTGTTTTTGGTTTTGCATTATAGGGTTTACTACCGCCGGTAGCTTGGAAGCGAAGGTCTGGCAACTCGGTTGGGCGTTGGGTCATATATAGGGAAGTCGCAATCCTTTGGCGGCAGAAGACAATGTCGTAAAGGGCAATTGACTAGAGTGCTGTAGAGAACACGAGTTTCCTCGCTGTCCCAGCCTGCCTGTGCGTTCTTACGGCATCCTGTATGTTCATTTATTCCATAAGAGCAGTAAACTCGACAGATCGGAGACGGTGCAACGAGGCAATGACTTCGCACCGTGTAGACCAGGGCAAGGCAAAGACCCAACAGTATAAGGAGTCAAAGGGGTATGGTACTAGACATTGGTGTTCAAGTTGTAGCCGACTTCAATGGTATCTAGTTCACAAGTACGGGTACTTCGTCCTACAGCTTTCCAGATGCTCGGCTTAGAGTGCGTTTCTTTTGCATGACATGTTTGATTGAAACTATATCCAACATTGCCAGGCCAGATTTTCGGCACAGAGCCTTGCTCTTCCTCTATCTGCCACCAAACGCTTGTGGTATAGGTTGGAAAAAGGCTTCAACCAACTCAAATCATCGGTTCCTCCCCAGAGTGCAATAAATAAAGTGGTACTAGAAAAAAGGAAAAAGAGGTACTATGTAGATAAAAAAAAAATGGCGGCTCTTCGTAGACGGGCATCTGGATGTTTTTCCATGTTACATCATCCCTGTACAAGATTCCTTTGCGTAAATCGCATCGCCTAAGGATCAGTTCCATCCTAAGCTGTTCTCAGCCATCACCGGCGGACTGATATATGTCCGTCCGGTGCGACCCGAATTGCCGCTGCGATCGCTGTTACGGGATGTTCGCCCACCAAAGCGGGTGCCGTAACTGCCTCGAGCGCCGGTGACCATTAGGTTGGACTGTTCTCCAGGTCGAGGGCCACGCGTTGATTGTGCGCTGCTCGACCTTTGGTGACCCGATTTCCTCTTCTTGTATCGACGGGCGACAAGGAACATGGCTGCACCGTAGACTGCAGCACCTGCGACAGCTCCCACTGCGATTCCGACAGACGAAGGCCGTACCGGAGAGTTAGAGCTTGTGCTCGAAGATCCTGGCGAACCGTCATTGGTCGTGCCAGTATCAGACGTGGTTGCTGCGCTGTTTGATGAACTGACTGGGGTACCACCAGCTGCCATGGAAGACCCAGGCAGGATGGGAATCGAAGGATCAATCATGCTCATCAAGGTGACTACTGACGGGTTGCCGTTGGTGTAAAGAGCTGAGTTAGGGTTCAGCAGGTTCAAGGACAACGTGTCGACCTGATCTGATGGGATGTATGCCATAGCAAGGGTAGTGATATACCCGAGCGTGTCCAGAGTATTATATGGCTGCAAGTACTGCATCACTACTTGGCTTGAGTCGTCGTCAAGGCCATGCGAGACACCAACAGGGAGGTATGAGAAGATTTGAGAGACCGCGGTTGTCGAGGAGACCACGAATGCATAATTGAGACCGTAAGTAAAGCCGATTTGGATCAAAGTAGAGTTCTCTGGTGCGTTCGGGACCCCGCCCTGAGGTTGAATAACCCGTGGCAGAGAAGTTGGAATAACAGCTGCACTTGATGTTGCCGTCGACTTTGAACTCGTGGGCTCGGTCGAGGTCGCAACCACAATGCTGGACTGCGGCGTGAAGACTGTTGCCGAATCGGTCCCAGTGGGTTTCACGGTGTTAGTGAGAGGTGCGGATGTGCTACTTCTAGTGTTCGTAGCAGTCGGCGTCGCTGTCGCAGTGCCGTTAGCCACTTCGGAAGACGTCACCAAGGGAGTTGCCGAGGGAATCTCAGACGAGCTAATCTGGCTGGTCTCGCTGGCTGTACTTGTTGGAGTAGCTTCGGAAGCTGCGCTTGTAGCATTTGCAGTTTGCGCAGTAGTCGATGCGGTCAATGTGGGAAGGCTTGTTGGTGCGGAGGAGGCAGAATTCGTGTCGGTGGCACTAACTGAAGCAGTGCCCGATGTCGAGGCAGAGTTCGTGTCGGTGGCGCTGACGGACGCAGTACCCGATGTCGAGGTCGGGATAGTTGACCCGGTGGCTGTTGAACCAGTGCCCGATGCTGAGATTGGCGTAGATGACCCAGTGGCTGTCGAACCAGACTGTGATGCGGTGTTGGAATCTGTAGAAGAATTGGTGTTTGAGTCGGTGCCAATGCTTGCAGAGCTTGTCGGTGTCGTGGTCGGTGTGATCGTCCCCGAGCCCGAAACTGTCGGTGTTGAAGTAACGGTACCAGGATCCGAGCTTGTGGGTGTCGAAGAGACTGGCCCAGTACCAGAGAATGAAACTGTCGAAGACGGGGATGAGTCTGTACCTGTGGCGCTCGCACTGACACTCGAGACGAAGCTGCTCAGAGCAGACGTCACATCGGAAGAGTCAGAAGATGTAGTAGGTGTGGCCGAAACCTGTGCCGATGTAATGACAGAGTTTGCTGAATTGACATCTGATGCGATTGAAGAGGCGACCGATGCGGCGGAAGACAAGGCCGAGGAGACGGACGCAACATCTGAGGCTGTGGAAGCTACTGACTCAAGCGAACTGGCCAAGGACAAGATGGATGTCGCAGCGTCGCTTGCAGATGAAAGCACAGAGCTTGCCGAGGCTGTGATCGACGCCAGAGAGGCCGTATCTGTGCTCGTGGGCGTAGAGGAATCAGTCGGGAAAGCAGAGATCGTCGGCGCAAAAGAGTCACTAGGAGGATCAGTGCTAGTTGGGGCTGAACTGTCACTGCTGAAGATTGAGCTTAGCCCGAGGGTGATACCATCATCATCCGACGAACTCGAACTCGAGTCGTCGGATGAGCTCGAAGTCGAAGTTGGCGGTGGAGTTATGGACGCTGCAGGGTCAGAGCTTGTCGGAAATGCAGTAATTGAGGGGACTGTTGAGCTGGGCGCTGGAGCAGATACTGGACCTGTGGCCGGATCAGACGACGGAGTCACACTCGCATCAGTGCTTGCCGGAGTGTCCGCCGAGCTGCTTGAAGCCGTGTCGGGCGTTGAAGAGGAACTTCCGAGTATAGAGGCGACTCCTGACAACTCACTTCCGACTGACGAAAGAAGACTTCCTACTCCCGAATCAGTTGAGCTTGAGCTGCTGATGTCGCTGCTTGTGTCCGTGGTCGTCGCGTTTGTGACTTGTCTCTTCACGGCCCTGGGAAAGTAGTATCTGGGTTTCAGGTCCGCCCGACGTGGATCTAATGCAGGAACAGCCTCGGCGAAGGAGACCGCCACCACCGCAGAGATCAGAGTAATAAACGAGATCTTCATGTTGTACTTGACGTATGAAGCGACAATTGCTGCTCAGATTGTCAGCGCAATTCTCACCAACCACACAAAACTGGCAACCTACTTCAAATGCTCTTGGTTTGAACGAGTGTATAGGGTGAGCGTCTTAATCAAAAGAGTGGCTAGGATCAATCGATCCTCGAAGTGATAGTCAGGATCGGTTCCTGACGGGTTTTGAAGGTATCGGTCGTAAACTGATCGACTCAGTCCGACTGAATAGTGCCAAAACCGAAACTGGCGAGCGACGGTTGCAAATTGGAGTCCGACTCTTTTGTTCTGTCTTTCACGGCTGGCAGCAGTCTTTCATGAAAGAACTCGAGTCATATAATCCAAGCGCTCTTTGACCTAAAATTACCCCAGGACTGTCCAACAAAGAAACCAGCTGTAATTTGTACGCTTCTTCCAATGGTTGGACCAGCCAAGCGATTGTGAAGACAAAGACGATTCCCAAATATGGACCGGTTTTCGTGCGTTGAGGGTCGCGGCAAGGGCGGTAAGGGGCTTTGGTAGGCTATTGATTTTCGACAGGATGTAAATGGTCGTAGATGAGGGAATAGATTCTCAAGGAGCGTGATCGATCGTGTCTAACAAAGGGCTGACCGTCGAAGATATAAAAGAGCGAACGCGAGCACTGCAATGGTGGGTGCTGGCAAGGAGGAACAGAGACGGTTCGAAGAAAACGAGCGCTGTGGCCGTCAAGGCGAGATTGACTAGTCGAGGGAGAAGATTATCGGTCGCAGAACGAGAGATAGCGACCACGGCGACGTTGACGGTGCATCGAGGCTCAATGGTGATGAGGACGTCGAAGGCGAAGTTGGGGTGTCGACGAGAGATGAACAGGTGAGAGCATGAACGAAAGCATTGGTACCAGAATTAGTCGGATGTCCGTTGGAAAGGGAGCAACTGGAGCATTGGATTGGCATGGGAGGAATGGGGCCTGCGCAGTTCCTGGTGCAGGTTCTAAGCTCTAACTAAGCGTGTGTTGGCGAGACAAGGCGTGCGAGATCTCCTGGAAGCGTGGCGCCTGACAAAGTATTTGGTTAGCCTGTTTCCGTACCGGATTACAGGTCTAAGCCTCTACGAGTAATGATCTGAGGCCCAAGGCTGGGCCCCGAGCACGCTGGAGACAAAGAGCCTGCCCGGAAAGAGTATGGTTAAATTACTGCCAAACGCTCAATTTACGTGACACGACCTGCCTTTTTAACCCTTGCACCTCTGTTGGGCTCTGGCCTTTTCCTGCTCCCAGCCAATTTCGCGCCCAATCTCGCTGAGAGGCTTGGAGCCTTTTGACGTTGCATGCCTAACAAGTGTCCAGCGTCTTCGCACCAGCAGAATCCAGTAGAGGGTACTTGAGTCTCAGGGTTGTCAAGGTCTGTCACTAGCAAGGCATGATTGATTGAGACCTTTGTTCTTACAGCGTTGGTGCGCCGAAACAATTGGTGCTTCTAGTTGGAACCAGGACTGGCACTGCAGAAAGAGCAGTTGACCGTCGGAGAGCACACTGCAACTCACATACCGTTCTCCAAGGTATTTTTGCCAAAAGCGCTGCAGGGACACACGCGGCCTGTGGTGGTACAGAGCCTCTCCGGGTCAAAGAAAGCATGGCAATTTCAGGGTCAAGGTCCAAGGGGCCAACAGGCGTGTCAGCAATACCGCCATCGGCTTGGATTGGCGAAACGGTTGCCCTCGAGTGGATAGATGAAAGTCTCCATTTGTCGCGCCAGGCCCAAATGAACGTGTTTACCGTCAAATACCAATGTCGCGCTATTATTATTGCACCGCAGCTGCTGTACGTCCGGAGCATATCCAGAGACCGCCGAGTTGACCGGTATAGGTATATATTGTATTGGGTCTGCATGAAGCTGAAATCCGGTTCCTGCACTCGACTGCACGACATGCTTCGTGTATGCGAGAACAAGAAGCATTCATACCCGATGAAGAACGTAGCATTATTGGCAACTGCTCAACCCTGCACTGGTAAGGATCGGGTCCTGCCAACCAAAGTGCCGGTGGTTTCATTCAGGGGTAAATGCCACTAAGGGACAGGGATCCCACCAAGCCATCCTCCTCACTTTGACGCGTTGAGATTTTCATGCCTTCGAGAACTTTGACGAGCCAAGGCTTTCTGGCGATCCGAGCATCGACATCGGGGATTTTTCTTGAACTCGACTCCTCCGGCAAGGATAACAAACAACGATGAATGATGCACCCTTTACGTTATGTGCATGCCATCATCGTTTCATATGATATTTGGTAGGCGCAATGAACTTGGGGTGGCGTGTGCTTCAGGAACTGTTGTCTTTGCACCAGCTATACCAGTTATAGTACACCAAGCCTTCTGGTACGCATGCGTGGTATGATACTACCTTATGGAGTGTGATGATTTTTGTGCCGATCGAGGTATTTTGACAGATGTGACTTGGGTCAAACATTCAACCTGTTGGCATGAGCAATACACGGCAAAGGCGTCATAAAGCAATCCTGATTGCGTCGTGCTGTTTCAGCATGATTACGCTCAAACAATCATGTTGCTGCTGTCTTCGTGACCGCTCGCGCAAAAATACGAGGTATATATCTCACCTTGGCTTACGCCGTTGTCCTTTGCTAGCCTTAAGCAGAAACTGGGATCGCTCTCTTGTAGACCTTCATGTTCCTTTCCAAAAGACATGCCGAGTATTTGTAGTCGAGAATTACGGGCAGGCCTGCACCAGAAGATTGAGCTGGCGAGACAGCCAAACTCAGTCCAGGTTCCTTTCATCCAGAGCGTAAGACTTCTTGACTGGGTAGATATTTCGCAGGCACTGCATCCCAATTCGAACACATGACTGATCATTTGCGAATATTCATCGTGGAGAGACCTTCTCTCAGCGGCTCATAAAATGCAATACGTTCTTCAGTCGTCGACAACATATTGTTCCCCAAACGAGTGTCACGTTAATCGTGTTGACCAGGCACGAATCGATAACGTGGTCAGAAGTCAGGAGTGCCCTGATATGGATGCGATAAAGAAAAGGACATCTTCTTCGAAACAGGCAAAATGAGCGATATCGGTAGTTGTAGAGTAGAGATGACTGTTCTATGTTCCTCGGTATGGAAAAAGATGTTCTAGCCGCGATCGCGTCATTGCTGGGGAGCTCCACAATTTGAAGGTCTCCTCCGAAAGAAGGCCATTCTCACTTCGCATCCCGCAATTCAGTTCTTTTCGTCTTGAGTAATACCTCTCGAGACAATCACAACGACATCTTTGGTGTACCACGAGTTCCCTCAACGGACACTCTGAGTACATATGTTCTTGAGCATACTAATATCTTCGCTCCAAGTCTTCGAGCTCATTCCCCCACCACCGTTCACCCGCCGCCACCATGTCTGAGTCAGGTTCTTCATCTACACCGCCCTTGAAGAACCCCAAGCTCAGCGCCATGAGCAAGGCTTTTGCCCAAGTCGATCTCGACGGCCACGATCTGCCACCCTCACCGGCACCTTCGAGCCCAAGAGGCAGCCGCAATTATGCACTTGCGACCCAATTGGTCTTCTCTGAAGGCAATGACCAGTACAACTCCAGCAGCATGCCAATCTATCAGGTCAGTTCTAGTTCTTCAGGACCAACCAACCCTTGCTAACCAGCCCGACAGTCTGCTACATTCAAGCAAACCTCTGCTACAGGAGGAATGGCCGATTATGATTACACCCGCAGTGGTAACCCTACCCGAACACACCTCGAAAAGCACCTTGCGAAAATCATGCGCGCGAAGCGAGCCCTTGTCGTCTCCTCCGGCATGGGTGCCCTCGATGTTATAACCCGGCAGCTGAGACCTGGCGACGAAGTCATTACCGGAGACGACTTATATGGAGGAACACATCGACTTCTAAAATACTTGTCTACACATGGTGGCATCATTGTCCACCACGTCGACACCACAACACCTGAGAAGGTGCAGGAAGTCCTAAACGAGAAAACCACCATGGTTTTGCTCGAAACTCCGACAAACCCTTTGATCAAGATCGTGGATATCCCCACCATCTCGGCCATGGCGCATGCCGCCAACCCATCGTGCGTTGTGTGCGTGGATAACACCATGCTCTCTCCGTACCTGCAAAGCCCACTTGAGCTGGGCGCAAACATTGTCTATGAATCAGGCACGAAGTATCTCTCCGGCCACCACGATCTCATGGCAGGCGTCCTCGCCGTCAATGACGAAGCTCTGGGCGATAAACTATATTTTACCATTAATGCCTCTGGTTGCGGTCTCGCTCCATTTGACTGCTGGCTGTTGATGCGGGGTATCAAGACTCTGAAAGTTCGCATGGATGCACAACAGAGCAACGCTATGCTGATCGCCAGATTCCTTGAATCCGCTGGCTTCAAGGTGCGCTATCCTGGCTTGAAGAGTCACCCACAGTACGACCTTTTCAACTCCATGGCCCGTGGCCCTGGAGCTGTCCTGTCTTTCGAGACGGGAGACATTCAGTTGTCTGAAAGGATTGTCGAGTCCGCAAAACTGTGGGCTATCAGTGTCAGCTTCGGCTGTGTCAACTCTCTTATTAGCATGCCATGCCGTATGAGTCACGCCAGCATTGACGCCAAAACCCGCGAGGAGCGCGGTGTACCCGAGGACCTCATTCGTCTTTGCGTGGGAATCGAGGATGGAGAGGATCTTTTGGACGACCTCAGGAGTGCGTTGGTGCAGTCTGGCGCTATGAATGTCACCCTCGATGGCATTCGTGCAAAGAACGCTACCGTGGGTGTTCAGCATTCTGCTGAGGGTGAGCACCTGGCTGCCGATGCTGCCGCTGTCAATGAGCCTTGATAGTGTATCTCGATCTGCTCATGCAGCCCTCCAAGGTTGAGAACGACCTTTTGGGCGGCGAATATTTCAAGAGCATTCAAACTAAGTGGAAGATAAAGAGATGGTCACTCAGGAACTCAAAAGGAGGTTCGGCTCTGGGATAGATAATTTCAAAATCAATCTCCGTGCGAGAATGTGAATATATGATAACTTTTTGCACGTTCCCTCTCTGTGAAAGCCTTCAGCGACGAATGGCACAAGCTCAAACACCATGGTGTTGATGTGCTGAGATGTCGATTGCGTACAATTTTCGAATTCCACTCACCCCTGGTGCAACCGGTTGACCTCGCCGTTGACAGTGCTAAGGCTGCAAAGGTGTGTAAGTATGATATGCAGTGATCCTACAGCTTTGCTTCTCACCTTTGTTGGATCTGCTGCATCCCCTCCCGGGTTACGTGTGGAATGTTCTTGTCACCCTCGCATGAACTTACCTCTCGCGATGCAGGTAATATCGCAAGGACATCACGCATGAAGCGTAGCACTATGTTGTGTAGCACCCTCCAGTCTAATGACCCCTGTGGCCGGGGCCTGTCCAGAAACGAAACAGGTTGTAGCAATCATGGACGGGGAATGTTCCTATCATGCTCGAGATGAATTTGTGCTCGCCTTCGCCGTGAGAACGGCATCGCAACGACATGATATAGTGTTCCTGAGTGCTCTGGATAACCCCGTGTCATAGGCTCTATAACACCATTCTTGCCTGGATTGGAGAAAAGGAGGTTGGCTCGACTCGGCTGAGTTGGAAGAGATGATACTGGTGCTAATGAGTTAAGACATGAAAGAGCAAGGGTGTACCGTCTGCGTCACAGGATGGGAGATTCACTGCCACCATAGACACTGACGCTGGTAGTTAAGCCTGGTCAGGCCACTGGATCCCTGCGAGCGATGCTGCTTGCCTTCGTCTCTCTTGAACCGAAAGACGCGCAATCTACCGCCTGTTCTTCGGATTGTCTTCTCGTCGAAGACGTACGGCAGGTCGGAAAGGAATGGGAGAAGGCTGACGCGTTCCTTTGCTTCCCTCATCATGTGCCGAGCATTGCTGCCCTCGGCGTTCATGTTCAGGCAGCCACGGCGACGTCGCTGTACTTTTGAAGATTTCGTGGCGCGGAGATGGATCTAAGAATTAGCAGGCCCGTCTTCGTAAGAGGCGTCAAGCTTTGATCATGAGACTTCGGCATGGGGAGAGGATCTAGCGAAGAGCAGGGTGGCTGGGGGAAGCCTCCTCGTTGTTGTCTTGCCGTTGAGTCTCGCCGTCGATACATCCTTGCCGAAGCTTTTGCCTGCAGAGCCAGGTAGACTTGCGGATGTTGCGGTTATCACAAGGGAGAAACTTTGCAACATGCAGCAGAGATATTGATCTTGAGATCGGAGGAAGTCCACATCTCCGAAAGGGCACTCAAGAACGACTGATGCACATTTCGCGCGGAATGCTTCCTCGGCCATTGCAAGGGCTGCATGACTGGGGGAGGCAGCATGCCTCTGTGTAAACGACAAAGGTGGTTAGAGCAGTAATTTGCATCACATGCGCGATGCGCATTGACTATAGACTCCATCAGCAAACGTCTCCGAGGGAATTCCAAGCCGTTCGTAGCAATGGTTTACGTGCTTTATCAATTTGGTGTATATTGGAATCACGTAAAATCTTCTGCTTCCCCTATTGTTGGCACCGTTGTCCGAGGGAAGAAGACGTATGCCGAGATCTGACTCAAGACATATCGTACAATGCCTATCACTCGTGTGTTCCTATTAGCTGCGCATGAGACGGCCCTAATGATAAAAGGTGGCGGAGGCTATGCTCACTTCCAAGCCTGCCGCAACGTCTATCATGTTGTCATCGTCGAATCATGTGAGTTGATACGGTGGGTGCATTTGAGCCGATTCGCTAGAACGTATCCTGATTCGAATGTGCTTCGTCAAACGCGAGTACCTGGTATTTCAGGATCAAAGTTTGGGCAGCAGCAACCTTGCTTGATATATGCTTCGTATGGAGACTTACCAAGACCCACAATACTGGGGAAGTGGTCGTCATCAAGTCCTTCTGTACCGCGGAGATCTGTTAGTGACATACGACATGCATCTTATCGAGCGATCTTGCGGGAGATCGCATTAGGAGCTCACGGTGAGGTGACTAGGCACGAAAATGCACCGGAGAGTGACCTCCGCCTTGGTGCAGAGACGTTGATGTCTCGCGTTGAAATCAATCATCTGCTTGTGCTGCAATCAAAGGTAAGCGAGGGAAAGCTCGACTCTTTTTTCAAACTTTAAACGCAATACAGATGCATCGAAACAAGCGGTCGCTCTTGCTGTCACACAACTTTGAGCGGTGGATCTTGTGACTGCCACTTATCAGGGAGCATGCTTGTGTCTTTGGACTTGCAAGCACGCCGCCCCAGTCGCTGTCCGCAGCGTTCAACCCCTTCAAGGTGCATTTCCGCGAGGACGCAGGCCTGGGGAGCTCACGCTGAAAGTCAAATCGTGGAGATTCGTGGCCTCTTGGCGGATCAAGCAAGGTGTATATGATTGAGCCGGGCTGTCGCTGTGTCATTGATTCCCATGTGACTTTCAGCAAAGGAAATGCATACAATTGCAGGTCAATGTGAAAGATCAAACTACTGCCAGTGTGGTAGAATAATGGCGCCAAGCTTCAGACATTCGCTTCCGTTTTGCAGTTCAACCTTTCAACAAACATGCCAACCATTTCACAGATGTCAAGTTCAGCAAGCCAGGGCAGACATTCCGAACATTTGCAACCGCGATATGCACCATTCGGACCATCACGCATGATTAACCGAGAGCGAATCCTAGCGCCGACGCTCTTTGTGCGTCAATCCGGATGCCCAACATACGCCTCTCCGCAGATGTTGTGCCAGTTCACGGGATCTAATAGTCGTCTTCTGACTGACCATGATGTTGGCCATGATGAGAACCGTCCTGGTGACCCTCATCATCATCTCCTCCGTCAGAGTAAGTTGCTTCATCATAGTCATCTTGACCGTTTTGGCCGTTTTGGCCGTTTTGACCATCCTGGTCGTCTTGGCCATCGTCGTTCCAGTTATCGTGGTCATAGCCTACGTTCTCCTGGCCATCTTTGCTTTCATCCCACCCCTCATCATTTTCACCGTCGATGCCTAGAATTTCATCTTCGTCGTCGCTATCTCCACACAAATCCGGATCCATATCGGACATGTCATCATCATCACCAACCGCATTTCGGTCATATGGTTTGTGTTGGCGTGGATCTATGTCGTGATGACCAGGAAATTGACCACGAATCGTTTGGCCGAACCATTTGTAAAGTTTCCTGACACCTGCGTGGTTGGGGTCATAGGTAAGATACTGTTTGGTCAAATTGTATATGCTTCGAATGTTGATGAAGGGTCGGCTGTTGTTCGCTTTCGTCCATACCTGAGATTGTCAATCAACCTATCTGCCATGGATATACTTCTGGCATGCGAGCATTGCGAAGCTTGGTATTTGGGTCATACCCGGAAACCTGATCGATCCTCGCATGTTGGATAGTACGCACCTTCAACACCATGCACATCGCCATACTCGTGGACAGCTGCCTGAATCTCTTGAAGCAGTTGATTGAGCTGGTCATCAGACGTATTATCATTGGAACCCATTTTAGTATCTCCCACCCTTCTGCTCGGCTGTAAATTGAAGTCTACTTTGCTGGACGTTGAACAACGATTTCAAGGATTACTGACCGAGCGTGTATCTTTCAGAGCCATTTATACAACTCGGCATGCGCTGACTTCTTTCGGACATGAGTAGTAATAAGATCTATTTGTGGGTAATGCTCGTACGCGCAGCTGAAAGGGCATGGATGCGGTGAAAGTCGAAAGATATAGATCCGGCATGGCCTTGATACTGCACGAGGTGCTAAATGTTGGAATACGAATAGCAGCTTATGAAATGTCAGCGAAATACTCCGAGAGGTAATCATGAATTTGGTGAGCACGAATCGGCCCGTACATGCCCACACTGGCAGGCAGGATTACAAGCGTGTTTGCAGTATGGCCCAGCCAATACCAGAGACTAACTTTCTCTCATGGAGGAGCAGTTGGTTAATTTACCTGGAGTTCGACTGTCGTGATAGTGCAAAAGCCTCGTGTAAGCTTGGTCTCAGGACTTACCTTAGTGTAGGACGACAGCAGCGGCGTTACGAGGCATATGGCCGCGAGCACTCGTTGTATGTCTCGAATATAAGCAAGTGCGGTCAGAGCCATATGACATGCCCTGATGTGGCCGCGATTAGCATATTACATAGTATAAGTATCATACCTGCTGATGCCACTCCGTCTTGCAATGTCCCGTGGTGATCTATACAACAGACTCTTCTTGGGATGATCTAGCAGACAAACAAGCCATCAGCCGTTTCAGGGACAGGTCTCTGTGCTGACCATTCTTGACCTGGACTGAGCAAGCATGAGTAACCCTACCAATCCGAAACCACCAATTCCACCATCAAAGGTGAATAAGAGGAATTGGCCACCTGAGGGCCACCCAGCTCCAGGACCTGGACAACTTTTCCATGGACAGGCGGAAGGAGACGATCCAAACCTGACTGCAACCGGTACCACCCCTCCTCCGAGTTCAGTTTACGGCAATTTGCAACCACACTCCGGCGGACCGGGACAACCAGGATACCCGTTCTTCGGAGCTACTCACGCAGACGGTGATAAGTCCGGTCTATTCACTCAGGATGCACCAGGTCTGGCCACAGGACCAGCAGGCAATCCCCCCGCAGAAGTACGTGGACCCGTCACCGACTTCTACGGGTCAGCAGATCGTCATGGCATGGGGCCAATGCAACCGCCAGTCTTTAATAAATTTGCAACGATGCGAGATCCAGAGAAACAACAGGAGGTCAACAGTGCCTCGAATCAGACAGCAGGGGATGGTCCCCTCCATATGGGATCGAGCGGATTTGGGGCATCTCACGGAGGAGTGCCACTCACCACGCACGATGGTATCCATACTTCTAGGGCCGATTCTCAACCCCACGCCACTATAGACCTGGACTCATCCTTCAGTGCGGATGGTCGGACTCATTTGTACAAGGATGGTTCATCAAGTACCGTTGCGTCTCAACAGCCTGGCGAGACTGGTAACCGCACGTTCAATTATGTTCCCGGCCAAGTGGGATACGCGGTTCACGGACCGCTTGGCCCAAATCAGCAGCCCGTCCAAGAAACGAACGAGAGCGGAACGGGGTCTTTTTACCCGGATCCTTCCCAGGCAGCAAAGGCGGCTGGAGGCTGACAGGTGCTACCATCGCACGAGCAAAGGATGGGTGTTGCTAGAGGCCTTCCGCCACACAGGGAAGATGATGGGTCGACTCTTGAACACAGTCGCGTTGTGCTTGGACAAGTTCACGCACGATGCTCAAGCTGCGGTTGGGGAAGAAAACCATCACGTGTAATGATTACCAGCTTTCCTCAACTGAGGAAAGATCTCGGGCCTGATTCTGTACTTATGTCCCAAGTAGCGCGTTCAGTCCCCATGGACAGAAAAGAGTCCGGGTCTCGCCTTGCGTCACAGCCTTTCAGTGTATCCGCAAGCAATATTCGTAAGGAAAGTACTTATCAGATAGCGAACTGCGTAGAGTTAAGCCTGAAGTGATTGTGATGACGCCAAGGTTAGGCACACGCTCGATCGACTCTAAACCCTTTTTGCCGAAAGTCACGTGAGTAAAAACAAACTGCTATAGGTTATGAACCCCGAAAAAGTGGGTGAAATGTTGTCAAAACTTGACACAGATTTTCTTTCAACCCGTCTGATTCAGAGAGGGGGTAAGCTACATTGCTTCTTTCAACGCAGTATTTATCTAACTTGGGTATTAGGATTGGCGCAATGGTAGCGCGTGGTCAGTCTTACGACAACCTTGGTCGTTGACCTTTATCTAACATGAAATTAAAGGCTCTCCTAAATTGATCTTGCCTGATCATGTCGAAAAGCCAAGGTTGAGGGTTCGAGTCCCTTGTTCGTATGTATTCCTTCGTGTTTACGACAACATCTATTCTAACAGACATAGCTCGCATCCTTGTTTGGATTTTTTTTTTGGGATTTTTGTCCCTCCAAGCTACTGTGGGTGTGGCTGAAACCACATCCAAGGTGAAGGTGAAGTTTGTGGCATGCGATGTTAGATTGTGTAAGCACCTCAGGGCGAGCACACCATTACCTTGCATATCGCTGGACGGATATACTGCCACGTGATTGCGTATAGCTGCAGGGTACAAGGTATTGATTGTCTCTCATCGATCGTGGGGTAATAAAAATAACGACTTAACGTTAGCGATCTTCGGTGCAGCTTCGAGGAGGAACGTGTGGGACTTGTGGTCTGATCTTGCGTTGTGCAGGATGCAGTGATGCACGGTGCGTCTGATACTTTCGACCATTAAACCGGGACTTGACTCCACGGAAAACTGATCCACTAGTGAAGGAATTAACAATGCCAGTCAAGTGGGTACAGTACAGTATCGCCATGCACGAGTCAGTCAGCCGCGAATACGAGAACGACAGGTCTGGAAACAATGGGATGTACCAGAAAGTCTCAAGTCGCGCATGTTCCTTTCTGAATGAGACAGACGGCAGGTGTCCCAGATTCAAGGTGCGTCGAGGCTGTCGGACAAACTCTCGCCTCCTTGCTTCGAGACGTGTCGTCCCATGCCACGCCTTCCGTCAACTGTCATCAAACAGTCGTGTCTGATATTTGAATTACTTCCGTGAATATTGGATTCGAAGCAAAGTCTTTGTTATTTCCGATGCTGGGCCTACCTCATAAGATTTCCGAACGAATGATATAAACGTTGACATTTCCCGCTTCCGAAAAACTCTCCTTTACCGACTTTCTGGGTCATACTTCTTCACAATGCAGAAAGCATACATTCCCTCGGTGCCACGTGGGAATGTGATCAGTGACGTGCAGGTCGGCGGGAGTCTAGACGCTGAGCCTGCCACGAAGGAAGTCAATATTCACATTAAAAAGAGCAGTCAGCACAACGCTAAGTCATTGCCCAGCCTTTGAACCTCCGCTCTCCTTCCCAAACGAGTATAACTCCGGACAACTACAGCATGTGGTTTCCAAGGGCCTCGAGCGGTCGAGTCGTGAAGCTTTCCAGAACAACTTTACCTTGCATGGACTACCGTCATGGCCCTCTTGCGCGCGGCTCATGCAGATTTCTGGGGAAGCAGCCGGCTGTTCTGAGTACCGAGTAGCTCTCCCGCTCCCACTGATACTTGGTCCTTCCTGGTGCATGTTCCCGCGTATAGTAGCAACTGCACCAAAATAATAAGTACATTTGGATGGCCAAGACGTTTCCGTAATTTCCGGTCAAAAACGTGGCAATTGCGCCTACCTCCGTATGCGGAGGCGACAGCAAGGCTTGATCAGAGGCCTTACTAAGCCCTACAGGGCTTGCAGTGGTCTCCATCGTATCCAGAAACGGTGCGTAAATATCCCTCGGCTGGACTCGTCCATTTCGGCATGGTTCGGCCTCGCCCATCCAACATATAGTCAATGGAGCCAGAATAGCATCTGGAAAACTTTGCCTTAAAGGAAATAATGTGCTCAAAAACGACCTTGCAAGAGAGTTCATGTAGGATCCGAGACTTGATCAAATCCTAACCTTAAGTTTCATGTCAGTACATGGTGGTGGCACTCGTGGGTCGCAGACTTTTGCACATACCTCGGGCGGAACAGCGGTCAACCTTGTACGGAACCCTTTTTGTTGTAAGATAGACTCAGACCAGTTGACACAATCACCACCGCAGCATACGTTAGACTGACTGTCACTCCTGATAAACAGTACATATGACTCCTGTGACAGGTCGCAGTGGGACCCGTGAACCATGGGGTTGGGACTCCCCCTCGGAGGTGTGAAACTTAAGCATAACGGCGTCAAAAGGGGTTGCCGTCCATGGCATTCTGGACGACTCCCTTGTGACGAAGAACTCCGGTGGATGTGAGAGCAAACTTCACTCTAGCCTCTCTGAGAGAGGTGCAATCCTGCCCTGAGGACGGGAGCTCTTCCCTCACATGTGTTCTGTCTGCGGTAGTACTGCATTGTGCTTTCCCAGAAGACCTCTTTCAACAACCCCCGACATTGGGGTCATTAATCGCTCAGCTCCTGGGAATACCAAGTCTTGCATCAGCCGAACAAATTCAGTAAGAGATGGCTCGGTCTTCTGGTTGGCGAGGCCTTTACAAGCTAGATTTGAAAGTGAGGTGGGCAAGAGAGATTATTTCAGTGTAGGATGTCTGGGTATGAATCCCGGACTTAATGAAGGAATTGCTCTCGGCTCGACCTCGGCACCCATCCATTCTGTCAAGTTGGGTTTCTCCACGTCTACAATCTATCCGTAGTATTCGACCCTCAAGATTCGACTTCGACTTGGCGTGGAAGCCATCAGCAAACTTGTGCACCTGACAGGGGAATGGCAATGCATGGACAGGTAGTCACATTCTTCATTTGACCACTTATAGGACAACGCATAGCCCGACAAGCGCTCGAGAGTCCGCAAAATGCCGTTTTCTCATCATAGCCATTCAGGTCAATTTTGTCCAGGCCATGCCCGCGACAGTCTGGAAGACGTCGTGATGGCAGCCATCTCGAAGAGGATGCAGGTGCTAGCAATGACGGAGCACATGCCGAGGCATGACCAAGATCGGTATCCCGAGGAGATCGATGCAGGGTTGACCCTGGCATCTCAATTCAACAACGAAAGCTCCTATTTCGCCGAGGCATCCAGATTGCGGGAGAAGTACAGCCAGCAGATCGAATTACCCATTGGTTTCGAAGGCGAATGGATTCGACCTGAGTCAGCCGACCTTGTGCAGCGGAGCATTGCAACGCACCAGTATGACTTCTTCATTGGATCAGTTCACCACGTTCATACCGTTCCCATCGACTATGATACCGAGATGTACCAACAGGCACGCCAGAATTCAGGCGGGTCGGATGAAAAGCTTTTCGAAGACTATTTCGACGCTCAACTAGCTATGTTGAAGGCTCTCAAGCCGCCTGTGGTCGGACACTTGGATCTCATTCGGCTGAAAAGCGACAATCCCAATGGCAGCTTCAAGGCTATGCCTGAAGTCTGGCAGAGGATTCTGCGAAATCTCGACTACATTTCCTCATATGGGGGAATTCTCGAGATCAACACTGCAGGGTTACGTAAAGGCATGAATGAACCTTACCCAAAGTTAGAGATCTGCCAGGTATGTTTACCCCCACGAATTCAACGAATATCCAGCAGGAAGCTCATGGTTTAGGCTGCTTTGAAGCGAAAGCTCCAATTCTGTCTGTCTGATGACAGCCATGGGGTGGACCATGTCGCCACGAACTATGATCGATTGTTACCTTTTCTTGACGAGGCTGGCATCACCTCCTTGACCTATATACGACGTGGCGTTGTCTCCCAGGGAAAGGTAGACAGTCGATTTCCATACCTAGACGCCGAGGACGTTGCGCTGAGTGAATTACGGTCTCACATATTCTGGAACAGCTTAGAGACCCCCGTTCACTAGTCTGACGATTGGATCGGGCGCGTGCTTTGCTGGCAACTTGTGCACAGCGTGCATTGGCAGGTGCTGCAGCTCGAGCACTCGGGACGAATGCTTGCCCAGAAGTGGGATGAATGCACATGCTTAACGGCCATGACTTGTTGACTTCCCACGTCGATCACTGATATTCGAACAGGGTAGATGATCGCGATGGGCTCCTCCTTCACCGCCATTGATTCGGGTGATCACCCCGAGAACCTCCATGAGACAGAAACCAGGTGATCCAGTATTATGGGGCAATGCGATTCGGAGGAGTCGAAGCATCAGCAAGGGGGCAGGTTCTTCGGGAGAGGACGCCGTGTCTACATATATCATCGGGACTTGATGGCTCATGATTGGGTCGGCTAGCCACGATGCTGCAAGGGTTGGACATGGGATTTTATAGTTTGCGATTGAGCAATGCAAAAGGCCACCATGCTTGGCTGACGGGGGGAAGACGACGACGGTTCGAACACATAGGTAAAAGTTGGCAGTAAGACGTTGTCTCTTGTGGTCGTACATTGATCGACACTCTCTGATGGATATTTGCCGTGCGGAGATCGGCCACAATATGGCTAGAAAAAGACCAGAAGCTTGGTGAAGGATGTGTGTCCTAACCACCCCTGCATTGCGAGGCTAGCCAACATTGCTGATCCAGGGTCGAGGTCGGGGTTGACCACCTGCAGCACGCACCGAGACCTAAGCAACAAGTTCACACAATCAATGCGACTGTTGAGTGGAGCTCCAAGCATGCAAGACCAAATAAAGCGACAGTGAGGAAACGCATAAATCCAAAATGTCGGTCGATCCGAAGATATGTACTCTCTGTCCCCATGGCGCTGACAGATGCGTGCGGAGCGCCTAGGATTGAGCCTTATGATTGGGACTAGACAGACCTCTTCTTGGCCTTGGTGGGAGTTATGATGCCTCCAATTAATGCTTCTTGCAGCCCAAATCCGTCCTTATAGGTAAACAGCAGGCATGGATAGAGTGGTAGCAGAGTCCTGGATACGTACACCAGCGCAGAAGAAGCAGTCCGAGTCATCGTCATAAAAGATTCGGAAAAATTCCCAAAGAAATCGTAAGAGGCTTGAATGATGCTTCTGTAGCGTAAGGTAGTACTGTAAGGTAGTGCTTTCTGCTCCCTTCTTTTACGTGACTCAAGGTACGTACCTCTTATTCCAGGTTTGCCCAGTGCATCGCGTTCCGTTTTCCGGGCTCCATCGTCGTTCGGTAGTTTGGTGCCATCCGACGTCAATGGTTTTTATCCTTTCGGCTCGAAATACACCCTGCAGCTTTTTCTTCTTTACCTTACCACGGAAATATGTTTCGAGGTGGTCTGCGAAGTTCCGAGTTTAATGCATCGCGGGCGTCGTCCCCCACAGACATTTTCATGTCTCGGAAGGGTTGCCATTGCGCGGAAATCTTTGCTCTCATAGCATCTGTTGTCATCTCAAAGACCTCGCGGGCGTCGACGGGCTGGTCGGAGAATACCGCCTCCCTTTCACTCGCACCATGACAATGTCCTGCAGAAGTCGTGAATCGAAATTCTGCTAAAAGACGCCAAATGCCAGATCATGACCCCTCTAGGTACGTACCTCTGCAGGTGGAGTCACTAACATGGCGCTGTCGACGCAATATCCGGTGTATCTCAATGGTCAACCACGCTGTTGGGTGACTTGGTTCCCGCGCCTGGCTCCGATCATGCCAAAGGCTATTTGGCGAAAAGCCGTGATCCATCGACCCTTTCCAAGACGAGGTGCTGCAGCAAAACATGGCGTTGCGCCATCCTCCGCTTTGGTGTCACACACTTCACTTACTGGCCCCATCATGCGCGGCCAGCAGGTAAAACAGTCAACCTACTCTCGGTCTCTTTTTCCACCCGTGAGTTGCTGCAAAAAGGCAGATCTCAACTCTAATTGACAGCTGACATTGCGAATTTAGATTACTGGAGACGCGAAAGAGTTTTTACTCTGAAGGAACAGGGAAAAAGGGGAAAGTCGCGATAGAGGACATGCCAGGCAGTGCGTGCCCCTCAACTGCTGCCCCTCCATCTGCAGGATTGCTGTTGATACCAGGATGTGTTCCTCTACCCCAGGCAATCATCGTCATCGGCCACTCTCCTTCATCTCTGACGCATCATTCATTGCTCACAGTAGTGTTCTCAAGGTGCGGAAACTGTTCCTTTTCGATTGTGATCCCCTACCTGGCGAATTTCTCACATTTTGTCACATAAGGTGGCTTGCGTCAATCTCTTGACTTGCTTGAGTGATCCCGTCCTGCCCCGCCATTACCAGTTTTTTTTCTTCGTTGACAGATCAGTCCTCGAGTGCTCATCCGTTTTTAGAGCCGGCTCGTCCTGACTAACCCCTGATCCCTGCACCAGTCAAACTACGTCCGAAGAGACGGTAAGCTCCCCAAGACCCGTCCTTTCGCTCAAGCTCTTGTCAGAAAAGGATATGACCCAGCGCTAGCTATGGTTTGGGTAGGTACCTACATAGTCTTTGCTTAGCATGTACCGTTGCAAAATACCAGTTTCTTTTTCCGACGAAAGTCACCTACATTACGCCAAGTCAGGTACGTTAGCCTCTGTCATTCGTGAACCTGTGGCACCATACTGCCTTTGCCCTCCGATCTGGGATCTGGCCCGTTCACGGACACTTGCGTTGTCCTGCATGGGCTGTGCATTCCACTATGTGCCTAAGTGAATTGGTATTTGGACACCTTACCGCTGTCATATGTTCAAGACCCATCGTGCATCATCGTGAGCGTGTGCACTGATCTTCTCCTATCATACTTGTTTCTGTCTGCCTCAAGCGACTATTCTTGCCTGGAGAAGAGCATCCGAAAGTGTCCACCGCCTCTCTCCACAAGGCGGAGACATTCATCGATCCTCCCTTATAAGATCATTCCTTTCGTCCCAATATCTTACGCCCTGGTAAATTTAAATTTATCAAAGTCTTCTCCAAGATTCTTCCACTACCACTAAGTGACACCTCTGTTACTCCATTTATACATCTCCGTTGTGCATCAGCATTGCTCTGAGATCACCGACCTGCATCGTACGATTCCCGGCACATCTTCACTCCCAACATCGCGGCAATGGCTACCAAGCTGGAAAAACGTGTCAACACGCCAGGCAATGGCACTGACTATCCCAAACGCGGTGATACTGTCACGATGGACTATACCGGTTGGCTATATGATCCGGCCAAGGCTGCAAACGACTACAAGGGCAAACAGTACGTTGCCGCATACCAATCTCAGCCAACTCGGCCAGTATTTTTTCATGACTTCTGACCCCTATCGCAACAGATTCGACAGCTCAGTCGGCCGAGCAGACTTCGTAGTCCAGATTGGCATTGGACGGGTGATTCCAGGTATGACGTTTGGCTGGCGCAAATTCTATACGGACTTCTCACTATGGCCAGGTTGGGATCAGGGCGTGCCTACGATGTCCTTGGGCGAGAAGAGCACTTTGACCATTCCAGGGTGAGTAACTGACCTCACCCCGTACTGTTGCCTTTATTTCTCCCATATCGGATGGAGCCGAAGTTGCCTTTTGTTATATGACTCTTTCATGGCCTTCAGTCAACACCGATAAACGATCTGATCCTGATGGCTTTTGTCATTCCTTTCTTTTGCGAATCTATCAAACGAATATTGAGCTAACCTTGTGCAGTACTCTAGGATATGGTGAAAGGTCAGTTCCTCTCCTCGAAAATCCCCTTCCGAGAAAGGCAGTCAGGCCCGGCCGAGGTTGAGAGGAGAATCTTCACAATCTTGACCAGGGACGGAACTTGCGAATGCTGTGCAACCACGGAATGCCGTTTTCAGGCCACGTTGCATGCAGTGCATAAGACTGCAGCTGATCTCATACCCCTTGGCACCCCAAACGGAACTAATACATGTGACTGTACAGGGGCTTCCCCGGCTTGATTCCACCTAATTCAACACTCATCTTGTAAGTGCATACTATCTCTTTATCCTTCTTACACCATGCCAGGGTTTATTCTATGGACATTACCACAACTCAAGACATCAGTATCGTGGGACTCGTGCACCGCGGAGGATGACCTCAATTTGCAATGATGTCCAGCATCGTCCCTTGTTGACTCTTTCTTCCTTCGACGTCCCAGGCTACTATTTCAAGAAAAGCATGACAGTGCTAATCCTGACTGTTTAGTGATGTTCACCTCAAAGGCATTGGCAACAAATCAATTTGATAGGCGATACAAACTCGGGTGACGAAACAGGGGATCAACATAGCGTATCATTTGGGGTGGGCGGCATACTGTAGAGTAAAAATCGGTTCATATACGTACGGATCAATTCGATATTGGGATCATCCTTTCAACTCGGACATTTCTAACTCTTCTTGCACCCCACATATATCAGATCAACGACATCCATGCTGCCAAAGAGGCCGGTGATCCCGGATGGCAACTTGAACCTAGTGTCACCGTAGTGTGACAACGACGATTGAGCATTCTCACTCTCATGTGCGATCGACCGCGAGGTTTAGCGTGAACCGTCGATTCATGAAGTCCACTCTCCATCGTTCTGCGATGACCAGATGTCCACCTCACCCTGCATTATTTGCGGTTCTCTGTCCTGGAGCTATCCAAGGAGAAAACATACGAACTGACTAGTGCATGAACACTTTAGTAAGTCTACAGGGTCATGATTCATCCTGCGCCAACCTGCATACCAGGCAGTACCCATATCCAATGTCTCAGTAGAGTAGTCTGCTAATGACCCGCTAAAAGGTCCCGGATCGCATTCGCTATGGCATCAGCGGCTTGCCTGCCTGTTTCTTCGGGGAATAAACATCACATCGACGAACCGGTGTGTACTGGACGTAACTTCTCCAAAAAGATGCTGTTGGAGGACGGGAAGGACCCATTCGAGATGCCTTTGTGCCAAGCTAGGTAAGGCACGCACCTCCCAGTGGTATTGAAGAACAGGGCAGAAGTGGACATTTCCCTGGACCCTCGACTGTCTTCGATCGTTTTCGAGTATATTGAACCCGACTTAGATGAAGAACGCCACAGCCACAGTTCGTTGCTTCTGGTATGTTCATTTTGACGTCACTTAACACGTCGAAAGTGCTACGAAACTTGACTTTTGCGACCGCTATTGTACCGCTGTCGTGTTCAATGGGACGACAGGGTCGCAACTGATACCTGAGTAGGTATAGCACGGTGTAGCATGTTGATGGCATTCGCCGATGGCATAGCACCTTCATGGCATTCGCCGACGGCGTCTATAACCGAGGGTCGGTCTCAAGCACTAGAGGCTGGGCGCAGTCTTCTCTCGTCCGAGAATCCATCTGACTAACTCGTTGGAACGTCTCGAACACAGACCATCATTAGCAAAGCGTTGAAAACGAGGCGCAAGCGAGCCGAAGAGATCTACTCTTCATCGCGAATCTTCAACTCGATCATTATCCAACACGGGTGATCGTCTGGGCTGCGGGGGATATGACGGTCGGACACGCCGAAATGACATTCTCATGGGTGCGGACCGTTCCAACCACGCATTGTTTGCCCCGCGATAGGTTCGGAACTCGATGAAGATCATCTGTCGGCGACTCAAGGTGCGCATCTCGGTACAAATCCTTTGTTATCTGTCTTTTTGGACCGAAAAGCCGAACGCGCAGAGTTATTTGCGTGGATGATCCCGCCGAGGATGGGATCTTCAGACCCTAATGCGAGACGACTCGGGTATTTTGTCACTCGAAACCAAATCTTCATCTTCCCCAGACTCAGGTCTAGGCGAACACGAAGATCGTATTGGAGTCACGCTCAACTAATACGCGTCTCCAAGGGGGAAAAGTGAGGATCTTCCCTAATAAGGAGCCTCGGATTCAGCAACTTCACTGATCATCGAACGCGGACCTGATGCACAACTGCTTATGTGCACCGAGCATGAGGCACACCAGGGACAGCCGTGACAATCAAAGGAAAAACAAGCGATATGATGATTTTCATTCTTCATCATGCTTGCTTAGGCGCCGCTAACACAGCAGAATGCAGGGCTTCGGTGCACTGTCGACCTATTGCTTCTCCCAGGACAGCGTATCTTTGGTTTCGGATACTCACATGGTCAACCTCGTTTGTCTCGGCAGCCCTTACTGTCGTATGAATAGAGTTCAAGCTAACTCTAGGTTTCGACTCTTCTGGTGGCATTCTGTCCAACCTCATCCATTGCCTTACCTGCAGAAGATCTCGATGCGAAAAACAACCGAAGTCTTGGGGGCAGTGGGCAACAGTTTCGCAACAATGTGTTTGCCTAGTCGCGCAATGATGGTAATAATGGCCGATCAGACCAAAGGACGAATACGACGTTGAGAGTGGCCGTGGCAGCCACGTTGCGGGACCCCCAAGACTTCGGTGGAAACCCCTATGCCCACCAATTCTACCGGCTATATTAGTTATGCCGGCAATCTCGGTGTCCGTCAGTGCGAAAGAGGCCACCTATTTGTGCCTTTTGTGTGATGTCCAGAGCTTGAGCTTCCAAGGAACCTCACAGCGAGGCAGACTTGTCACAGAATCACATTATACACGCACATCTCTGGATTGATAATCTCACGTTTTTCTGCAAGCTTGTCGGAGGGAGGCCCGAAGAGATGGGAGAGGTCCGAAACACCCGAACGGGAATCTACGTTTGTGGGAGTCTAACAGGGCAAGTCCCAAATTCGAGAAAGGACATTTCCCATCTATGCGACGATCTTCAGAGGTGTTTGGCGCTAACAAGTTTTAGCACGGGGAAACCAAGTCCCAACGTCCTATGGTAGCTTAACTTGACCGTTGTTCGTCGCATATGTCAAAGTGACGTCTGGTGTGGGGGTTAGTAAGTCTTCAAGAGGTCCCGTTGCTAGTGAGATTGTGTCCCGCCACTGCATATATAGTACGCCTGGTACGAGGTATGAGGTAAGCTACCCAGGTAGATATTAACTGGGACGGTAACCATCCATAGGTACCAAGTGTACGGAGTACTGCGACTTCGGTTGGGTAGCGGATGATCTTCGATGACGGGCACACGCAGAGATCTACAGCGCGCATGGGGCGCAGACGGCGTGTTTCCATGTCTTGGTGCGCTAATGCTTAGTGTGAATAACTATGTAGTAGTTCCTACAATAACTGGTACATTGGTACCTGCTGCTGCAGTAGTACGCTCACGTCTTGTGGATGTCGGATTTTAGCTCTATTCCCCTCGGGATGCAAGTTCGTGAGGCTTGCATATGATGAGTATTCGATACTCGATTTTACTACGCATTCGGTATAGAGGGTCGGGTGTCCTCGGAAAATTGTAATAAGCGGTGTGAAAATGTCTTGAACACGGTGTTATGACTCAGGGATTTCTGGACCAAGTTTTGCGGACGAGTCGTCATGGAGGGTGAGATGGGCAATTGGAAACGATTCCCTGTAGTCTCGTTTCGTTTTGGATTGCAGCTTTTTGCACCGCACCAGCAAGACCGGTCGTCCTCCACCGAAGCCTGGGAATTTTTCTTGGCTGACATCTGTGGAATGGGATAGATGGGTTGATAGTCGACCCATCTCGCGCGGACTGTCGATGAGGAACAGACCGAAAATTCTCGAAAGGAATACCTAGGTTGGTATGGTGAACGAGGATTGAGGACGAGAAGAGGACAGAGAGTCTCTGTCCCGCCTATATCGTCACCACCTCCTTGACTCTCCGGTCCTCACCGACGATCAGACGCAATTGTCTGCCCTGCCAGTTTGTCTTTGTGTCCTTGAAGACACCGTCGCGCAGAGTGTCCGTGTACAGCTCGTAGGCTGGGTAATATCCGTCGACAAAGTGCTTGACTTGTTCGTCCGTCATGCCGGAGCCGCGAGAGGCACGTAGGTTGGCTTCCTGCTCGAGACGCCATTTGTATACGAATAGTGGATCTGCGGCGTCGATGTGGATGAATGCGTCGAGTTGCGAGGTGAGATTATCGTAGGCCCTGAGGGCGTCGTTGATGGCTGTGACGCTTTTCAGCGTGTTGTGGCCCAGGCGGCCCTTGTAGGGGTTGGACGGTGTCGAATTTTGAAGAGATGATACTGCGGCTGAGTGTTTGGCTTCGAGAGCTTGTGGGCTCAGGGGCCGGAATCCGACAGACCAGCCTTCGAAGAGGACTACGCGTACTGGCGAGGATGGGTCGGTGTTGACTTCCTCCCATTGACTTTCGGGGACACGGTCGCCTTGGCCGGAGAATGCGGCTTTGTTGTATTGCGGTATCTTTGTCGGTTTGTTTGCTTTCAGACTGGCGAAGACGGAGAGCGCGAGTGGGATGTCGTGCGTTGATGGCTGTCCTCGATGTTGCAGGAGTGGATTGTCTGGGTGAGACTGGGCTAATGAGACTTGGTCGGCGTGCGTGAGGTAAAGGTCGTCTAGGGAGAATACCACGGTTGAAAGGTTGTGTGGAGGTGATGTTAGTGTCTTCTTCAGGATGTCGACCAGTACGGACTTCCCAGCTCCTTGGACGCCATTGAGCCCGATGAAGAAAGGGGGTGGGTTGGAGTCGTTGGCATGCTGGGTTTGGTGTTGAGATAGCAGGCGGAGGATGAATGGGATCACATGTTGAGCTTTGTCATCGCGGATTTCAGTCATGATGAAGAGCTGGCCAGCAAGTCAATCAGATCAGGACGACGTCGAGATATCCTTTCTTGATATCTGGTATTTGACATCAAAGTAGAGCGACTGGAAATTTGGCCGACGGGGAAAACGGAGGGTAGGCCGAGTATGTCGACAAGGAGACAGCCCCACACAAGGTATATATCTAGGTATCCGGATATGGATATGTGATGGAGTATGGCTTGATCGTCGTCGACATATACTTACAGTATGGGATAGATCACCAAATTCAATTCCTCTAGTCGATGAGGTTTTGTCCGATGCTCAGCACTTCACCCGCATTTCACATGCATGCCGAAGAAAATTGCCCAGTCAACGGAGGAAAAAGGTGGAGGTCGGGGATCGGATGGGAGCCAGAGCTTTGGTCGGATGCTGACAAGGGCAATTGGGTTTGTCTGACAACGAAGCCTCAGCTATTCACTCACAACATGTGCTGTCAGACGACAGACCGCCCCACGTGATGTCCTGATTGCCGTTCTTTTGAGACTCGGTCTTATGTGCCTCGGCTCATCCATCTGCGACTGCCATTCTGAGCAGTTCGTAGGAACGAACTTGACATCCTCTCATCATCGTCCCTACTTCAAATTCATCATTCCTTCTCCTTCCACGGCCCTTCTATACTTCAATCTGAGGATTTCCTGTTATTGACCTCACCAATTCCTCTTGTCGCAGAACGACCGATCCCACTGTTCTCCTCCCCTCCTTAACCCGCATGAGCCGCAGTTAGTAGAGATGGTACAAGAGCTTCGTTTCGATAACCAGACCGTCGTCGTCACTGGCGCTGGCGGCGGTCTGGGAAAGGCATATGCACTTTTCTTTGCATCCAGAGGTGCCAATGTCGTGGTAAACGACTTGGGTGGTTCTTTCAAGGGTGAAGGTGCTGGCACAAAGGTCGGTGGTTTTCTGTCACATGCTTCGCTTATACAATCTGACATATGACAATTGGCAGGCTGCAGACGTAGTCGTCGACGAGATCAAAAAGGCCGGTGGTAAAGCCGTTGGCAACTACGACAGCGTCGAGAATGGCGACAAGATCATCCAGACTGCCATCGACAACTTTGGCCGAATCGACGTCCTCATAAACAATGCCGGCATCCTACGAGATATCAGCTTCAAGAACATGAAGGATTCTGACTGGGATCTCATCAACACTGTCCATGTCAAGGGTGCATACAAGTGCGCAAGAGCCGCCTGGCCACATTTCCGAAAACAAAAATACGGCAGAGTCATCAATACTGCTTCGGCAGCAGGTCTCTTTGGCAGCTTTGGTCAATGCAATTATTCTGCTGCCAAATTGGCCCAGGTCGGCTTCACCGAGACTCTGGCCAAGGAGGGACAGAAATACAACATTCTTGCCAATGTTGTTGCCCCTATTGCTGCCAGCCGCATGACCGAAACAGTCATGCCTCCGGATGTTCTGGCCAACCTAAAACCTGATTGGATTGTCCCACTTGTGGCAAGATTGGTCCATTCCTCGAATACTACCGAGACCGGCGGTATCTTCGAGGCTGGAGGTGGTCACGTCGCCAAACTGCGGTGGGAACGTGCCAAAGGTCTCCTCCTGAAGGCCGATTCATCCTACACTCCTGGCGCTATACTGAAACATTGGGACGCCGTGAGCGATTTCTCCGAACCCGAGTATCCCACCGGTGTCGCAGACATGGTTACCAAATTGGAAGATTCATTGAAAATGGGAAGCAATGACCCTGGCGAGGAGATCAGGTTTGACGGCAAAGTTGCACTAGTTACTGGTGGTGGTGCTGGGTATGTCCATATACACATTCTACAAGGGCTTGCGTTTGCTAACTTATCTTCTAGTTTGGGTCGAGCTTATTGTTTGGCCTTTGCCAAACTCGGCGCTTCCGTTGTCGTCAACGACCTAGTGAATCCTGACACCGTTGTCCAAGAAATCCAAAAACTTGGCGGAAAGGCTGTTGGCAACAAGGCCGACGTCAACGATGGTGATGCAGTTGTAAAGACTGCCATTGACAACTTCGGCAGAGTTGACATATTGATTAACAATGCTGGAATCCTCCGCGACAAGGCCTTCACCAACATGGATGACGCCCAATGGGATCAAGTCGTCAAAGTCCATCTACGCGGTACCTACAAAGTCAGCAAAGCAGCTTATCCTTACATGGTAAAGCAAAAGTATGGTCGTATCGTGAACACCACGAGTACCAGCGGTATTTACGGCAACTTCGGACAGGCCAACTACGCGGCAGCTGTAAGTCTTCCCAACCTGCGACCTAACGAGTACTAACGTGTCTAGAAATGTGGTATTCTCGGCTTCTCCCGAGCTCTTGCTCTTGAGGGACGGAAGAACAACATTTTCGTTAACACCATTGCACCGAATGCTGGTACTGCAATGACAAAATCGATCCTGCCCGAGGAGTTGGTGCAAGCCTTCAAACCTGACTACGTTGCTCCTCTTGTGCTCCTACTGTGCTCCGATAAGATTCCAGATACGCCAACGGGTCTTCTATTCGAGGTCGGCAGTGGATGGCAAGCCCGTACGAGGTGGCAGCGGTCTGGTGGCTATGGCTTCCCGATTGACGTGAAATTAGTTCCCGAGCATGTCGTTGAGAAGTGGTCCAAGATTGTTGACTTCAGCGATGGCCGTGCAGACCACCCAGAAACCCCTCAAGAAGGCCTCAAGTCGATTATGGCAAACATGGAGAACAAGAGCAGCAAAGGCTCATCCGAGTCAAGCTCTGATAAGACTGATTTCCTTGCAGCGATTGAGAAAGCTAAGCAGGCGAAGGCCGATGGGACCGAGTACAACTATGAGGACCGTGACGCCATCCTGTACAACCTCTCCGTTGGCGCAAAGAGAACGCAATTGCCTCTGGTTTTCGAAAACGACGACAACTTCCAGGTCTTGCCGACATTTGGTGTTGTTCCCCCCTTCAATGCTGTGCCTCCCTTCACAATGGACGAGCTCGTACCAAACTTCTCACCTATGATGCTGCTTCATGGCGAACAATATCTGGAAATCCGAAAATTCCCTATCCCGACTGCAGCAAAGACATTGTCATACCCTAAACTGGTCGAAGTCGTAGACAAGGGTAATGCCGGAATCGTTGTCACAGGAGTTGTCACTAAGGATGCGAAGACCGGAGAGGATCTATTCTACAATGAGTCCACAGTGTTCATTCGCGGCTCTGGTGGCTTCGGTGGGCCAAAGAAGGGCGCCAACCGTGGCAATGCTACGACCGTATACCAACCACCCAAGCGTGCTCCTGATGCCGTTGTCGAAGAGCAAACCACAGACGATCAGGCCGCACTCTACAGACTAAACGGCGATCGAAACCCTCTACATATCGATCCGGAATTCAGCAAGGTTGGTGGTTTCAAGGATCCCATCTTGCACGGCCTTTGTTTCTTCGGTTTCAGTGGCAAGCACGTCGTGCAGACTTTTGGCATGATCAAGAATATCAAGGTCCGCTTCGCCGGTACCGTGATTCCAGGCCAGACCTTGGTGACCGAGATGTGGAAAGAAGGTAACAAGGTCATCTTCCAGACCAAGGTCAAGGAGACTGGTAAGCTGTGTATCGCTGGCGCTGGTGCTGAACTGCAGGGATCTGCGAAGCCAAAATTGTAAATCTAGCACGAGTTATGGTCGACTGATTAGAATAGCTTAAATGTTTTGGAACTTGATCATTTGAAGTGTGGGACATTTTTAATCTTTATTCTTGTTCACCAGCTAGTAGCGACCAAGCGGGCTCTGACCACTGCCTCGCTACAGGCACGATACCAAAAGCAACAAAAAGACGTGGCCCGTTTGCGGTGAGGCTGCCACTGAAAAGGGGCTCCGCCCAAGGTGCAGTATGGCGGCACATCTACCCTAATTTACCAGCACGGACTATTGACCGACCTTCAGTCCCCGCACGTTGTATGCGTGAAGTCAAGGCCCAACGCCCTACCTATGCAGAGTCGAATAGCCATGCAGATGACTATGGCCGTCCAGTGAAAGACGGAGAGTCTCCGCAGAGCCCAAAACCTCCGGCTATGCAATTGTTCTCCGCGTTTGTCCCCCGCAGTTGTGGTCGTAGAGTTGGAGCAGACGTTGATGAACAGTCAGTGTCGATGCGTGTAGTAAGATCCAGAGCAGGGTTCAAAGCGTGACTTTGCCAGATGAGAACACTTCGGATAGTGCATTTCGAATGTCGTATTTTTCTTCACAAGGCAGCCCGTGTACAAGCTTCCAGGATAATTCTATATCGTGCGAGTACGCTTCTATCCACCTCGGCAAAATCGCCCAGCAAGTCTTACTCCACGATGGGTTCCATGGCCGCCAAAGGACCTTTCAAGAAGGAGATACCCTATGAGGTGAGATGTTCGCGGTCGGGTTGGCGCCGATATGTAATCTGACTCATGAGATAGTTCAAGGATCTTTCTCTCATTGATACGAGATCATTGATTGGGGGTCAATGGGTTGACGCCTCGTCGGGCAGGACCTTTAGACTTACTGGTGAGAGCTTTGCACTGCTTTCCGGGGAGGAAGTGCATCCTAACCCAATGGACAGACCCAGAGGACGATGCCGAGATCTGCGACATTGCTGACTTAAACGGCGACGATACACGGAAAGCCATCGAGGCGGCCAGTAAGGCGTTCGAGACCTACAAGCGCACTCCTCACCGTGAGAGACGGTGGCTTATGCGGCGATGGGCCGACGAAATCAAAGCCAACAAAGAAGACCTCGCTGCCTTGTGTACCCTCGAGTTGGGCAAACCGTACACGGAGTCCCTCGTGACAGTCAACTATGCCATCGACTTTATCGACTGGTTCGAAGGAGCCGTGGAGCGTACCTTTGGCGAAACGATCCCGGCTTTCCGTGGCAACAACAGGATCCTCACGATCAGGGAGCCTCAAGGCGTTGTTGCATGCATCACGCCGTGGAACTCTCCTGTGGCAATGGTGACTCGTAAAGTGGGTGCGGCCATTGCAGCAGGAAACACGGTCGTGTGCAAGCCTGCTCCGGAAACTCCGCTTTGCGCCATCGCCCTTGCGAAGCTCTTTGAACGTGCTGGTGGTCCTCCTGGTGTGTTCAATGTCGTAACTTCTGGCGCTGAGAACACCCCGTCGGTCGGGAAGGAATTGTGCAGTCATCCGGCTGTCAAACACCTCAGTTTCACGGGATCGACGGCTGTTGGTAGACTGCTCAACACGGAATGTGCAAAGACGATCAAAAAGACTAGTCTTGAATTAGGAGGGAACGCACCGTTTATAGTGTTTGAAGATGCTGATCTCGACAAAGCTGTGCCAGGTAAGTCATCACACATTTTGTTGGTGGAAGTGTGCTAACCCGCTCCAGGGCTCATCACTTCGAAGTTTCGATCATCTGGACAGACGTGCGTTTGTGCTAACCGAATATACGTGCAAGCCTCGATATTGGACAAGTTCTCAGAGGCTCTGTCAAAGGGACTTGAGAGTACCTTCACTTACGGCTCGGTATGGGACAAGAAAGTGAACTTTGGGCCTCTGTATGCGGGCAAGGCGATCACCAAAGTCGAGGCCCACCTTGAGGATGCTCTTGGTCAGGGCGCAAAGGTGTATCATGGTGGCAAGGACAATAGCCGTGGACCGAACTTCTTTCCTGCCACCGTTGTCAAAGGCGGTAAGAATGGCATGAAATTCATGGAAGAGGAGACGTTTGGACCTTTGGCCTTTCTTGTGCCATTTGAGACAGAGGAGGAGGTCATCAAGATGGCCAATACCTCTGATGTTGGACTGGCGGCGTACTTCTACACTGAAGACATCTCGCGATTGTGGAGGGTCAGTGAAGCGCTGAAGGTTGGCATGGTTGGTGTTCGAGTCGGTCTGGTCAGTGCTGCTGAGGCACCGTTTG
Source organism: Exophiala sideris (assembly GCA_000835395.1). NCBI lineage: Eukaryota > Fungi > Ascomycota > Eurotiomycetes > Chaetothyriales > Herpotrichiellaceae > Exophiala > Exophiala sideris. The sequence goes on along the minus strand of KN846951.1, from coordinate 513,779 downwards.
GTGGTGTTCTAGAGAGCGGTCTTGGTCGTGAAGGGGGGATTTCTGCTTTGGAAGAGTATCTGGACATCAAGAGTATAACGATTGGAATATGAGACTGCCTGGCTCTTCTCAGCATCCGTCCACAAGCCATAGCTAGCAGTGAGAAAAGAGACTTTAGGTGGACAGAATGAACGTTAGAGGTGGTTTCGGCTTACCATAAGGACCTAAAGGTGCGGATTGGCGTCCTCAAGGCCCATTTGCGGGGCCACAAATCCCAGGTTACATATAATATTGACCCCAAAAATCAGCTGATTTCCGTGTCTCAAATGCGACGAAGAAATTCCCCAAACATGGCGTGAGTTGTTTTCGATGCTCCATCATCTCTTCGAGGCTAATAACGTTCAGTCAATGGTCTAGTGGTGTCAGTTTTACCTCGTCCCTGGCCACAGTAGCCTCCAGTACTAATGCCCACCAGATGATTGTCGCTTCGGGTCAGCCTCGTGGTTGTGAAAACCGCCGTGAATGTGACAGGTTTGTTTGACTCTTCCTCGTCAACAATTGCACCCATCTAATTTCCATTAGGCCTCGGGTAAGCTTGACGCCTTAAGCTCCACGCTATTAGTCTAACCAGAGAAAAGGTTCGAATCCCGATTGAGCGTAAGTCCTTGATATCCAGATCCCTATGAACCATTTCTGAACATAAATAGCCATATGTGTATATCGCATATCTTTTTTTTGCTTTAGTACTTTTCTTGGTGGATACTTACCCTAGATGCCAATAGATAGGTGCAGGTTATCTCTAAGTTGCACTAAAAAGAAAAGGTGGGTGCGCTGCAGAGAACACGTTAGAGGGTGGGCAAAGCGAATTGAGAGTGGAAGTGAAACACCGCAAATCGGGTCAAGGCGCAAGTCCGACAAGGTTAACTGCAGACATGAGGCTACTCGGCTTCTCATCAGCCTTACTCGTACCTCCGCATTGCATTGTAATCAAGTACCATACTCTTCCTCATGCCTACCTAGACTTCCCTCTGATCATGTCGACGCTCCACGGCCATTGTGATGTGGCTTCAGTCAAAGTCGTCCAAACGCTCTGTTAGTTCCTCGCCATCCACACCCCGAACCTCGCCTTCTACGCCACGACCGACATCTCCAGGCTCCACTCTCAGCGAAGTCTTGCGCAAGAATCCCTTTCGCGCAGGTTCCAAAGAGTCGGTGCCGCGACTACATGAAAATGAAGACGCCTCGGAAGCCTTAAATAAAGACCTCCACATTCTCGCCGACCTCTTCCCCGATATCAAGATCGAAGTCCTTCGGGAGTTACTGGTTCGGTTCGATGGAGACAGTAGACTACCAATATGCACCGAGCAATTGCTCAAATACAAGGTGGAATGGGCTAAAGGCCGCATGATCACACCGCCGAGAGAAGTGGAAGAGCCGCTTCTGGTCGATGAACTTTTCAGGACGAAAGAATACGTCGACGCTGTCAAGTGGATTGTTGCAAGAGAGTTCAGCGCACTCAGCAAGAGCGCCATAGATGCGGTGTTGGCGGAAGTCAATTACTCCTTCACCCATGCGCGACCTACGCTGCAAGTCGTCGCGAGCAGATCTTGGAAGAATACATTCGCAGGCCTTTTCAAAAAGAGGAGATCTCAGAGTGAAGCTCCGTCAATACTTCTAGAAAGGACGAAGACTGAGCCCGGTGGTGCGAAGTTGCTGAGCACAGGAAGCCTCGAACTTGATCAGGAGTTATCGGCGCTGTTCATAACGCCTGTTCAATCTCAGAGAAAAGATCAGCAAGCCATCGATTTCGAACTAGCCCACACACTGAACGTGAGAGAAGCACAGGAAGCAGGCGCATTGTTCGAATGTCAGGTGTGCTATAATGATGTCGCCTTCGAAGACATCTCATCATGCACCCACTCGAATCACACGATTTGTCTAGACTGCGTCCGACGCACCCTGCACGAGGCCATTTTCGGACAAGGATGGGCGCAATCAGTCGACGTCGAGCGTGGCACGCTGAAATGCCTCGCCCCAGCTGGGGAGGACTCCTGTGATGGCTGCGTACCTCAAGATCTTGCCAAACGAGCAATCCTCCGAGAAAGTTCAGGAAGTGAGACATGGACGAGGTTCGAAGACCGTCTGGCTGAACATAACCTTCAAAGGTCCGCCTTACCTATCGTCCGCTGTCCATTCTGCTCGTACGCCGAAGCCGAGCAAGTCTACGACAATAGCTCGTCCGCGAATTTGACATGGAAATTTCGCCGACCCAGCGGCATCAACATCTTCCTGTTCATCTTACTCCTCGAGCTCCTCCCAAGCATCTTCTTCCTTCTCATTCCGATCATGCTGCTCCTGCCGAAGTATTCCATGTCCCTCTTCTACATCGCCCTCGGTCACGCCGCATCAAAACGACACACCACGCGCTTCATCTGCCGACGACCCTCCTGCTCGCGCAAATCCTGCCTCAAATGTTCGAAAGCCTGGCACGATCCACACGTCTGCCACGAACCCTTGATCGTGTCGTTGCGCACCACCGTTGAAGCTGCGCGTACCTCAGCCATCAAACGCACTTGCCCTCGCTGCGGGACCAGCTTCGTCAAATCGTCCGGCTGCAATAAATTGACCTGCGTCTGCGGATACAGCATGTGTTATATATGTCGGAAGAACATTGGCAAGGCGGGCGTGAATGCTGATGGCGGCGAAGGGTATAGGCACTTTTGTGAGCATTTCCGACCTACCCCAGGGATGAAGTGCACCGAGTGTGACAAGTGCGATTTGTACCGAGCCGAAGATGAGGATGCGCAGGTCAAGCGTGCGGGCGAGGAGGCTGAGAAGTTGTGGAGGGAAAGGGAAGGCATGATCGGTGTTAAAGGGCTGGAAGATGCTGTGGGGAATGTTGGTGGCGAGGATACCCTTTGGCGACAGTTCTGGGATGGGGGATGGAGTATACAAGGTGTTGTGGACGGCCTGGTGGACCGATGTATTGTCGTTGAGATTGATTAAGCGAAGAACGAGAGCATTTTCGCTACGGCGAGTGGACAATGATGATACCCCAGCAGCAAATTGATGTTTATGGTTTCTATGCTACGTGCAAGCAAGGCCGAATGTCATAACAGTCTAAAATACTCTTTCTCGCTTTTTGCTTTATTTCATTGGCTAACAAGGTAGTCACCTATGTCGTACAAGTACACTGCTGCATACCCAATTCTGCTTCTAGTACATACATGAGTACATCGCAAGGCGCAAGAGATATCTGGCCAGGACTCGAGAGCTTCAGAGTTGTCGTCCGAAGGAGAATCCCGAACCCGTACGGCCACAATCATTACACGAAGTCGTTATACTCAGCGAGTCGTCGACTGTGAACTTGGGGCGGCCGCGGCCATTATGACCAAGAAGTCGTCCACTGCAATTTGTGCATTCAAAGACTACTTGCTCCCGTACCTTTGACAGAGTCTCTTCCGCAATGGTCTTTTCACTCTTCAGAGTCTTTACGGATTTGACTAGCGACTCCTTCACATTCCAAATCGTGGGCTCGTATTGCATGATAACCTCGACGATTGACTGGTGTTTGACAATGTAAGCATATTTCTCGAGACATAGAGTCAGGGCGGGAACCCGCAGATGCAGGTCATTTTCTCTCGTTGAGTCGAACATGACCTTGAGCGGTTCTGCAAATGTGCTGTTGTCGAAGACTCTCGTGGCTATTGCCAAAAATCGCGAAGAGGCATCAACCTTCAGACGTTCTATACCCAACATGTCTGCAGATTTGTAGACAAGAGCAATGACTTTCAGCATGTCGGGGAATAAGACGAGTTTCTTTGCGGACCCAACGCTCGAATCGTTTGGCGCAGCTGGATCGTCGGTGCTCCGAGTCATGCCCTCAAAATAGGCCGGCACTTTTGTAATGTCGTAATCGTTCGTGTAGAGGTAGAGAATGACCCTGGCCAAGATCGCTGGATCGTCTTCAGAAAGATCAATTCGCCCTTCATTGGCTTCCTAGGCACCTGTCAGCACATGATAAGAAGGAAACGTCAGATAATCTTACCTTGAACGACCCGCTGCATGCTTTATTGAGCATTGGTGAAGCTACACATACGACGGCACGATGAAGTTTGAACTCATAACCCTGACAGTGAATGATGAAGTCGGAGTATTGACCTGACTTGAGAAGGTCGAGGTAGGCATCCGGGCCGTTTCCTGCCATGATGAGGAGGGCGTGCGGCACGCGAACAAGTTGGGATGGTGAGGAAAATATGAGAGAAAAGAGAGATTCCAGGTCTGAAAGATTTTGACGGTGTTGTTTAATACTTACAAACAAAGGCGGTATCACTGCCGTGAGTGGCAGTCCTTCACTATCCGACATAGGCAGTTCTGCTGCCTCAGCATGATTCACTACTCAGTGCCCTTCGAAGGGGCGCCTACTGTACAACTCAGCGCCAGTGAAAGCTGGAGTTCCTTGCAGACTCGTCAAGACCGGCGCCGGCCCAGACTTCAACAGTTCCCCATGACTACCCTCAGCCTCCGTTTGACTATGCTGGTTTGCAGACAGGGCATATGATATTCAACTCTCCACCGTTCATGATTAGTCGCATCTGACTGACTAAGGCCCTGTGCATGCAATTTTGTTCGCGCAGTTTCTTATTGCATTTGCTCACTTTTTTGTAAAGCTTAATTGCCTCTTCTGAGGTGGTTTCGACAGGCGAGTTCCCACCCAAGCGTTTCAAGATTTCCACGAAAAAGTTGTAGACATTGGGCTCGTATTCCTCAATGACTTCGACGGTCTTCTTCCGGATCTCAAGCAGGTCATGATTTTCGACGCAGAGACGGGTAACTTCGAATCTGAGGCCGCGGTCGTCGGGACTGGTGCTTTCGTATAAAATTCGGAGGGGATCGTCGAAGCCATCCATCTCATAAGCCACCTGTGCGTCTCTCATGAATCTAGAGGATGCGATCTCTTTCAGCTGTTCAAGGCCCAGCATATCTGCACATTTGTACATGAGAGCGTTGACCTTCAGAGGACGCATCAAGCCAATCTCATCGATGTCTTTGCCTGGCCTCCCTCGCAGTCTCTCTTCCTCGTCCTCCTCGTCGTCATGGACCAATTGTTTGTAAAACCATGGAAGCCGATGATCCTCGTAGTCGTTGGTATACATGAATAGGATCACTCTTGCCATGATCGAAGATTCCTCTTCTGGAAACTTGACACGGCCGCTGAGAGCTTCCTGCAGAGTACATTAGAGGATTCGCATGGTAACCAGAGGCTTGAGTCATACTTCAAAAGGTCCACTACATGCTTTATCCAGCATGGCAGACTGCGGACAGACCACCACGCGGTGGACTTTGAACTCAACATCTGAACACTCAAGGATGAGGTCGGAGTACTTCCCAGAGTTCAAGAACTCCAGGTAAGTGCTGTCTGAGAGGATCGCCATTTCGCCTGGACTGGGAGTTCTGTAGCGCAAGGTTGAGCTGATCGCGTAGTGATGGTATGAAAGAAGGGAAATGGCGGAGGAATAAGATTCACTTGTGATCAGCAGTATTGAAGGCAGTCATTAGGAGTGTTTGCTTTTCGGCCATGCTTCACTGTCCAGCACGGCACATCTTCTGCGTCAAGACAATCCTACACCTCTGAAGGCGGCGTAGGCATGATGACCTCCCTTGGTCCAGCAGTGTCCGACGCGATCTGTGCCTCTTTCACTTCCCGTTGGGTGCTCGATTCACAAAACCAGGATCTGGGGACGGCCAGGCATAGTCCACCCACTGCGGTCCGATGACTTCTCGTATGCCTTTCGCAAGCACACGAATGTTCTGTCTTCGCCGAAGAGACCACTCATGGTCGTTGGCGGGATTCGAAGGAGTGATCTTACCCGGTTCAGCATCAAAATCATCAGCCAGACCGTCAAGAACGCTTCTCCATACTCGCATCGTCTCATCGAGCTCCTCAACCTTACTGACGCCCATGACAGAAACTCCAAGCCTCTTTCGAGGCGGGGTCACTGCATGTCCATGTGATGACTCGGTATTCGCCAAAGGGCTTCCAAGTGCTCCCACTTTTGCACCTTCACGGAGCCAATTTTCGAGAGCAAATCTGATCGCGACGACTTCGAGCTTCTCTCCCTTCGCGTCCGCCCACTTCGCCGCATCGGCGCATGCCTGCCGCAGACCATCGGGTGCAGGATGCCAGTCGCCCATTGCACCTAATGGGATTCCAGTTCGTCTGAGCAAGCCCATACCAAGTGGACTGGCGTTGGTGACGACATCGACACCTGCATTGACAAGCCGTTGGAGACCGCCAGAAAGGAGCCTTGTGTTTTGAAGGGTGAAGTTGGCATATGACTGCACTATGTCGATGGGCTCTCCGGTCTCGCAAAGAATCATTTCCGCCAGTTCACAAAGAACATTGACTGGATAACCCGATATCCCAACATATTTGAGCGTCCCATCTTCGTCGCGTATCCTGCGAAGCTCGGTAACTGCTGTAAGCACCTCTTGCGGTGAGACGAATTCGCAATCATGGCAATAAACGACATCGAGGTAGCTGGTCTTGAGACGTTTACAGCTTCTTTGCACGCTTTCCCGCACCCACTCGGTGGAATAGTCGAATACATCAGAGGCGACACGGCCGACCTTGGTGAGAATGAAATACTTCTCTCGCGGATAGTGTGTACGCACTAAGTCGGTGTCCAGAGCAGTTCCCAGGATCTCCTCGGCTGGCCCATAGTAGGGAGAAGTGTCGAAGGCATAAACTCCCTGTGCAAGAGCTTTTTGAACCAGAGGGGTGGGGCCCAATGCATATGGATCTACATTATACTATGCGGCAGCATTAGCATTGGAGATCCTAAGGATGAATTGCGGTTATCCGTACCTGATAATTGAAGGTGGCGGTCCCGAAGATCAAGGGCGGAAGTGAGTCTGACAATGGTGAGGCTGGTCTAGGCATAGCTTGCCACTCCTCGCAAGGATTGACGAGATGGAGCAGAGATGCAAGTGCAAGATAACAAGGAAGCAAGGGAGGAATACGGACGGATGTGTTAGCGTTTGTCTTTTGGTCAAGATAGATATTGGGTTCTACTGCGTAGGGTCCTTTTGAGGAGGATTGCGACATAGATCTACCTGTGGGGATCACCGTGTACCTGCCGAGCCAGTTTCCAGAAAAAGTGGCACCGTCTGACAGGGAGTATATCGACGATATAACTTCATTGCATAGATAGATACAAGTTACTAGCGCGATAGGCGTCAGTGTGATGGCTGTACGGAAGATAATGCAGGCTTGATCTTGATGGCCAAGCAGAATCAAAGCCTACGCCACTCAGATCCAAAGCGCGCTTATATTGGTCAAGATCGTGCATGTTGCTGCATATTCCAAGACCCTTGTACATGAGCTATCTTGAACGCTATTCAAACATACCATTCAGTCCGCCAGATACTGACATGGTAACATTTCGGCCTTCAGGCGGACCACCATACTATACACCATCTCGCAGTATTGCACATGGTCACTCCTGCCAACCATTATGCCATGGTCGCAGATGCATGATAGCTGGGCGGTCGGAAGAAAGATTCGCAACTCGTAGAGCGCCATCGAGTTGACGAGATGTTGACCTCGGTGCCGGTGCTTCTTCGCAGCTTGCCCACTTGATGCCCATCTGCACCTCTTCCAAAGCAACCACCTGAAGAGTATGAAAGGAGCCAGCTGCCAATTGCATCCCTGCTGGCGTCCAACGTCTTCGCCGTTTTTGAGTAGAGAGGCCGTCAACCATTCCATCATTTTGTCCATAGACATCTCAGAGATGCCTCCCCATGCTACCTCCATCCGGGCAGTGCATCTGAGCCACAACTGACCTTCTCCCATGTTGTGTCGGCCTGTCCACTACGACTGAGATCGTGGATGCCTAGGCGACCCTGTGACCAAAGAAAGCCTCGGAGAAATTATAAATGTTGTACAATCCCGATGCTTGTTTTTTCGCCATCCAACGCCGTACGCTATGCATGCTTTCGACCGAGAACAGAGGAGTGAGTTGCGCCCGCGAGTATTTCCACCACATCGTTGGAGCTGTACAATGCTTGTTACCGTCCTTGGATAGACGATTAGCACCAAAGATCAGTCTCTGTACATTTTGGGCTTCCAACCTTCTTTGATTTCTTTCTCTAATTGCGCTTTTCGCTCGGCGGCCCGGACTTCTGCTTCTATCCGTTCCCTCGCTCGCAGGATCTTGCTCTGCAGATAAAATGACCCGCCGCCAGTCTTTTTGGGCTCGTTCAGATCGTATAACTTCTTGAATCGTTCCATAACACTTTCCATATTCGTCGTGCCACCCTGAGGCGGTTTTACGTTTAGGATTCTGCAGGCTTCGTCGAGAGTCATGCCGGAGGCGGATGTATTGATGGCCCCGGCACCACCACTCGTTCCAGTGGCCTTTGCATATTGTGATGAAGCTTGGGCTTGTTTATATGCTTCTGCGAAAGCTCTTCCGAATACTCGACCGCCCGTGAGGACGATTTGAGTAATAATTCGGTGCGCCAACGGAAAGTCAGTACTTGAGCTCGCTATAGCAGAAGGTATGATATATCCTCACCATCGGGTCCCTTCTGCGAAAACACCAGCCTTGCGAACCACAATATATCAACAAGCGGAGAGATGGTGTTTAGACGGGCAACTTGGAGGAAATTCTTTTGATTCCACGAGCATCTGAGCATCGGCGAATTTCTGGTTCTAAACTCCGTTCACTTTCGCCCATGCACGTGATCCAGCAATATATTGACGTAGGCAGAGAACAGAACAAACCAACCGCGGTAAGCCGAACAATCAGTACATGGGCACATGCTTCACAAAGACATCTCATCTCATATCGCCTGACATTGAATTCCAGGCGACCGTCATTGTACAAATGTCGGAGATGTCTCGAGTTCCCAATTACGACTCACAATAGCCTGTGACTGGAGGAACTGGGCTGCCTTGCCTTGCACGGTTGTCCGCATCATCATCATCTCCAAACTCTCCTCTATCCGCATGCTCTAAATGACTACAACATCGTCGTTGCATGGCCGCATTTGGTAGAGACTCATCCCTCGCTTGTCACCTCCATAAGCTAACTGGGGCGCTATTGCAGAAACACCCTGGATCACATCAATGTCCAGATCAAACACCCATACCTCTGCCACTGATGCTTCCAACTCCCAACAGTCTTACGATCCGAATACTCTCACCTACGCTACCTTCTCGCCTACATCCAACTCCGGATACTCCGCTACCTCCAAACAGCGGTCGACGGTTATAGTTCACAAGAAGTCTCCCTTGCTAGTAGCAACACCACCTCAGATCACACGAGCACTTGCTCACTCTCATCCGTTCTTGATCCCTCTGAACAAAGTCGCCGGATTGCTGTCATGGAGCACACGAGATCCATGGGAGTCGTACCTCCTGGTGGCAGTATTTTGGGGCATTACCCTGTATGGTAGCGAGATTCTGCTCTATGCAAGTCCTGTCATGGTCGTGATTGGACTTATACTGGGCATGTACTCAAGACGATACTCCCCATTGTCATCCACCAGCAAGACGGGCGACAAACACTCCGCCAAGGGCCACAAGAGGGAGCCATCCGAAGTGGCAGCACAGCACAAAACTCTGGACGAGATTGTTGACACACTGCATGAACTGACGGCGCGGTGTAATATATTATTGGAGCCATTTCTCACCTTGACCGACTTCCTTTCTACCCAGACAACCCCAACTGCTGCGACGACCCGGCCAGCCCTGACCACGCTCTTCATCCGCGTTCTGCTGGTCACTCCACTTTGGATCATTCTGACTCTTCCTCCCCTTTACATCCTTACGACCCGACGAATCATTCTCACTTTCGGTACGATTATATTGACGTGGCATTCCACACCGGCGCGTGTGTCACGGGTCATACTATGGCGTTCTGTGTTCATGCGGAAGACTGCAGCATTCGTCACCGGTCTGGACTTCGACACGTCAGCTCATCGCAAAGGCTCACTTCGATCCGGACTTTCAAACAGAACAAAGTCACAAACTGGGCTAGCGTCAGAACTGGCCACGAAACAACGACCTGACTCTTCTGGCGTGCGATTCACCTTCATCTTGTACGAAAATCAACGGCGCTGGATAGGACTGGGTTGGACGACATCGCTTTTCGCTTACGAACGGGGTCCCTGGACAGATGAGCATCTCAATCCAGCACCTTCTAAAGACGAATTCGAGCTGCCGGAAGTGGAAGGCGGACATGCCCGATGGAGGTGGGTCGACGGTTCAGAATGGAGAATTGAGCATGGAGATGCTCGGCAACACAAAAGGGCTACCAGTCAGGGTAAAACAGGACCGACTGGAAGCACGTCGAAAGAGGCGGTCGATGACGGTGGAGGTTGGATATATTATGACAACAAATGGCAAGATGGAAAGAACCTAGATGGCTGGGGCAGATACACAAGGAGACGCAAATGGTTCAGGGACGCTGAACTCGTTGAACAAATACCAAACGCCGACCCTGGTCCGAAAGCGACACCGACCGACCCGCCGTCCGAGTCTGAAGAGGAGAAGATCAGAAAAGCAAAGGATTTCGCCAAAGGCATTGGTACTCCTGCTCCTGCTCCTGAACTTCCTCCCCGGAATCCGGCTGTCTCCGAAGCACCAAAGGGCAACGATGATAGTAGCAGTATCGCAAAGTCGCCGACGAGCAAAAAAGCCGGAGGATGGTTTTCGAAACGAGACCGAAGTGACAGCAAGAGCAGCAGTGGGAAAAACACTGGTCAATTCAGTGCAAGAAGTGACAGAAGCCGTGAGGATCCAGACGATGATGTGCACGACAAATGGCGAGATGCTGCCACTGGGCACAGGACATTCGGCATTCAAGAGGATGTGGCTATGAGTTTGGGGTAGTTTGATGGTACCTTGAGCATGATGTCTAGTATATTTCAGCGATGTTTGCAGTCAATTGCCATCACTTGATCTCTTTCTGGATACTGGGCCGAGGTGGCTACTCTCCTATCCTCTGTACTGAGTGCGTATGAATAAACTCGCCTGTCGTCAATGACTTGGCGCCTATGATTGCCTAGAATTTTGAAGTTTACAGGTGCTGCGGTTATTGGAGGATAACCCGCGCACTGGCAGTAATGGAACGCTGCCCCCGTAGATAAGCAATGTTGATAGGGTCGGTGACGCTTGCCCTTATCAACAATCATCTTCGTACTTTCCCTTCTTATCAAAGCGCTCATGTTGGTTAGATGACTTTCCCTTCTCTCGGAATCGATGTCGCTTAACCTTGAATGTGTTATGCCCAGGTGTGCACTTGGTCATCAACACCAGGCTGACGATGGAAGACACTACAAATGGCGCTAAGGCTGCTCGCAAACGACACTTCAAAATACATAGCGATTTTGGCAATGCCAGGCAATGGCGTAGCCGGAAGAACCGCCCCTGTGATAATTGTCGCAGGCGCAAAACCGCATGCGTTATCGAGGATCGACCGCCATGTGAGTGACCAATCCAACTGAGGTCCCGTCGCTGGCTTACGCCCCCAACAAAGGTCTGTTCTGCAGGGGGAGGCAGTTGCATTGCGAAGCTACCACCAGGTCACTCCGGGGACGTGACTCCTCCGATCAAGAGATGGACCATGACGAGGAGCATCTGGACGACTCGGTGACTCCAGCTGACCCAAGTCCTCCAGAAGGCGGAGTACCCGTCACGAGTATTAGCCCAGCCGACACCCACCTGGGGCAAGCCGTGCGCTCGCCTACCACAGGACTCCCGGCTTTGGATATTCCCAACGGTCCTGGGAGCAGTCGTCTGAGGCCGAGGATTGATAAAGAAGTTCGATTGCCAGAGCCGGAAGTGCACAACCTCGAGGAGGGCCAGAACATGACAGCGCATTCCATGGGATTGTCGGCTGAGCAGGACACTCACTTGCTTGACTCATTTCGATCTGTTATCATTGACGAGACGAATACTGTCGATGGTGACATGATTCAGGTCGATTCTGGCGATCCTCGGGCGGGTGTGCCACCTATCCATTTCTGCATCCTCCGGGACTGGTTTATGCCTTACGATAATCGCATCAAAGAAGAATCCTCGCGCTTAATCGAGATGAAGGTCGGAACGTATGGCCCAGATCTTGTTCGCCTTTACTTCCAACACGTCCACCCGGTCTATTGTGTTGTTTCCAAAGGTCGCTTTCTTCGGGCCTATAGGGACGACAAGTTGACCATTCCAGCTTCACTACGAGGTGTTATATATGGACTGGGGGCTGTGTACTGGAAAGACGACCCCATCTTGAATACCATACCTTGCCCTTTCGAAAACTACGAGTTGTTCATAGCTGCCCAAAATTCCCTCGAACGGGAGCTTGAAGCACCAAATCTCTGGAAAATGCAGGCTTGCCTTCTCATGTTACACGAGAAGGCTGCAGGGAATGCCACTTTCGAGACACCAAGGATATGGACATTGTCTGCCCAAGCTGTCGCATGTGCACAGATGATCGGGCTGCACCGTGACCCTTCTGACTGGAAAATCGCTCCTTGGGAAAAGAGTCTTCGCAAAAGGTTGTGGTGGGCGACATACCTGACCGACATGTGGTCATCCGTGTCACATGGGAATCCTCCCCATATCTATCGCGCCTCGTATACGACTTCAGACCTGAACATGGACGACCTAAAGTTCGACGAAGATGTTCCCGAAGATCTCCGGGACATGGTGGACGATAGTAGTGCTGACTTTGATGCTTCTACTGCTGCAAGATTTCTCGAACTGGTCAAGTTGACCCAGATCGTCCATACTTTGTTAGACACCGCTTTGTAAGGATCCTGACCTTGACGGTGGAACGTTGACAGTTCAGCTTACCATTTTGCAGCACTGACCAGAGTTATCGGAATGCCATGTTGGATATTGGCGCTCAAGAAGCCAGACTCTTGGATATACAGAGAGACCTAGAGTCCTGGTACTCCATGATTCCACAATGTGTCACCATGACCTATACTACGAACAAATACAGCTTTCGCAACAATGGTAAGTCACCATGAGGCTTGTGTACATGGAACGTCATACCTGACCGCGGTTTCAGCACCTCTACACTTGGCCTACTTCGCAACCCAGGTGCTACTCTTCCGAGCATTGATGACGCCAGCATCCGTGGCTGCCAAACATAATCCACAATCGTCTTTACGACGGTTTTTCGATGCTGGGATCGAGAAATTAGGTTTGATTTTGGCGTTCATGGACGAAATAACAGTTGATATCTTACGAGAATTCTGGGGCCAGCGTGAGTGCTATTATGCTCGTGATCCATGATGAACACGAATAACTGATCAAAACAGACGGACGATCCCAACTCATCTTGATCGGCAATTTCCTGATACATCTATTTCTAGTGTCTTCCAACCCTGAGCAGGTTCATATAACGTTTCGACTTTTGGAGCAATTCCACGAATCCCTGCAGAGAATAGGTGAGCTAGTCGACGAGGATTCTGTGCAGTTGATCCGACCGGTTGCACTGAGGATAGACTCCTTCTTCACTCAAGCCGCACAGATTATGAGGAGAGGTTCTGCAACAGGCTCGTATTCTATGAGCCTAACTGGGGATACGCCAGTATGAGACGACCTCGACTGGGTTGCTCACCTCCACCGACAAATTGTGACATGATGTCTTCGTGCCTCTGACAGAAGGAGCATGATTCACTTTTGGTTCCTGCTGGGCTCTCAAAACACCTGGCAGTACCGAGACAGTTATTCGTCGTCTCCGAAGAACACCTTGATAGGCATCCACGAGTCCTGGACGACCTTGAACCTGGTTTTGATGCCATCTAGAGCCTCCATTTCGTTCTTGGCCAGCCCCCAATCATCCAACTGAAAATTCTCGTCTATCCTTGAAGGTGTAACGCTCTTGGGAATAATGCTGGTGCCTCGCTGGAGGCTCCACATCAACCTGCCAGCCCGGTCAGTGACGGACTTTGCCTTTTCGGCTACCTTTGCTTACAATATCTGAGCGGGCGTCTTGCCTATGGCATGGGCTATTTGACCCATGACAGGCTCCTTGAAGAGTGGATTGTCCGTGGCGCCTCCGAGGCAGGAGTAGGCTGTACAATGTATGCCTTTTGAGGTGCAATACGCCAACAATTTGCTACTGGTTTGGAATCAGTATATGTGGCGATAGTCCTGGGAGGACCAATTCTCAGTAAGACTCACGATGGATTGCCGGGATGTAGCTCGATCTGGTTGACGGCAGGAACGACGTTGCAGGATGGATCGGCGACAAGCCTTTCCAAGTGACGAATCTGAAAGTTGGACACGCCAATATTCCTGACTTTGCCAGTGTCTAACAACTTTTGCATCTCTTGCCTGGATCGATCAGTCAACCGCGATTTTCTCAAACATTTGTTCGGGACAACGCACCAAGTCTTCACAAAGTCCCAGTCTGGAAGGTGCTTAGATGCGTCATTGGGGTCGGTTGAGCAAGGGAAGTGAACCAAGTACAAGTCGATATACTCAAGGTCCAGGTCACTCAAGGACTTGTCAAACCCCTCCCTGACTCTATGGTGCCAGGGGTTATCAAGTTTTGTCGTGACCCAGATCTGGTCTCGTGGAATTCCAGAATCTCGTATACCCTGGCCAACCTCGACCTCATTTTGATAGTTTAGGGCGGTATCGATATGACGGTAGCCCGATTGAAGGGCATGGCAGACAGCTTTGCGAACTTGGTCTGGCGGTGACTTCCAGGTTCCGAGTCCAATAGCCGGGATTGCGTCGCCGGTGTTCAAACTGAATTTCTGTGATGTATGGCTACGTTTCGTCATGGTTGCAAGACTGCAGGAGCCGAATGATAAGCAAAGGGGTTCGGTTGACCCCCTTCTCGTCAATCGAGGCTATTTGTACCAACCTGATGGAAGCGATGGGTGGTTTGCCACAAGGTTATCTCCGGTTCTCGGATCATACGAGGCTCACAGCACGCAGATCTGGTCGCCAGCCGGCGAAGAAAAAGGCGTTGCACAGATTTCTAGGTTTCAACAGAACGATACGCGTGGATCTTGTTGCTGCTCGGTGGGTTCCCCGATATGCCAGATGAGCGACAGTATGATAACTCTGTCTATGTACTGCGTATGCTTGACAAGTACCTACTGTACACTATCCACATTGTTCGAGGCCCCGGCTAACTTGAAGCGTGCATAATCAGTGTTGTTGGCCGATCTTCCAGCCACGTCGGCCAACCTTGATCTTTGGACCTTTTGATCGGCCAATTGACTCCATTCCCAAGAATCAGCAATGATTCACACCGCAGGGCGGAGTCTTCTTCCAACAGCCAATACTCGAGAATGATATATTCCAGGTTGACTCCTCTCTCCATGAGGCGGATTGTTCCCCATCAAACCAAACGATTACATTTCTCAATCCTTGTTTTTCAAGTCATTTCATTGCTCACAGAATTGAACCTGCGGCCAATTTCCGCCTGGGAAGAAACCACTGACCAGTATGGGAGTCAAGTGGGGACAGCTCAAGGAGCGGCTGCAAGTGTGAGTTCCATCTCAACGTCGTGCTCAAGTCGTTGAAGGACATTTGCTGATCATCTACGCTCTCTAGGCCGAAGGATGAAAACTCCTACTATACCAACACTACATGGACGAACAGGGATTTGATTCCTATGCCAGCAGACCGACGAACATGGGGCATCTGGGGCTATTGTGGTGAGCGGCATGATCTTAAGGGAAGATGGCCATGTCTCTGACCAAGATACAGGATACTGGACAGTCTCAGGTTC
Organism: Exophiala sideris; assembly: GCA_000835395.1. Taxonomy (NCBI): domain Eukaryota; kingdom Fungi; phylum Ascomycota; class Eurotiomycetes; order Chaetothyriales; family Herpotrichiellaceae; genus Exophiala; species Exophiala sideris. Next base: position 498,036 of record KN846951.1, on the reverse strand, counting down.
CTGCATCTCGGCATGGTCGACAGGAAGCACGCTCCTTGCATTTGGGCTTAGCCCACAACAAGCCATTGGTGTGGTGGTAAGTCATTGCGCTGATCGTGTGAGAAGATACAGGCTCATGCAAGAACTAGTTCGTGGGAGGCGTCCTTACCGGTCTTCTAGCTGTGGCATGTGGCTGGATGGGAGAGAACCATCATATCGGATTCACTGTGTCGTCTCGATTCTCTTGGGGCATGCGAGGCAGTTACTTCCCCGTCGTGCTGAGAGTCTTCGTTGCCTGCATGTGGTTTGGAAGTAAGTCTCATCCTTGAGATTGTGGCTGTTGTCGATAGGGGCAGTCTTGCTGACGCCTCACAGTGCAGGCTTACTGGGGCGGACAGGCCACCAGAGTTCTTTTCGGTGCTATCATCCCAGGTGCGTTGATATACTTTTGATTCCGAATGGTGCTGTGGTGCTGATATCGCAAAGGTCTCGCGGACATGAAGAACTACTTCAGCGCAGGGTCACACCTGATGACGAACGACTTCATTGGATTGATTATCTGGATGATCGCTTTCGTTCCACTTGTCCTGGTCCCTCCCGAGCGTCTCCAGATCCCATTTGCCATATCTTTTGTCCTTCTCGCCGGCTCTTGCATTGGGCTGCTGGTCTGGTGAGCATACCCCGTCGTTGACTCTTGGGCTGTGCAAAGTACTGATGTGGTTTCAGGTCCGTCCACCATGCTGGCGGTGCAGGCAGTATGTTTCATGAACCTGGCTCTGCCGAGAACACTGGCTGGGCGTTCATGTTTGGCATCACAGCCATCCTTGGTGCGTGGGGCGCGGGAACCCTGGGCCAGTCTGACTGGACTCGTTATGCGAATCGGAAGTTCGCCCCAACTTTATCGCAACTCATTGCCGCACCGCTCACTATCGCCATCACCGCCACGATCGGAATCATCGTTACGAGCGCTTCGAAGGATATATTGGGCGAGATTGTCTGGAATCCTATATACCTTCTCGCCGACATCCAGCAAGAATACCATTCAAGTCCCAGAGCAAGAGCAGGAGTATTTTTTGCAAGCATGGGTCTTGTCAGCTCACAACTTGCGGTACGTTTCCAGTCATGATGGCTACTGCCAATGTCGGCTAGTGCTATTGTTCTGACAAATTAACAGATCTCTGTTGTCTTGAACTCGGTGTCGACCGGCATGGACATGGCGGGCCTTTGTCCCAAGTACATCAACATCCGTCGTGGCGCATATATCATGGTTGTTATTGGGATTGCCACTCAACCATGGCAACTTTTGAGCACTGCAACCAGGTTTCTCAAGGTTCTCAGCGGGTTTGGAGTATTCATGGCGCCAGCCACGTAAGTCTTCCAGTCATGATATGGACTGAAACTGAGCTAATTCCTGGCACAGTGGCGTTATGCTGGCCGACTACCACGTTGTCCGTCGCTGCAAGCTGAAGTTGAATGATTTGTACACTGGTGACAGCTCCTCGATTTACTGGTACAACAAGGGTGTCAACTGGCGCGCCCCCGTCGCCTTCATGTCTGGAGTCTGGCCTTTGCTGCGTGAGTACCATCCCTAATGGTGGGTCATTATTTCTTTGTTAACCGAGAAACAGCTGGTCTAGTTGGGACCGTCAACAGCTCGACAAGTCAATCGTCCATTGGCTGGATCCGTCTGTACAATCTGACGTTCATTGTCGGCCTTGCCATGAGTTTCGTCGTCTTCTGGGGCTTGAACTACGTCTTTCCGCCAACTGGTCTGGGCTTGGAAGCCCCGTTCTTGGATGAGGAGGTATTCACTGGCGTCGAGCAGGTTAATTCGCAAGTTGGGACCGAGAAGTCTGACGAGGAGAGCGGCAAGCATGCGACTATGGCAACGGTATCAATGTAGTCTGGTCATTCATGACCAGCATCCTATCATTAAGTTTGGGGGACGACATATTATGAGACAGACGATGTTACGGAGAAGCATTTGATCTACAGTATAGTCAAGTTGAGTGGAATTCAGTCTGAACTTCGCCTGTACAATGGTATATTATCGTATATGAAGGTCTCCAGACTGACAATAAGGACCAATATCCATCTGCACCTGGGGAGCTACAGTGGTCAGTCAAGCCACTTTTCCTGGAAACAGGCTCGACCGTATCAAGCAGAAACGTCTGGGCATGAACATTTGGCAAGAACAATCTCATTGATCCCAACTACCTAAGCTAATAAGTAGCATTCAACCTCATCTCGATATACTCGCGCGAATTGATCGGCTCATATTTCTTCGGTTTATCCTCACTAAAGCAACCTGGGAGACAATCGATTGTCCTATCACGATTCGCCGTGACAAAGTAAGGAATCGAATACCGTGCCTTCGTTATGCCCTGAACCAAAGGCGGAGCGCGGACCCGATGTAAAGTGGACTTGAGCGTGTCGTTGCTCCAACGCTGCAGGAAATCGCCAATATTCACCACGATCGTGCCCGGGATGTATGGGGCCGGATTGAACTTGCCCTTCTCATACACGTCCTCGACTTCAAGACCACCAACTTCGTCTTGGAAAAGGAGGGTCATGGTCCCGAAGTCTGAGTGTGCTGCGATGCGCTCCATGCTGCCACCGCGCAGAAGCTCGGCCTCGACGGGCGGATAGTGCAACAGCCGGATCTGGTTGTCCTTTTTCGTGTGGTATTCTTGGAAGAAGTGCTCGGGGAGATCCATGCCTAGTGCTATTGCGCTGAGGAGAGACAACTCGACGGCGTAGCAGGTTTCGTAAAAGGTGGTGAAAAATTCCCGGAAACCGGGTAGAGTTTCTTCGGGAAACCAGATGTTGGGGGTGTGCTCGTCGTCTTCGCGGCCGAGTTCGAAGGATTCTTTGAAGTCGGGGACTTTGCGGAGGTCGGCGATGGATTCTTGGTCGTAGACCATTTGTACGACTTTCTCGCGGCCAACGCCTGAGTAGCCTCGGTGCCACCAGCCGTAGGGTGGATGCGGTGCTTTGGCTTTGTCGTCGGCGGAGAGGGCGAAGAATTTGCGGCTCTGGCGCGAGTATTAGTATGATCTGTGTCGTCTGATGGGGGTGATGGGATGCATACCCATTCAAATGCCTGGTCTAAGAGCTCTTGAGGGAGGCCATGGTTCTTGATATATGCGAAGCCTACGGATTTGAAGGCTTCGTAGACTTGCGTTCCGGTTTTGTGAGCATCGTCTGGGTTGCCTGAGCGCATTGGCTCGAGGTCGATGATGGGGATGGCGAGGTCTGCTGGCTTGATCGCCATGCTGGGGTTGTCGGTCTCTTGGGTTGAATGAGGCATCTTTGGTGTTGGATACAAAATAATGCTTCTGTTGCTAAGTTGATCGTGTGTTGTTCGTTGTGGTCTCTTAAATCGATGGTCTTTGCTTGTTGAGAGTGCTCAGAATCGCAGGGCCATACTCGTGGCCTGATCTGCTGGTCTCAGCATTCAACTTGAGTGCTGAACACATCCGTGGAGCACGTATATCAGGATAATTGTGTTTACCGACAGGGTGATAGTGGCGATAAGAGGTAAGGAGTGCGTTGGCTGAATCGAAGTTGGCCGATCTATGGTTTGGTTCTGGCGCCATACCCGTCGCTCAACTCAATAAGACAATGACTCGATCGGCAAATATGGGAAACGTGTCGATCATTCATTCTATTGCAACAGAGGTCTAGCGTCAGGGTTCCTTTCATGCAGGTCATATTGTTGGCCGACCACAGAAGGCCTGCGATTCTGGCGCTCAAGTCCGAGATAGGTTGACCGATAGGCAAAGATAGGCATCGGCACTGCGTTGTTCCTCCGTCCTGCATAACGACGTTGCCTTATAGGGACTTTTGTCCTCGGTTAACCTTGTACTCACTACGCTTCGGTACGGAGTAAGTAATCGTGGAGTCTGGACTTTCAGCGATAAGGGCATCCAAGATATCAGAACAGCACGATATCAAAGAGCATATCTGTCGTCTGAACATACGGGATTGTAAATGGCCAAGCCAATGAAATCATGGGTAGCATAGGTGTTGAAAGCCAGGCTGGCGAGTACCGCATCGGTGTTGATGTAGGAGGTATGAGACACCATACTATCCTTGAACAATTTTGCTTACACCCGTGCTTCAGGAACAAACACCGATGCTGTGCTCATCTCTCTTCGACCCATCCAGATCATCGCCTCTCACAAAGCACCGACGACAGCAGACGTGACCACCGGCATCAACGAGGCTGTGCGTGCATTGATCCGGACGAGCAACGTACCTCTGGACACGATCAGCTGTGTCATCATTGGGACCACGCATTTTGTGAACGCGGTGGTACAGCGCTCTTCATCCCTTCATCGTGTTGGGGTCGTTCGATTGTGTGGAGGGGCCGAAGATGGCTTCGGTCTTGGGGTTCCGCCTTTCATCGATTTTCCCAGAGATCTGCGCCATCTTATCAGTACTGAACCCTTCTTCTGCCAGGGTGGGCATCAAATCTCCGGTACAGAGATCTCGCCCATTGACGAGGCTGAAGTGAAAAGTGTGGCGGAGAAACTCGTGAAAGATGGCATATTCGATGTCGCGATCTCGGGTATCTATTCGCCGCTCAACTCGGCACATGAGGTACAAGCAGGAGATATCCTTCTGAAGCACATGAACGAGACGTCGACTGCACTAGGATTGTCGTCTTCCCCACAAGTGACCTTGTCTCATCGAATATCGTCTGTCGGTTTCCTCTCGAGAGAAAATGCCGCAATTTTGAATGCTTCACTCAGGCCACTTGCAGAAAAGACGATTTTAGCCTTTCAGAAAGCCATGCACGACATTTTTGAGGGATCGCCTTGTGCATTATATCTCACGCAGAATGACGGAAGTGTGTTGAGTGCTCCGGATGCCATTGACCTACCGATTCGAACATTCAATTCTGGTCCGACCAATTCCATTAGAGGCGGCGACTTTCTCTGGAACGCTGCAAGCATGGAGGCGGATGGGGCGAGTCCGGAGCGTCAAGATTCTCTTGTAGTGATCGACATCGGAGGGACAACGTCAGATAGCGGCCTGTTATTGCCGAATGGTCTCCCCAGAATGAGTTCCATCATGAGCCTTGTGGGAGGTGTACGCACGAATTTCGCACTACCCGCAGTGGAAAGCATAGGTCTTGGGGGCGGAAGCATTGTCCAAATGTCGCCAGACAAGCTTACCGTCGGCCCCGAGAGTGTTGGCTTTCAGCTGCCGCAAAAGGCTCGTCTTTTTGGAGGTGATGTCTTGACCACTACTGATATTGTAGCCGCAAACCATATGCATTCTCCTGTCGCAGAAAATCCCCTGAAAGGACTTGGCGATCCCACGCGGCTGACAGACATCACGCCCGACATCGTCAAGAAGGCCAAGGCTGAAGTGCGACGGCTTCTGGAAGATTTAGTGGATCGGACAAAAGTTCAAAAAGGAGACATCGACGTCCTGATAGTCGGAGGAGGCGCCATTTTGATCGACGAAGGTGAGATTCTTTCGGGCGTTCGTGCTGTACGGAAAGTCAAGGGCGGTGAGGTCGCCAACGCTGTAGGCGCCGCCATTTCGCGGGTGTCTGGAGTCGTTGACACGGTTGTGGATACCTCTCATCAGTCTTTGAAGCAAGCCCAGGAAACAGTGGCAACGTCAGCCATCAATGCTGCGGTCATGAACGGAGCACAGCGAGACACGGTACAGATCGTTGAGGTGACCGTCCTTCCAATCCAGTATGTCGATGCGAAAGCGCGCATAGTAGTCAGAGCGGTAGGAGTGCTCGATGTCGTCAAAGTCTCTGAACAGGGCATGTTTAGTGCAGTCACAGTACCCAAGAAGACCCAGCAGAGCGTCGGTCAGGCGGCGGTGGTGGAACCCGACTCGATGGCACCAAGCGAGGAGATCAAAGTCCAGGACTACAAACCTTATATCGAGAAGGGCCAATGGATAGTCTCGACGATAGACCTCGAATGGATCGCGAGTGGTTGTAGGGTCCTGGGTTGTGGAGGAGGAGGTGACCCATACCAACAATATCTCAAGATCAAAAGCGTCGTGGAGAAGTCACCTGGCGTGATCAAGATCGTTTCAGCCCTGGATCTTCCTGAAGGCTCCACGATCGGATGTACGGGCTGCATGGGAAGTCCCGAAGTCAGTATGGAGCGAATGGAAGCGGATGAATGCAACAAAGCCCACGATGCGTTAATCCGCGTCATGCAGCTCCCGCCTGTGGATGGCTTCTTGGCTTTGGAAATCGGTGGCGGGAATGGCATGGTCAACCTCGAGGTGGCTGCGGCGCATGGAGTGCCCTGCGTAGACGCCGACTATATGGGGAGAGCATATCCGACATATTGGCAAACCACCATCAACGTGTACGGTACTCCTCGAGGTGAGGCACTTTTGCCGGCGACTATTGCCAGTGGAGATGGCTCCTTCATGACAATGACGGCCAGTCGGACGGATAAGCTAGTCGACAGTGCATTACGAGCTTCCACAGTGGAGATGGGATGTCGTGCAGGCAAGGCAGGACCGCCAAAACCCGCCCGAGTTGTCCAGGAGCAAGCGATTCTCAACACCGTCTCTCTGGCTTGGTGGATAGGCAGGGCAATCGCGCTAGAGAAGAACATCGCAGAGAGAGCGAACAGAATCGTCGAGTCGGTTGGTGGCTCTGCCAGTGCGAAAGTACTGGCCGAAGGCAAAATCACCAACGTCGAGCGTGTGCTGAGGACAGGTCACACTTACGGCATTGTCGAAATCGATGGCTTGCTGAATGATGAATCGGCGGCGACGATCAAGATACCATTCAAGAACGAGAACGCCTACGTTGAAGCGGTCGGCGCTGATGGTGCTGTATCAATACTGGCTTCGGTGCCGGACCTCATTGTCGTTCTCGATTCAGAAGCGGGCTCGGGGTTGGGGACGCCAGAATATAAGTATGGCTTGAAGGTAGCAGTCATTGCCATCGCAGCATCACCTCGATGGACGGACACACCCAGAGGACTCGAGCTTGGTGGCCCAGGTTCCATGGGTTTTGGTGACATTCAGTACGTACCCATAGGTAGATACACTATGCCTCGTAGCGTCATTGAGGCGTATTCATAGAGGTAGAAAATGAAATGGATTCGGTTTGACATTTTCTTTGATGAAGGGTGAAGGTTTGTGAAAAGCAGCACGACACGCTCTGGGTGAGCTGCACGTGACTGTGAGGTCAGGAGCACTTTGTTACTCATCTTTTCGTGCCAAGACGCAGGCTAATAGTAAGTTGAAGTCTGGGATTCAGTTTCTTGCTGGCTTCGAATCTCTCGACCTCTTTCACCGAGTCTCAATTCACGACGTTCAACTCGTCCATGCGTTGACCATCTCTACTCTCTACTACCCCTTTCTTCGCAGTTTCTTGACCTCGTCATTCCATGACGGCTGCAAGCATCACAATGTACTCTTCATCCGCGCCAGGTCAAGCGCCGTGGCAATCTCATCCATCTTCTTACGCGTCGCCTAACACCCAGAATGCTTACATACCAGTTCCTGCGCGCCATACCTTTGGAGCTCACTCAGGTCCTCCTCCGCAATCTACCTATGTGCCTCCACCTATGCCTTCGCAGCAGTATACTCCGGCGCCGTTGTCAGCGAACAGTCCCCAGAAACAATTATCACAGCCACCAGCCAAGAAGAAAATGAACTGGTCTCCCGATGTTCGTGACTATGTCAACCGTTCATTTGGCCAGACCAACCTTGCTCCTGGGATTACAAAAGAACAAATCGAGGCAAAGCTGAAAGATATCATCACAGAGGCCACACAGAGCGGCAGACTGAACACAATAAACTGGAAAGAACTTCCACTCCCACATCAGATGATCCAGGACGAACGGACTCGTTCTCTACTAGCCCCCATGCCCCATTTATCCTACATTCCTGCTGCACCTACTCCGGATCCGTCTGCTTTCAGTTATCAACCTGGTCCGGATGTCCCTCGTAAACGCAAATCCATGGAGCTCGAAACGAACGTTGAAGTAGCGGGACCCCTACCACCTTGGAGAACCAACGGAGTGTCATCTGGATCTCTGGCGGATCGTGTGTCTTTTGTTTCCACAGAAAAGCGACCCAAGCTCGACATGAGTACATCCGTAAGTAAAACGACTGCAAGCTTGGAGTCCCGTAAGCGGCGATTCGACTTGGCCCGAGCGGGATCAAATTCTCCACATACACAAGAGTCATCTCGAGGAGCGTCGCCGGAACCAAAGATGATTGGGCCGATTGTTGGGCGCTCGCAAAAGCTTGAGAAGAACTACTTCAGATTGACATCCGCACCCAATCCTGACGACGTCCGACCCTTGGAAGTTCTACGCAAGACTCTCGAATTGATTAAAAAGAAGTGGCGCAGTGAGGGCAACTATGTCTACATTTGCGACCAATTCAAATCACTGCGGCAAGATCTGACTGTGCAACATATCAAGAACGACTTCACTACGAGCGTGTACGAGTATCATGCGCGGATTGCCTTGGAGAAGGGTGACCTGGGTGAGTATAACCAATGCCAGACACAGCTAAGGGCATTGCACAGGCAGAAGCTTGGTGGTCATCCTGTGGAGTTCAAGGCCTATCGTATCCTTTATTTTATCCACACGTGCAACCAGACTGACATGAATGACGTGCTCTCTGATCTAACCCCAGCAGACAAGAAAGAGCCAGCCATCAAGCACGCGCTCGAGGTACGGTCGACACTAGCTTTGGGCAATTATCACAAATTCTTCAAGCTGTACTTGACCGTGCCGGACATGGGAGCATACTTGATGGATATGTTTGTAGAACGCGAACGGCTCGCAGCACTCGCGTGTTTGTGCAGATCGTGAGTTGGTCTTATCATCGATACAGTTCCTGGCTGACTTTCTTGACAGGTATAAACCAGACCTTCGGTTACGATTCGTTACCGAAGAACTCGGCTTCGAATCTGACGAAGAAGCCTGCCAATTCATTCTTGACCATGCACCCGAGGACTCATCGAACCTGCTGGAGGAACGCGACGGAGACGTGCGCTTCTTGACTGGCAAAGCTGGGTCGATCTTCCAGCTTGCAAAGCAAAGAGCCTTTGGACTAGTCGACATTAAGGGACAGATATGACATCCATCTCCACGCAGGTTCACAAAATGTTGTCAGCCTGATAGTGGACCCTGTCGATGCCCTGGGTATTTGTCGATCGGGCCTCTTACTCCTATGTTTGCTTCCTGGCTTGATTTCACTTTGCTTGAAAGTGGCCATCCCTCCTGCTTGGTCAACTTTTACATCATCCTTTCCTTCTTGTGTTTATCAACGAACGAGCGACGTGTGACGATGGAAAAGTCAACTGCGAGTGAGCGATGGCGTAGCGGGGAGATATGGCATATGTCTACGACGTGGTCAAGCAGATGAGAAGAATTTTCTATCTTCTGATCGTTCTGTATAGTGTGGGCGTTGACGGACTGGCAGCAGATGGCTTTTGAAGGGATGGCTGCCCAATCTATCCAGACGCGTGTTGAGATGTGGCAAAGATGCATTCTATCTCGACGTGGTTAGCATTGCGCTCGAAGGTACAATTACTTTCATGGAGAGCGCAGGATGAGTAGCCTGTCAAAAGAGATTAAGGACGGTCGAAGACTTTCCTCCCACGACTTGATGACTTCTTAGGGTTCCTTAATTGCTTGCGTCAGGCTAGTTGTTTGGCAGCTGAATAACCCTCTGTCAAGTGCCTGTCATATCATGGATGTCCCACTCCAGACGATCACCGATGTGTAGGTACTTGTGTTCAGGGCTGCGACCGTCGTGAGTATGCCCTAGTCCGGCTGAAGATGGAAATCTGATGAGTAGCAGTGATTCGACAAGCAGTGGTAGTTCGCGTGTATCTTTGTGAGGATAGTTTGGAAAATTCCCTCCAACGAAAAAGCTTTGTCCATGCACCAGCTAAGCGAAAACCGTTCAGCTGGAATGCATAGAATGGTACTGGCTGCCCCTGTTATAGGCTAACTGGGAAGTACACAACCCGACAGCCTGGTGTATGATGGCAAGGGGCTGTGCACGCAGGTCGACGCATTGACGCCTTCTTGCGCCGCGTCTTTTTCCTTTATGTATACATCAACAGGACCATGTCGTGACTTGCGCCCATGACTCTGAACATTTGAGATAGTTATCCTCCCTTACATTGAGGCCTTTGTATGCCTGCGCCGCACCTGGGCGAAATAGCCGAGCAAAATCGCAAGCTAAGCGCTAATAAATCAGCTGCACTGCACCTTTGGACTGCCTCCGTACTCTACACCAGGGTAGTTCGACAACACTCAATCGTTCTCACCACTTCAACCGATACAACAGAATAGAAGAACAGTCCTTGCAATCTCGGGGCAGTGGAGTGCAGTGAAGTGTTGCAGGCCTGATACGTTCCCGTCCAGCCTCTTCCGTCTTCGGCATCCCTGCAACACCTCCCTTTGTCCCCCGTTTTTGTCGACACGAGACACAACCGATCTCAAGCCTAACTGCAACCGACGAACACTGCGCAAGCTGCGATAAGCCTCATCGTTTCATACTGCGACCGCATATGCGCTCGACCTGAACCCACGCAAGGGACGACTTTGTTCTGAACCTCACCTGAAAGAGCATTGCGGGGCACAAGCAAATGCGACGACATGAAGGTAAGTCGGACCATGTCCACAATATGCACGTATGCGGTTTCTCTTTTCCTGAATACTAATTCGATCTCGCGCGCAGGCCATTCGCCGATCTCTAAAGAGCGACAAGGAGTCTAGGCACGCACCCTCCCTTTCTATCACACCCAAAACCATCCAGGCACTACCGCCGAAGAAAGTCATCAAGGCGCTTTATGATTATGAACCACAAAATGGAAACACGCAAGAGCTGGCATTTCACAAGGGCGACTTCTTCCATGTTCTGAGTCGCGAAGAGGACACCGAATGGTACGAGGCGTGCAACCCACTCATCCCTACCGCCAGGGGTCTTGTGCCTGTCGCATTCTTTGAAGTGGTGGGCAAGCAGCAGCGACAGAGCGGAAACTCCCTGTCCTCACCAGGGGAGAGGTTAGATGGGCATGACTCTGGCTTCTCAGAAAAAGGCTCAACCAAGTCTGGCCACACCCGATCTGAATCGACTGCCACGACTAGACCCGTGGTACACCAGCGAGGACCAAGCATGACCAACAGAAACGGAACCGGCGCGATGGTGTATGGCGTCGTACAATACGACTTCAACGCAGAGCGACCGGACGAACTGGACGCCAAAGCCGGCGAAGCTATCATCGTTGTGGCGCAGTCCAACCCCGAGTGGTTCGTCGCAAAACCGATAGGACGGTTAGGAGGACCAGGACTGATACCCGTGTCATTCATCGATATAAAGGATACCGCCACCATGCAATCCGTTCCCGATCCATTGGACGCCGTTCGCAAGGCAGGTGTGCCTAAAGTCGAGGAGTGGAAGAAGTTTGCTGCAGAGTACAAAAACAACAGTATCAGTCTAGGCAAATTCGACAGTCCGCAAGCTCAAATGTCGGCCGCCATGGCTCGGATGAGTCTACAAAATGCTGGCTCGCAACAATCTCTTGCAAGCAATGGATATGTAAGTTGCGTCAGTCAGACGGTCTAACCGGTGCTAACTTTCAAGCAGTCACCACAGTCCGGCCCTAGAACATCCCAACAACCACAGATTCCACTCGCACCCATCAGCGCTTCTGTACCTCGCTATTGCTTCGACAATGATATGTACTGGTACATCATTGAGTGCCAGATGGAAGATGGTCGCTGGTGGGAGCTATCCCGGTATTACGCAGATTTCTACGATTTCCAGATCGCCCTGCTCGAAATGTTTCCCGAAGAGGCAGGCAACAAGGGAAAGCCGCGAACACTTCCTTTCATGCCCGGACCAGTAGCTCACGTCACCGACGCCATCTCGAACGGCCGGCGCCAGAATCTGGATGAGTACATCAAGAAGATTGTGGAAATGCCCAACCACATCTCCAAAAGCATGTTGGTGCGAAATCTCTTCAAGCCGAGACCAGGTCAAGATTTTGAGATCGATCCGAGCGCACTGGGAGAAGACTACCGGTTGTCTGAGGGATCACAGCAGTCGATGCAGCCAGCTTCGCGCATGTCTTCGAACCAGCAAGGACCTCCGTCCGGTTACGGGGGTATGCCGCCGCCCGGGTCTTCTCGAAACTCACAGCAACGACCGCCAGTTCCCATGTCCGGTGGCATGGGAGGACCGCCTTTTCTCCACTCTCAAGCAAGTAACCTAACACAAGCATCCACATCCTCCAGCATGAAGCAAAGCAATGCCAACACAGCCATGAAAGTGAAGGTGTTTTTCCAAGACGATATCATTGCGATTCGAGTGCCTCAGGATATTGCTTTTGCAGCGTTGAAAGAGCGACTAATGGAGCGACTCAAGCTCAATGAGGACATTGCGATTCAGTACAAAGACGAGCCAACCAATGCCCTGGTCGACATGCAAGATGATAACAACCTGGACGTGGCACTGGAACGAAACCCCAAGCTCACCTTGTATGTGAACTATGCCGCGGGTTGAGGATTCCTCAACAAGGAGTCTGATTCTCGACACAAGATGATGGCCCGGTTCTTTCTTCTCGGATTATAAAAGGAAGACAGGGCAACCTGATGAAGCAATGTTTCTAATGTGGTCATGTTTACAACGGCGCATAGGGCTTGGTAACTTGGGGGCAACTCTTTCGACATGGTTGCCTAGCAGAGCTCAAAAGTTTCCTTTCATGTAACATGGGAGTTATACCATGATGTCGTGGATATTTACCCATACGGTCGTCATTGGTGAGCTGGGTATTACCGTGAAAGGAGTATATTTTATCTCGGCGTGTTGGTGATAGTGATATGGAGCTTGGAGAGGACGACCAGCTGGATCATCTCCATGGCTCAATGGGAAAGAGCTAGATTACAATAAATCGAACTGATGCTACATTAATTCTGTACCTGGTATATACGATACTCCATAACTTACCAGCAATATGTTCAAACTGTGTCCCCCACATCCATATCTGCGGAATCGGCAGTTTCTGGTTGACGGGCCTCGTTCCGATGTTGCTCCAACTCCAACTCTGGCTCGCTTAGAAAACAATGTGACCGATTGTGCTCTTTCGTCATTTTTGCGCCCACGCTTTATCTTTACTATCCTGGAGCTATCGTTACTGTTGTAGTTGACCTTCAATGTGTTGCCCTTCCTGCTGCTACTAACACACGGGAAAGGTCCTTACAAGGCAGCATGAAGGCCTCGCTCAACCCTGGCTTTCAAGCATATCTCCATGCCCTCGTCTCCGATACCGCAGGTCGGACAGGTCGACGTACACTATGCACCGACTGCTTGAGAGTCTTGCGACAGCATAGAAAATACCAGACTTCATCTCGACGTCAGGTGCACGCTCTCAGCCTACGATCAAATGCCACGACTGTCCAGCCCGCAGTATCACCTGCGATTCCACCTCCCACGCGCCAGAGACGGCACCTTGCGACAGTCAAAGATGTGATTGAACATGGACCTCTTGCAGAATACGATGAACGGGTGCAGACGAAAAGGTTGAGGGAAGACGAACACCAGAGAAGTAAGCAGTGTGGCAGATACTGTTCTCTGTTCCGCCAGCTAATGTATCATCTATAGCACTGATACAACATCTCCAGGATCTCCACGATACGCTCAAAGACTACCAACCACCAAAGGTCGTCCACCCCGATATTGAAGACCTGCACCCTCACAAACCAAGTCTGTTTGAGTCGCTTTTCGGCGGCGCCAACAAGAAGAAAAAGGTCATAGGTGGAATATCAGAGAACCTCCCCAAGGGTCTATATATGTACGGCGATGTTGGGTCAGGCAAGACGATGCTGATGGACTTGTTCTACGACACACTGCCGCCGAACATGACGTCCAAAACCCGCGTCCACTTCCACAACTTCATGCAAGATGTGCATAAGCGCTTACACAAAGTGCGCATGCAGTACGGCAACGATTTCGACGCCGTACCTTTCATAGCCGCAGACATCGCCGAAACCGCTCAAGTGTTATGTTTCGACGAGTTTCAATGCACCGACGTCGCCGACGCAATGATCCTACGACGCCTGCTCGAGTCACTCATGTCTCATGGCGTGGTTCTGATCACGACCTCGAATCGACATCCAGACGACCTGTACAAGAACGGCATCCAACGCCAATCCTTCATTCCCTGCATCGACCTCCTCAAGAAGCAACTCAAGGTCATCAACCTCGACTCGCAGACCGATTACCGCAAACTGCCCCGTCCGCCCTCAGGAGTGTACCACCACCCACTCGACAGATCAGCGGTATCGCACGCCAAAAAGTGGTTCGAATTCCTGGGCGACCCGCAGAAAGATCCTCCTCACCCATCTAAGATCACCGTCTGGGGCCGCGACGTCGAAATCCCCTTGGTTTCTGGGAAGGCCGCGAAATTCACATTCCACGACCTCATAGGTCGAGCGACAGGAGCGGCAGACTACATCGAGATGATGCGGCATTTTGATGCTTTCATCGTGACGGACGTTCCGGGCATGACGCACCGTGAGCGCGACTGGGCGCGCCGGTTCATTACCTTTATTGATGCCGTGTACGAGTCGCACGCGAAGTTGGTCCTGACAACCGCGGTGCCTTTGTCGCAACTCTTTTTGAGCAGAACTGAGTTGGACGAGTCGCTGGAGAAGGTCTCCAAAAAGGTTGATAGGGATGAAGGGTCCGTGAGTGGAGAGGATAAGAATGTCGCGGCGAGGATGAAGAACGCGGACACCCATGGCGAGGGTGCCGACCTCGATGATGTCATGCGCAATCTCATGGACGATCTGGGCCTGAGCATGAGCATGCTCAAGCAGAGTAGTCTGTTCAGTGGTGATGAGGAGCGATTTGCGTTTGCCCGGGCTCTGAGTCGATTGAGCGAGATGGGCAGTCAGGAGTGGGTAGAGAGGGGTATGGGGCTGGAGAAGCGTGGTGGTTTGGGTGAGAAGGAGGGTTGGCAGAGAGTCCGGTCGAGGTGGAGGGAGGATAGTTTGTAAGTTGTTGTGCACATCTAGCGTTGGAAATGCATGAGCGAGCGACCTGCAAGCATATCGTGGCGTATATGGGAAGAACAAGGTCCCAATTTCACTTGACGCCAACTGCCCTCAAGAAGACCTCTCTATCCCTCTCCCTCGCAATTCCTCTAACAACCTCTGCCATACTCTCCGCCTCAACGATCTTGCCTCGTCCATGCGTGAACTCGAATTCATCCCGGAGCTCATCCTTGGTTTGTTTTCCGTGGCTGTGGCCATCATCCTCACTGTCCCACCGTACCTGAAAGGCCTGCCAATTCTGCGCCCTCAGTTCCCGGACATGCGAGTCAACGAGGTCTTTTGAGCCAGAGAAGATCATTATTCCTGGATATCCTGGTTTTGTGATTCCTGATATACCACTAACAACAGTGGCCACATTTGCACCTTTCTTGTTCGGCGTCGTAAAGCTGGGAGTGACCGACGGCGTAATAGCCAGCTTCCGTTTCGACGTGTTAAGTAAATGATGAAGCCATATTATGACCGTCTTGGTCTTTGGTCCAGTCGAATTGGGCAGTGCTGCCGGTGGAATGGCGTCATTTTGTGCAGCTTCATTTGTACCTGAAGTAATGAAATCCTCAAAGACGGTGATCATTTGGTCCAGAACTTCAACGCCCTCTTCTAGCTTCTCGGCGTCAACGGCATGCCTCGTCTTGTCCCGGACGTCGTTTTTCGATCCGTCACGCGCGGAAATGATGTCTGGACGACCACGTTCTGGGTATGCCTCAGGTAGTCTGAACGTGATATTCGCGCTTGGAGTTGCGGGTGATGTGTAGTGCACTTCTCTATTTTGAGGCTTGAAAGTCATGGACTCTGGGTACATTGCTTCCAGCAGGGATATCTCGGCGTCAAGACGCTCGGAGATCGTGACGGACGAATCGGTAAGGGCCATCCTGGGCGCGTAAAACCATGGTCATAAGCATTAGATTTATTGTCCATATGTCCAATGTTATGGATTTGCAGCGCCTGCCTCAATCATCGTGTAATGTGTGAGAATCTAGAATAAGTGATGGCCAGTATTGAAGCAGATCTGGAGCATATATCCAATGGCTTGGCATAGCCATATGGATTTCATGTCTACACATATGTTGAGACAACTCCGAGTCCTGGTGCTGGCAAGACTTACGCCAGAATTTAGATTTGTCTGCTTGACCGGCTAAGACATGATATGTACCTGTAGTGTTCTTATCATACAGCGTGAGGAGGCTGTGAATTTTCCAGGCCGGCTAATCATCAACACCTTTAAAAGTCCAGGAACTGCCAGATTTGCAAGCATTCCGACAACGACGGACCGTACGCCATGATCGCATCTAGCAACACTTCGTCTGCCCAAAACTACTATCGCCAATCCACCGCATCGTATTCATTCAAATGCACGAAAGGGAGAAAGCGGCCGGCAAGAACGGCCCGAATGTGCCACCTGAACCATCTCTCCGGGGTATTCGTGAAAATTTCTAACCACTTTGAACAACAGCCTTGCCATGGCCAGACCAGAGAAATTCGTCTCACAATTCTTCTTTCAATTCCATGATCTTGTAATAGATCTCCCTCAGTGTATCTTCTTTCCCGACCTATTGTGTTTGCCATGATCAGTATAGAAACAGAAACCTTTGTGCAGTAGAAACTCACCTTGATCTGGTAACCCGTAGGTTTTCCCTCTTCTAAACCAGTCAAATGCATCGTCTTGCCACTGGGCTCTTGGCCATCATGTGTTCCAACGTTCATGTCCTTGAACACAGGGGTGTTCAGAACAAGTCGGTGCACGCCATCTGTTCGCATGATCAGACGAGCTTTTCGTTCGACACCTGTGAAATCTGCTTGTGCTCCAGACTCTTCGTCCTCTTCATCTTCTGGTTTCTCGTCAGATGCCTCGTCGCCGATCGCTTTATTTTCGTATCGAATATTAATCTTAAAGACACCAACACCACGTTCTTTCCACTCCTTTTCGAAATGGTACAGCTTTGCCCGACATGTGAGGATTGTCTCTTCGCCTTCTTCGCCAGTCTCGACTGTCACACGTTAGTCTGAATTTCATTCGAATCATCGAAGCCACATATGATGAACTTACCATCCTGTTCCTTAAACCTGGGATCTCGAGGAGCATCGATGGCGGATGAGTGTGCTTCCTCTCCGTCCGCTTCATTCTCGCTTCCCTCTTCGTGTTCATCAGTAGTTGATGCAAAAAGTTTCGCTTTGCCAAATGTGCCAGTAGAACCAGCAGGTCTCGCAAATGATGTACTACCGCTGGAGAACGGTTTTGAGGCACCGAAACCGCTTCCGAGGCCGCCTGTAGAACCAAAACCTCCACCTGAACCAAACCCGGATGACGGCTTGCTGGCGAAAGGAGACGGACCACCGAAACCACTCGAAGCTGATCCAAATCCACCTAGCCCACCACCTCCACCAAAGCCGCCGCTAGGTTTCGTCGTCGAACTTGCAAAAGGTGATTTGTCTGAAGAAGCGAAAGATGATAGGCCTGACGATGCGAATGCTGAGGTCGAGGTTGAGGTGGATTTCTCGGGAGCTGGGGTAGGCTCCGATTCCTTGCTGGGCGACTTTGATGGTTTGAAACTGCTGAATGGGGATGCTGCTGCGGTATTGGCAAAGCCAGAGGACGATGGGATCTCTGTTTTGGCTGGCTGCTCTTTCGTAGCGGCTAGGGCATCAGTTTTATCTGACTCCAGGCCAGGCTTTTCTGTTGAAGCTGAAGAGACATCAGCAAATGCACTGTCGTCCTTGGTGTCTTCTTCTGTCGCATCTGTCCCATCCTTTGAGGCCGCTGATACCAGGATCCCTGGGCCTCCTGGGGCCTTTTGTGCATCAGCATCGCTCTCTTCCTGCACTGGACTTGTGGCACCATCCCGAGTCTCAACTCCTTGAACCTCGTCACTGCCCGATACTTCTCTCGATCGCATCCTCTTGTGTAGACCCTTTTTGGGCAATGGAAGCCCGCCATTTTCGACGTCTGGTGTGAGGTCTTCGGTTTGCAGATCTTCGAACGAGCGTTTCTTGGACGGTCGCCCTCTGCTTCCAACCTCGACGTGTGACTCAATGTTGGAGCTGGCATTGTTTGCTTCTGTAACTTGTTCGATTGTGGTAGTTCTCAATTTTTCTCTTGCAGTCCGCTCGCCTCCTTCACCATCAGAGCTGTGATCTTGGGGTAGCGTGCCATCTTCCTGGTGGGTGTCTCCGGTGGAGTTCGTGGGCTCTGCTTCTGTGGGCATGGTAAAGCCGTGCTCAGCCACCAAGTCCAGGGTATCCCTATCGTATGATGGCTCGTTCTCTGGTCGAGTCTCGGAATCCGCAGACCAGCTCAGTCTCGGTGTCGCGCCGATTTTGTCGGCGTCGAATCGTGGGAGCGTAGTGCAGATATTTGTTTGCCCGCGGCCTGCAGAGATGCGAATCCGAACACGATTTCACAACTTCTTCTCAGTAATGCGTGTCCTGACTCCAGGTATGGCTGTATCCTTCTTCTCAAATAGGTGAGAGTACGGGCAGACCTCTGCGTGGTATCCGCGGACTCGAAGCGACGTGGACGAGTGATAATGAGTCTGGTTGCAGAATGTATCTTTTCGGCAGGGTCGAGAGGGTCTGATAGACAAAGAAACCGGGTTAGACAAAGCGGACCACTCCCATGGGACCCATGCAACTCACCTCAAGTGTCCCAATGCCAAAGGATTAGGTAGTATGGCAGACTGATTGAAAAGCCAGTTCAAAGCGGACGATGATGGTTGAATGATCGCGGTTTGAGGCTCCGCACACAATCACAAGGTAACCGTCCAATTACGCCCCACATGACAACAAGTTATTTATCTACGTACCTAGGTAAAGGTAGATCTATGTATCAGGCCATGAACGGATTCAAGGGAAGAAGTGATTACTCTAGTATTCATTACTCTGTGTGTATGTCCCTATAGCACGTAGCAGACTCTGCATGGCCCATTTCCAAAAGCCCTAACTGATAAAACACAGGCAGCCGAGGCCGACATAGAAGACAAACAGAGGATACACACTAAGCACCACCCGGTTCTTGACCACGCCTGAGCCTCCAAGAATGCTGACGCCTGCTGCTAAAGACCATGCCACAAGGACTATGTATACCGGGATTCGAGCGATCATTGGTAGGCCGAGTGCACTGAGGAGCGCAGCAATGGTAAGAGGAAACAGGGTATAGCCGATGATGGAGACGGATTGCATGAATGAGCTTTTGCATCTGTTAGCGAATGTCATGAGAGTCCGCTTGGGACACTTACATGTTTCCCCCCAGGAGTTTGATCTGAAGTGTTACCACAGCCTCACCAATCCAAATAAGTGAGAAGACACCCGAGAAGACCAAGTCGGTCTGTGCCTTGCTGGCGCGCATAGAAAGAAACAGACTCAGGAGCAGGCAGAATATCAGCGGACCCCTGAGACACATGTTAGAAGGGTCATAGAAGACCAATGCTCTGAGATGCAACTCACCACAGGTCCCAGTCTCGCAGGCCATCGCTCAATCCTCCTTGCAAGATACCTTCTGCGTCGGGCCATCTCCCTATCAGGCCACGCAGATCTCTTCCAAAGCCTTGACTCTCGACGTCACCCATACCGCCGCCCTCTCTTTGAAGCATACCTCCAAGTAGATATTTGGGCCACAGTACTTGCTTCATTTTCTCCCACACTGCAAAGAGATCTCGGGATACGGTTTCCCAGACGCTCTCATCGATCGTGTTCTGAGGGGCGCGTCTATCTTCACCCGGTATGCGCGATGTCAAGTAGTTTTGATTTAGAGGCGCGCTTGAAGAAGAAGATTGGATGTTGCCTGTTAATGGAGCCCGATCGGACGTTGTTGGCTCATCTGGTTCGACTTCTGCATACAGTCAGTTTTCATCACGTCCTTCTGAGCTGTTCGGCTGAAGAGTCTGTGCGCACCATCGTTGAGGAAGTCATCGTCGAGCACCGCATGGTCGTCGTCGAAGTGGTCGTTGGAGATGCGGCCAGACATTGCTGAGAGCTGAGCCGCATGCACTGTTCCCGGGGATTGTTTAGAGTGGAAGCAACAGTCAGTCGCTAGCAAGCAGCCCGACTAGTTGAGAGTAGCCGCGGAGAGGCGCACAAGTTCAGGTCGTGGAGCAGGATGCTGTTGTAGCCAGATCAATCAATAAAAGCAGGGGCATAGCATGCATGGCATGGCGTACGACGATGCAGCTGAAAACGCGTCTCTCTCCAAAATCGGCATGAGGACGTCATTACAAACAGAATTTCTTTATCAGGTCGACTTCAACTTCGACTTCCTTCATAGTAACATATTTCCTTTCGAACAGATTTATCACCAATGAATGCCTCATCACGCTCATGGCGTCTCATACCTCCCTCGCCTCATCCCTATATGTTTCTCACTTCTTATCGACATGGAACGCTCGTGGCTTCGAGTTCGGCGCAGTGCTCTTCCTGGCCACAATCTATCCCAACACGCTACTTCCAATGTCAATATATGCCCTAGTCCGTGCTTCTGCAGCAGTTGCGCTTTCTCCTAGTGTTGGCAAGTTCATCGATACAGGCAACCGCCTGAAAGTCATTCGTATCTCCATCCTAGGACAGCGTCTTGCCGTCGCAGCATCTTGCGGTATATTCGTTCTGTTGTTCTACTACCAGAATGCGCTTCCAGACTATGCGCGGATATTGCTACTCACCGTGCTGGTTTCATTAGCATGTGTGGAGAAGCTCTGTTCGATCATGAATACCGTGGCCGTGGAGCGAGATTGGGTCGTGGTCATTGCACATGAAGACGAGGCGAGGCTTCAGAATCTGAACGCGCAAATGAGGCGGATTGATCTCTTTTGCAAACTGGTAGCGCCACTAGCAGTTGCCTTACTAGATGGCTGGTCCCCGAATGTTGCTGTCTGGTCAACACTGGGTACCAACGTCATTTCGGTTGGTGCTGAGTATTTCCTCATTGCAAGAGTGTTCAATCACGTTCCAGAATTGGCGGAACGCAGGCGGCCCTCAGAGGTTGGTAATGATGACCTGGACGGCATTGAGTTCTCTCCAGAGCAGGCGCGACCATCTGCAAGAAACGCCTTTTTCGCACGATATTTTGCGCCAATCGTCCACCCTCTCAATATCTATGTCCGACAAACGGCTTTCTTACCTTCCTTTTCCTTGTGCATGTTACACTTGACCGTCTTATCTTTCGCAGGTCAAATGACGACGTTTCTACTGGCTGTGCCAGAACCAAAAATCACCTCTACAGAGGTGGGTGTTTTGAGGACTGTTGCCACAGTGTCGGAGCTCTCTGCGACATTCTTGGCTCCGAGAGTAATGTCACAGATCGGTCCAGTACGGAGTGGGATATGGTTCCTGTCATGGCAGCTAACATGGTTGACCTGTGCTGTCGGGGTCCTCTGGTTCGATATGTCTGGGTCTCCACGAGCGGCCCTGCCCATATTCATTGCTGGTGTTATTCTGTCTCGATCTGGACTATGGTCTTTCGATCTTTGCGCACAGCAAATGATACAAGAATCAATAACACCATCTCATCGCGGAACCTTTTCGTCGGTCGAGATGTCCTTGCAGAATTTCTTTGAACTATGCGCCTTTGCGACGACAATCGTTTTTCCTCGACCAAATCAATTCGGGTATCCGGCACTGATATCACTTGTGGCTCTCTACTGTTCTGCTGCATTGTACGCCAAATTCGTCCGAGACCGTCGTGGACATCTTCTGCACATGCCATCATGTCTCAAGAAGACTCGAGAACACCAATATCAGACCCTGTCGTCGTCGGAAACCGAATAACGTCGGGCTATTGTAAGAGCTATGCATCATTGGACGATCCCGACCATTGCCATGCATGTCGCAGATGCATTGTCCAGACACGGCACTGGCAACGTGCAGCATCTCTTCTCCTATGATGCCAAGCGGGACTTGACAGGGCACTGATTAGCCTGCAACATGCAGGCAGCAGTCGTACAGTATGTGGACATACTGGGCACCCCTAGCTGGGCATGGATTGGGTTATAAAATGCGCTGGGGACTTCCCCGCGTGCAGGTCAATTTCCGACTGAATCAATCGCAGCATTCCGACCATTTTCGTTCGGGACAAAAGTATGGAGTGCTTACAAGCGTTTGTCTCTGTATCGGGCATCGTGCATATGCACGCTTGCATACAGCTGCATATGGCATATTCCCACTTACTGATGTTGCCTGAACGAACTCATGCAAGAACACATCCAGTAAGGCGGAATCCGGATCCGACACTCCCACACGACGAGTGTGATCCACCAAGTACTGGTTTTGGACTTCCCAGCAATACGGATGTAAGAAAATTACATGCAATTCTTTTCCAATAGTGGAGGTCCCAATACCAACACTGCTCCATTTACTATCCTTATTCGAATTCCCGGTCTACGCGCTTCGGTCCCCGGTCTCGCGCTCTGCACCGCAAGTGGCAGCATCTAAGGTTCTTTGTGTTCCGTCTCCTGCACGCGGCACCGACAATATTCGCAACGGTTACTTTGTATGGCGTTATGCTTTTCCGTGCAGAAGTCAGTTTCAGTCAAGCACTGACAGGAAGCTTCACGCCAAGTTTTTGTGGCTTGACGCCTCGGGAGGATACTTCCACCATTCTCTCCAATGATCTCGTCAGGACTCAACATCATCCGAGGCCTGAGAAAACGCCTTTCTCTCGAGGACGGTCTAGTCTATGGCCGGTGCACCAAAAAAATACGAAGCTCGTACCCAGTTTCAACTCCCATGCAAATGCAGTGCAGTCAGAAATTCTCAGACGGAGGCTACGGAATAAGCAGGCCCCGCATGGCATACACACCATCGGTTTGCCTTTTGTTACCTCGTATGATTTTGCTACCTCGTATCCTAACCATGGCAAATGTCAAATGCCATATCGTACGTTTGTCTGGTGTCGGTCGTACTCATGATTGTTGTCAACCGAATTTCAGCGACACGAACAATGGCCACGCAAGTCATACCCCTCATGTTTGAGGATCGCCACTTAGGGGCTGCTCAGATCACCACAGATCAGCAATGATAGACAGTGTGAATCTGGGTCACGATCTCCGACCGGAATATCAGTACCAGATATATCAGTACCTGTACAGTAGATCAGTAGATCAGGCAACTGTAGGCTACACAGTGCGACAAAGTTTGACATGCTATTGGTTTAATCATCAGATTCATGTATCTTTTCACGTAACAAGCCCTTTTTTCGTTGCTTCTATACAAGGCTTGTTCACAATTCGTATACCACGTCGGAAGCTTTTTCCGTCCTCCTCAAACTTGATACATTATACCATTCATCGTATGATTTCTGGTTCGTTCGAAGAAAAGGAGACTGATGTTGAAGTAGTGTCTTTGGCGCAGATAAAGGACGTGGTATGAACAATAGTTTCAACGGTTTTCATCCCGAATAGTAGTATGACCTCTGTGATGTGCGGTGTGATGCCATTGCTAGCATTGAAGAAGGTGATTGCATCGAACGTGTTCCAATATAAGTCATGTCGAAAACGGTCCGTCCTGAGGTCTTCTTGTAGTCCTCATCTGAGCCGCGTCGTCCTGACCTCATAAACACGTTTGACGCACCAGGCCTGCTCAAGGCGCTCCAGACAAGGAATTCCCTCGTTTTGGCTTCCTCTTGTGCCGCCCACCAGCCGTAGACCCCTTAGGTGTACTACTCGCAGTCGAGGCGCGACCGTCGGCGCTACCACCAAAGCTCACACTCGACGGGCTCAAACTGATATTACTCCCACGCTCGACACTTTCCGCATCACTCGTGGGACTGAAGTTCTCGCTCCCAGACCCAGTGTCGGCCGACTGCGAACGGATATCCATTTTGGCGAACAGAGTCTTCAAATCGCGTACACTGGCCAAGGCCTCGCTCGGGCTGGTATTGTCCATGGCCTGCCGCTCGGTCACGACCCTCCGAATCTCGGTCAACATGCGCACGTTTCCTTCGTTATTAGGCAGCCACCAGTCTTCGATGGAATTGTCGCCTGCCAGACTGCGCGTGAGCCCCCACATCTCCGCCATCTTTTTCCGGAATGCTGGTGGAAACACATATCCTGCTCTTTCGATCGCGGCAAGTTTCCTGCGCGCCCACATGATGTGTTTGGCGTCCTTTTGGAGGAAAACTATACCGATACCCAAGCTGGCGTGCGCCCCGAGAATGGACCCGTTCGGCGCCTCGGGCCACCGTTCGATCGCATCGTAGATCCGGCATATCTCTAAACTTATCTGTTCCAGAACAGGTGGGATGGACTGCTGTAATAAAAGCGCGGTCTGGTATGTTTGCATGAGCTCAATGCCGTACCAATCGAGCCACATGAAGTTCAGTGGCCACAAAGCATCTTTGAACAGACCGCCGGGCATGTATGGGTTGACGATATCATCCTCGTTCAGCGGACGGATTGCTTCGACGGGGAACTCCTTGATCCTGTAATAATCATCGTTAAATGCCTGTATATGTCGTTTCATGTTGTCGCGTCGTTCGATGATGGCGGCGTTCTCTGCTTGAAAATCTGCAATTCCGATCTCCTGTTTTTGGAATTTGGCGAAAAGCGCCGCCATATCCATGCCGAGAAGCCGATTTGCGGCGACAAAGTACGCAACTGTATTTTCAATGTCGACATCACTATCCGGATCGTCGTCGATTTGCTGCTGGTACCAAAGTGAATTGGCCGCATACCATTGGCGGTCCAGCCTGGTTTCACTGCCCGCCATAAGGCCCACCATGACATCCAAGCGAGCATACCAACTGAAAATCCGCCTTCCAAGATCGGTTTGCTGGATTGAGTCGTGGTCGAATAGTTCCAGGACCATCGTGTAAGCCGCCCGGTGGTGGCCCACAAGGTTTACCCAGTCCCCAATATATTCTTCAAAGATTGCCAGCTGCAACACGGCCAGTAATGTGGCTTCAGTGACCTTGGAGTTCTTCTCTAGAGACTTCCTCAACATCGACAGAGACTTGGAGTGGTAATTGAGAAAGTGAGAGAGTTTCGGATTGGGCTGTTGAAGTTCATAATGATACGCCGAGAAGCCGACGACGGCGTACAACAACGGTTCGTAGGTCAGTGCCAGATCGATGAGTTCGTTGTGTACAAAATCGGTGGGATCGAGTTTGAAGAAATAGTGGTAGTATGTCATATACTCTTGCTGGAATTGTAGATAACGCTGCAAATCAGGTTTCAATGATCGTATCTTGGCTTGTCGAGCCTGCATCTCTGCTGAGTTCGTTGTGGTTCGGAGCGATGATGCAGGGGTATCATCTCTAGACTGCGTGTCTGACATATCGGTAGACTGTGGACTGGTTGGGTCTCTAATGTTAGGAGGGGTTTCTGCCATTGCCTTTGATATTCTCTTCTGTCTAGCTGGCAGGGTGCTGTCGGTGCGCTTTCGCGCAGGCGTTGCGCTCTCTTCGGGGGAAGTGGGCATATCATCATCCTCTTCACTTTCATCCTTGATAGTTGGTAGGCCTGATGTGGGCTCGTCTTTCTGTTCTTGCTTTGTCGCATGGTCTTTAGGACTCCGCAATTTGTCGTGTTTGGAGTGCTTGGAGGATGACGTTGGCTGTGGGAACTCGCACTCACGATTGCCCTTCCTACATCCTAATTGCGTAAATATGTCAGCGCGATTCAATCAGATAGTGACGAAAAACATACTGTCACAGATTGGTCTGGTCTCATCGCACTACCGGACACGTTAGTGCATGGCTCAAAGGATAGGGACATAATTATTACTTTGACCCGTCTGCTGCGGCATGTAAAGCATCCACTCCGGGTCCTTCGATGCTTCACGCTTGTAGAACCTTCCATGCTGCTCACCTGCTGAGCACCGCCACGCCCAGCGTACATATTCTGGTCTCTGTCGTAAAGCTGATCGGTGTTGTTTGGGTTATACCAGAAGGCAACCCCATCGAAATGGGTTGCAGGCCCAGCCAATCTGGGATATACTGAATTGAAGTTGCCATTGTACACAGGATATGTTGGGTCAACCATATTGGATGTTGGCATATTCATGCCATGGTCGTAAGGTCCGCTCATGCCGCAATGCACCAGTCACACAGAACTCTTCGAATGGTAGTGTGACGCGGAAAGTACGCCCGGCCAAGTCCCAAAAGAATGACACCCTCTTGCGAGGCACTGAGATGGCGGCTAAGCGACCAAGGACCTTTGCTTGAATACAAGATTAAGTATCCGGCGCAATTGGCTTGGGTCCTTTATGATACGTCCACACTGCTTGCTGATGGGGATTGTAGTTTTGTCGCCGTCAAGGGGGCACGTAGTACACTAGTGAACTCGTAGAAGCTGGTGTAACAAGAAGCCGTGAATTTGCACGCTATGTCTCAGTCCTCGACCAACAGGTGGTTTGAGAATGATGAACAAATCCAGGAGGTATTCGTGTTCATTGATAGAGCACAACGTATGGACCCGATGTCCCAGACTGGTGGAAAAATCCTGGATAGTGATGGCGAAGGTAGCGTTGATGATTATCTCTCCAAGATGGGTGATGTCCTCCAGGGCATTGGTATGATATCACTTTTATTCGTCGCGAACAGGTGTTGGGGGTGAACTAGACAAGGCTGAAACGTTCTCAAAAACCCGGATTCTCTGCCTCTCAGGATAGATAGTTGCGGTACTGTGACCTGACTGACGTGATGCTGATGATTGGAGGTGTTCGAACTGCACGAGAGCGCACACTTTGCCTCCCAGCGAGACTTGTTGGTCATGTACCACTCAGGTTGTGACTAATAAACTCTAGGATCCCGCCAGTGCATACCCTTGAACCGATTGACTGCCTGGCGTCGAGGCGCATCCAGTGTAGTTGAGATTAAAGGGCCATGTCTGCGGTACGGAATGGAAAAAGGGACGAGGATGACCTGAAGAGAAACACAGATCGCAATATTGTACAACCGAAGTCTATGTTTTTGAAACGAATATGAAAGAGGTTAGAGACTCGACTTGTACGAGGTCGAGGGGCGTTTTCTTTAGGCTTGATCAAGAATCGTTGGCGTGCCCACAAAGGCCAATCGACCTGCAGAAAGACCATGCAGTGGATGGCGGCCTTTGGGCCATGCCCGGGGTCTGGGTCAATCCAACCCGCCTTGACTTGTGCATAGTGACGGCACCTGTCGTCAGACATTGATCCCCTCCATGACAGGGCCTTGCAGGCTTGCAAAGAAGTCGATCCCACTGGCGATCGAAAGCGGTTGCGACGGTTGGAACTCTCGTCAAGCTTTTGTCGCTTTGACCAGCTCGAGACGATAATTATGGATGGGTCTCGGAAGACAGTTCCCAATTTTCCAGCATGTGCACAGTCCAGAAGGCTCCATCCATTTATTGATGACCTGAAAGTGAGATGAGAGCCGCACTGCTGGGAGCCGCTCGAGGCCCGGGTGAAATTGGCGTTGGCGTTGGCGCTGGGAACCACTCCAGGCACTTCTTCCTTTCAAGGCGCATAGTAGCGCTTCTCTTAGCCTGGCAATCCTAGGAGTTTGACTTTGCCGCGTATTTCAACATCTTAGGACGGGACGGATCACCAGTGCCTCATATCCGGTATGTGGCTAATATCATTTATGCATTCATCGTGGGCGTGGGAACCGTGGTTGTACCGTCTGGCCCCAAACCTTGGCCTTGGGCGGCGCGGCTCTGGAACAACATGGTAGGGTTCCAGAGTCAGCTGTGGGCGCAAAGCACCTGTGGCGGAGCAAAGATCATCAAGAGATTGAGTCGCACCCAACGGGAATTAGCTAAAACCTGCGATCAAGGTTCCTGAATCGAGATCTTGTTTAACGGCAAAGCCCGGAGTGTTTGTTGTCAGCGAAAACTCTGATGAGACCGTTGTCCCCGCCATGAACAAGTATTCAATCTTGATCAGCGGGATGGCTACCGTCGTTGTTCTGAGGACTGCTGCAGTTTCGGATGTCGCTGAGATTGCACGCAAAAACTAATGCCATAATTGGGCATGCCGGGGGGTGCAGTGAGCATTCCGGGCGACCACGGAATCGTAGGTTGATAGGTCCTGCACGATGTGGAAGATGCAGGCCAAGCCACTGCATCAAGATAACCCATGCAGAAGGACTGGGGCTGCAATGGTGCAGGAATGTGATTGAACGTGCCCCTGCAAGATTCCGTCTCAAGCAGCCAAGGCTAAACGCCACGTTTCACGGTCCGCATGGGTTGACCAGTATGGCTAAGACCTCACATGGATCTGACAAAAACGACTTTGCATCAGTGGCGTATTGGATTATATGGGCAACCCCTCTGTCACACCTGCAGACACTACAATAATGGTATGTGTCTCAGGTGGGGATATTCCTCGAAACAGGGCCATACAATCGTTGAATATGTTCCAGTTTCAGGAGTTCCCAGTGCTGCCCGTTAGGTACCAGATGTCCAGTTTGGCGCAAGATGGCGACGACTCTGATGCGGTTGTCCAAGTCATTTCATGCCGAGCTGCTAGGATACAGCCCAACTAGCTGCACAACGCCTACCACCATCACGAAATTGACCTGTCCTTTGAATCGGCCAGATGTTTGAGCCTGTCTGAATCGTGGCTCACGAGTGTCATTTGCGTGTCGAAAATCTCCTTCCTCACATATCACTACGATACTGGTATCGGATACCATGTCAATCCTCAAGCCTAACTCCTGCCCGGTGCAGAAATCTCTTTTAGGGAGCTTGTGCGACCAGGCCGGTGCTGGCGGTACGGGTGTCGGTGGGATTGTACTATTGCAAGTGAAGTTCTGCGGGTCAATAACAGATGCATGCAAGGCCATCTCTCCGGTGGAAATGGCGTCGGACAATGGAGAAAGCATTGTCGTATTCCCGCAGATACCGAAGAAATCATTCGTTGGTAGGACATGTTGGTGAGTGACCCATCAGGGTAGCAAAAGGGCCCGGACGCGACTATTGCTCGAATGGCTGCTTATTAGTGCGTCGAAAGGACCCTCGACATTTTACTCATTGAAGGTCGGTCTCGGGCGCCCTGAGATATCTGACGGCGACAGTAGGCGACAGCAAGACAGTTGCGAAGAAATAATGTTGTCCTTCTGCTGGAGCCTAGAGGCGTGTTGCTAACCTGTGCCGGCCATTCTCCGTCCAAAGGAGCCGCTTTTCTTCGCTGGATACGACCACTAGCTCGTAATGCTGGATTCGGATGGCACGATGCTGTGAACGAGATCGATGTTGGTGGGGACGACACCCTCTAGCGGCATTCAGTGAAATTCTCCATGCCACTCATGCTTGCGTTCAAAGTTGACACTGGCTAGAAACTAGTCATTGACTATAGTAAGGCCAGAAGAATGTACAGCGTATTGTTACTACAATCGACTTAGTGAAAGGTTAACATACCGGTTGATGTAGAAGTGATCGTCCAAAAAGAACAAGAGAAGCATGATGGAAACCGGCCAGGCTGTGTGACAAGTGGCTTTGGAGACCTTCTCGATCCAGTCAATGCGTGGCAATTGAAGCAAGCGTGCCTCTACATTCTCCACTGGAGAGTACCGAGACTTGTAGCCATGGGTCGCATTGATCTCCTGTAGCGGTAGTGACTAGCGGCTGCCTGGACTATTCAGCATTCGGCATGATGATTTGATAGACAAGGCCGTCAAAAGAAGTCCCAGTATTCATGGCGAGCCGCAGGTGATCTTCATTTAGGCTATATACCCTATATTGCGCCCGAGCATGTACGGTGTCGATGATTCTTTTTTTATCTCTGCAGATCTCGAGAAGAGTAATGTAAATCTTCGGCACAGGGTAGATGATCACCAGGCCAAGGATGTGCAACTGTATCGATATCTTCCAGGTTGGTTCCTTCTGGGATGAATGAGATGTTGTACAATGAAATGACTTCGGTGTCTCCGTAGTCGCAGAAGGAACAACCAATGTGCTTTTGGATCTTGGCAACATAATGATGATTTTAGAATACGAACATCTCATCTCGTGTACGGAATACTTATTCTCTTGTGCTCGGTAAATTTGTGCCATCTCCATTTGTAGGTCGGCACAAGTTGCAGGCTCGTGCAGGCTTCAACGGCATCCTGTCCGTCGACTTTTCAGGAATGGCTATACTATAGTAGTCTGGCCCCCCCACAACAGATCCTGTTAGCTCGCGGTCTAAAGCCCATGGGTGGACGTCGAGACGAGCCTAGGGTAGCTTTAAGCGGGCGACATGGAGGCCAGTTGCCCGATACAGCACTTCTCCGTACTGTAAGTAGACAGACTAGATCATTATCGCAATTGGGAATTTGGGACGACGATTCCGCGATCACTGGGAAAAAGCTGGCCAAAGCCAAAACTAGGAGAAGAAGTAGGATTGGTGTTGTACACACTGAATTCCTCAAATGGAGTGATAATAGCCAGCCTTGGACTTTAGCGTCCTGGGGCACACAATCGTTATACTTCATTCAACAACGGTCAGTCTCATCATCAGCTACCAGCTGTATTCTCACTGTGTCGTTCGCTTTCAGATTTCTTCCGTCTCCTCTACATGCACGACGTATTTGACCGCACTAGCACGCCCTTCCCTCAACTCAGTAAGCGCCTTCTCGACTCCTCGCAGCCCTCCCTCAACCACCTGAAACGGATGAGGCTTCAGCTTTCCCTCACGATACCACAGCCCAATCAGGCGCGAATGCATATATGCAAACTCCCGACCGTTTCCCACGTCCATCGCCCCCAGGGTCTTGTCCTGTGTTTTCGCGTGCGCGCCCATGTCTTTCCACAGACAGCCGGCCATAGTCGTGCTCTGTCGGATAGTGGAGGGGATCTCGGGACGAATCCCCGGCAAGACGAGCGAGATGTGTCCCCCATCAGCGACTAGTTTTCCGAGGTTCGTAAAACTGTCGCCTGTGCTGACAGCGTCGAGGGCGTGCATGAGTGGTCGTTGGGTCTGTGACAGGGTCTGAGAAATGCTGGATATGATATGTTCGTTTCCCTTGCGGTAGTCGATGACCACGTCGCCTCTGCTCTCATCGATCAAAGACCTAACAAACTGTGTGCCTTGGCCTGCGATGCAGATCAGAGGGTGGATGTTGGCGACGGAGGCCAACTTGACGGCGTAAGCCCCCACCGCTGACGCCGCGCCGTAAATGACCAATGGTGCTGCTCCCACCTCGTCGTCCTTGAAAGGCGCCCACGGCCCAGGCGACACGCGCAACATGCCAAATAGGCCTATCGCAGCCATGTAGCTTGCCATAGGCATCGTAGCCGCGCCGTCAAAGTTGATCTCCCCTTCGTCACCACCATTCGGGACCGTCCGACCGAGATGGAACGCCACCCAGTCCATGACAACCGCATACTCGGCGAACGCACCACCCTCGAGGACCCCCAATTCATGCAGCCCTGCCACCGCGTCGCCGACGTGGAAGTCCACCACCGCGGGCCCCACGGCGGCGACATAGCCGGCCACATCGTCGCCACTGTTACACCCACGCGGATCCATGGACGAAATTGTCTTCAATATGCCGGCGGGGAGTTTCCAGTCCTTCGGGTTGGTGCCGCTTGTGACCACGCGGATTAGAAGCGCATTGGGGTGTGGTAGGGCGGGTAGGGGTGTTGATGGCAAAAGGGTGACTTTTGTTTCTTTGGAGACCACGGCGCTGAGCATTGTTTTGGGGAGGGGCGAGGGTGATGTCTGGCCTGGCCATGTTTCCGCCATGCTTTTTGATTGAGAAACGTAGGGCTGGGCTGGGCTGGGTTGTATTTTTCTTGTCAGGATGGTTCGTAGAGGTCGTTAGCGAGCAAAGTGCAGTGATTTTCTCTCAGGGTGTAGACAAGAACAAAGGACAGACAGACAGACAGACACATCGACGGAGAGGCGCTGTAGATTTGTAATGTGGTACTTGTACCACATATGCCCACCGCGTTACACTTGGCCTTTTGATCCAGAATGTCACAGTCCCTTGCGCTCGCCACAAGGCACTTACTTACTCGAGAGCCAAGTGTCGTTGCGGCAAGCACATATATACCACAGATTGCATGCGTCTTGTGCGACAACACACAGATAAAAAAAAAAGCCCTCCGGACGGGAAGGCCCACCTACCTATCCCTAAGCGTTGCCTCTGCATTGAGGAATATGATAAGCAGAAGGTCAAGAAGCATGGCAGTTGATGGCATTTCGTTACCAACTCCTCCTCCGCAACATCCGAGATTATCTGCCGGGTCGTCGGCTTCTTGGACGTGGGCGTGCCGCTGTAGGTTTTACCCCACGCCACCTATTCGTACTGTAGGTCGTTGGAAGCGTAGCAGGTTACAGTATCACGTTACAAGTAGCCTAACAATAGGCGCAGGCCATCGCTGATAGTCGGGTTGTTCTCATCAATCACGACTGAATGACAGGCACTGGTAAGGCACACAAGGTAGTTCATCATAGCTTCATTTACATGAATCAACCTCTCCTGACTAGAAGCTCTAGAGCCCCATGACCCTTGATGGACGGAACTCTCACAAACCACACACATACAAATCATTCGCAGAAATCGTTTCCAGACTCGCCAGTTGGTGGAGCACAGCGCTGTCGGGGTATGTAAGAATGCAGACAAATTCGCTTTCCTGACAAGTCCACGGAGCACCCAGCAATGTTTTCGTAGCTTAGAGGCCAATACGCTTGCAACTGGAGAGGCACTGTCGGCCTGGGAGGAGATACCTTCATATCCATATGCCCGCCTCAATCGCTACCCAATGAGCGCCAAATCAATAGTTGTTCCGCAGAACGTTACAAGAGAAATCGTGAAGTCGTGATCCTCGCATCGAAAGGTTGTCGACGCGCGCAAGCAATAATTGAACCTAGATCGTGACAGGAGCTGTTCCCGCTGGCGGGTTCGAGGAAGTGTTCTTCTCCTGTACACCTTGACCTCGGCATAAAGGACAACTGTTCCGGCCCGTCGTGAGCCACTAGAATGGTCAGTATTTCTCTACGTTATTCCCGCAAGGGGGCTGCTTACCTCGTCAATGCATTCTCGATGGTACACATGCTGGCACTTGTCAAGCCGGCGCACCTCCTCCAAAGCAGCATAGTCAGAAAGGCAAATCAGGCATCGCTCCTCTGGAGTGATGACAATGGCAGATTCATCCGTTACTGACACAGCTTCGCCTCTGAAGCCCGAAACATCACGCAGCAGTCGAAATACTCCGCCGGCCAGACTGATGTCCTCCTGGGTTGCTACAGGGGGCTTTACCGGTCCCAGCAGAGTCGACAGCATCTGCATGTCCTCGTAAGAAGGGTTGTCCGTGAACAAGCTTGGCATGGTGAAAGCAGGATGATCGGGCGAGACGTGTGTGCCAACCACGTAAATTAGCCAACTGCGCCCTGCGCCCACAGGTGGATGGTCAGGTTCCACCACACCATTGCGTCTAGCCGCTCCAGACCCCAGCTCGGGTCTACGAGCAAACTCTGAGTCGCTTCTCCTGCGTTGTCGGGCAGTATTGAACGATGTCTCCGACGAAATATGATCCATGTCTGGCGGTGCACGATCTTCTTCCAGTTCGGGAAGTGCCGGGTTTTGTGCGGCTGAGGCTGAAGATGGTCGCCGGATAGGTGAGGCTTGGCCGCTGCGAATATCGGCTGGAGTTGACGGTGGAGGGTGTGGTCCGGGTGGACTTTCAGAAACCAGCTGCGATACATTGGGTGCATCAGCTGCGACGGGTCCAGTAGTCTCTGTGGTGTTGGTCGACCTTCCTGTATTCGCACGAGTGCGCTGGTGTCGTTGAGTCTCATATTGTGCCGGAAAACTGAAATTAGTCATCGAATGTCGTCGAGGATTTGAACGTGCTCTTCCATCCGACCGCCGCCATAGGGCACCTGAACTTCCGTTCCGAAGGACATTTGCTGGCGGTAAAAAGGGGAGGCTTAGCAATGTGTCAAGACTTGGTCCTAATGTTCCATTGTCGCCACTAGCATTGTCCTGGCCATGAGGTAAGGACCGTACGCCAACTAGGACCAACGTCACGGACCTGTCGTTTTCACCGGATCCTGTGATGGAGTCCAGGTCCAGCTGGTCAACATCGCGGGATTGCGCCTGAGAAGCTATGGGTGAGCCGTTCTCATCATTGGGAAATTGGAACACCCTCATAAAATTGACCGGAGGTAGGTCGCCATCCGCCGTGTTCATGTCGAGACCTTCACCAGCTTGGGCTGTTGCTGCATCTTGAAGTGTTTGGACGAAGTTTTGAATGCTGCCATCAAAGCTGTCACTGCCTAGGTGACGAGCCGCAGTATTTGGCCCAGCAGCGTGCCCCGACAGCTGAGCTGCGATCGCTGCCGCCGCCAGTTGGAGGACTTGCGATAGAGGCGGGTGTTCTCCACGCCGTATGAGTCTGGTGGACCGCGAGCGCAGACCGGGTTGAAAACGTCTAATCGTGCTCATGCCAGATGTCACCCTTGGACCAGGCAACAGAGTTCGAGCCTCGGGTTCCACGGCGTCCAGCTCGTGAGGCGCTTCATCAGTCTCGAGACGCGGATCGGCAGGATTGAGTGAAGCTAGCAGACGATCGGAATCGTCGGCGAAAGTGACCCTAGCTGGTCGGACAGGGGATGGTCTTCGTGCCTGACCTGACTCGAGCTGCTCTGCTGAGTGCCCAAAGAGACCAGAAAGCCTTGCCGAGATGGAGATGGAGTCGCGCACACGACTAAATCTGTTGCGATGTCGAAGAGAACCACCGGCTGGGGCAGGGACATCCCGGACATTGTCGAACAGTGCTGAAGTTGAACCGCCAGACTCTAGCGACGGATGAGTGTTGTTGAGGAGTGGAAACGGACCTCTGATTGCGCGCCGTCGTGAATCTGTGCTGTCTACATTCCTCCTCGCAATTGAGCCCGTCGATGATAGACGACTGCTGGTTTCAGCATGAGGCGAACGTTCATATACGGAAGGACCTCGTTCCAATGCTCCGTAGCGTAACGCGTGACCCTCTTCTGCAGTCTCTTCACCACTGTTCAGTAAACCCCTCGCAACGGAATCCGGTAGAAGGCGTGATCCAAGCCTTGACATTGCTATCCGCCTTCGGGTTGCTGGCTGGGACACGGTATGGGTTGGAGTAACATCTTGCATGTCAACATCCCCAAGGCCTACCAGAGGTCTGTGTTCTTGTTCGATCTCAATTTCATCGGTCGACTGCGCTGCCCGGCCCGTGTTCTGTCGCAGAGTGGTTGATTCGGTTGCTCTATGGCGTCTGAGGGCATCAAATATTGTGCTGGCTCTTTGTCCGGCTGCTCTTAGGGAAGGGGGGTTTCTTCGGGTGGGATGCGAGCTTCTCGTATTTGGGCCACCATCAGTGTTTTGTGGCTGAGTAGTGTTTCTGCCATGCCTGACCTCTTCTACTCGTCCATCATCTTCTTGGCCTCGTGGGAGTGAGGACGTGTTCCCCATGTTGTGGAAAGGTCGCGGCCTGATCAACAGGTTGGGCTATTCGGGCGGCATGGCAGTCTGGTATGCAGGGGCTTTATTTCGCTACTGGCAAGTAAACCCTGGACAGAGCGACGAGGATCAAATGCTGAGGCTGTAGAGCACGTAGGTCATAGATTGAGGTGGAGGGTCGGTGTTCGAGGTGGATTGACTGTCAGCAGTGCACGACGTTCATTGAGGCGCCTAATGAGAACACGAGGATCGCGAATGCAGATGTCGGGATGTGTGGTAAACCGTGTTTTCGAGTTGCGGAGGATGCAAACAATCTAGGTGGTGAGGTCGTGAATGGCCGAAAGGGACAGAGGATGGTTGTGTTGTTACTTGACGTACGTGTTGGTTGTGCTGTTGGAAGGCTGAAGCAGTGTAGTAGTCACAGTGGTAGTGAATTGCGACCCCATAAACCAAGAACCAAATCAATGTTCCGCAGCACGGACGTAAATTCAGCCTGCCTATCCCTTTTCAAACATTGTCGTCTGATCAAAAGAACCAAGACTCCATGACATGACTATTGGCCAAATAGTCTCGATAAATCAAAATATCCGATTCTTCGTTTCGAGACTCCGATCCTGATCATCCTACGCCTTTTTCACGATTCTGCCAGCGTTGGCAACTAATCTCTCAATTTGTACCTGAAAACTGCGACTGACGCAGACAAACCCATCTCTGAGTGCTGACTGCACGCGACCTACCTACTCTCTCCCGTCATGATCAAGGACATCTTTCGCTGCAAATGATCGTGTTGCCCTCTTGCCATGTCTACGCTCTTCGCGCCACCCATAGGCAGTCAGCCTTCGTCCGCAGTTGCTAGGCAGTTACAGTCCTCAAGGAAGAAACGCAAGAGAAGGAAAGTGCTGGACAGCGAGAATGATGAAAAAGGATGGAATGGCCCGGAGGAACTGCAAAAGCCCTTGAATACAATGACTGATGTCGAGTATACAGCTGTTGTTACGCCTTCGGAAAGATTACAGCGTCGAGTTGCAGGCCAACCGATCAATCAGCATCCTCCACCTTTACCATTTCCACACAGTCAAACACGCAAGAGCCCTGACCAAGAAGCTCTCGTCAGGAAACGGGTCGTCACAGAGGCCAAGGCTCAACGACGTGATCTGCCGCGCTCACTGCGTTTCCAGCATTTGTCTGCCTTGACCGCAATAGTTCACCGCTATCTGCTGCAGGAGGATTTTCCACGGGCGTCGCGAGCTTTGGGCTTGATGTTTCGCGAAGAGAGTGTGAAGCGCAGCGCTGCTGCGCGCAACCAAGGCTATATGGGCATCGGCGCTGAGGTGTTGTTGCGGCAAGGGAGCTCAAAGAGATCACCTTCTGACACTACCCCGACACCGGTCTCGTTCACTTCTGAAGGCTTCGAAAATGCCAGGCGCTTCTACGAGAGGCTCATCGTCAAACATCCCTTTCATAAGTCCTGGCCAGGCTCTGTCAATGCCGTGGATTTCTATCTTGCGTTGTTCAACATGTGGGTGTACGTTGTTCACGCCGAATACTCCAAGCAGAATCTGAAGGCTTCGGAGAGTGAAGGTAGTCTTCATGAAACAGCCTCGTCACCGAGCGTAGTTGAGAGAGTGACCAGCGTTGACACTGGAGCCAAGGTGAGAGGACTCGAACAAGCCAGGGAGATTGCATCAAGAATGGACACATGCATGGCCAGTCTACCATACAGAGACGAGCCAGAACTGATCAGGTTACGTGCCATGGTCGCACTCTGGATGGCTGACTTGTACGAAGACTCGCGTCTACATTTCAGCCTGCATAATGATGAGGTGAGCGATGTTGCCCATGATCCGCTGGAAGACCATCTGTCTTCATCTCTGGACGTGGAGGGGCCGAGTTGGTGGGCAGATGTAGACCCCACCAACGAGGCTGTCAAAGCACGAGATCTGGCTGGGGAGTTACTGGCACGGCTAAAGGGAAACCCCAACAACGACGAAAATGACGAATGACTTGCATGAACACCAACCGATCAATTTTCGACTTTGAATTGAACCAATTCCTTATCACAGGAGATCGACCACATTGGCAGGAGCACGTGTGGCTTTGCGTGCAATTCGTTCGAGATGTGTCTTCTTGACTTGACTCGGCTGCGAGGCCTGCGATAGGTGATTGAAGCCATACACGTGACCTGCATGCTTGATATCAGGGTTTCAATTGGTCCCCTTGACAAACACCAGCTTGATCGGAAATCTGACCACCGTCCATCGACCCTATTTTCCACGAACTCAACGCGTCCAATTCAACCACTCTGGCACGCTCCTACTCTCGCACATGCCTCCGTTGGTTCTGTCTATTGCTGGCCGTCTGGCTCTGGTGCCTTTCAGTGTCGTGCACTTACCATTCAATCCGCCTCATGACTCTAACTCTGGTCTTGATTCGCTGTATTACTCGTACCACGAATATTTGATGCGGAAGACATCTTACTGTTTCACGGTCCACACCTTGAGAAGTGCAAAAGCAATGGGGGAGAACATGAAATGGCTTCACCATTCTGCTCTTCTTCTCTCGTTTTTCGCCAGGGTGTTCTTGTTGTCTGTCCTTGACACGTAACAATGGACCTTCTCAGCTATGCAGAATGGCAGCGACTCGAGAACTACCACCGTGAATTGGCCATTATAGGAATTGGTTTTACTGTCCTCGTGACCATCCTGGGATGTCTCGTGTACCAGCTTGGCGGTCAATTGACCATGGACAAGCTCACGTCGCACCCTTATGTCCGCTTCGCATATGCTTGTATGATCAAGCCTCACGACGCAAAATACGATGATGGCCAACAGTCGGCCTTGGAAAGCTTCTATGCTGCTCAGGTAGGTCGCACGACTGTGACTTTTTCCTAGACTCATAAGGTTCAGGCAAATGTCTACGATGCTACCAGAAAGCGCCTCCTTCGCGGAAGAGAAGACATGCTGGCAATCCTGGCAGCGAAGTTACAGGCTCGAATGGTCGTGAACAATGAGACGAAAAAGCCTGTCTGGTACGACATTGGGGGCGGGACTGGTTACAATATCGAGGCCATGGACAAACTGGTGGGCATTGAAGGCTTCTTCGAGCACGTCTTCCTCGTCGACTTGTCCACTTCTTTATGTGAAGTGGCTCGAGAACGTGTCCGGGCGCATGGTTGGAAGAACGTGACCATCTTGTGCCAAGACGCAAGGACGATTGCATGCACGCCCTCTTCGGCTGACTTGATCACCATGAGCTACAGTCTGTCCATGATTCCCGATTTCTACAGCGTCGTTGATATGATCTCGGGCTATCTGGCGCCGCATGGAATCATTGGCATTTGCGACTTCTACGTTCAGAGCGTTGTGGACATTTCCACCCGCAACTATATTGGTGGAAGCTTCAACCGCCATGTCAACTGGGTAGGACGGATGTTCTGGAGGACATGGTTTGACGCAGACCGTGTCAACCTTGATGGTGGTCGAAGAGATTATGTCGAGTATCGTTTTGGCACCGTCCTCTCTGCAAGCGAGCGCAACTATCTTTTGGGCGGAATACCATACTACATTTTCATCGGATGCAGAAGGGACTCTGACCTCTTGGCTGAAAACGGTCACGAAGTCCTTGAGAAGCTCGATGCTGCCTTGACTGAGTCGCCATATCTCTCACCCATGGAATACCGCAAGCAACAAGCCATTGAAGTGCAAGAGAACGTCCCACGGTCCAAGTCATACGAATCGGCCATTGTCAATTTGAGCTCCAACCTACCTCTCCCAGCAGCTTTCTACCAGCAACACCACTGGAGAATCTACTACAACGACCTTCTCCAGAAGCATCAGCAATTTGCCAACGAATATATTTACGCCTTCAACTGGGAGGATCCCAAAGTCGACCGACAACTCCTGCAGATCAACCACGACGATGTCATTCTGACCATTACGAGCGCCGGAGACAACATCCTCGACTACCTCCTTGAGAAACCCAAACGCATCCACGCCGTCGATCTGAACCCGTCTCAGAACCATCTCCTCGAACTCAAGGTGGCAGCCTTTTCGGCTCTGCCTTACAGCGACGTTTGGCAGTTGTTCGGAGAAGGCCAGCATCCTGATTTCCGCAACCTGCTCCTCCAAAAACTGAGCCCGCACATGTCCAGCCAGGCATTCCAGTACTGGCTGAACAAAGCCAGCATCTTCTCATCACCAGGCGGACTCTACGAGAGCGGTGGTTCCCGACACGCGATCAAACTCGTCCGACGTTTGGCTAAGCTCTTCGGCCTGAGCGCCAAGGTACGGACAATGTGCAAAGTTGAGACGCTGAACGAGCAGCGCGAGCTGTGGCCCTGCATAAGAAACGT
Organism: Exophiala sideris; assembly: GCA_000835395.1. Classification (NCBI taxonomy): domain Eukaryota; kingdom Fungi; phylum Ascomycota; class Eurotiomycetes; order Chaetothyriales; family Herpotrichiellaceae; genus Exophiala; species Exophiala sideris. Next base: position 458,294 of record KN846951.1, on the reverse strand, counting down.
CATGTTGAGCTGGCCGCTGCACAAGGCGGTTGTCTCGACCGAGTGGTGGGCGTGGAAAGCCGCGGGCGTGCCTCCGGCCCAGCACGCGCTCATTCTCAACGACTACAGAGAGCGCATGAAGTCGCCGAAGATGAGCAAGAAGCTCTGCGGCGAGGCCATTTGGCAGTACGTGGTCGACACACTGGACCCGGTGGTCGAGACGACGCAGCTCAGCTGTGACAATTACTTTTACTATCTCTGCTTGCAGGGCAAGTATTCGAGGAAGTGAGTCAAACTGCTGATCATGTAGTATTCTTGTGTGCTAACACCAAATGCTAGATGCCACCCTCGCTACCTCGACGTCAAGGCCCACTCCACCCTCTCGAAGCCAGATACTTTCGACGGCCTTCGCATCCACACTGATGAGTTTATGGAGGTCGTTGCACGGATTAGCCCGTCTACTCTGACTATTGCTATTGTAAGTTCTTTGTTGAAAAAGACAGGGAACGTTGTCTGACTTACTGCACAGCTCATGGATTCCATGGACTGGTTCAACCCCAAGGAGACGGCAGCGCTGGAACAAATCGTTGCATTGAACAAGGTGCTCAAGGTTGGTGGCCGGGTTCTTTTCCGTTCGGCCGCGACCCGGCCATGGTATACCAGCATTTTCGAGCAGAATGGCTTCGAAAGCAAGTGTGTTGGAAGAAGAGATTCGGGCAAGTGTATTGACCGGTAAGTGTTTTCTAATCCGAGGACTGGGCATTTGACTAATGTGTTTGGTATAGTGTCAACATGTACGCTTCCACCTGGATCTGTACCAAGAAGGTCAACATCTCGAACAGTCCGGTCATTTCTCTCAAGAAAGTCGGCACCGCTGCTTCATTGGAAGAACTCCAGATATAAAACCACCCACCCAGTCTACCCCATGTGGGGGTAGGGTACCCTGCTGATGAGAAAGACGAGAGATGGAGTATGCAGAACAAACCAGTGGTCATGCTGAGATGAACTTTACCGAGTATCGTTGTTGCTTTCAGCGCTTGCATATTTCCAATGAAAGAAGAACGAGGAGAGGAGAAAAAGAAGTCCCCAAACCCCTACTTGATGAACCGAAATTATATATATACCATACTACCCATTTGAGAGACAGGTGGTTGTGCAGGCTCTAGAAATGGTGCAAAGAAAAGCGATTTTTAAGGCTATGTTACACGTATTTCATCAGATTTCAACATCAATGATTTACCAACGCCGTTTTGAAGGTTGGTGAAGCGGAACTGTCGAGACTGAAGTACCCTGTCCTTGCTCTCCAGATGCACCTCAACAATTCTCGTGGTCTTGGTAGTCGCGTGGTATCCTAGGCGCCTCCTTCCCGTTTAGCATACTCGTCCTCCATCCGCTCCTCGTACTCTCGATCGCGCTCCTTCTGAGCTTTCTCTTCTTCTTCTTCGTCGTCCTGGTCCGTAACATCCTGAATCCGGCCTTGAGTTGCGGTATCGTCATTGGTGACTCTGCCACTTAGGCGTGACCACGGGGCGTAGTGTCTCTCTTCCTGGATGCGAGGTCTGCCTGTTTCTTCCTGGGAGCGGCGGATCGTGGTGCCGTCGCGGTTGTTGCTGGTGACGGATTCGGTCACCCGGTGTGTTGTGCCGTGACCGTTGGTTGATGAACTGTATGATACGGAGGAGGAGAAGTTGAAGGTATACCCTGATCTGTTTGACATTGTGGTGGCCGGTGTGATGGGATGCTGATTCCTTTTTCCTTAGGAGAGGTCGATTAGCCTGGTCCTGTTATTGATGGAGAGACTTGTGGAAGTTTGATGAGTGTAAGCCCTAATAGGTTTATATCTATGCTGGGTTGGTCCGGGGGACGGATACTGTAAGTTGTAATAAGTTGGTTTAGGTTTATGATGCAGGAAATGTTCCGGTGATCAGGATTGGTGCGTCACACTTCGACCGAGTTCCTGAGGTTTCTTACTCAGGTTTTATGACCCCAAGTCGATTCGTTCTTTCATTTGGCAAAGACAGTCTTCCTTTGAATGAAGTCGTGCTGAATGGGACCGATGATATTTGCGGGGAAGCCGCGGCTATGATATCATACTACTGTAGCAAGCAGGTTATGAGCGGGAGACGATGAGATCCCATGAGAAGAAATCAACCATGAAGGCGACGCCCAATTCAGGTGGGCACACGGACGGTGCATTGCATATTGCACATTTTCTAATAGACTCCTGCATCTTCAAAGCTGGCTGTGTATGCTCTACGTTATCACTGTTTGATTTCGATGAGTGAGGATCCTCTCGATCGCCTCATCGACAAGATCCATCTTCTTCATATCTTTTAGCCACTTTTCTGGAATATCCTCAAAGCCATGGTAAGCTCCTGCTATGCCGCCATATATCGCACCGATCGTGTCTGCATCATCGCCTAGATTCACTGCAAGGATTGCTCCCTCTTCGAAACTGTTGGTCTTGAAGAATGCCCACAAAGCCGCTTCGAGGCTGTCCACCACGTAGCCTGTACTGCGCATTGATTCTGATGATGTGGATTCCCAGTCTTCAAGCTTCTTATAGCGGCCGATACGCTCTTTCAATACTGGCTCGATGGCAAAGTCGGTAATGTTGTTTGGAGGATCAGGATCGTTGACTGACTCAGCCAGGCTAATGGCCAGCTCAGTCTTGGAGGCCCCGTTGAGTGTTTGATATACCAGAGCAGAATATATCATGCAGGCCTGTGTACATCGAAGGTGGGGATGCGTCGGCAGTGAACTCTCCTTTGCAAGTCGAACCACATCTGGTTCGCTTCGTGCAATCAATCCTACAGGCAGAACTCTCATGAGACTGCCATTGCCGCAGCAATTTTCCTTGGAATAGTTGTTGTTGATGTCCTCTTGGATTCTGCGCAGCGCTTGTTCGGCTTCCACTGATTTGGGGTCGAGGTGATTGTAGTTTTTTTCTAGGTACTTTGACCAGTCTGCCAAAGCCTTCCTGGTTTGAGCACCAATATCGAATGCCGTGCCAGTTGACGACATATATCCTTCCTGACGCCATGCGATATACTTCTTGACCTGATCGACGAAATTTGTTTCACCAGCGTTGTCGAGTAATGAGCGAGCCAGACATAGAGCCATTGAAGTGTCATCAGTGAAGGATCCTGCAGGCGTGTCAAAGTTTCCATTCGCAAACATAGTGTTGACCTCCGGAAATGACCCTCGTTTCTTGAATTCTACAGGCGCGCCCAACGCATCGCAGACTGCGAGGCTAACAAAGGCGCCTCGGACTCTGGAACTGAACGGGACTGGTTCAGGCATTTTGATAGCATGTGTGGTCTGAGTGTGAACAGGACGTGGACAGTGTCAAAGCAGGAACAGCGTTCAAGGGATTGATGGATGCAAGTGGTCTTGTGATCTCTCTACAGGACTGAAACATTGCACGGTAGGGCTTTAGAGATCGAGTTTGTTGTTTCACTGCCTAGACATTACCTCAGTATGACACATCCTACCTTGACCGGTCCGTAGCAGCATTGCATGGTAACAGCAAGACGTACGAGCATAAGACAATACTGTTCAGGCAGCCAAAGACTGCGACAACAAGAAGGCGTAGGACAGGGTTGACATGGATAGAAGAATGGTATTCAGGAGACAGGCTGCAGAGCAAGAGAAAGTCTGGCACCTCGGAACCAATTCCAACTGCGCCAATCGATAAGGCGATAAGACGATAAGGTGTTTACCCCGCTTGTTCCTGCTTATCGCCTGTCAAGCCACCACGGTAACTTCACGGAATCAACTGTCAGAAAGATCAGGGGTAAACAACAGAGAGACACGACTATGAGGGACTGCCAGTCAAGGTCGCGTACGCGATATTCTTTCCTTAAGCCATCAGACTGTATTGTTGTTCAAGACCTATGTGTACTTGATCTGCTCTATCAGCATTCGTAGCGGCCCTTCAGTCTTCAATGAGTGTTTTGCTTCAGCCCATCTCTGGCACGTTGCCTTGACAATTTTCTTCCTCGTTTCTTAAGCCATGTGTACTAGGAAAGGAGTGCAATGAGCCTGAGAGGCGATGTTGCTGTGTTTATTTCTGTTGGAACGTTAGAAACCGAGAGGGGAGGAGAGTATTTCGGTTCAACGTACGCAGCCGCATTTTCCCGCCGGGCACCCGCCTGTCCAGCTCGTTAGCAAGGCAATGAGGGACATCCAAAGCAAAATTACTCACAGGTAGCACCGCAGCTGCAAGAGCATGGACCTGAGATAGAGAGTCAGTGGTATTCGTTGGGTAAAGAAGGCTCTGGGGATGTACCCATTTTATAGTGGTAAAGAAAGGGTATTGATTGGTGGTTATTGCTGTGCTTTGTGGATTTGATCGTGTATTCTGAGAAGCAAAAACGACGAGTGAGATTGCTTGTTGCTGTTTGTGAGATAGAGAAAGAAGAGAAGGACAAACATGAGAGGGAGAAATGAGCAAGTTTTAATGTTTCTCGGCAACTCCGTCGCACTTGGATTGCAGCAGCTGACTTGTCTTTGCTGGCACTAACTTGACCCCTCGCATACTTGGAAGACCCCGTTCTTGTTCTGGACCGAAACCACTCAGCCTTCAGCTTTCTACTCTGTTACCTTCGAATGCCTCCAATGCTTCAACTGATTCGAAGACGCATTCTGCAGGGTGTTCTAAGCGACCGCAAGTCCCATCAAGGCGGAAATGGGCGCACATGTGCCTGACCTCCTCCAAGGTTCCAACATACTCTACTCCCCACGCTTCTAAACGCATTCCATCCAACCACAGCAGCTAATTATACATGACTGATTGGACAAAAGCACTTTCTTGGGAATAGCTGCATCGTATTCTCGCTGCTTAGCTTTTGACGACTCGATGGGTCTGAACTGATCTTTGATGATTCGACCACAGTCCGCACCACTTTCTGTGGTTTGATCAACATGACCTCGACGCTCATCGCCACTTGCCTCTGTGGAATCAATGCGGAGGAGTTGCAGTTCGATTCGCAAATTCCTTTTAGCGTGTCTCCGTGCGCTTGCAATAGCTGCAGGTATAGTAGCGGTGTGCTTTATACCTCCCGCGTTCCCATCATACACCGACCAACTGCTGTTGAAAAGCTGAAGAGATACAACTCTTCCTACAAGGTCAGCAGGTACTTTTGTCCGCGATGCGGCTCACATATGTTTGTCCACGCAGTGGAAGACGATTCCTGGTCGGTCTGTCCCGGTGCAATCGATCATGTTGTGGGGCGCGAGCATGTTTCTGTGCTTAGCTTGGAACATATTATGCAGCACGAGTTCGTAGGCGATACTAAAGATGGCGGTCTTGCTGTCTGCCTATCCCAGTTCGACGACCACACAGCACCGCTTTTCCCCCAGGCGCCCATTGGTACGAGTTTCGACAAGTCTCCCAACAATAACCCCGTTGCACTCGAGCCGTCCGATCCGCCAAAGGCCCGGCTCGAAGCAGACAACATCGAAGAGTGCGCCACTGCTATCGACGAGATCAGCGGGAGGTGCCACTGTGGGGGTGTCAACTACCGCATCACTCGCCCAAGTGATGTGTTAACCCAATGTTCATCGCCTTTTCCCGACTTGTTGGTGCCTTATCATTCGTCAAGTTCAGCAAATCCTCAAGATCTCAAGTGGTGGCTTCGGGCGAATGGGTCGAAATACCTAGCTGGAACTTGTGCTTGCAGGTCCTGCCGGCTTGGTAGTGGGTATCCCATCCAGTCTTGGGCTTTCATACCCAAAGCAAATATCCTTCAAGAAAATGGGGTGCCATTAAGTTATGAGATGGGCACACTTCAACAGATTGAAAGCTCTCAAGACTGTTTCCGGGAGTTCTGTCAGGTCTGTGGTGCGACCGTTTTCTGGCATTGTCGCGAAAGGCCTGATCTTGTTGATGTGAGTGTAGGTCTTCTGCGGGCTGATGAAGGGTCAAGAGCAGAGACCTGGCTTTACTGGTGGACTGACAGAGTCAGCTTCAAGGAAGATGCCTTGGATCAAGCGCTGATCAGTGCTCTGGAATTGGGCTTGAAGAATATTAAAGTGGAAGAGTAGTCAATCAGTGCCGTCGGCTATACACAACGTCACAGGCCAAGAGTTGACTCTCAAGATGCCTCCAGCCATGTCAGTTTTGCTCAGGTGATTCGCTCCTCAGGTGCCCTTGGCATTGCACCTGCCTGTAATTAGTGGTATGCTGGAATACTTGGTCGTGCCTGTATGCTCTCACGGCTCTATCCAAGTCTGATCCTTATCTTATCGTCAACATTACCGTATATGGTTTAGCTTCAACCATGCTTTCCGTTACCGACGCGAATTTTCAAAACTCGACCTTCGATGCGATGCGCCTGAGCTGATTATTCTCACTCGAGTCTCACAACGCGCTCGCCCTTCCCGCCAGTGTGCACCGTACCGCGATGGACTCATACCGTCCTGGCGGAGGCGATCGTCGCGCCAATGGTGATAAGGACTCCTACCGCCCCCCTCGCCGTGACGATGATTTTAGACCGCCATGGCCGCCACGTGAAGCGGACAATGGCATGTATTATTTTCGAGGTTCACGCGATGAAGACGCCCGCCGCGACTACTCATACCGGCCCAGACCGAGATACCCAGATCCCAGAGACGGTCCGCGCAGGAGAGACCCTTACCGCAGACCTTACAACCCCGCCAGAATCGCTGAACGTCCCCTGTTGCGATTGAATAACCAGGTGGAAGATTCTTCGCTTCTAGACCCCAATGCCGACCTCAAATTCCGCAACCTAGATGAAATCACTGATAGCGAGGAGGAAGTCATGGCCGTTTCCGAAGATGAAGGCCAAGAAAGAGGTGCGAAGCGTGCGCGAGTCATCGCAAATGATTCAGACATAGCACAAACAGCACCGAAATGGTCCAACCCAGATCCCTACACGTCGCTGCCGCCTGTTGGCGATGTCGATACCACTGCCAAGCGGACTGACGTACTTAAACTCATACGGAAGGCGCGACTCGACGCTCAAAATCAATCCGACATTGTTTCCAACGCAGACGACTTCATATCCTTTGATGTTGACGTATCCGACGCCGAGGAAAGCGTGGAAGAGTCGGTTTCACAACCCATGGGTGCAACAATCTCTGTTGCCGAGGCCCCGGCTCCTGCGGCAGAAATGAAACAAGAACGCGTACTCGGAAAAAGAAAGAGAGGGGATGCAACAGGAAGACATAACCTCGAAACGCAATCGGATCCGCTGGTCTATTCCGACAAGTATGTACGAGGAGAGTGGCAAGCCATACCAGGCAAAGATCCTGCACCCTGGCTGGTTGCTACCGTCTCGACCGATCTACCAGGAATTGCGTAAGCTTTAGTGAACTCTTCTTTGCTATTTCATCTGCTGACAAGGTCAGGCTTCACAAAGAAATCATCGATTTCTATGAGTGGGTGAAACCCAAGGACTACGAACGAGCCGTTCGAAATGAAGTGTTTCGACGCCTACGTGACGCCTTTACGAGACTTTGGCCGGGAGGAGAGTTGAAAGCCTTTGGGTCCTACGCGGCGGGCCTGTACCTCCCTACAGCTGATATGGATCTGGTCTATCTCAGACGTGGCTTCAGACCAGGGGTGCCTCTGATCCAACGAGAAGCCAAGAACCTACTATTTTCGTGCTCAAGGTATCTGAGGGACAACCGTATCGCAAAGCCAGCATCAATCACGGTCATTAGCGGCGCCAAAGTGCCGATCATCAAGTTCGTGGATAGAGCCAGCGGATTGAAAGTGGACCTGTCATTCGATAATGATTCTGGTGTTGTTGCAATCGACACGTTCCAAAGATGGAAGGAATCATATCCGGCAATGCCAATCATCGTGGCGATCGTGAAGCAATATTTGATGATTCGCGGCCTGAACGATGTGGCGACTGGTGGACTGGGTGGTTTCTCTACCATATGCTTGGTCACCAACCTGTTACAATTGTTACCAGCATCATCACAGCCGATCAATCTAGGCGAGGCTTTGGTGGAATTCTTCAATCTCTATGGAAATCTCTTCGACAGAAATTCTGTCGCCATTAGAATGGACCCACCTGCATATCTTGACAAGGTAACTTTCTCCCCTCTTATTTCGATCCTACTGACGCGCTCGGCAGAAGGCATACATGCCCCATGTTTTCAACGACAAGGACGGTAGACTGACCATCATCGATCCGAATCGGCCCGATAACAATATATCGGGCGGTAGTAGACTGATCAGCGACATCTTCAGATGCTTTTCGTCGGCGCACCGAGCTCTTTTACAGCGGCTGGATGCCTACGAACACCGAGACCCAAATGATCCAGCCACCAGCTTCCTTGGCTGCCTCGTTGGTGGCAATTTCTCTCTGTTTGAGGCACAACGACAGGTACTCTACGACCTCGGTATGGATTTAAGGCTTATCCCGCCGACGACCTTGCCGACTGTGCCGAAAGCTTCGAAAGCTGCAAAGGATACGCCATCAATGGATCGCGCCCAAGGATCGAAGACTGTACGTCGCTAAGGAATGCTGGTGTCCCTATCCAGATTGACATGTTTTAGGTCAACGACAGTGAGGGTGGCTTGTCTCCACAAAGCTCTGCCGTGCTGCCCGAACAGTCGAAAGAGCCCTCGAAGAGTGAGAAGAGAGCACTTCGACTCAAAAAACTGCGGCCTGAGCTCGCAACGTCCGTCGGAAGCACAATCAGTGTCACCAAAGCCATGGAGCTTGGAGGTTACAAAACCCGCGAAGCGATGCACAACGACCTTGTAGCGAGAGAAGGTGCGATGTCGAAATTAGAGGCAAAGAAGCAAAAGTGAAAGGAAGGCCACGAAAGGCCACGAAGAGACTATGCTTCACCAAACACGAGCTTACTATGAATCCTGATGCAGCACTACAGCCCGCCGCTCGAGCAACATCCTATGAAGAAGAAAAATGGCTGATTGGGGCATGTCTACAGTTTCATTGTCTACGTGCTTCACCAGCGGAATTACTGTTCGAATCAAATTACCATTCAGCACTACCATCATTGAGCGACGTTGATTCCCCCCTCCATTGCACCTCGATGACATGATGGGTTTGATATTACTAACCATCGTGTAGGCTCCACAATCCGGCTCTCAATCAATGACAGTCTCGTCACGGGGCAGTCTTTGGCATGTCCGGAACCCCAAACCCCCTTGCTGTCAGTGTACTTTCGAGGGCTAGGCCTAGCCTTACCAAAACACTAATCCTGGACCGTTTCCATCCCGAAGGCTCGTTGTCAGGAACATTGCGATTTTTGAATCAAGCTGACTAGCAGAGACTGTCCAACCTACAACACCACGCCTCCGAGACACTGTATGTCTGAAGACGTGGCGTGACGTGGCTTTGGCATGTGCTGGAACTTCCAGCTGGATACGAAGCATGTCTTCTGTGCCTTAGGGCCGGTTCGACGTGTTCAGTGTCTGACATGCGAAGTGACAATATTCGGGAGACCGATGATTGTGGCTGTTCCAAGCTTGGCTGCAATCATCCTCTCGGACTGTCCTTTGCTCTGAACATTTTTCTCATTGTTGAAACGCTTGATGCGCATCATCAGAGAGGAAAATTTACCTTCATCGCTCTGCAGTGACGGGGAGGGGAGCGGCGGTGGCGCCGTCGAAGGAATAGGGAGGAAGATCTTCTTATGAGCCTGTATGCTACATCTACTGAGGATCAGCCTCAGGGCAAGTAAGAGTTAGGTACCATCCAAGTCTTCTCAACGGCGGAATGCGGCAGGCGTTCCAACCCCAGGCGACGATTCACAAATGCCGCTTCCTTACCCGTGCTCTCCTTCGACATTGCTCACTGTTCAGTTTCCTATGCTCAATACAGGCCCACGACGGTCTCACACGGGAAAGATAATGAGGATGCGTAGCTGATAACAGATCTCTGGTCTATCCAAGAAGATATCCAATGTGTCACAATATCACAAGGTATACCTGAAACCTTTGTTGTCCAATTCCGTCACATCGTGCATCCCTAGCTCAATGGCCTCTTTCTCTTCATCCGCGTCAACGACGCCCGCTGCCGCAGCCTCGCGATCCCGTTTTTTGTTCACGAGATACATGTAGACGTACAAGACGATGACGGAGACCAATTTGACAATATAGCCGATCAGCATGGCTATGTATGCCGAATGGTAGGCCGGTGCCTCGCTAGTCTTGAAAGTCTGCGGTCCAATAATGTTTCCCACACAATAGCCGGTGAACAAGATGGCCGCTGTGAGCTGCTTCTTCGTGTAGCCAGCGACGTTGGAGCTGACCATGGTCAAGGACATGCTGAAGCCCAGGCCCTGGAAGAAGCACAGCCAAAGGCCTACCAGACGACCCCATTTGTTGCTGTCAGGCAGTCCAACCAGCAATGCAGCACCAGTAATACAAATCGTATTAGCAATAATCATGGTAATGCAGCGCAAATTCGGCCACCTAGAGCAGACGATTCCTCCACCGATCAAAGCGAGAAACTGGATCGCACCTCCGGGAATTTGGAGGTACTGCGTGCCGAGGGTGTCAACGTTGAACGACGCGATGACAAGACTGGTGAATTGGGTGATTGCGGCATTGGGAATCTGTGCGCCTGTCGCCATGACGAACAATATCCACGTCTTCGGGTCACGGAACGTCTGCCACATCTGATACTTTTTGAAATGGTGGTTCTTGATGCCCTGACGATTGGCCGAGACGCGTTTCGCAGCAATGACCTTCTCGTCTTCGGTCAGGAATTTGGCAGTCGACGGTAAATCCGGTAAAATGAAGAGGGATACGATGCCCAAGGCGATGCTGATGCTGCCGAAAATGAGGAAGACGTACATCCAGCGTGGGAGGCCGGTGGTGATATGCCCGACCGCATAACCGATGAGGCCTCCGAACATGGTCGCAACGCCGTTGGTGCAGTAGTATGACTCCAGTCTCAGTGGCTGTTCGGCAGCGGTGTACCAGATGGACATGATGAGAATGAAACCGGGGTTGATCACGGCCTCGAAGCTGCCCAGGAGGAATCTGTTGACTGCGATGCCGGCGAATGTCGTGCAGGCGGGCGTCGTGATCAATATGATGCCCCAGATTATTGTCGTGAAGCCGATGACTTTGCCTATTCGGAGTCTTTGGAGGAGATAGCCAGCTGGATATAGTTAGATTTACTACCGCAGTAGGGTTGTAGGACTACAGTCTCATTACCTGGATATTGAGCCCATAGATAGCCGAAATAGAAGATCGATCCGAGCCAGGAATAATCTTGACCTTTGAGATGGGTGCCCTTCTGGAGCCCATAGACGGAGGCATAATTGATGCCGTTCTTGTCCAGATATTGCAGCAGGTAGATCAGGAATAGGATCGGAACGATTCGCAGATCGAGCTTGCGAAGAACTCTCTTTGATTCAGCATGGTCAAGCTCTTGCTCGTCACTTCGCTTGTACAGATGATAGTTGTCATCTAATTCTGAAGACTCCGTCGGCGTGCTGATGCCCGAAGGACTCTCCTGGGCGGCAGTGATCTCATCGACGTCCTTTGGTTCATACCGTGCAGCCATTTTGTACCTGTGCCTGTGCTGTTGACAATTTGCCTGAGGAGTTTTCCACGCTGCACGGGATCATGGGCTCTGGTTATAACGGAACGGACATGCTCGCTTCGCATCCACGTGTATGGGTGGCATGAGATAATGCTGCAACAAACAAGGTCCAGTATGGAGTGCATCCACCAGATCTCCCCTCTGCGGTAGGATTCCGGTCCATGATCGATGGACGTTGTTGGATGGTTGCCAGATGGTGCGATTACCCTCCTCAATCACGACATCCGCTAGTGCCCGAATAGGAAATATCCATCCACAGAGGGATATGCTGACGACGATCTTTCCATAGAGCGTGTCTGTCGTTCACGCTTTCATGTCGTGTCTTGCAGACATTTTAACTGTGGTCTCCAGTGTGTTTAGGCATCGGCAGCATCGGCACGTCCGAACAGGAAGGTGATAGCTGTTGAACACCTTGTCCGGACATTCGGTACCGTGTCGCACACCCCTGGACCTGATGGAAGTGTTGTACGGGAATTGTCAAGATCGCACACCACTGGTGTCGCTGAGCTTCCATCCCCAGACACTCCATTCAATAAGACATTCATCATCCCAATCGGCGACCTCTGCTTGCTCTCGACCTTCATCAATGGCTTCGAGCCCGCCCGCTTCGAGGAGCTCCCATAGCTCTCGCAGCTGCTCAAGGTATGCCACACGCTGGGCACAAGCGATTATGACCCGGGAGGAGGGACCTTTAGCCAGCCAGCGAAGGATGGCTCCGGAGAGCAGTTCAGGGTGTTCCTCTGAGTACACCACATCTGCAGCCACGACCACTTGAGCCTTGTCTACGTCGGCGGCATAGACCTTTCCATTTTGCAACAATAGTGAGTCGGGTGCGCTCCAGTCCAAGGAGCCACACTGGACAAGATCTTTGACGTAGTCGTCGTTCAGTTTGACATTCGCAGCAAGTCCAGGGACGATTGGTGGCAGGTCAGTAAGTATTACAGGCATCTTCCACAAGGCAGCAATGGTCAATCCAACAAGCCCTGTGCCAGCTCCGAGTTCCAGCACTGGTATGCTGACTGAGCAAGTGTGGTCGACATCAAGCTTGTGCAGTAACCCGGCCAGGACGAAGGAGGATGTCCATGTCGTCAAGGGCAAATTGTCTGCCACTAGATCGGGCTCAGATATCTGGATGTTGACGAAGGAATCATGGTCCCGAGGAACCTTGAATGTGCGGGACATCCAAGTGCTATATGTTGCGCTTGAAGAGCCCTGCCGTATGATATGATGACTTGAGAGTCTCAAAAATGCTCAAGGTTCGAATGGAACAGAAAATGCACGGCACGTGATGCCAAGCTAGACGTTTCTCGCAGCCTTGCAGCCTCAGCCTTGTCCTTTGTCAGACTTTCTTGCTCCTCGCGTTTCGATCTTTCATCTCTGGTTCAGCCTCAATCATCTCGCATTTCCGTTCCCGGCCGCAACTCTTCGCTGTATCTACCCGATGCCAGTCACAGGGATGAATTCAACTTTTGTTTTCGCCGGAGTTCTTTCTATTCTAGAACGGTGAGATATCCATATCGCCACCATTTCGGTTGTGGAACAGAAAAAGCAAATATACACTTTCGCATGCGGTTGGTCCAAGTCTCTTCACCTTGACTTTGTTTCCCAATTTTATCATTTTGCTTTTTGTTATCGCCGAGTTCGCCGTGTCCAAGACTGTCTGGGCGTTCGACTCTTATTGTTCCCCCAGATTATCGCGTCAAACGTACCTTGCGGAGCCTTGCTGTTTCTGCGATGGGTTGTCGAAACTGGAGGTGATCGTTGCTTTTGTAAAGTCATGGCTCCACTCAAATGTTGATCCCCGAGCCGCTCAAGCGTATTGTGCTACTGGACGGTGGTGGAGGACATGAAGCTCAATACACAGGCAGCTGTCAGAACAACCTCTCGAGAACCGAAGCGGTGATCAGCCATGTCAAAACGGAAACATATGTCGTATTCTGGGTCTCACCTCTTCAAAACAGCTTCTGCTGCCCAGGTCATGGATGCTGTGTGCTACGATCCTGGGGCGTCCGCAATTTCGCCTTGTGGTGTGGATACAGTCCGTCCTGATAAGGCTCTTGACCCGAACGAGCCGCCACGAAAGACGAACCATTATCCGATTTGGGAGATGCCGCCGATCAATGTCTTCCATATCAGTTCCAGAACTGCATGGAAGTTGGTACAACTAAGCCTATTGACCTGAAACCTCGTCATGAACCTGGATTTCAGAGAAAAAAGCAAAGCTTATCCCGACTCTCTCTCAAATGGCGTTGCACTATTGGCGCAGAGGCAAGAATAACGGCCACAGAATGTGCCTCATGCGCGGAGACCCTGGCATAACATCTGTCTTGACCACACTGCTGGATCCAGCAACACTTCCATCGGACATCAGTATCGAGCCTCATCACGGGATGACAACACCACCTTGATAACAGCCGCGACGCCTTTCATGCAGGTCCTAGTCGAGATCGCCAGGGGTTGCTCGCCAGACAAACTGCCAATTCCGAGGGAAGATATTAACCAAGGAAAGAATTGCGCCGTGATATATTTGTCCTCTGGTGTCCTTCACCGCATCTTTGCCTCGAAGACACTCAAACCTTCCTACAGCCACAAGCAACACCACCTGCATTCGACATGAGTGCCTATCCACATCCAACATCATGGCCTGTCCCGAACTACTCCGACCCTCCAACAAGAGGGTCACCTTCGTTGTTCGTGGTCATGATGGTCATTTCGACAATTGTGGTAGCTCTCAGGATATACTCGCGACACTTTGTGACGAAGTCGCTCGGGCTAGACGATGGATTTCTTGTGGCAGGCTGGGTGAGTACAAAACTTCTTGATGTATCAATGCCGCCAGCTAATCAACTCTGAAGTTTCTGTCCATCGGAATGACCTATGCTGAATACAAAGCTATGACTACCTGGGGTTGGGATCGACATATATGGGACATCGATGTTTTCAGACTTCCCAAACTACGGATCGCAGCTTGGATGATCGAGTTTTTCTTCCTTTGGGGCAATGCCTGCACCAAAATCTCCATTCTCCTCGTCTACCGCAAGATCACTTTGGGCAGCCACAACTATTGGTTCGTTAGATTGACCTGGGCGGCCATCGCTTTCACCGTCGTCTACACCGTCGGCTTGGGCTTGGAGCTGTTTCTCATATGCCGGCCCTTCCCGTCTTATTGGGAATCCTACAGTCCGACATACACCAAGAAATACACCTGCGGAAACGAGCAACCGCCCTTTGTCTTCAGTGCAGTCGCCTCAGTGGTATCCGACGTCTACTCGTCGGTGCTGCCCATGATGCTGATTCGCAACCTCAATCTGTCACGCAAGCAACGGCTAAGCTTGTACGCCTTGTTCTCCGCAGGGCTGGTGACCGCCTTCATCGGCATCGGCAGGGCATATGTCTTCGTCCATGTTACGACAGACTATCAGCCAAGTCTACATACGCATGACATTTCGTGGTGGGGTTGGCCACTTCTCGCCCTTACAGACATCGAAGCGCATCTGGCCATCATCATCGCCTCCTTGCCAGCCCTGAAGGTCCTCATCAAACGCCAGGTTGTCGGCCACTCATCACATATCAGCTCCGTGCCGTCGAAGTCGAATTCTATGCAACGGGCTCATTCGCGGTCTGCCCTACGCTCGGAGTCTCCCGTCGTCGAAGACTCGATCACTTCCACTCCGAGATTCGAGCGCTTGTTCCAAAAGGGCGGTGCACCGTGGCAGCTTGAAACCAAGGGAGGCCCGAAATTAAATGTCAATCACGACCTGGAAAGCCATCAGATGAAAGCGCGCCAGACTGGCATGCCCGTCGCGAATGCTCCTCCTTATATCCATATCGCGCAACTGCAGAGATGTTGTAGCCCGATAAAATCCTATGGCGATCAGGTTTGATGCTGACGAATGAGCTTTTCCTATGTATCTTTGTACGACCATGTATCACCAGTGTACAGCAATATATACTTGCGATTAATAGTGGTGTCGGCATGCCTAACAGCCGGTGCGAAAAGACAATTCTGAGCGTTAAGCGCATCTCATTCAGAACGCGCCATTGATGTGGTACCGGACGGTCACCCTCGCCATTTTATGGTCAACCTCGCCACTTCCCAGCTTTGTTTCGTCGTGCCAAATTTCGTGAGCATATCTTCAACCCACTTTCCTTCCTTGGTCAACGAACCACCCAGTGCTTTCCAAGCCATGCGCAATGGATAGAGCACCACAAACTGTCCCATCATGGGGTGTGCGGCGGAAAGCTGATACTGAATGCTGCGGCATATTTCGACGGCTGCTTCGCGAGACAATTTTCGAACGTGGGCGAAATCCGCCTCACTCATATCGGTGAGTTGTGTCGGTGCATTTGATAGGGGGATGGAAGAGAGTGCCTCGGCAGCCTGGATCACCGCGGCGTCATAGAGGCATACGTAGGTCGCTGCTAGTATGCTCGTGTAGTGGAGGTCTGACCCGAACAGATCTTGACCATCACTGGCGTCGAAAGCAGAGCCGCATACACTTTGCGACTCGGGCAACAAATCCCACTGTTTCCGCCAATCCGATAGCCTGGCTAGTATATCAAGCACTGCAGAGGGCAACTCGGGTGAGCCCGGACAGGCTTGAAGCTGCTCCTTGATGGTGGGAAGGTCGGCAGAGACATCCACGAGGGTCTGTCCATAAGGTTTGGCAATGGTACCGGACCATGGTATCGTCTTCCACTCTTCGCGTGAGAGAAATGTGGCTTTCGAGATAGCCAGGGATGCCAATATGATGAGGAACCGCGTAGTTTCGAAAACCGAGTGAAGCAGGTTGTCCTTGAAAGCATGCGGTCCTCTCATCTCCATGACTGCACCGAGGCCGAGGGTATGTGTGATCCAGCCGGTGGAACTGGAGAGGACGAGCATCTGTAGAGTCACCCTGTCAGCCACTGTCGAGCAGGCTATGGACCTCACTCACCTCATATAACCCGAGGATCATCACCGACAACAAGGTATCGTCCTGGGTACAGCACGCGGGATCGGCTAGATTGTGGTTCAGACAGTGGAGAGAGTTGATATATGTCATTGATCCCTCTTCCAGGATTGCTGGCGCCGCTTGCACTCTGCCGAAGTGGGCTAACGCGAGGGACCGCAAGCAGCGAAATGCCAGGGGCGTCTGGTTGGTGGTAGCGCCGAAGCCAGGCCACGCGCCTGCAGGAAACAGCGATTGCCGCAGATGGTGGAGAGAGATATCGTCACGGCATGGAGCGAGGCTGAGTGGCCTGCCAACTGATATGATGCCATGCTGCCCCGGGTCTTGGTCATGTTCGCGAGCAGCCATACTCAAAGGCTCAGGCTCAGGCTTAGCCTCAACCTCACTCATCTGGAACCGGCTGTTTTCGTCTACAAATCTGGTGGCAGGATACCCATCGCATTCGAAACTGCTTCGCTCGCAGCGTAGGCAGCATGGCTTGCGTTCGTCTTTACCCATCCCACATAGTCAGAATGCCGGAAAAGCATGCAACATTGGAAGAGGGGACCTACCACATTTGACACGACGTTTCTTACAGGTAAAGCATCCTTTCGATCGGCCTGGTCTGCCCCCCATTTTCTCAGCGAGGCCCGCGGCTCTCGTGGCCTCTCAATTTTTTCAGCCAGCGGCGTCGCAAAGGGTTGAGCGGCTGGGGCGGTGGACAAGCTGGAGAAAGCATGACGTGGTCTCAGCAGCTCTCGGACAGAACTGAGCCTCCTGGAGATGGAATCGTGCTTGGGCCTGATGGGTATGAGGTTGATCTTGGGGAGAGTGACATACACAGTAGCGCCAGGCCGAATCCAAAGCATAGTTGGGGACAATTGTAAGCACCTTCTCCCATCTGACCAATCAAAGCATCCCGACCGCAAATAGGTCCAAATGCGGAAACTGATCGGCGCTATGGCACTCTGGGGACGGACAAGGCTGTGCAGCGCTAAAGTACGGACTGACGCCGAGCATTCAGGAAGTTGACAACAAGGAAAGCGACCTGAGGTCGCTCCTCGACCACTATAGCTGTGGCTTGGAAAGATCTTCAATGCTCAGATGAGCTGACGAGGTATAAGAACCACTGCTCAAGCCTCTCGAGGAGATTCCCATCCCCCTCCAAAGCATTCGACGATTCACTCACCACAATCCCAAGATGTCATACGATATGGACAACAAGCAGTTCCAAGATCCAGACTCTGGTCAACCTGTCAGTGTCCAGGAGATCGAACACGCCCTCAGATGGATCCCTCCTCCACCACAGTACAAGCAATTTCCAGGCATTCCTCGTCCAGTCACTATCCCCCAGATTCAGCCAAACTCCCTCATCTCAGGACCGATGCCATTCACGCGGGCATTTGCGCCCTGCCTCCTACCTCACACCATCACTCCAGAGCAATTTGTCGCCTTCATCGACAATTACGCCGTGGCTGCAGCCCCTTCTCCAGCCTTTCAAGGAATGCAACTCGTGGGCACGGGCATCGGCTTCGTGCCCCATCACTGGGCCCAAGCAGCAAGTGGTGCTATCGGTTTCGCAGCTGGCGCCGGCACGCAGGTGGTGGCCGCTGCAAGGACGAAATTGTACTTGAAAAAAGTCAACGAGGACTTCTTCAACCGCCGAGGTCTTAGAGCGTCCGTCGTCGGAGATGACGACCTGAGAAATATCACTCGTGAAGACCCTCGACAACCACCCCTTGTGCCTTCGAATCCGTCGGCGGGAGTAACGACATTGGCGGAGCGCAGGTTGAAAGCATTGGAACGGTACATTGCCCCTTTGAGCTTTGACGTCCCACCTCCCGAAGCGCAGACGAACACATTGGACAAATTGAGTGCAAAGCAGGTCAACGCTAAGATCAAAAAGAACCGAGAAAAGGCACTCAAACAGGCGCGGAAGCACGGTGGTAGTGATTTTGGCCAAACTTTGAGTCCATTTGATGATCCAGGGTCGAGGTCCAGATCAGGCTCGAGGTCTTCCTTCGATGACCGGTATGCTCTTACCACAGAACAGAACAACGTCGCCTCGTATCCATCAAGGGACTTTGGCTTTCCGGCAGCAGAGTATGGAAATCCTCCAGGGTATTCGCCAAGAGATGATGGCTATTCATCCAAAGATCCTGGCTATGCATCAAAGGGTTTTGAGTATTCCTCAGGCGGTAACCCCTATCCTCAAAATAACGGCTATCCACCAAGGCACAATCAATATCCTCAAGATCATGGCTACCCCCCCAGAAACAATCGCCATCTCCAAGGAGCTGGCTACCCCTCAAGAGACCCTGGATATCGTCTACGAGACTCAGGATACCCACCCGAGGATCCAGCCTATGCAGAAACAGAGTCCAAGAAGATCAGAGAACTTACCCTCAAAATGCAAGAGATCAACCTCAAAGCCGAGCGCGAAATGATCAAGGAAGACAAAGACAGCAAACGGGACAAGATTGACCGCGAACGTCGAAAGAAAATCTCCGAAGTCCAGGACAAAATCGACAAGGAGATGCGCCACGGAGGGCACGACAGAGGTTCTTCCGACGACTTTGGCGGTCCCAGGGACCACAGAGCGCGTTCGAGGTCGAGAGATCGATCCAAGAACAAGAAGAGAAGGGATTCGAGTGCTGAGAAGGCGGAGGGGAAGGACTTTAAAGCGGCTGGGAAGTTGAAGTGGATAGTCATACAGAATTTGTGATAGACCAGAAATCTGAGTAGATGTTTCCCCCTGTGAGACCATCGCAGCCTTGTCGAATGTGCATAGGGCGGCAAGGGACTGGCAGTGGCAGTGAGGGGTCTTAATCGTCTCATCCCGCCTTTATCGTTGTTCCTGCAGGTACCTGTATGCGCTCATATCCGCCCGCATTTTCATTGCTGCGGCATCGGCAAAATTAATTTGTGGAAACAAAATACTGCGTGCTTTGATGGAACAGGTTGTTGACTCATTTTCACCTTTTCTCAAACCCCAATACACCTCGAACAAATTGTCTTCAATCAGTCAATATGGCGTCTCTTATCACCACCCTTCAGTCCAAGCTAGGCTATTCATCACAGAAAGCTCTTCTCCTTGGTGCCGGCTTTGTCACGAAGCCAACCGTGCAGATATTGGCCGATGCCGGTGTTGAGGTTACCGTCGGTGAGTGTCACACGCTCAGTCAATGAGGGCCATATCTAACTCTACGTAGCCTGCCGGACGATCGAGAATGCGAAGAAGCTCTCCGAAGGCATTAAGAACACCCGGCCCGTTTCCCTCGATGTCTCAGACGCCGCCGCTCTCGATGCCGAAGTCGAAAAGGTCGACCTTGTCATTTCCCTCATTCCGTACACGTTCCACGCCACTGTCATAAAGTTAGTACAAGGGAAGAGTGTGTCGTTACAACTAGCTGAAAGCCGATAGATCTGCTATCCGCAAGAAGAAGAATGTGGTCACAACCAGCTACGTCTCGCCCGCCATGATGGAATTGGATGCTCAAGCCAAGGAGGCTGGTATCACGGTTATGAACGAGATTGGTCTGGATCCTGGCATTGGTAAGTCACTCCCATGGAAGAACAATGCAGGACAAACGTTCTTATGCATTCTGGCAACTTTCGGCTGACTTTGCGCCCTCTATGCAGACCACTTATACGCTGTCAAGACCATTGAGGAAGTTCACAAAGAGGGGGGGTCGATCACGTCTTTTGAGAGTTACTGTGGTGGCCTACCAGCCCCCGAAGCCTCGGGGAACACTGGCGGTGTCGGATACAGGTTCTCTTGGTCAAGTCGAGGTGTGTTGTTGGCTCTCCGCAACTCTGCCAAATACTACAAAGATGGAAAGGTGGTTGATATCCCGGGCCCGGAGCTGATGGCCAGTGCAAACCCTTACTACATCTATCCCGGGTTCGCTTTCGTTGGCTACCCCAACCGCGACTCCACACCCTACCGGGAACGATACAACATCCCGGAGGCCAAGACGGTCGTCCGAGGTACATTGCGATACCAGGGATTCCCAGAGATCGTGAAAGTACTTGTCGACATCGGGTTTCTGTCAGAAGAAGAACAACCATTCCTCAAATCATCAGACAAGCCCATCACCTGGGCCGAAGCCACGCAAAAGATCATTGGATCAAGCTCAAACAAAGAGTCCGACTTGACGTGGGCTATCGCATCCAAACACAGATTCAAGGATGACGAGGAGAAGCAGCGAATTATCTCCGGCCTGAGATGGCTCGGCCTCTTTTCCGACAAGCCCATTACTCCAAGAGGCAACCCACTCGATACCCTTTGCGCGACGCTCGAGGAGAAGCTGCAATACGAGAAGGGACAACGTGACATGGTCATGCTTCAGCACAAGTTCGAGATCGAGCACAAGGACGGCAGCAAGGAGACGAGAACGAGCACGCTGGTCGACTATGGTGACCCGAATGGATACAGCTCAATGGCCAAGCTTGTCGGTGTGCCGTGCGGTGTTGCTTGTCTGATGGTCCTGGATGGCCGGATCAAGCAGAAGGGCATCCTGGCCCCTGTTACTTGGGAGTTGGCTGAGCCACTATTGACCGAATTGAAGGAGAAGTATGGCATCTATCTGACCGAAGAGACGGTGGCATAGATGTTCATGGGAGGAGAAATCATGTAGCTTGACAGCAGCTGCTAAATAACAACTGCTGAATAACAACCTTCAGAGTGGGGAATGACGGTGACTATCAAGAAAACTGTCAGTACATCCGAGTCCAGCACGTAGACGCCTCTGTAAGCGTACCAAGCCGCTTCTTAGAAGAATTGGCATCGCTAGACAGCTTTAGCCCCTCGGGTTCAAATAGATATCATTGCTCGTTGTGTGTCTGAAGTCCTCCGCACGTAACGTAGCATTCTCCTTCTCCAGCAATGGCATCCCTAACCAGTACAACTGGAGTTTCGATGTCCAAGTACATCTCGTCCGCCAGGGAGCCAGTCTACATGTCACGATTGTTCCTTTTGCCCTTCCTGTGTCTGCTGCCTCAATTGTTCGATTTGGTGGCGCCACTCGACGGCCTGTGAACAGAGTTCCTTGTAACGCGAAAACTCTTCTTTGGCATGGGCCTGCCGTCTGTATTCCGTAATGGAGGAGGCGATGAAGCAGCCGAAGAAGGTGTTAACCAGGACTTTAGTAACGGAGAGTCCACCAGCTTGAGCCATCTGATTGATTGGTTGAAGATGATGCCGGGTTCAGTGGGTTGCAAAAGAAGAAGAACTATTGTCTGAGGTGATGGTCGAAGTGGTGGTAATATGAGGGTGAGCAAGAACTTTTAAAGTACTCTCCAGACAGGTCCTCATCCGCGAGAAAAGTGTGGAAGGTGAAGCAGCGAATGCCATTCAGCCAATTTCTGGACTCCGTGTATGCCCGATAGATAGGACGGTACATAAGGATGAGTCGGAGAGGTCCTGAACATGATGTAAGCTGGTTGGACGTACCACAGCCTGGTTGATGGCTAGACCCTTTGTGATCGGGCCTTGCGCGGTTTTCTGTGTGGAAACCTTTATTAATTGATGTGAACGTGTTGTTAAGCGTAAGTCTCCTTCGAGTCCCCAGACACTCCGAGGGCCTGCACAAAGGGCTGATAGAAGGCAGTTGATGATAGAAACTCACAAGGTTCCACACACATCATTAGTAGTATGAGAATGGCCCAAGCACTTGCATATTCCCCTTAATGCGCAGGGATTGTTTCATGGCCTATTGCTTGATCATGATGATTTAATGCATTGTCTCGCATTCCAGATTGCTCCCTTTGTTGTCTGAATACAGCGGTTTGAAATTGCTTTATAATTTTATCTCAAGCTGGTCTGCAGACACTTGAACCAGTGTCCAGGAACATGTCTGCATCTTCTTGAATCAATGCCAACAGCTGCACTTAGAGGTTACTCTGTAAGCCGATGTTGCAGCGTCGGTGAAAGGTTACTGTAACGACAAACATTTGGGCTAAAGCCTAAGTTGAAGTTGAAGTTGCAAGGTTGAATAGCACCTTGATCCTTACAGCGGCAAGGTTTTCGGAGATCCCATTTAACGCGTCGCTGCGCGCGTCCTTCGATCATTCCTGAAGGTCAGCGCGGTGATGCGCCCACTGGCAAGACTGCTCATTCGACAACACGTCGCTGGCGGTGGTCACATCATTCAGCGATGCGGTCAACCAAGATTACTGCTGCGGGTTGGCCAGCCCATAGCTCAATCCGTTGCACCATGGCAATGGCAAGATGTCCAGCAAAGGGGTGCGAAGACGATGTCGAGGAAGAAAGTGAAGGAGTTACCACAAGGAGCGATCGAAACCGAAGCTCTTCCTGAACTCCCTGCCGAAGATGAACCCCAATATCCTACTGTCCTCCAAGGTGTGAAGAACAATATGGCCAAATTTGACAATTGTGTCCTTCTCACAAGAGTTGGTAACTTCTATGAGATGTACTTTGAACAGGCCGAAGAGTTCGGTCCTCTTCTGAGCCTGAAGGTGGGCTACAGACAGACCAAGATGGGTCCTGTGGCCATGGCAGGCTTCCCCTTCTTCCAACTGGACCGCTTTTTGAAGACATTGGTGCAAGACCTGCAGAAATATGTTGCTATTTGTGATGAGTTCCTGATCAGTGTATCTGACAAGGTCAAGTCGGGTGGTTTAAAGCACGACCGACGGGTCACTCGAGTTGTAACGCCAGGCACATTGATTGATGAGAAATTTCTTGATCCATATGAGAACAACTTCTTACTTTCAGTACATCCTGAATCGAGCTCCAACCCTGAAAGGCCATTGCCTAGCCACAATGACTTACAGACAGACTCAACGACAGACACTGAGCAAATCGTCGGCCTTGCTTGGTTGGACCTATCCACTGGTGATTTTTTCACCCAGACCGTTGCCCGACGTTCTCTGTCATCGGCGTTGACCCGGATTGCTCCCCGCGAGATTGTTCTGCCAGCCGATATCGTGCAAGATATAAAAGGCGAGGTACAGCAGATCGTCGGCCACGACCATCGACTGCTTACTTTGCACCAATCAGAGGATGACTTCACAACAATGCTCGAGTGGAATGGCATGCTGGAAAGTCCAGTGGTTCCAGATGCTGATGAGATATTCAAACTTGCAGAGAAACAAGCTGGGCACCAGCTTCTGGATTATGTCAAACTTCGACTCCAGGGGCTACAGCTACGACTACAGCCTCCGCGCCGAAAAGAGCTTCACGAGATCCTGAGCATTGATCGGAGTAGTCTGCGGGGATTGGAAATACTTGAAACGGCCCGAGATGGACTGGGCAGAGGTAGTCTGTTTCACGCCGTAAAGAGAACGGTGACGAAGAGCGGTTCTCGTCTGCTTCGAGATCGCCTTACATCGCCTTCTGCTTCTTTGCCAGAAATCAACGAGCGGCTTGATCTTGTGTCTATGTTTTTCGAGTCGGAAGAGCTAACAGAATCCGTCATTTTCCGGTTGCGACGAACTTATGATGTCCAGCGCATCGTGCAGAAGTTTGCGCTGAACAAGGGTGATGCAGATGACATGCTGTCTCTGGCAACTGCAATCTCAGAGACTGTCTCTACTCGTGATCTGCTGCAATCAAGCGTTTGCACGGGCGATTCCCCACTTCGACGGTTGCTGCTACGTTTCGATCTTGAAGGCCCTGTTGAGCTCCAGACCAGTATCTTCTCCGCCATCGATGAAGAAGGCCTGCAACAAAAACATCGCCTGGAAGAAGACGAAGCAGCTAGCGTGGCAGCACTCGCTCATGATGTCGTTCTGCAGAGTGCTCCAGAAGAGTTGGACTCGTTACCTAAGGCTGTGCGTTCTCGCAGCAAATCAGAGGAACCCAACAAAGATGACATTGTGCTGGAAGAGCCCTGGATTATGCGTCGAAATGCCAGTGACATATTATTGCGCTTACACCAAGATCTTGATGATCTGGAAGGTGAAAAGCTGACTCTTGCAGAGAGATTGAGAACAGAATTATCCGCCCCTACACTGACATTAAAATCAACCCCAGGTCTTGGTTACATCTGCCATATCAGAAGTGCCACAGGATTCAACAGAGCCAAATTGGAGTCCCTACATGCGAGGATGGTATCTTCGTCGAAGAGCACGCGGTCATTCTACCTAAGTGACTGGACTCGACTAGGTCGCAGGATTGACCAGGCCATCTTGAACATCAGAGATGAGGAGAAGCGGATATTTGCCTCGCTCAGGCAGGGAGTCATCCTCAATCTTGTCAAACTACGTCGAAATGCGGCCGTCATGGACGAACTCGATGTCGCGAGTGCGTTTGCGACCTTGGCAAGGGAACAATCGTGGATACGACCGATCGTGAATACTGGCACCGAACACAAAATCATAGGAGGGCGGCATCCCATGGTCAAACTGGGCTTGGAAGAACAAGGCCGTTCTTTCGTGAGCAACAATCTCGTTCTTGACCACAAGGAACGGATATGGCTCGTGACCGGTCCTAATATGGGTGGAAAGAGTACATTTCTCAGACAGAATGCCCTGCTCACAATCCTCGCCCAAACAGGTTCATACGTACCGGCAACACACGCAGAAATTGGCTTAGTGGACCAGATCTTTAGTCGAATTGGTGCTGCAGATGACCTGTTTCGTGACCAATCCACCTTCATGGTGGAGATGCTGGAAACTGCGGCCATCCTCAAACACGCG
Source organism: Exophiala sideris (assembly GCA_000835395.1). Taxonomy (NCBI): domain Eukaryota; kingdom Fungi; phylum Ascomycota; class Eurotiomycetes; order Chaetothyriales; family Herpotrichiellaceae; genus Exophiala; species Exophiala sideris. The sequence goes on along the minus strand of KN846951.1, from coordinate 433,156 downwards.
ACTCCGAGATCATTCGTGATTATGGATGAGGTCGGCCGGGGCACTACTCCCGAGGATGGTACGGCGGTTGGGTATGCTAGTTTGCATCACCTCTACCACATCAACAAATGCCGGACTTTGTTCGCAACCCATTTTCATGCCTTGACTGACATGACGGGAGACTGGAAGCAATTGGCCTGCTATTGTACCGATGTTTTCGAAAGCGACGATGGCTCCTTTGCGTTTGTGCATCGACTCAAGAAAGGCATCAACCGACAATCTCATGCACTCAAGGTCGCGAAGCTAGCTGGCTTGCCGCCTGCCGCATTAAAAGTCGCAGAAGACATTCTACAACACATCTCATCTGAGAGGAGTAATTTACAACCAAACGCTAACCAGAACCGAGAAAACAACCAAACCTCTATCGCCGCTGCCGGATGAACAACAAGTACACCTTACTCGGGAGGGAACCTGGGTGGCTGCTCTATCTCCCCGGGCGCCGGTTTCGAAGTGGCAACAGTCCCGCAATTCTTGCACGTCCTGGCTTCAATATCGCTGTCAAATGCCAGCACGCCTTCCTTGATCTGAGATCCGAGATCGGTCAAGTGGAAGCTGGCCTGATGCACTATATTTCCGCAATTTTTACAATACCACCTTAGGGTATCCACTGAGTCTTCCGGACGCGGCTGTTCCAGGACTACTCCGACTGTATCCGCAAACCGTACAGGATTATGAGGGGTGTTTGCAGGCAAAAGGTACAACGAGTTCTCGTGGATCGGTACGTCAACCGGAGTGTGAGGTTCTGTGGAGGTGTCCATGGTCTTGAGTAGCATGGAACCTTTGTGTTGATAGAAGAATTCGGGGGTGGTGTTGATGTGGTAGTCAGTTCGAGCGTTGGGTCCGCCAACGACCATGACTGTCAAGCCTCCTGTGGAGGGAGAGGAAGGGTGATAGACACAGTAGTTGTTGATGGGAGGTTTGAGGAGGTGGGAATTGTCCTTGAGCCTGTGCGAGCATAGTCAGGACTGTACAATATCCTGCTGTATGATTAGAACTCACCATCTGGGCAGATTTAATGCCATGTCGGCGTGAAGGTGTAAGGTATTGTGCGGGGTCTGATGTGTATGCAACCGCTGATGCAGGGTATCACCTCACTATATTGCGGCTCTGTGCGTTTTATATCGTCCGGGCGGTGCGTTGACTCACAGTCGTAGGGTATAATTTATCATCAATCTGCGACGCGTCCGAGCCTGACAAATGGGAAAATGACTGCGGCGGAAGAGAAAATGCGCAATTGATCGGATCGATCGACGACGTCAACCACGGAAGAAAAGGGACTTTATCGCCGATGGGTGGAATTCCACTGTCATGCGGAGAAAATTTTGTGAGGATGCGGAGAGAAAATGAAGATTCAACGAGGAATTCAAGAGTCAACTCCTTTCTGCGACGAGAACAAGCAACAAGCAACAAGCATGCAGTAATCAGATTGCGCCACAAAGATGTCGACTTCTCAACCTCCTCTTCGTTTCTCATCCCACAAATCTCTTACATCTCGACTCGTCCTTTCGACCCTCCTCGGCCGCGCAGTCCGCATCGACCAGATCCGTCCCGACTCTCCTACGAACCCTGGCCTCGCGCCGCATGAGATCTCCTTCTTGCGTCTCCTAGAAGCCATCACCAACGGCTCTCATATTGAAATCTCGTACACTGGTACTGTCGTCCTCTACAAGCCTGGTCTGATCACAGGGTCCGCTCCTGGCAGCGGGGCCACGAGTTCGGGTGTGCTGAGGCATGAAGTGCCCGCCAACAACACGCGGGGACTGAGTTACTTCCTCCTACCGATCTGCTTGCTCGCGCCATTCAGCAAGACTAAAGTCGATATTCTGTTTACGGGCCCAGGCGTGATCACAAGCTCGACGGAGAAATGGGGAGATATGAGCGTAGACAGCGTACGGACCGCCATTCTTCCACTCTACGAGAAATTCGGTATCGAGCGGGACATTGAGCTGAGGGTACTTCAAAGATCGAACCCGGGTCCGCGTGGCGTAGGTGGCGCGGGAGAAGTCCAGCTTGTGTTCGGTCATCAAGTTCGGTTGCCGAAGACACTGCACTCGTTGAGTCCCGGACGCGTCAAGAAGATAAGAGGCGTGGCATATTCTACAGGTGTGAGTGGCAGCAACAATGCGAGAATGATCGAGGCAGCAAGAGGGGTCCTGAATCAATTTGCCCCGGACATTTACATTTTTTCGGACATTGGTAGTGCCAGTCTGGTGCCAGCGCCGGAACGCAACAATCCCAGCGCGAAGAAGAAGGTCGGTCTGGGATTTGCATTGTCACTGGTGGCCGAAACTACGACTGGTTGCCTTTACTCTGCTGATTCGTCGAGTCCGCCGGAGGGAGGTCAACCGCCTGAGGACATTGGCCGGATGTGTGCTTTCCAGCTTCTCGAAAGCATACAAAGAGGAGGGTGTGTAAGTCTGGAGGCTGCCTCGACGATGATCACATTGATGTCGATGGGTTCTGAAGACGTGGGCAGGGTTCAGCTTGGACGCGACGTGTTGGCCAATGAGCATACCATCCAACTTGCGCGCGATTTGAACGCCTTCGGTGCCGCGGGGTGGGGCATTCGAGACGTCGACAGCGAGAAAGCGGAGGGTCTGTTGTTGGTCAGCATTGTGGGGAGAGGAGTCGGCAATGTTGGACGAAAGATTGGTTGAGACTGAAAGCAAGAACATCGACAATCACTCTACAAATACCTTTAACATGGATCACTAGACCCTTACAGCTTCCAGAACGTCTACCGACTTGGAGACCGACTCGAGGATGGTGTGCATCACCGTCCTTGACAGTCTGGAGACAGTCGTGTACAGGCTTTCCGCCTGGCACGTGTCATGCATACCGCAGGGTTTCGGTGCTGGCCAGATGAGATGCAGCAAGTGTGTATTTTACAATGGATTGCTCAATGGCTCCTGCAGAGACGATGCTGTTATCATTGGGCTCAGGAAACGAGGATGCATTAGGCTGTCTTTGTTGACAGATGATTCACGACGCAGGAGTCGCAGTGAGAGTTTTCAGATTCAGTGTTCGTCTCGCAGAACAGCAGGTCTGCAAGCCCGGTGTCGAATGTGCTTGATATGCACAATCCGTTTCCCCACTGCCAGCTGCAGCCAGAACAGGGATCGATCCGCATAATCTTCACCTGGTGCCGGAAAGGGCGGAAGATGTGCGTTTACTAGTGTCGCCTCACAAGTCAGTCACACGATCAAGTGGGTGTTCCAATAAGCAGCCTGAAAAGATGAGCACGCGACCACTACCCTCGGCCTGGCAAGAGACCAGAGAGCAGTAGCCATGGTATCGGCATAAACCATAAGTCGATCTTGACATATGGACGAGTGGTCGTAGGACTCAGTAATGGCAGTGTATCGATATCGGTGGTCAGCGGAAGGTTCGGAAAGGAATGTGACCAGGGTTGATAAAGACTTCTTCGATTCTGTTGAAGTATGAGTCCAAATAGAGGTTCTTGAAGTAGCTAGTGGGTCTTGATGCCTAATACTTTTTGTATCCGCTTGGTCAACCTCATTCTCATTCATCAGCCAACTATCTTTCTCTTTCACTCCCACACTCATCCAATTTCCTTACCCAGTCGTATTCTGAGGTAATATGCTCGGAATGCATAAGCAGGAGCCTCGCTCTCGCTGTCTTCACACCTCCGATCGATGCGTGCCTGGATACCACATCCGGCCTAACCCGAATATGCTTTCCATCTACTTCCGTACATGGCTTCATGCAACTCGCTCGTGCCACTCTGACGAGGGCACATATCTGCTGGTTGGATGGTGGCTACAGCAAAAGAACGATCGCCAAACTCAGTCCATTCGTTCAGCACACTAAATGGTACCATTAGCGGAGGCGTCTTCCTTTTCATCATCCTATATCGTGATCGCAGTGTCCTGAAGAAACCTTACTCCTAGCCACGCCTTGCATCCAGTTGCTCATCCTGGCTTGCCGGTACAGTTGCTTCCGATCTTATACTCGCGTTCAGTCTTTTTGTGCTCTCTATTCGATACCTTAGCAATACTAATACTGCCTTTCGAAGTCTCTTCCATCTGTCGTCCGTGCTGCGGTGAAGTGAGAGGGGACACGGGTGATCAAGCATGGGGGCGAGCGCATTCCTAGAACCGTTGGTGGTTGTTACTCTGCTGTTTGGGGGCGCATGGGTCAATCGTGCGACCGACGATACCTTATCTCGCAGCAGTCAACAGCGGGATGAAACATTGCCTGAAGCATATCAAGTCGACGTGGACGTAGACCTCGATATCGAAGAGGCACGCCTGTCTCAGGATAAGAGGTCCCTGTCACCCTCCCTGCTACCTTCTCAAGAGAACAAATGCCGACAAAGAGAGATAAAGATCATGGGATACCACAAATTGATTGAGACACCAAACACTGCGGTCTTCCGGAACCGTTTTTTCAGCAGGGTCCTGCACAAGTTCCCATTTTTGCTGGAAGCATGGTACTGGGCACTGATATACTGGGTAAGATGAACGTACTAGATGACAGAGCAACAAGCCCTAACATATTGTAGGTGTATCAACTTGGCCGCGCATTCACAGCAGTCACTCTGGTCGAAGGCACAGTACATGTCGCACGCCGTCATGCTATTCAGGTGATCGAGTGGGAACAACGACTGCATATCTTTTGGGAAATCCCGATTCAGAGATCTTTCATGTCCTATCCTCGCCTAATGACCTACATCAATTGGTTGTACTCTTTCATCCACATCCCGGGCACCATAGCGTTCCTGGTCTGGCTATATTATTTTACGATCACGAGCAACAGACTTGTCCAACACCGAGGTAGTCGTCTGCAGGTCGGAGGACAATCTTCGTCACCGGTTTTTACGTCAGGTCCCCCCCTGTACGAAGCGCGCAGACGTACTATGGCCGTCTGTAACCTTCTTGCATTCGTCGTGTTCACCGTCTGGCCCTGCATGCCACCTCGATTGCTCAGCGACCCGGCCTACAATGGACCACAGGCTACACTGGTGAAGAGCTATGGTTTTGTTGATACGGTGCATGGCAAGGATGGCGCTAGCAGCGTCTGGACGCAGAACAGGTTCTGCAATCAATATGGTAGGCGTGGAATCCTCGGCACAAGTAGTATGTCACTAATCCATCTGTTCAGCTGCAATGCCATCCCTGCATTTTGGTTACTCTTTACTGGTGGGCCTCACAATTATGACAATCCCGCTTACTCCAGAGCATCGACGTTCGAGGACCATTCACCTTCCTTTCTTCAACAACTCGCATCCCGAACTTGCACCTCAAATCCGCCTTCCCAGCACTCGACGTCTCGCATGCTGGATCATTGGCTTTCTCTACCCGTTCTCCATCCTCATCGCAATCGTATCCACTGCCAACCATTTCATCTTGGACGCCGTCGCTGGTGCTGTTATTTGTGGTATCGGATGGAGCATCAATGATGTCTTGTTGAACCTGCTGCCGCTGGAAGACTGGTTCCTGTGGGCTGTGCGAGTTCACAAGCCAGTGCAGATGCCGCTGGAAGAAAACAGAGGACTGGGCCAGAAAGAGAAGCCGGAGGGGTGGCATCCGGAGAGACCTATTGTGGTCAACATATGAATCGACATGTTGGGCTGAAGAAAAGCGCCATTGCGAACTGAACTCTGCTCAGGGCTGCTCCTCACGAAAGTCACGAAACATTCACGTGTCGATCATCCTTGTAATGTTAATCAAAGTATCCTACTACACACATTTTCAAGCGCTCCATGGCCCAATTGCTTCACTCTCCCTCGTACGACTTCAACCAGGCAGCTCAATCAAATGGTCCGGCTCAGGTTTGCCAATTCCTTGGGAAGGAGGACTTGGAAGCTCAGCTATTGTGCCACTCCCATGATTTGACCCTATTCCCATCCCTGTCCAATCTGATCGAGAGTAAAACCTTGAATTACTGAGCTCGTCGGATGGACTGTACAAGGGCAGCATCCTGTAAACAGAATCGTGTCGTTCGTGAGAATGGGCACCGGCGGCGACGTTACCCTTTTCTGCGGCCTGCGGTGTATTCTTTTGCTTGTTGTATCGTCGTCGCTTGTGTCTGCGTAGGAGGAGCAGGCAGGCTAGTGCTGCTGACAGGGCCGTGAGGCCCAGACCTGTGCTGAGACCGATGATGAGGGATTCATTGTCGGGATCGGAGGATGTTTTTGCTGCTCCGCTTCCATTCGGAGGAAGGAAGGCCGTTTGTGTGGCTCTAGGTGGGGATGAGGAGGTAAGGGTGGTGTCTTGTGTTGTAGTTGTGGGTGAGGCTGTATCGGTGGTGGTTGCTGCTGCAGATTCAGACGTGGTCGTCGAGAGTGCATCGGACGTGTCCGTGGTGGCCGAGGTCTCCACTAGTGGTTGTACGGACGGGGTACTCGCGACGGCGATTGTTGAAGTCGTAGTTGGAAGTGTTAGAGGAGAATTAATCGACTCTGTTGTCGTCGGAGTGTCGGAAGATGTGTCTGCAGCTGAGGAGCTCGGATTGGATCCTGCTGGGACGACGGTGAAGTACACTGACGTCGCGATCGTGTAGTCGGTGTCTTCGCTTACGATTTGTAGGTAGAAAGCTGTACCGTATGGATCTCCGAAGTCGCTCGACCAGACAAGAGGTCCATTGAAGGACGTCTGTGCGGTGTCGCCTGAGATGACTACTGTTAGTTTGTGGCTGTAGCGGCATTCACAGAGCGAGATATTGGAGAGGAGATGAGCAGTACTCAACTCAGTAGTGAAATCTGACTGCCAGCGGCATTGTAAATCTCGAGGTCGGTCGCGTTGTCATTCGTGGCCCATTGGAAATTTGCCAATGAGCCATACTCAAAGGTGTAATCCACCTGGCTTTCTGAGGTGTCTCCTGCGTCTGCAGGGAGGATGAACCGCCCAGGAGGTTTGGGCTCACTGCTTCCCTGTGATTGACATGGTCGAATGAGGGATAGTAATGTCAGTGATATGCAGAATCGAATGGCAGTAAAGGAGCATGAGGCAAGCATGATCGCTGGGCGCTTTGATGAAGGGCTCAGAGGACTTTCGGAGAGAGAGGATTGCAGAATCGAAAAGCATTTGCATATGAGGCGACAATTGCTTTGCAATAGTAATTCGGCAATGGTCTGGAACCCAGAGGCACTTTCAATGGGCGCAGGTGAATGACCAAAATTGGTCAAGACATGATTCACTTATGTTGACCAGGTTCCAGGGCTGACAAATTTGGAGTGGCCGCCCGGGACGATACCTAGTCAGTCAGTAAACAGACACTTCTCTGCCAGATCGAGAGCGCCATGCCCGGGACTCTAACTTGTGGTTCAGATGGGAGTCCTCTGACACACGAACGCGGGTATCTACATGAAGCGACCATGGCGCGGCGTAGTTCGGGTATTCGGGCAGTTCAATGGCTTCGAGCAAAGACATCTTTACAGTGATCAACGCACTCAAGACTCTTCTCGGGAAATAAAAGCGCGCTGATGAAGGAGAGACATGTCAGGGTCGAGGCCAACAAGCATCTCATGAGGCTGGCCACAGTACTCGACTACCTCTCAGAAGATTGTTTGCTTCACTGGTGTCCGTGTAACGCATCTTTCAGTACGCACCTTCCGTGATCATAATCGCCGGGATGATCCTTGAGGATGCAGATGCAGTCCGGACGTTATGATTTTTAGTGCAGTGTAGGAAAACAGAAGAACAACAACCGACGTTGATCTCGGTAGTATACTGGAATAAAGCACCTCGCCGTACAAAGTGCACCTTTGGTCTTTACGCTCGTCGACTGTCTTGAGGTACTCTTTCAGCAAAAAGTTGCCTTTTGGATCCCGCCGTTCCTGCCATGCTATTTGCGCTGACCTGAGAAGGACATATGCTTGTCAGGAACAGCATTCACATTTTGGCGGCGATGAAGTGAGGACCGGCGAACGCCAGGTATGGTGCAGGTTACGCCAGTGAATTTCAACAAGGTAAACCTCCCCCAAATTGCCGTGCTGCCGATCGCCACGATCGCCATCCATCCAGGCAGCTGGAGTGCCGTGACCCAGCCATCTCCTTACTACGAACTTACGAGTTGCTCGATGTTTCAAAGCATCAACCTGTGAGGTTGATGATTGTTGCGGTGTATCAATCTTTCTACTCTGGCATCGCCTCTGAGAACCGTTCTCCCCTTGCGCGACGTTTCCCTCGTTGCCTACGCCATCGCGTCATCAGCATCATCCGGCATACGGGTGTACTAGTACATCAACTTGATCGAGTGCTGCTCCAGCATAATCGTTCCATGTAAGTGGTACTTTCATACCTCTACAAGAAGCACCAAATATCACATTCTGCTTCAAAGAGGCTGCCTGCAATCTGGTCGATGCCGCAGTGGACAACAGAGAAATTGGCCAGGTCTGACAAAAGATGCGCCATTCTCTATTGCACGCCTGATGAGTTGATGTCTACCGGAGCTCTACAGAGAAGTCTCTCTCGAGAGCCTCCTCCCTGATGACAGGTCCGATCTTATCAGCATTGTCTATGGAATACCCGGCTGTTATCAAACAGGATGGCATCGATCCATGCCCTTTGTGGAATATCTGGTAGCCTCGGGTTATGACTAGTGACTGCCTTTTGTCAGACAATGTCACTTTTTCACTCTGTTGCAGTGCATTGAGGCTTGGCAGAGAACAGATGGGAGGCAGTGAATGGGCACCGGGCAGCCGATTGATTGGGGAAGATCGGTTTTAGCGCAAGAAATGATGGCTGCGTTGCTTTTTGTCTCTTAATTCTCCTCCCCCATCATTCATTGCTTGCCGTCCCTCCTGTCGGTTCAATTGCATTTACACAAACACATACATCGCGACATCATTAACGCCATCGCAGGTTAGTCGCATCCATCTCAGCATCACCGTCATTGTTGGGTCCAGGCCCGAAATTGGGTTGTGGCACTGCTTGCAAGCTCTGCCTACCACTTCACCTGCCGTTCCATGCGCTCTTGCCGTCGCGTCAAACTTTCAACAGCGCATCACCCATCTGGGCCCTCCACTACTTCAGACTGCATTGTACCAAGTCTCATTGCTAATCTGTCCTCCATCAGAGCTTCCTCCTCTTCCAGCGCGCCTTCGCCGACGCGTAGCTTGAAACCAAGAACTCAATCAACATGGACACCGAAACAGCTGCTCCCCAGACGGAAGTCCCCATCAAGGTTACGGAACCTGAGGATCATGATGCGCCGCCGTCCCTAGCAGAACCTGCCTCTGGCGCAGTTGCTGAGATGTCCGGTGCTCTGACGACCGACCAACCGGTGGATCCAAAACCTGCCGAACCAACAGGTACACATCGTATCTTCCGTATAACTTTACTAAATCTGACGATCTCTACAGAGGAAGCTGCTGCCAATGGCGTTGCCGAGGCCGCTCCAGAAGCGCCCAAAGAGACCGAAGAACCTGCCGCCGGAACAGAACCGGCACCAGCGGCCGCAGCCACCGTCACGACCGAAACGGAAGTGAAAGAGGCGGATGAAACAGAGCCAGCTCAAGTAGAAACGAATGGAGCTCTGGTTGAAAACAAGCCTAACTCATCCAAGAGGAAATCATCGGGTATCCCTGAGCACAAGGGCAAGAAGCTCAACAAGAAGAAGTCTATGCCCAAACTCACCCATTTGGATGCCAAACCTGGTGAATTATACACTGCCAGATTAAAGAGCTACCCACCATGGCCATCCATCATCTGCGACGAAGAGATGCTTCCAGAGATCCTCATCAACACCAGACCTGTAACCACGAAAAAGGCTGACGGAACCTACAATGAGGCTTACGCAGATGGCGGCAAGAGAGAGCATGAACGGACATTTCCCATTATGTTCTTGTACACAAACGAATTGTGGGTGGTTCTACATCTGTCACGATCTCTCATGCTAACAATGCCTAGTGCCTGGATTCCCAACTACGATCTTGTGCCACTGAACCCAGAAGATTGCAAGGATGTACCTGAGAAAGGCAAATCCAAGTCTCTGCTGGCCGCTTTTGCGGTTGCCGCCGAAGGGCACGATCTCCAGTATTTCAAAGACATGCTCAATGACCATGCTGCAGCCATGCAAGCTGATATCGATGCAAAAGAGGCTCGTGAGGCTGAGAAAGCGGTCAAGGCTGACAAGAAGAAGCGTAAGAGCGATGCCAAGGTCGAAACAGAGGACGTCGAAATGGAAGATGCAGATGCTGCACCCAAGAAGTCCTCCAAGAAGAGAAAGAAGGAGGCCGACAGCGATGACGAGGAATCTGAAAAGGTACGTTTGTTGTCCTGGATGTTTAATTGACACGATCTGATTCTGATGGTAGCCTGCGAAGACTCCAAAGACCACCAAGATCAAGCTGACAACAAGCAAGACTCCTAAGACCGAGGAGAAGAAGCCCAAGGAAAAGGCACCCAAGGCTGAATCTAAGAAGAGGAAGTCCAAAGCTCCAGCGGAGGACGAGGAAATGGCTGATGCTGGTGAACCCGAGCCAGAGGAGAAGCCTCTGGACCCGGTTGAGGAGCGAAAGGCCCGTGAGAAAGAAGGTAAGTCCTTCACTAAGAATGGTCCCGATCCAGCTGACATTCTCAGTCCTCTTCCTCCGACACAGACTGCAGAAAGGCTTCTTGTCAAGAGATCAAGCTCCACAGGAAGACGAGATGCCGCAGATGTCCAACTTCATCAAAAAGCTTGAAAATTACGCGGATCTGGAAGTAAGCATCATCCGCCAGACCAAGATCAACAAGGTTTTGAAGGCGCTCATCAAGCTCAACACGATTCCGCGCGACGAAGAATTTCAATTCAGAAAGCGCTCGCTTGAACTTTTGACTGCGTGGAACAAGATCCTTGGTGCTGAACCACCTGATGCGGCGGATATTGGTGGGGATAAGGAAGCCAATGCATCACCTGCAACGAATGGAATCCATGCTGAGAAGACCGAGGATGCATCAGAAGAGAAGCAGGAAGATGCTCTAGCTCCAGCTGACAAGCCAGCAGCCGAAGCAGAGGTCGAAAAGGCCGCAGATCTTAGTGCGGCCACAGCCGAGCCTGCGATTTCTACCATCGAGGAGCCCAAGCCAGCGTCAGTTGAGGAATTATCTGCAAGGGTTGAAGCGTCTGCTCCCGAGGTTCTAGAGAAAGCACCAGAATCTGCGGAGGCTGCTACTGAAGCCGCTGACGTTGTCAAGGCCTCGGACTAGTGCTCGAGATGTGAGAAACGGGGACATCATATGCTGGGTAGGGTGAGCAAGGAAAGGATGAGGTGTTTGGGTTATTTTGTGGCTACAGATGCAGGGATGTCACTATGCGGTCCCAAAAAGGTGCCGTAGGCAATCCGAGGGCACGAGACTACGATGTAAAGGCGGGTCATGGGGACAGCAACTTTTTCTTTGACTAGCCCCAAAGCAAATATTTTAGGAAATTCGAAATGACAAAAGTTGCAGATAACCTCTCAACACCCTGCTTTGAGTCATTTTCGGATCATTGACAAAGCAGTGAACAAAAAAAGGGAAGCAAAAAGGAACCCGTGGGGGGGAAACAATAGCAACGACTGGTTTCGATCCAGTGTCCTCTGCCGATTGTTAGGACTTGTTCAAGTCGAGGTACGACTTTTTTGACTTACCCGGGTTATGAGCCCGGCGCGCTATTTTCTGTCAGTATATCAAACTGGAAGATGTGTATTGATCTTCTCTCACCTTCCGCTTTTATTTGATTAGCGTCAATAGTCCAACGACATTTTTTTAGACAACCGTACCTGCGCCACGTCTGCAAGAAGTCGTTAGAATGGCTTAATGTTTGAGATGTGGAACACATACTGCTTGATCAACTCGAGAAGTCGTGTCGTCTTGGCGAGTGATTTTTGATGAAAAATTGCTCGCCAAGATTAATAACTGCAATTTATACCGCACCCCTATTATACCGCCTCTTAGCAGATATTCAGCCTACTAAGGTTCCTAATTCAAATAGATATATTCTAACAAAGCTAATCGGGTATCCCTAACTCTTGAATCAACAGTTGTACTTTCCCTAAGGGTTACGACCTGCATCCTACTAAGGGTAGATTCGATCGACTACAAGTTATATCTCTACGCATCGGAGTGCATCTCACTACCTGCAGGTCGACAAGTGCTCGCCACACCCAAAGTAAACATTCAGTGAAGAACCTGCTTACCGCACCCTAAGTAATCATATGAATTCGCCGTCTCAGCAGGCTGCGTTAGGATACTGACGATGGCCTTGCCAAAGTCGCCCTTGTTTGTGGCAGAGAAAGCCACGTCGCCCTCGTCCCAAATTTCAGCCTTTCGCTCCAATGTACCATCCTGCTTTTACAGCCTCTTGTCCGGACGCCATGGCAATATAGATTATTGACATCCAATCAAGATGAAAGAAAGCACCGCTTTTTAAGGAGCCCAAGCTTGCGCGCCTCGACAATCCTCCTGCGGCTCTGTGCCAACATGAAGAACCGGGCCAGGCGAAGAACTGCAGAGAATATACTAGTGGACGCTGACTATTGCGCCTCATGTTGTCGCTTGAAGGAAATGGCGCCCTGAAGCGGCTCCCCAAACAAAGTGAGCTGTCAGAACACCTGCTTCTTGGACCCAGAGTGCAGCGCGTGCAAGTTTCACCTCACACTCAGTGGAGAGACTTGATGATCTGAGATATATCGTCCTGAGAAGCTGAAATCTCTGGGGACTGTGGCATTGGAAGGTTATTGCATAGCCAAATATGCTTACAATTCGCCGTCTCCCTCGATGGGCCCGCCTTCGTCGTCTTCAGGCAACTCGCTCAGACACGTATCGATCAATGTCATGAGCTCGTCCACGTCCGGCCGCTCGGATGGTTCGACTGCGAGACATCGTCGAACCACCTCTCTTGCCGCAGGATGAGGGTATGTTCTTTCGCCGGATGCGGCAGGGGTCGTGTTATTGAGGTCCCCGTTAGCCGAGGACTGTGTATTCGACCGTGATGGAGGCATCTTGTCCTTTCCTTTCGTTGCATTGCCCTCGCCCGGCCACCGCCAATCGCCGCCTAGAACGCAAATACTCAATGATCCGCCCGTCTCATCCGAGCGGGCTTCGAATGGCGACTTGCCGATCAGGCACGCGTACATGGTACAGCCGAGCGACCAGATGTCGACCTTGGTGTCGATCACGCTGCCGGTCTTGACGTCGAAAAGCTCGGGTGCTCGGTATGGCATCGTGGAATGTTCGGCGGCCGTGTCCTGCACCGCGATGGCGAAGGAGCGGGATGTAATGGGGGTTGGACTGGGCGCTAGACTGCCCAAATCCATGAGGATCGGGGTGCGTCCGTCGTCGTCGAGCATGATGTTGCCAGGCTTGATGTCGCGGTGGGCATATGCCCGGTCTTCGCCAGGCTGTTTGCCTTCTTGTGCTCTGGTGATTTCGGCTTCGGGCATGAGCGGTGCTTCTTGCTCCTCATTCAGCTCTTCCTGGTGCGTCTGGTCGGCAGTCATGGTCCGGTTCTGCATGCGGGCATGCCTTCGAGCAGCGTCGGCATCTTCGTTCGCGGCTTCGTCTCGGATGGCTTTTGCTGCGGCATTGGAAGGAGTATTGCGTACGCGGTACTGGTGCATAGCCTTAAGCGCTTTGCAAACACCCAACATCAGTTGCATAAGCCGCCGTTCACCAAAGCGTGTGTGGTTGACCAGGTTGGCATTGATCATGTCTTGGAGATTCCCTCGCCGATAATATGGAAGGAGAATGTAGACTGTCTTACTCGAGGAGCCACCATCGTTGCCTATTCCCGACACTTTCGTGCTCGAATCGTTTTGCACTGCGTGGTCGATGCTGTGAATGATGTTGGGGTGTGGTGCGAAAAGGGTATATGCTTCGACTTCTTTCAGGGCTTGTGAGACAGACTCTTGACCAAAGGGACAACGGATTTTCTTGAGAGCGTATAGTGCTGAGTCGGCGGTGTCTTGAACGAGGTAGACGTAGGAAAAACCACCCTATTATGAGCAATGAGCACGTCAACGTTGGTAGTTTGGACCAAAATGCGCTTACCTCGCCCAACAGTCGAAGCATGCGAAAGCTCCTGCTGTTGATCTTCAGCTGCGGAGTACTCGGGAAGCAGTATATGCAACTTCCTAGGGAGTAGAATATGTCCATGATTGTGTTCGCCATCTGGCGCTTTGGGGAAGAGAGGTGCGTAAGCGCAGTCAGGAGTATTTGCTGCGCAGGCTGAGAGAGAGCAATGCGTATGGACGCTGCCCACGACGCTATTGAAGACGGCTGCAGACGGCGGTAAAGATGTACGCGACGTCGACCGAGAGGAAGTCAATCCAATCCACGGATATTGTCCACGAAGTCGCAGGAGACAATAAGTGTTGTCGCCGAATGCGAGGTACGTATGCATTATTGATGGCCGAACCTGTGCTCCGTACTTGCAGTAAAGTGTCCCCGGTCCGGCTAGCGTCCATAAGCTGCAGGGGCCATTTTGTGGAGGGCACAAGGCTGAACTATACTGTACCGGCAGGCCAGCCACATGCCATTTCGACCCGTCGAAAGGGGTGTTGACGCTAACTTTACAGTCCATCCTAGGTCATGATGTTAGTTGGAGCATCATTTTGCCATCGCAGGCATCCAGGTTCATTGTCTAAATCGTGCTTGACCATCCGATGCATCATCCAGTGTCTTTCCTGCTTTTTGCACACCGAGGCTTCTAATATCCTAATCACATCATGTGGTCACAATCTGACCCATGATATAACCAGTTTGTCTCAGCGGGCCGCTCGAACATCTTAGTTGAAACGCCCTCAGGCTATCTAGACCTCCTTGTCGTGAAAGTTTTCCATGACCAATATCAACCAGTCTGCGGTTATTGACTAGAATGAGCGGCCTTGCATCGACGCTTGTATCGCTTGGTTTGCCATCAACTTATGAGGCAGCAGTCCTTGACTATTTGACCCCTACAGATATTCCGACAAAGTCCCTGAGGCCATTTCTATACGGCTTCGTTGGAATCTGCTTCTTCGCCTGGCTGTTGTATCGAACATGGATCTATCCTTTTCTACTAAGCCCCCTTCGAGTTCTTCCCGAACCAAAGGTATGGTTGCAACACCTTGTGTGCGGCAAAGTAGCCGTTCAAGAAAGTAACACTCGCTACAGGGAGGCTGGCCGATCATTGGGCATATGCACTTGAGGGTCGCCAGACCCGTCGGCGAGGCACCGCTCAAATGGATCAAAGGACACCCCGATGCTGATCTGATCCGCCTCCGAGGTTTCCTGGACAGTGAAGCTTTGTGCATGCTCGGTCCACAAGCAATAGCTGAAGTTCTCGTGACGAAGAACTACGACTTCATCAAGCCTCCAAAGGCTGCAGGATTTCTGGCTCGTGTATTGGGGAATGGCCTTGTCGTCGTGGAGGGCGATGTCCACAAATTCCAGCGCAAACACATTCAACCTAGCTTCAACTTTCGTCATATCAAGGAACTTTATCCCATTTTCTGGCGTAAATCAATTGATGTTGTTGAAAGGATCAAAGCCGACCTTTTCGATGGGGCGAGCAAAACACCACCTGGTGTGAGCGAGCTCAGCTTCTGGGCACCTAAAGTCACACTCGATCTCATCGGGATTGCTGGTATCGGCCGCGATTTCCATACCGTAATACACAACGAAGACGAGCTCGCCCAAACCTATGAGAAGATCATGGAACCAAAATTTGAGATTTTCCTTCTGTTCTCGTTGACCGTCCTAGGCGCACGATGGGCAATGAAAATTCTCCCTACCAATGTTGACAGATGGTTAACACTTCAAACCGATAAGCTGAGACACCTCTGCAGACAGTTTGTTGTTGACAAAAAAAGGTTGATGAAAATCAGCGGTGAAGAGTCGGCTGACTTGTTGTCGAAGTTGATACAATCCAACAATTTTTCCGACGATGAGTTGGTAGACCAGGTCCTGACCTTCCTTGCAGCTGGGTGAGTACAGCAGCAACGTTCCCAATGCCATGAAGTCGTGAGCTTTCTGACACTTCTGGCCCAAGGCACGAGACCACATCTTCCACCTTCGAGTGGGCAACTTACCTGCTTGCCCGTCATCCTGAGATACAATCTCGATTGAGAAAGGAGATACACGAGCATCTCCCTCCCAGTATATCGCCTGACTCGAAGGATATCGACCTTGGTGAGATCCTTGAGTCAATGCCTATCTTGAATGGAGTATGCAGTGAGACATTCCGGCTGTACCCAACAGTGGCTCAGACCCTCAGAGTGGCTGCCAGGGATACATCGATCATGGGATATCCTGTTCCGAAGGACACTCTCATTGCGGTGCCTATCTATGCAGTCAACCGGTCGCCTAAGCTCTGGGGACCTGACTCCGAAGCTTTCGACCCGTCTCGATGGATAGATAGAGACACGGGCAAGTCCAACAACTCTGGCGGTGCTGTGGGCAATTATTCTTTCATGACTTTTCTGCATGGACCCCGCAGGTGCATTGGGCAGGAATTTGCCAGAGCGGAGCTGAGAGCATTGGTTGCGGCCTTTGTCGGCGCATTCGAGATGGATTTGGAGGACGAAAATTATCGACCACTTCGAATGGGCGTAGTGACCACCAAACCTTCCAAAGGCATGCCATTGAAGCTGAAGGTTGTGGGAGACTGGTCCAAAGCGCATTGAATAGAACCCCTGCTGGCATCACAAGATACCTTGACAATTAAACTCGCAGCAAGTTGCAAATACTTCGTAGCGGCATATAGCTGAAGTGCTCACCTATCACTATGTACTCACCTATCAGCCTTGTGCTCTTCACGGAACAAAGTGAGAGATAGCTGTGCTTGCATTTTGCGAGGAACGGTTGAAGAAAACAATTCACCTCGATTGGTATCAGGAAACTTTAGCGAGACCCACAGTTTTTTCGCCGCCTAGAAACTTTGGAGACAAACGACTTTTCTCAGACTTGCGCATCAATGTTGCAGCAGTCAGGCTCATCGTCGACCTAGAGTCTCTACCACAAAGGAGAGGCGAAGAAGCAAGGAAACGGCGATCTAGCTTTCAATCGCGACCGGTTTTGAAGCTATGTTACGGCGCTAAGCGAAGAAATCTCTCGCATTTCTACCCAAGACGCTAGTCGCAGGCAACAAACCTCACACGGACTGTGACCTTTCTGATACCAGCAGTCAAGATGGCGGACCCCAACAATGTCGCCCAGTACAAATACTCGGCAATGTCAAACCTGGTTCTCCAGGCTGACCGTCGATTTGTCTCTCGAAGGACCGATGAGAATACTGGCGACCCAGAGTCCCTTGCTGGAAGGCTCAATATTCGAGACATGGGGGCACGAGTAGGTCGTGAGGATGCTCCGAGGCAGAAGAGGATGGCTTCCGGCTTACAAGGCGTGGAAAGAGGCTCCATACGTGAAGGCGAGGACGTTCTGGAACGTGAACAGAGGAAACGAAAGCGGGGCGAGCCTGCCCAGACTCGAGGAGCTGGCATCTTGTCTGCCGGTGATGCACTGATCGAAGGCCTTAAATATCGTCCTAGGACACCGGCCACTCGTGCGACCTACGATCTACTTCTCACCGTGACTGCCAATGCTTTGGGAGATGTCTCTCAGGAGATTGTTCGAAGCGCCGCAGACGCCGTTCTGGAATACCTGAAAGATGAAAACTTGAAGGATTTTGACAAGAAGAAAGAGATTGATGATATCGTTGGGACGACTATGACACCCAAGCAATTCAACGAGCTTGTCAATCTTGGCAAGAAGATTACAGATTATGATGCCCAGGATGGTGATGACGATGGCGATGGCGCAGGCGCGGATGAGGCTGAGCTTGACGACCGCCAAGGTGTCGCAGTCGTCTTCGACGAAGATGATGAGGATGAAGATGGCGTCGCCAGAACCTACGAAGTGCGGGATGAGGACGACAGTGACGCAGACGAAGAAGATGACATCCAGGATCAGCCCGGTCTTGATGAAGTTGCAACGGCTGGTGGCGCTGGCGCACCGGATGCCGATGCTGACGAAGATGGTGACACCGGTATGGTTCTTGACGGTGGCCTCAATGATTCCAGTCGTCGGAAGCGAGACGATTCTGATGCCATTCCCATCCACGAGATTGACGCTTACTGGCTCCAACGTCAGATCGGATCTTTGTATGCAGATGCTCACATACAACAACAAAAGACTCAGGACGCGCTACAGATCCTGTCTGGCAAGTCACTCGAGGGTGACGAGATATCCCTTCGCGATATCGAGAATGACCTTATGGATCTCTTCGATTACGATCATCCAGAAATGGTCAGCAAACTGGTTGTCAATCGTGACAGGATTGTTTGGGCCACAAGATGGCGCAGAGTGGCCGAGGATCAAAATGCTCGAAATCTGGTAGAAAGTGAGATGGTCGAGGCTGGCCATCGAACCATCTTGAACGATCTTTTGGGAATGACGGATGGTACCACAGAAGGTGCTCGCCCAGCCAAGAAGATGAAGCTGGATCTTATGGATATCGACGTCCCAAAGGCACAAGAGGAAGCACAGGAGAAGAAGGAAGGAGTACTTTCCGGCGGCTTGCAGCCCCAGCGACTCATCAACCTTGAAAATTTGGTGTTTGAGCAAGGAAATCACCTCATGACAAATCCCAAGGTTGTTCTGCCTCAAGGCTCGACAAAGCGAACTTTTAAGGGCTACGAAGAAATTCATGTTCCGGCGCCTAAACCGAGGCGAGATCCCGGTGAGAAGAACATTCCGACCTCAGAGCTCCCAGACTGGGCGAGACAAGGATTCGGTTCCTCGAAAGAGCTCAACCGAATACAGTCAAAATGCTACCCCACAGCTTTTGGTGACGATGGCAATATGTTGATATGCGCTCCCACCGGCTCTGGTAAGACAAACGTTGCAATGCTTACTATTCTGCGTGAGATTGGCAAGCACCGAAATCCCGAGACTGGCGAAATCATGTTGGATGATTTCAAGATCGTTTACATCGCGCCCCTAAAAGCTTTGGTGCAAGAACAGGTTGGAAATTTTGGAAAACGACTTGAAGTGTATGGAATCAAGGTTTCTGAACTCACTGGGGACCGCTCACTCACGAAGCAGCAAATCGCGGATACGCAGGTCATTGTGACAACGCCCGAAAAGTGGGATGTTATCACGCGAAAAGCCACCGATCTGAGCTACACCAGACTGGTTCGCCTCATTATTATCGATGAAATCCATCTGCTCCACGATGACCGCGGTCCTGTCATTGAAAGCATTGTCAGTCGAACTATCCGAAAGATCGAGCAAACAGGCGATCCAGTCCGCATTGTCGGATTGAGCGCAACACTTCCCAACTATCGGGATGTCGCTACTTTCCTTCGTGTCGACCCTGCAAAGGGACTGTTCCATTTCGACGGATCCTTCAGGCCTTGTCCCCTTCGTCAAGAGTTTATTGGTATTACCGACAAGAAAGCAATCAAAATGCTGAAGACCATGAACGACGTCTGCTACTCGAAAGTAATGGAGCATGTCGGAACTAATCAGCAGCAAATGTTGATTTTTGTTCATTCTCGAAAAGAGACCGCTAAGACCGCCAAATACATCCGTGACAAAGCTGTCGAGATGGAGACCATTGGCCAGATAATGCGGACAGATGCAGCTAGCAGGCAAATCCTGCAAGAAGAGGCAGATCAAGTTCACGATGCCAACTTGAAAGACATCATGCCATATGGTTTTGGCATCCATCATGCCGGAATGAGTGTTGCTGATCGTACGTCCGTGCAAGATCTTTTCGCCGATGGGTCACTTCGAGTGCTTGTCTGCACAGCAACACTGGCCTGGGGTGTCAATCTTCCTGCACACACTGTGGTGATCAAGGGCACGCAAGTCTACTCTCCCGAGAAGGGTAGTTGGGTAGAACTCAGCCCACAAGATGTCCTACAAATGCTGGGTCGTGCTGGTCGTCCGCAGTACGATTCCTATGGAGAAGGTATTATCATCACTTCTCAAGCAGAGATTCAATATTATCTGTCACTACTGAATCAACAGTTGCCGATTGAAAGTCAATTGATGAGCAAAATGGCAGATAATCTTAATGCTGAGATTGTGCTTGGCAATATTCAATCAAGAGATCAAGGCGTTGAGTGGTTGGGCTACACATATCTTTTCGTCAGAATGATTAGGTCTCCTGGTCTCTACAGTGTCGGTGCTGACTACAGCAATGATGAAACGCTTGAACAAAAAAGAGTCGATCTCATTCACTCGGCCGCTACGGTCCTCGAGAGAGCTGGACTGGTCAAGTACGACAAGAAGACTGGCAAATTACAGGCGACTGACCTCGGCCGGGTTGCTTCTCACTACTACATCACGCATAACTCCATGTTGACGTACAACCAGCATCTACAGCCGTCGATAAGCACCATCGAGCTTTTCCGCATCTTTGCACTTAGTGATGAGTTCAAGTATATCCCAGTTCGGCAAGACGAGAAATTGGAGCTTGCGAAGCTGCTGGGCAGAGTACCGATACCCGTCAAAGAAGGAATGGAGGAGCCACAAGCCAAGATCAACGTGCTCCTGCAAGCCTTTATTTCCAGGCTCAAACTCGAAGGACTCGCCCTGATGGCCGATCTTGTCTATGTCACACAGTCAGCCGGACGTATCTTGAGAGCAATCTTTGAGATATGTATCAAGAAGGGTTGGGCTTCAGTGGCCAAGATTGCTCTTGACCTCTGTAAGATGGCTGAGAAACGTATGTGGCCGACAATGACTCCATTGAGACAATTCCCTGCGTGTCCGAGGGAATACATCCAGAAGGCCGAGAGAATGGATGTTCCCTGGCCAAGCTATTTCGATCTTGATCCTCCTCGTATGGGAGAGCTCCTGGGTCTTCCCAAAGCTGGACGTGTCGTTTGCGATTTGGTTGCCAAATTCCCACGGCTAGAAGTTCAAGCACAAGTTCAGCCGATGACCAGATCAATGCTTCATGTCGAGCTTACAATC
Source organism: Exophiala sideris (assembly GCA_000835395.1). Taxonomy (NCBI): domain Eukaryota; kingdom Fungi; phylum Ascomycota; class Eurotiomycetes; order Chaetothyriales; family Herpotrichiellaceae; genus Exophiala; species Exophiala sideris. The sequence continues at coordinate 412,223 of KN846951.1, read as the reverse complement.
ACTCCCAATTTCGTTTGGGATGACGCACTGCACGGCACCTCCGAGTCTTTCTGGATCATTGTGGAAGACTGCGACGGCGAAGAGATCCTGTTTCACGATCTATTCACTTTGCGCAAGGAGTTTGCAGAAGGGGACATGACAGAACATCTGGTTGATTTCACTGTCCCTATTAGTGAGCCGATCCCGCCAAACTATTTCATCACCTTGATGTCGGACCGATGGATGCATTCAGAAACGAGAGTGCCAGTGTCTTTCCAGAAATTGATCCTGCCCGAACGATTCCCACCTCATACTCAGCTTCTGGACTTGCAACCTGTACCGATCCAGGCTCTGAAGGTCAAAGACTATGTTGACCTCTACCCCAATTGGAATAGATTCAACAGAATCCAAACCCAGGTTTTCAAGTCGCTATATGACAGCACAGACAGTGTCTTTGTTGGTGCTCCAACTGGCAGTGGTAAAACTGTCTGTGCTGAGTTTGCCCTTCTGCAACACTGGAAAAATCCAGAAGCTGGAAAAGCGGTTTACATCGCACCATTCCAGGAGCTCATCGACAGTCGTCATGCTGACTGGCACGAACGGCTGTCCAAGATTGGTGGTGGTAAAACTATCTCGACCCTTTCAGGCGAGGTTACGGCTGATCTGAGAATCCTGGATCGAGCCGATTTGGTTCTTGCCACTCCTCCCCAATGGGATGTGCTCTCACGACAGTGGCAACGCCGGAAAAATGTGCAGGCCATTGATCTTTTTATTGCCGATGAACTTCACATGATTGGTGGCGAGAACGGCGCCATCTACGAAACCGTCGTGTCTAGGATGCAGTATATCCATATTCAACTTGAAAACAATCTGCGAATCATCGGACTGAGTGTGCCGCTGTCCAACGCCAGAGATGTGGGCGAGTGGCTCGGAGCTAACAGGCATACAATCTACAATTTCAGTCCGCTGGCGAGACCCGTTGGTTTGGAGTTACACATCCAGTCTTTCAACATACCTCACTTTCCTTCGCTGATGATGGCCATGGCCCGTCCAGCATATCAAGCTGTCCTGCAGATGTCACCAGACAAGCCCGCTATCATTTTCGTGCCGGGCAGGAAGCAGGTTCGAGCCACTGCAGTGGACATACTTTCTGCCTGCATTATGGATGACGATGACGAACGATTCCTGCACACGGATGTCGATGAACTCGCGCCGTTCTTGGAACGAATCAACGAACGTGCGCTGGCCGAGTCTTTAACCCACGGTATCGGTTATTACCATGAAGCCTTGACTAACAGCGACAAGCGAATTGTGTCCCACCTCTTCAAGATTGGCGCCATTCAAGTTATGCTCGCCTCTCGGGAAGTCTGCTGGGAACTCCCAGTTAAATCCCATCTGGTGGTCGTCATGGGTACACAGTACTTCGTAGGCCGAGAACACCGTTATGTCGACTATCAGATTAGCGAGGTCCTGCAAATGTTCGGACGAGCTTGCAGACCCGGTCAAGATGCAACCGGCAAAGGCGTGCTCATGGTGCCTCAAGTTCGTCGCGAGTACTACAAGAAATTCCTGAGCGAGGCCTTGCCGATCGAAAGCCATCTTCAGCTTTGGTTGCACGATGCTTTCGTCACGGAAATCAGCACCAAGACCATTAGCTCCACTCAAGACGCAGTCGACTGGACGACGTACACCTACTTCTACAGACGGCTGCTGGCCAACCCGAGTTTCTACGGCCTGAACGACACCTCGCACGACGGTCTGAGCACATTCCTCTCAGAACTTGTCGAGAACACGCTCAAAGAACTCTCAGAAGCCAAGATCATCGACCTCGACGAGGAAGACGACTCTGTCTCTCCTCTCAACCCGGCCATGATCGCAGCATACTACAACATCTCGTTCATCACGATGCAGACGTTCTTGCTATCGCTCACTGGTAGGACGAAACTGAAGGGTATGCTCGAGATTGTCACCTCGGCCACGGAGTTCGAGACGATCCAGATGCGCCGCCATGAGGACCACGTTCTCCGCCGTATCTACGACCGCGTACCGGTCAAGATGTCGGAGCCGGCGTACGACTCACCGCACTTCAAGGCTCTTGTGCTTCTGCAAGCGCACTTCTCACGGATGCAACTGCCCATCGATCTTGCCAAGGATCAAGAAGTCATCGTCGGCAAGGTTCTCAGTTTGTTGTCCGCGTGTGTCGATGTGCTGAGTTCCGAGGGACACCTTAACGCCATGAACGCGATGGAAATGTCCCAGATGGTCGTGCAAGCCATGTGGGACCGCGACAGCCCACTGCTGCAGATCCCGCACTTTGACAACAAGGTCGTTGAAGTGCTTGGCAGACACGACATCAAGGATATAGACGAGTTCATGACCGCTATGGACCCCAGCGAAAACCCGGATCATGCCAAACTTGTGGCCGAAATGGGGTTGAGTAATCGCCAGCTGGTCGAAGCCGCTAATTTCACGAACAACAAGTACCCTAGTCTCGAGCTGGAATTCGATGTCGTGGACAAAGACGACGTCACGGCTGGCCAACCGTCATATCTCCAGATCAAGGTCTCGCGTGAGGCTGATGAGGATGAGGAGGAGGATGGCGACGACGAGGTCGATCTCACGGTGCACGCACCGTTCTATCCTGGCAAGAAATTGGAGAATTGGTGGCTTGTGGTGGCCGAGGAAAAGACCAGGTCGTTGTTGGCGATTAAGCGCGTCACGATTGGCAAGAGTCTGGCGACTAAGTTGGAGTACGTCGTGCCTACAGCGGGCAAGAAGGATCTCACACTGTTCCTCATGTCGGATTCGTATGTTGGTGTGGACCAGAGCATGGCATTCAATGTGGATGTTGCTGAGGGTATGGACGAGGATGAAGATGAGGAGGGGGATGAAGAGTGAATTGAACAGATGATGAATGCGGAAATACAGCTCCAAGTGCAGAAGGGGTTCTGCTGATGGTCGACATGTTAGACATATATTGAAATACATATTGGTTCACCGCCCAACTGCTCCGTACCAACACAAGCCTAAGATCCCACCAGCAACAATGGCCACTGGAGCTGGAACATTGAACCACGCATTTCCCGCATACGTGAGGACGCTGACCACCACCCACCAAGGCTCAGAAGCCAAGCTCTTCCCATCGGCCTGTTCGGGAGTCAAGTACCCGATCTGCCACAGGCGATATACCGCCGTGAAGACCAGGCCTACCGCGGTCGCGTTGACACCTCTCAGGAAACTGGTGACCAGAGGCTTGGTCCGCAGCACGTGCCAGATACTCTGCATCCCAATTGCAAGCGTGATTCCCGGCACAAAAATGCCGATGTAGCCTAGCAAGGCACCGAGGATGGTAGGCTGTGATGTGCCGAGCAGAGAGAGGGCACCTAGGAAAACAGCGAAATTGAAGTTCGGGCCTGGGAAAGCCTGTATGATGGCGAGGCCGATGAGAAAGTCCCGCGGCGACACCCACCCTGGCTGGACCACGTACTCTCGCAAAAGCGGGATGACCACAGGCCCACCACCGAATATAATGGTTCCGGCCAAGTACATGTTCGCAAAAAGGTCGAGTGTCCTGGGAGGATTGTCAAGGACGCCGCGAGCCACAAGGACAGCGATAAAAGATGCTAGATTCGAGGACTCAGCGCAGCACACCATAAGGCAGTTGTGGAGATACATACCAAAGAATGCGGCAATGATGCATAAACCGGCTCGAATGGGGATCGCATGGGACTGAGTATCGGTCTCGCTTTGACTCGGGACAGTCGGAGTCCTTTGATGCTCGCCTGTGTTTGTTGTCTTCGTATTTGTCGTGCTTTGCTGCTGGAGCCCGCCGTCATGTCGCCTGTGCAGAGTCTCGGTTGATGGCCCGCTTGAAGTCGGATTGCGAGTGGTGAGTTCTACCGGGTCCGGCGGAGATATGTTCTGTTCGGCCACTCCAGCCGGATGGAGTGCCGCTTTACGTCTCCTCTGCCACTTTGTACGAGCCTTGCCCACGACCTGGTGCAGCCACAAGTCCCATGTTACAGTCATGAAACCCCCAATGGAGATCAAAACCGGAAAGTACCACAGAGCCGTGTAGCAGAGTCCGGCACATGCCCCTCCTATCACCAGAATCCGCGTCAATTGGTCTTTGATGGCTTTGTCGGCGAGCTACAGTAGATGTTGATTAGACTTGCCACGGCTCAAGCTCCGGGTATCTCTCACCTGTACAGCTGCCAGCGCGACAATGCCCACCGTCGAGGCATTCAAGCCGGAAAGAAAAGCGTACGCGATGGGGGGAAGGGTGTCGTGAATACGTTGCACTCCTAGTGACAAGGCGTACATTCCGATGGCGCCGGGCAGGCTGGTTCGGCCCAATTTAGCACCGCCTCACTTACACTTTCGACGAAGCAGAGTCTTACCTCCAGACAAGGAATACAATGATGGCCGGAATGAGGCCGGCATGGATGAAGACCATACAGAACAGCATCTTGGTGCTACCAGGGCCTGGCAAAGCTTGTCCAATGGCGAACAACTCTTGATACTGTTTTCGGCATCAGCGAAAGGGGGCTGCTGGTGACTCTGCTCGCCAGCTCACAATCTGCTCGTCGATCCATGGTGTTTTCCCTCCCCAGCCGTCGACGAATCTTTGATGTAAAATGCGAAAGTGGACAGGGGGACCGCCAAAAGCCGTAAATCCCAGATCCCATGTTCGCACGACCACATCTCCTATGCGCCAGAGGATCTTTTGCGTGTTGGCACTGTGCGCGTTTCGCTCGTCACGAGTATAATCACGCACCGCGCGGAAGAGATCGAGGAGAGGCATGATCACGCCTCAGAAGCATAGCATGACTGGTGGAAGAAGAAGAGAAAAATAAGCATGACGCGAGAACAGCAATATCGAGCAGAGAATTGACGTCCAGGTCGTAACCTAGGTCAAGGGGTGTTCTGGGATTGGCATCCGTCTAGGCATAGTTATATCCAATGAGATGTTGGTCAACTGTCATCCCCAATATATTAAGGCCATGGCAAGTCTTGGTAATACTCATACATTTTCGACCATGTCAAATGGTAGCGAACATGTGAATGGTAGTGATACGACATATAAACATGCAAGACTGGACAACCTCAGCATGTGCCCCCTGACAAATTGTCACACGGTCAGGTTCACTGTCCGAGACTGCATCAGCCTTCCTTTCGTAGTCGTTTCTTGGGCGGTTCAGTAAGTTGGCTCAATCCTCAGAAATCCGCACCTTCCACTGACATATCCGTATTCATGGTCGTTCCTGCATTTTGGAAGGTATGCAAATGCTTCATCCGAAGTTAATTCGAGAGGGTCGTCGATACCAGCAAGTTTGTCGCTGTGCAATGCTTCCCTGATTACTATCAAAACAACACTTTCTACCGAGCCACCCATCTTGAAGAAGTTCTTTTTATTGACCTTTTCCCGTTCGTTTTCGTCCGAATTCAACTCTCGGTCCAATTCAGACATGATGTTCTCATCATCTGGTAGTGCCTCTCCGCAAAGTATGCTGTGAATAGAGTTGCTCACGCTTAGTAGTCCGTAGCGGACAGACTTGTTGTGCTTGATAAGCTTCCTGCAGTAATCGCCGAAGAAGTAGTTGAAAAAGGGCTCATTCATCTCAAAGAAGGTCGTGCCAGACATGCTAAGCCTCGTCAAACAATCGTCGAGCCTGTCATGTAGCCATTCAGCCTGCTCAATGAGGGCCAAACGCATGCGAGGGCTCATACAGCCCGCGACACACTCGCCGCAGGTGCAGCCTCCCGCTAGACGCTGTAGGTCTTCTTCGATTGGATCTTGCAGGCCTTTAAGCTTCACAAGGCATCGAACTGCTTTATCATCATAACTGGAAAACTCATCAGAGCATGCCACGATCTGTGAATTGAGGAGCTGTTGAGTGCGTGTCTTTTCAAGTTTGAACAGAAGAGAGTCAAGGGGTGTTTCGCCATTGACGTTGCGCTTTCGAAGCAGACCTGCGCCACAAGGGCGTTTGAGGATCCAACTAATGGCCTCAAGGCTCTCGGTGAGTGCAGCAAGGTGTAGTATAGTGTTCCCAGCTGTATCGGTCGCAAACCATTGCTCATCGAAAGATTGGACAAAGAAAAAGTGCGCCTTCATAGCTGTGGAGAATTTGTCTGGAGCAGTCGCGGCTGCCCGATTGATCCGTTCAGGTAGCGTGCTGGACATTGGAGGAAGCGGGTCGTAGTCTTCTTCAGCCGTGATCTGTGGTGTAGGCATTGTCGCTAACAATCTGTGCTTTGCATCTGGCGGTGCGAGCCCCAGTTGTCCACTTTCGCCACGTCTTCGCTCACTTATCTGCAGGACTGCAGCGAGAGCATCGGGGTAGTATGGGTTCGCCATGTGGGACTCATAACACTCACGGACTGAGACCAAGGTGTCCGTGGCTAACATGCGCATAACGCTGTGCCTCGCGTCCGGGCAGACGATATCGTTGAGTTGAAGGTCCGGGGGCTTGTCCATCGCTGCGGTCAGCAACGCACGTATGCCAGGCGATCCCGTGTTGCGACAGTTTAGACCAAGCCAGATCGAAGACCCTATGCGTCTGAAGCCTAGTGACCGAAACCAATCGACTGTTGTCGTACTAGGATGGTCGATAGTGCTTGTTGCTTTCACATAACCAATGAGGTGTTCCATAGTCTGGTGAAATCGAGACTCTTTCAACGGCTCAGGCCACGCAATGGTAACGAACTCTCCGTTCCTTGTTTTGTGGCTGACAACATCGAGTAGTGTGTTGACCATGCTCGAGCCGATACCTTTTCCTCGGTGTAGCTCATCGACGCGTACATCTTCGATCAACAAAATGTCCCGCGTGTCCATTTGATCGTCCCAGATTCCCGAGCCTTTGCGAACAGGATGATGTTTGTAATCGTATCTGAGTCTCCCGTATCTGTCAAAAAGGTCGAATGCCAGCAGAGTGAGCTCGCTGAAGGGTTGCCTCATAAATTGGTGAAATCGTGTCCGTATCTTCTCTTTTCTGACCAGTTTTGCTATGCAAACCCCGACTTGTTTACTGCTTGTCGAAGAACCCATCGACAGACCATCGTCGGTGGTAACAAACACGTCAATTGGCTCCAACCAGTTGTAGCTAGCGAACTCATCCTGCTCGGCGTACCTGTCGTCTATGTACTCAATCCTGATGTTTGTTTCGGCTTCGGAAGCCTGACTCGGCACCTTTGCTTCAGCTGAAGCTGCGGCACGCAGTATTTCGATATCTGTTTCAGGCTGGCCTGATGCCTCTGCAACGTTAAGAGGATCATCTTCATCGTCGCAATTGTCATCTTCGGCAGCGAGATTGACCTGTGCTCTGGGTTCATTGTCCCGTGCCTTCTTTCGAGAGTACAGCTTTATCGTGTAAACATGGTTTTGGCGGTTTTTGGTGTTCCTCCGAAATGCGGTCCTGTCTCTGATCAGTGCTAGTACGATTTGGCAGGATCCGGTCATCAGTTACATCTTGTCTCATTGACGAATGAGCACGAGGAATCTTTGCTGGGGGCTGTGAACCAGCATTGTCCTCTGGGGGGCGTTTTGTCGCAGGCATCGGACCGATTGTAGCAAGTGACTCTGGAAAGCAATCTTGGAAAAAACCAAATCAAAGAGAGCGTGGTCCAAATCAAGAACTGTAGAAGATCAAACAGCAGGCATAGGGTCATGGGCAGTAGAAGGATTGTGCTAAATGCGAGACAGAAGGCAGAGAAGTAAGATTCCAGGAGGGCAGTCACCATTCCCATAAACATGTGAGCATACAAAGAAAGACAGGCAGTCACCTCTTTCACAACACCTACCTTTTCACCTCATGGCGGAACATCGACTCTTTGGACAATGGGAATGTACAGAATTATTGAAGTTGAAGATGTTCAGCCTCAGTTTATGACAGGGATATCCTTTTGATTTAGCCGGGGTCAAAAAATTGCGGAGAGAAACGGAGGCAAATGATGGAGGCGATGGAGGAGGCCCTCTTCCGATGCTCGCATCCGAGAGTGTAACCGTTCACGAGCAATGTCTTTATCCGACTGCGAGATTATTTTTCTCATTCCATTCCATATATCTATGCGATATTCTGGTTCAAGGCAGAGCATCTTCCTGTCTACAGGCTGATAACCTCCCAAGACATCGTCGCAGCTCAAGCTCACTCATCTCATCGCCGCGCATCCCTCAATAACTTGAACCCCCCTCCAGCCATGGCGAACGCCCGAGGTCTCAAGCAGATCCTCTCGAAACAGCCGACCGATGTGGTCATTCTCTCCTCCCTCCGAACACCTGTCACACGAGCTGGGAAGGGCGGCTTTCGCAATGCCTTTGACCATGAGCTTCTCTCCCACGTTCTGCGGGCCACTCTCGCCGCCAATCCCAACCTAGACCCTGCCAAAATCGACGATGTTGCAGTGGGTGTCGTACTTGCTGAATTGGGTGGATCAAAAGCTGCACGTATGGGACAATTACATGCTGGGTTCCATGAGACCACATCTCTGCATACGGTCAACCGGGCCTGCAGTTCGGGGCTACAAGCAATTACGAACATAGGCAGCATGATCACAACTGGACAAATCAATGTGGGTGTCGGTGCTGGGATGGAAAGCATGACCCGTAATTACGGCAGCAAGGCCATTCCTACCCTACTGTGGGACGAGGCAAAGAACAGCCCCATCGACAATGTCCGGGATTGCATCATGCCCATGGGTCTTACGAGTGAGAATGTGGCAAAACGATATGGCGTGAGTCGAGAAGACCAAGATGCTTTCGCAGCAGAGTCGCACCGCAAAGCCTCCAAGGCGCAAAAGGCCGGACTATTTGACTCTGAGATTGTGCCGGTGAAGGTCAAGCAGACGGAGCCCGAACATCCAGACGTCTCAACGGAAGTCGTGGTTGATAAGGACGACGGTATCCGACACGATGCCAGCATGGAGAAATTGGCCAAGCTGAAACCCGCATTCGCGAAAGATGGCTCATCAACAGCTGGTAATTCATCACAAGTCTCCGATGGAGCAGCCGCTACACTGATGATGCGACGGTCCACAGCGACGGAGCTCGGCCTGGACAAGAGCATTATTGGTAAGTGGGCTGGCACTCAGGTCGCGGGATGCAGACCGGACGAAATGGGTATCGGACCTGCAATCGCGATTCCGAAATTGCTCGAATATACTGGTACAAAGACAGAGGACGTGAGCATCTGGGAAGTCAATGAAGCGTTTGCCAGTCAAGCCATATACTGCATTCGTAAATTGGGCCTAGACATGGAGAAGGTCAACCCCAGGGGTGGAGGAATAGCACTTGGCCATCCTTTAGGGATGACAGGCACACGGCAACTTGCGACTTTAATGCCTCAACTAAATCCAGGTGAGCTGGGAGTCGTGAGTATGTGCATTGGTACCGGAATGGGCATGGCTGGTCTGTTCGTCAGGGAGTAGATGCCTTCAGACCTGTTGACATGATCATTTTATAAATTTATACAACGTTGCATAGCATTGGCAAAAGTTTGGACAAGTTTCAATGATCCTAGAACGAAACAAGATACATTGCATTCACTGTTTGATATAGTGGTGTTCACCTCGTTCCAGAACCTCAATCTCGTCGCCAACTCGTATGCGGAAAGGTCCAGACTCTCCAGGCACCAGCTGAAGCCCAAGGCAAGCATTCAGCGGGTCACCATCGTCAATGCATCTGAAAGCTTTCAATGTCTTGTCTGGCTCAACCGGATGTCGATCAGCAGTATCAGGGTCCACATTGGGCAGTCTGCATCGAACAGTGTGACAAGCGCAGTAGAAGGTGTGCTTGCCTATCCTGATTTTTTTCCAGTCGTCCTCGTCGTACGCTGATGGCCCAGACACCAGTATATTGGCTCTAAACCTCCTCGCGGAGAATCGAGGAATATCCTTTGCCACTTTTCCCGCTACATCTCGAACCGAAGCAATGTTGAGCAGATGCACTGGGTACGCGTCTGCAAAGCCCACTACCGATTGATAGCCCAGGTGTTCTTTGGGAGGCGCACACCTGTATACTTCGCGGTAGCTGTTGGGATCCACCCGGAATAAGGTGAGCGGGTTCTTCACGCCCAGGTAGACTTCAAAGTCGGCTGGGACATGGACTCCGTAGTTCAGCCACTGTGGGTTGTCTTTCCAGACTGTTACATGCTCTGAAGGATACTTGTGATTTTCAGGAGGGACCAACGGCACGGTGAATGACTTCTCGTTGGAGATGAAGCCAAGGTCGGTAAGGATTCTCACAACGACCGCGAATGGACCACGCGGAATGCGAGGGTACTTGACGATCAGAAAACCTTTGTCGTGCTCCGAAAACTTTCGCGTAGATCGATCTGGGAGCCATATTTCCGGCCGCACATGTACGAGCTTCTCATATCCAGGCTGGCGTTGGGTCCGGAAGGTCCACCTTGGTTTCTTCTCTGCTTCAGGGGCGTCCAGCCTGGTCTGGGGCTTGAGCAGTTCCGCAAAGGCGAATTTCCTATCCCAGGTCAATCCCGCGCCGTCGATATCAGCGACGTCCAATTCGACGGCTGCGCACGATTTGATAGGGTGTATGTGCAGGGCTTTGATCTTCCATTTCGATTCATCCCGTGTATTTGGTGGTTTGGTGTAGCCTTTGTCATACTCGTCGGACATGTGTGACGGGGCCTGCAGCGTTACCTGCTTGTACCCTCGAAGTGAATGGCGCGAGCGCCACGCCTCTTGCGCGCATATCAGGGTGATCGCGAGTAGTATTGGTGGCAATAAAACAGCGAGTCGATCCATTGGTAACCGTCCCGCGTAGATCTCACCTGTAAGTCCTCTCTATTGTCCGTGAATGTCCCTGAAATGAGAGCAGGAAAGGAGTGCTCGCCGCACCGAGAAAGCTATCGACATATTAGAATTCTCTCGTGTTGCTGTGAGTCATGTCGTTTGATGTTTGCGGCCGAAATTGTGGATGGATTTGGTGCAACATTTCGAATGTTTGTCGATTTCCGTCATTTCATCTTCACAACGCGACTTTGATTTCACGACGTGCAAATCTTTCAACTTTCTGAAATAACATCTGCTGCGCGTGCTGTGGTCTGGTAGTACGGAAGCTCTCGCACTCTGATAGACATTCTCATGAGAAGACTTTCACGGACATAGATGATGCTGGTGGGCGATGGCGCTTTCTAAAGTCCACGCGTGATTCCGTCCTTCAACCTTACTCTACGATTCATCATCCAGCTATTCGAGGGTATAGAACTCAGGAAACACACATCAACATGCCTTGGCCTACTGTCGGGTCTTTCAGCGATGGATGACCGGGACGCTGACGTCCACAACTTCTCACCAACTCAACATCGATTGCCCACCGTTTCGGGCATCGAAGCTCTTCAAAATGCAACCGCAAATGCGAAAGGGATCTCCTCTTGTCTGCCAGCATTAGACGCGGCACTGTTACCCTCTGAGTTATCAATAGCCACACCTGGGATACAAAGAGGTGTCGTGACTGAGATCTTTGGCCCGCCAGGAGTCGGCAAGACCACCTTCGGACTTCAGGTCGCGGTGAATGCACTGCACACCACCCACGATCAATCACATGTTCTATGGGTCAACACCGGATCTCCGCTGATACAAGCAAGACTCGGACAACTCATAGCAGGATATGAGGCATCCGAGAGTCCCACTACAGATACACCATCTGCATCGAACATCAATTCCTCACTCAACCAGAAGTTCACCTACCTCGAAGCGCACACACTCCCAAGGCTTTTGACTGTATTCTTACATCCAACGCGCTCGTTGCCAACACCAAAGACATGTCTGATAGTCGTTGACGACCTTTCGAACCTACTACTGGGTTCCTTCTCGCGCAATGCCCGAAACCTCAAACCTGCCGCACCGGCAGCTATCAAGGAGAAGCTCGAGAAGAAGGCAGCCGGACGACGCTTTCAGATCATCGAGAGTCTAGGTGCGGCTATGTCGAAAATGGCCGCAATCCGCAATATCGCCATCTTAGTCCTTACGAATAGCACAATCAGCCTGAAACACGGACAGAAAGCAGGCTTGAAGCCCGCACTGTCCAGTCAAGCGTGGGACACTGCAGTCCATACGAGGATCATGCTTTACCGGGACTTTCCCAATAGTGAGCAAGCCTCTCAGCTAGCACGTCTTGAGACGAGTGCCCTACGATACGCCGAAGTCCAGAGACTCGCTCGAAAGGAGTTCTACTCACAGCCGGTTCCGTTCGTCATCCTGACGAGCGGCTTTCGCCAGCTCAACCTACCGGGCTTGAAGGATGATGACGAACACGCCGTGGAGCCAAACGGCGCAGAGCCGCACCCTGCACCGGTTGATCTCCCTCTGTTACCTGACGAGCTGTCGCAACCTTCACAGGCGAAGAAGCGGAAAGCCGTCGAGATCGCGGACAGCGAGGAGGACGAAGACGAAGACGAGGCAGAAGACGATGCGGACCAGTCCGAGCCTGATGATCGGGACCTCCCTGCCGTACACACGCAAGTCCAACAGTCCTCACAGAAGGAAGAAGAGATGATCCTCGATGCCCACGAAACAGCCATGCTAAGAGCCGCAAGGTATGCCAGCATCAGAGGTTCAGAAGACGCAATACCTGAACCATCATCAGAGAGCGAAGAAGAGGTCGCCGATAGCGACGCAGACGAAGAAGATGACGGATAGACTATTCACTTCTGGTACCGGTGGACGAAGCGTTGAGCGACTTTGTAGAAGAATTTATATAGGTTATATTGTGATCGCCAACAGCGACCGTGGTGGGCTAAATTCTATGCGCACCGTCTTTTTAACTTCCAACATATGATACAGCAACACACAATGGCAGAGCAGAGATTTTCGTTCCATCTGTTGAAGCAGCCAGACCTGTTATGTTGTCTGGCTGCCTCGAGGTACCTCCGACATACCTTCTGGTATCCCACGCATTCACGACGACGAAAATGGCGTGTCATCTTCGCGCCAACCCCTTGGCCTGCTCTGACCAAACGTGGATATATGTATGTGTATCGTCTATTCAATCATACCTGGCCCACTCACATGACCGAAATTGCAAGGGCCAACACGTTCCCAGACAATATGCTGAGAAACTCCCAACCGAAATGGAGCATGTCCGTTGGCACTGGCAGCCGCGCTGTATTATGAGCCGGTTAAACGGTCTCACTTTCACTCCTCGTCGTCTTCGTCGCGGTCTTTCTCGCTCTTCTTTGGCTTCTTCAAAGCGTCTTTCCACAGACTGTTGACTTCTTGGGCGTCCACATCGGGGAAGACAATGTCAGATACATCGCTGTACCAGTCGACGGCGTGACCTTCGATACCCTCTTTTATGTTCTGCAGGCACATGTTAGCTAGATGTCCAGGTCGGCAATGCGCGGTGAACAAGAAAACTTACATCGGGCAGCTCGCACCAATCACCCCAGTTGTCCTTGGGGAACAAGATCTTCGAACAGCCGGCTCGTCGTGCCGCGACGGTCTTTTCTCGCAATCCACCTATTCTAAGCACCTTGCCTGTTACGGTCAACTCGCCCGTCATAGCCAACGCAGGGTTGATTTGCTTGTTCATTGCCAAACTGAGAAGAGAAGTTGCCATCGTGATACCCGCGGACGGACCATCCTTCTGCACAGCACCCTCGGGGCAATGTAGATGGATTCTGGCGTGTTCAAAGAAGTGATTTTCCGGGTACTGTGTGGCCATGACGTGTTTGGCGAATGAGTACGCGATCAACGTCGACTCCTTCATGACATTTTTCAGGTTACCTGTGCGTTCAAGACCAGGTCTGCTTGAATGTGATAACGCAGAGTCGAGAATCGACTCCACATAAAGGGCAGCGCCGCCCATGCTGGTCCACGCAAGACCCATGGCGACTCCGGGAGGCGTCGTCTCATACAGACGATCCGCAGTGAAGACAGGCGGTCCTACATAGTCTTTCAAGTTGTCTTTCGTGATGGAAACATGGACAGAATCTGGCACCTTGAGTGCAATTCGTGGCTGTTCGGTGGTCTCCTTTTCAATGGTTTCGGGAGTGTCCTTGACATCCGAGGTATCTTTCTTACTCTCCTCGAGGGCGGCTTTGCCTTCAGTGGTCAAGGCCTCGGACTCGGGCAGCGCTTCTTCGCCAAGGTCTTGGATGATTTTCAAGGCCGACTTGCGATACACCTTCTCAATCTGTTTCTTGAGGTTTCGCACACCAGACTCGCGGCAGTATTTGTTGATGAGCTCTTCGATGGCCGACTCATCTAGTTTGACATCGACGTCTTTCAAGCCGGACATTTCCTTTGCTTGGGGTGCAAGGTAACGGTCAGCGATGGCCTTTTTCTCGTCAGACACGTATCCACTCAGCTCGATCAACTCCATTCGATCAAGAAGAGGTCGAGGAATAGTGTCGGTCATATTTGCTGTGCAAACGAAGAGAACTTTGGAGAGGTCGACAGGAACATCCATATAGTGGTCCAAGAAGCTCGAATTTTGCTCGGGATCCAGCAACTCAAGAAGAGCGGAAGACGGGTCCCCTTGATGGCCGCGTCCAATCTTGTCCACCTCATCGATAAGAATAAGAGGATTTTCGGTTTGGCATTTTTTGAGCGCTTGAATGATCCTACCAGGAAGAGCGCCAACGTAGGTTCGACGATGACCTTTGATCTCGGCGACATCAGTAAGACCACCAACGCTGAAGCGGTAGTACTGTCGGTTCAATGCTCGTGCGATTGACTTGCCAATCGACGTCTTGCCCACACCTGGTGGCCCGACAAAGCAGAGAATCTTGCCTTCAACAGTACCACGGAGCTTGCCGACAGCGATAAACTCCAGAATGCGATCTTTGACGTCTTTCAAGCCATAATGATCTTCGTCCAGCACGGTCATGGCGTTTTTGATACCAAAGTTCTCGGCACTTCTTTGGCCCCAAGGAATTTGCGTAATCCAGTCCAGGTAATTCCGCGTGACATTAAACTCGGAAGCAGCTGGTTCAAGATGAGCCAGCTTGTTAAGCTCCTCCTCGAAGACCTTTTTGACTGCTTCAGGCATGGCCAGCTTTTGAGCCTTTTCCTTGAACTTCTCCACCAATTTGTCCTTGCCATCGGATTCAATACCCAGCTCGCGACGAATGCCCTTCATCTGCTCCATCAGCCAATATTCGCGTTGGCGTTTCTGGATTTTGCTTTCGACGTCTTTGGAAATCTTCGATTGCAGTTTGGCGTTCATCAACTCTTTTTTCAGTACCACCAAGGCCTTGTGTAACCTCTCTTCGATGTTCATTGTTTGTAGGACATCTTGCAGCTCATCGATCTCTCCAGAAGAGACGGCTGCTGCAAAGTCTGCTAGTTTAGCAGGCTCTTCAAGCACATTGCCTGCGGATTGGGAAACACTGAAATCGGAGATCTGATCTCTGAAAAGCTGGTTCAGGCTAGCGACCTCCTTAAAGACATTGACAATTTCTGATGTCAAGGCTTTAATCACATCGCTCTTCTTGTCATAAGGAACTTCACCCAAGTTCTCAACATTGACTAAGGAGACTGGGAACTTGCGGAGGAAAGCGGTCGGTTCGTATACACTCAACTGATTCGACTGATCTTTGTTCGACTCTTCAAAACTTGCCACCACGTCACCTTTGCCGTCAGTCCCATCAGTTTTCGGCTTCGCTTCTTTTACAGGTTGCACCTCAACAACCGAAGGACCTTGCTCTCCTGATGGGGGCAATAGAGCGGACATCTTTATCCGGCGATGTGGGTATAGCACAGCCGTCAAGCTATGCTCATCCCCATGAACAGGGAAAGCACTCGTTATTTGGGCAAATACGCCGACCTCGTGGACGTCGTCCATCTTCTCGATGATATCCTTATCGGCAGTATCGTCTTTGAAAAGAAATGCGCCCACATAAGGCTGCCCCCTCTTCATCATCTCTGTTATGGCGGCAACGACATTGGGGTCTCTTATCGTGATTGCCTTGTAAAATCCTGGAAACAGAGGTCGCTTGGCGATTGGTATGGCCATCACCTGAGGGTAAACTTCCGGGACGGTGGGTTTCGAGATTTGAGTAGTCCTTCGTCCACGCTTCCCACCATCGCTTCCACCTCCTGAGTTTTGTGCGGTACCAGAGGAGGATTCTCCGCCACTTCCCCCAGCTGCAGCAGGCCTGCCGTCACTCGAGGAAGATTGAGGTATAGGTTGAGGTTCAGACGACGACTTTTTAGACTCGGCACTGTCTTCTGTGCGAGGTGCGTCCTCCAGCTCATTCTCTACTTTCTTTGCTTTCACATCAGCGCCTTCCGGTGGTGTCGGAGGGTCGTCCTCAGGTGGCTTGTCTTTCTGACGGACTGGGTGCGAGGCGAATTGTCGTATTTGTAATCCTTGTCTGGCGGCGACAGGAAACAGTGGTGACGGTGAAGGAGTGATCGCGGAGTAATTCAAACCATTCCTCTGTATAATTTGACGCCGACAGTCTCTACAAATGTGGCGTTGACCGTTCCGGAGGGCGTTTCGCCATGGTAAAATCTGGCCGCGAAGCATGCTCCGGTCGTGGTGTTGTTCAACGAGTGGCGCGACGCTGTCTGATCTTGTTGGCGCACTCCGATACTACCACCGAGGCGATCTGAGAGGAAAGACGACAGAGAAATTCGCTGGGTAGCTTAGGGAAAGGATTGAGAGAAGGAGGAAGATGCTGCGGCTCTGCTCGAGGACTTCTAGGTGCCACTCTCACTGCGTAATTGAAGTCGATGACATTATCTGCTGCTAGTTGATATTCTTCTCCACAAGGAAACTGCGGCGAGCCGGATTTTTTTGCTTGGAGTCGGACGGCGAAAAGCCTGGAACTTTCTGAGTCTTTGGCCGACGATAACCATCAATCAATCGTCTAACATATTGTACAATACTCTGCCAATGCGCGGCAGGCTCAATTCAATGTTTACGGCTTCAAGCACGCATAAAACTCGAAACGTAGATTACGCAGCGTCACGATCCCATCCTCGATGAGCGCCGCAAACACTACGTGGGCCGCTTCGGCTCCGCGATTAATCAGAGCCTCGATACAATGCCCTCGACATTGCAACAATCTCGGTCGCAAACCCCAGAGGAGAGAATTTTACTACGCTGCTGCCTCCAAGAGACCTCTAGCCCAACAGTCACCTTCTTTACCTCGATCAAGTCCGTCAAACCAGACCCGACCTTTCTCCGTGACAGCAGCTTTCCAGGCGACCAAAGACCCTTATGCTACACTGGGAGTAGGGAAGAATGCCAGTACCTCTGAGATTAAGAAGTCCTACTATGCATTGGCAAAGAAATATCATCCAGACACGAATAAAGACCCGAGCGCAAAGGAGAAATTTACCGATGCACAGTCAGCCTACGAATTATTGAACGACCCCCAGAAAAAGGCTGCTTATGATCAGTTTGGGGCAGCAGCATTTGATCAAGGTGCCGGATTCGATCCGGGCGCTGCTGGAGGGAATCCGTTCGCCGGTGGTGGGAACCCATTTGCAGGTTTCGGTGGAGGAGCAGGAGGAGGTTTTGGAGCTGAGTTCAACTTCGAGGATTTGTTTGGTGCTTTCACTGGCCAGCGCCGTGGTGGACGAGGAAGGCGCTCGTCGCCCTTTCAAGAGGAGATCCTGGTGGGCGAGAACATCGAAGTCCAGACCAATATCTCTTTTATGGATGCTGCGAAAGGCGTGACCAAGAACATCACCATCACGCCGCTTGTTCAGTGCGGCACCTGTAAAGGCAATGGGATGAAACAGGGAGCACAACGGCAGCAATGCAAGTCATGTAATGGCACTGGTACCAGGATACATGTCATGCAGCAAGGTTTCCAGATGTCCAGTACATGTTCCACCTGCAGCGGTACCGGAGTGACCATACCAAGAGGTTCGGAGTGCAACACTTGCTCTGGCAATGGAGTTGTCCGGCAAAGGAAGACTGTGCAAGTCGATATCCCAGGTGGTGTCGAGGATGGAATGAGGTTACGTGTGTCCGGCGAGGGTGATGCTCCTCCGACAGGCGTGTCCGCCGACCCCAATGCCCGGAGTCAGCGTGGAGACCTTTACGTTTTTATTCGTGTGGCACCAGATGCCAGATTCAGCCGCAACGGGGCAGACGTGCTTTACACAGCCTCAATACCTTTGACCACCGCTATGCTAGGAGGCGAAGTGCAAGTTCCGACACTAGATGGCGAAGTCAAGGTCAAGGTCTCCACCGGCACGGGCACCGGTGATAGAATTACATTACCCGGCATGGGTATGCACCGACTTGGCGGACGAGGGCCTGCTTCTGGTGACCTACGAGTGGAATTCAAGGTCAATATGCCCAAGTACTTGACCTCCAACCAGCGGACGATCCTGGAAATGTTGGCCGATGAGATGGGTGACAAGACCGCGAAGCGCATTATGAACGTGAATCAATATAAGCAGTGAGTTGATGATCGTTGAAAGTTGGGAAAAATGCTTACCTTTCATCCAGGGAACCCACCAAGGACAGCAAACCGTCCCAGCCATCCAACAAAGCCGCAGACCATAAGAACGAAGGGTTCCTCAAATCCGCCTGGCACAGGCTTACACACCAGCATGATAACTTGGAACCGGAGGAGAAGGACAAAGCGTCCAAACCGGATACCAAAAACGATGACGAACCGAAGAAAGCCTCCGGCTCTGGATAATTCATGATATTTTTGGAAGTTGATAATCCCAACTTTTTGATTTGCATAATCATAGCGACGGCGACAAATGGTTATGGACTGCACAATTCAGTTCCATGAGAGGGTGAGAGGGTGTTTTACGGTGGCATTCAGATCATCCCTTGTCTGACATAGTTCAACCGGTTGAAAAAGTGTATAGTATCTGCTTTTGATGTTTGTTGTGGAGAAGAAGATACCCATCAACTCAATGTAGAAATAGATGGCGGATGAGATGGCCAAAAGCACCATATAGAAACTCATATAGGATACGAGTCCTACAAGGATGTCCAGATCTACATGGACCGATCCGTGAAAGGCCTAGTTGCTTACAGTAGTATATCTGTATTGTGAATCCAGACTCACTCTTCGGATATCACCCAATCGCCATCGATTCCATCATATGTCAACTTGCCCTTTGGCGGCTACCTGTGCCTGCGACCCTCGAATACTTCTAAGCCGTCGCCAAAATCTTGCCCATAATGGTATCTTCGGTGCCTGAGACATCCTTCTCGCTTTCTCTGATCCTGTGATCTACCTCTCCTCCCCCAACGGTCCGAACACTACCGTCAAAATGGTGCAGGCACCGATGCTATCGTGTCCGCTCAAGCAGACGAGCGAGATCGACTGGACGGCACCATTGAAGAGTTATATACGCACGTCGTACGGCGATGATCCAGAAAAGTTCACGGAGGAGACAGCCACCCTGAACAGGCTGAGGCAGGACATGAGAGGAGCTGGAAATGACTCGGCCTCAGGAAGAGACTTGTTATACCGATACTATGGCCAACTCGAACTGTTAGACCTGAGATTCCCTGTCGATGAAAATCACATCAAGATCTCATTTACCTGGTACGATGCATTTACACATACCGCGACGTCCCAGTACTCCCTGGCCTTCGAGAAAGCTTCGGTCATATTCAACATATCCGCTGTTCTTTCATGCCATGCAGCCGCTCAAAATCGGTCAGAAGACAAGGATCTCAAGACGGCATATCACTCATTTCAGGCTTCCGCTGGCATGTTTACTTATATCAACGAGAACTTCTTGCATGCGCCTTCGACGGATTTGAACCGGGACACGGTCAAGAGCTTGATACACATCATGCTAGGCCAGGCACAAGAGATATTCTTGGAGAAACAGGTTCGGGATGCGAAAAAGCCTGCTCTGCTGGCTAAACTTGCTGCGCAGGCGCAGTTTCTTTTCAGTCAGGCAAAGGAAGGTTTAGAAGCTGAGAGCGTCCGTGGTGTGTTCGACTATTCCTGGTTGAAGTTCGTTCAGATCAAGGCTTTGCATCTGTCTTCTTTGGCAGAATACTATCAAGCGCTAGCAGACGATGAGACAAATCAGCACGGGTCGGCGATCGCTCGATTGCAGCTCGCAGAGAAATCGAGCAAGCAGGGCCTTTCGTTGGCCAAAGCATTTCCCTCCTCTCCCGCGCCCTCCTCGACTCTGGGCGCCGACACTGCTTCGACGTTGCAAGGCATTGCACGGAGACAATTGGAATCAGTACAGGAGAAATTGAGCGCACTAATAAAGGACAACGACTTCATTTACCACCAGACAGTACCCGCCGAAGCTTCATTATCGCCGGTCACAAAGGTTCCCGCAGCTAAAGCAATTCCACTTTCGGAATTATATCAAGGTCAAGATATTCAAAGAATTATCGGCCCTGACCTCTTCCAGAAGATTGTGCCGATGTCTGTCACGGAGTCAGCCAGTATGTACGATGAAGAAAAGGCCAAGCTGATTCGTTCCGAGGCGGAAAAGGTCGAGCAAGCGAACGGCGAGATGGCAGCAAGCCTTGATTATCTGAAGCTCCCAGGCAGTTTGAACATCTTGAAAGGCGGATTGGACCAGGAGATGGGAGTGGATAGAGAATTTGAGCGGTGGTGTCAAGAGATCGCAAACCATCCACCCTTCAATGGTGCATTTGAACAGCTCCAGAGGGACAAGCAGACTGTTTTGGACAGTCTGTCGAAGAGCTCGAAGCAACTTGACATGGAAGAGAGCGTGTGCGAGAAGATGAGGTCAAAGTACGGAGCAGATTGGACGCAGCAGCCCAGTTCCAGGTTGACTTCGACGTTAAGAGCAGATATTCGAAGCTATCGAGACACTGTGGACGAAGCTGGTGCCAGTGACTCGCAACTTTTGGCGACTGCCAGGCAGTATGAAAACGATTTCGAAGAAATGAGAAAAGCCGGTGAACATGGCGAGTCTGATGTCCTCTATCAGCAAGCCTTGATCAAAGCTGGAGCTGGATCGAAAGGCAAGGGACGAGAGGCTGAAGAGGGCTCCCTACTCGATGAAGACTACGGCGAAGGCGGCTTGTCCGTAGCAGATCAGATTGAAAGGGTGGAGGATCTGCTACGGAAACTCAACTTGGTCAAACGTGAAAGGATGCAAGTTCTCAAAGATCTCAAGGAAAAGGTCCATACCGACGACATATCGAACGTTCTCATCTTGAACAAGAAGGCGATTGCGAACCAGGAAAACCAACTTTTCCAAGCCGAATTAGAGAAGTTCCGATCGCATCAGAATCGCCTCATTTCCACCGTCCACAAACAGTCCTCGCTACTAAAAGAATTGACAAAGGCATACGGTGACCTACTCCAAGACAAGCGAGTTCGATCAGATCAGCAGAAGTACGATGCAATCCAGAAGCAACGGAACAGTGCACTGAGTCGGTACAAACGAGTATTTAGTGCTCACGAAGACCTGACCCAAGGTCTCATGCGAGCCCAGAGCTTCTACAAGGAAATGAAGGAGAGTGTCGACAGCTTGGAGAAGAACGTTGAGTCTTTCGTCAGCAACCGCAGGGCAGAAGGAGCTCAACTCCTCCATCAAATAGAACAAACCAAGAACACCTCGGCAAGCGGACAAGCGGCAGCGGAGCAGAAACGAATGCAGGAGCTCATGAACAGGCTGTCAATGGAGCCGAAGTCAAATTCTCCGTCGACAACAGAGCCCCCTGCCCTTCCTCCCTTGCCTGCATTGAACGCAACTAGGTCTCCGGCGCCTGTTTCGACCTACCCTAAGACCAACCCTGATCCACGCTTTACCATACCTCCTCGCTCCTCACCCGCACCAGTCGTACCGAATGGATACTCACATCAGCCCCAAGCACCCTCGCAGACCACCAACCAATCTCCCATCGACGCGCAGCATGCATTTGCTCAAGGTGCAGCAGCACCGCTCACCACAGGCTACAACCCAATGGCATACCCGGAGAGATCGGCAGTGGCCTCACCAACCCAACAACCAGGCGGTCAGCAGCCCTTCCCTTTCTCCCCAGTTACATCACCTCCACCCGGCTCGCTAAACACGTATTTCCCACAACAATCACAACCTCAGCCACAGTCGCACACTCCCATCCAGCCCATGAACTTCTCTGCCCCGAGCCATCAATACTCGCACCCTCAGTACCCCTATCCACAAACACAGCCGAACCAAGGAGCCTATCAGTCTCCGTCGCCACATCCGCAGGTACCTCAGTCACAACCTGGATACCAGAACTACCAGCCATCACCGTATAACATCCCGCAAAATTACGTGCCCCCGCCACCACCACCTGGCCCGCCCGGCGGAGGTTCTACAACACAGTACCCGCCAAACACCACTGGTGCATGGGCCAGTGGTCCAGGAGGATACGCGAACTACCAGCAACCAAATCGGTATGCTCAACAGCAGCCCCAGCAACAGCCAGGGCATCAAACTCCGCAACAAGGGCAGAGTGGAGGCCAGCAGGCGGACCCTTGGGCTGGCTTGAGTGCTTGGAAGTGATGGACACGATATCTCTATGTTTGAGTAAGATCATTACCTAGGTGGCAGCATGATTTGTTTGTGATTTGAACCATCAGCGAGGCCACGAGTCCTATGCATGATGCATGAGAGCAGAGTCTAGCATATAATGAGCATTGGCGTGTAAGAGCGTTCTCGTTTGCGTTCCCCATCAGTAAGATCGGCTTACTGTCTTCTGAAACGTACTGTGCATCTGTAGTCACGTCGGCTCAGGCATCAGAGTAAAGGCCGAGGAGCCATGACTTTCAAACATGCGAATTAATCGTCTCACATTGATTGTAGCCCAAGAGTCTGGCTCGTGTTTGAACAGGCTGCAGGATTTGAGGCGAAATATTCCGTCCCCAAGGAATTGACCTGCAGTATCCCATAGTGCGGAGATGGAGATGCACGGCAAGATGCGGGAATCTCCCACAAAATAAATCTGGGGGAGAACAGATGCCATACGGCGAATAATTCCATCCGCGTACAACAAGGTCATAACCAGCAACGAGGTGCGCAGTCAGTACAATATGCTGAAGACGTCACTGGGTGCCTAGAAAGGCTCTGCACGTCTTTTCAACACAATTTTTGCATCCTTTGTAAGGTACAACCTCATCACGACAGCAACGATTCGAACAGCAGTAAAAGGCAGGCTGTGATGTGCGAAATCCGGGTTTTCGCCTAAGCTTAACCGGAGGCGCCCACCGTACCTGGACCACGTCCCGAGATTTCTTAAGGCGTGATCGTCGAAGCTCTGATAAGGAGCTGAACGGTTGCGAATAAGGTGGGCATCTATTATAAGGGCAGAAATACCCCGAGACGAGTACCTGCAAATGATACTCGTCAACGTCATAGATACAGTAGCCCTTCAAAATGGAGACCGTTTACCTCAAACTTCCCATCGGTCAAAAACACCGACCTTGTTTAAGAGGACTTTTATCACCGATCAGAAAGCGGCGATACCACTCCATTCTGGAGGACATTGCTTTTTTGTCTCCATCTGGCCCACGACACATGATGGTCAATTCTCCTCAGCGGGCAGAAGGATCAAGTACGCATCCAACCACTTGCAACAGTTGCATGGGGTAAGCTCCGTTCTGTCAACGGGGCGGGTGTGGAGGAGGCTGAGAAGTTGTCGATCATCCATGATACTCCACCAAATATATCGGTTCAGCTAGCACCTTTCGAAGACGACCTGTTCCTCTCACAATTACCACTATTGAGGGAGTGGGACTTGAGTTCAGTAGAAACTTCCGCGACTGGAGAGTCGGACGCGGATGATAAGAGTTTCGCAAGCTTTCCTGGGAGAATTGATTGATCGTCCAACTTCCCCATGCCTCGTTGTCCTTATCTATCATGCTCCTGATGTCATACTTACTGATACTGATGCCTTTCCGAAGAAAGGCTCGCTTCCAAAGCAGTATTGATTGCTTCATGGCGCTGTCCTATGAACTATCAAATACGGGCCACCTACCTGTAATGCAGCCTGTTCGTGTTCAGCCGTCAGACTCGTCAAGGTCGTGTCAGAAGGTTCGGCGTAGAGTTGAGCTGACCGGACGAAGGTTGCGTCTCATGTGGAGAGCGACAGGAAAGTAATTTTCCGGCGAGAGGCAGAACTCTTGTCTTATGAATATACCGTGGTAGGCAGTGCTCGGTGCAATATCAAAGCGCCTGGCCATTGACTTGATTGGCATCTGAATCGGTATCGAGTCGTATATACCGCGACCTGACTAGAGATTGAAGAGTCACACAACATGGCGATTAGATGAGATGCGAAATTCCATGTCATCCAACCCCCAACATAAGCTTTGACGTAAGTTCTGTTGAATTGTCGATCCTCGAGGCGGAAAGAGCGGACTCTCATCCCGCATTCTGCAAGCCCATGTTCATGGCCAGTTGATGCCGACGAGGTTGAGTAAGCCCCCTCAACATTCCTGCTCGCATATCCCTGTCAAGAGTGTAACGTCGTCTGAGTTGTTGTCCAAAAGTGACAAAACAATGGAATCATCCAGTAGCCTGCATGTTATCGTTCCCCGCAAAAAGGCATTTCGAGGCCCGGAAGAGAACAAAATGCCCCAGGATTCTCCGTGTTCCCCCACCCACCACCTTCGGAAGAAGGATTAGTCGATGCCGGTGGGGTCACTCACTGTGCGCCCTTGGGTGAATTCCCATGGAAGCACATTGACCATCCATGAGTCAACTATTGAATAATAATGACACTTTCATGTTGTTGTGCCCAAGCTTTGTCTCATAGTTCCAGGACGATCCATGTTCCAAGCCTGTTCTCGGGCAGGAGGAAGTTGCAGAAATGGACATGGCTCTGCGCGGCAGTTGCTGCCCGGCGACCTTGGATGGCGTAATATTGTTCGAAGATTATCTCACTTGGGGCCAAAGTACGCTCTCACCCGCGATTCGAGTCTCTGGATCAGGTCTTTGCCGATCCAGCCCAACTGTTGATTACATGCCTCGAGCTAGCTAAACAGCAAGAGACCAGTTGGTGTATGAAGGCTGCCAAGTCGTGAGATGAGGGAGCCTCGGACCACCGGTGTCGTGTCTCAGGTGACATTTAGCCTGATAAAGTCCGCCTTCCGAGCAAGTTAGAGACATGTTTTGTCACGAGAATCTGACACACTCTCCCCCTTGAACGATAATCTCGAGGTCTCTATCGACATGACTGGCCCACCGAAGCAGTATTGCTCTCTGTGGTGATCATCCTTTGACCTGGCTGCTGGTGGAAGTGAACTAGAGCGGAGGTCAGTCGGCCGCAATACGCCCGGGAAATAATGTCCTCACCCGCGGCTATCCAAAATCATTATCCGAAGGTAGTGTAAGATTTGATAAGGTCCAGACCATTCTCGGACTCATGCTGATTCAGAGCGATATGGGTCGCCGCGCACGGCTGGTATCTGGTTAAGACTTTCGATGTGAGTGATACCCACTACTGGGCTACTAGCACATGTATGTCTGTCTATCAAGCAATAAATGAAACTTTGATAGATCAAGCCCGAGTCATTGCGACATCGGGGAAACCACTTCTCAGCGACCATGTCCGCTTCTCTCGGGTCTGTTTCGGCAAACGCGGCATGAAACCTGGTTCAGAAGTCTCTAGTGCTGAATTGTCATAGTAAGTATCGACTTGTTGACACCCCGGGCAGTTTTGCAACTTTGTGATCCCCACATGTTGGAGACTCCGCCAAATGCCCCGGCATTGTTTGTTTTTCCGAGAGATACTGCAGGTGTTGTCGTGCCGGGGGAACACCACAATCCCCGTTGCATATACGGAGAGAAGATAAGATGGACATGATGATCATGGTTCAGGTCTCACATTGGCTCCTTCGTTCGCAGCAGTCGCCTCCAGGCCCCCACCAAAGGCAAATGAGATCAATGGTTTCAGCCAGTTGTTCAGCCGGACCAGGTCACGCATGAGATGAGGTCTGCATAGTGTGGGGGATTGGTGTTACACAGCCCGATAAGGTGTCTGCCTGTGAGTGTCTGCTGGAAAGCCTCTCAGCCCAAGCTTGGGTGTATTGGTAGTCTGGCAGGCAGCTGAGTTGGTCACCTGGGAGCGAGCAGGTGAATGGTCGATTTAGCATCGTCTCAGACTGTTCTGCTTATCCGGCAGGAGCGCGCCCTAATTGCCGCTGGTGAAAGAACGACTGCCTTAATTAGGATCCTTTGTGTGTCGTCTAAGCGAGTCCGGGGCTTCGTGTTCGCACATGGGTTAGGCATTAATATTGTTCATACCTAGGTAGGTTTGTAGGATGTCGTGATGCACCGTGACTCAGCGGCGCATATCCCGGCTAAGATCAAGCAAACCATTCGTGGATATGGGCATCATGCTGGACGTACCAGGTCGGATGGAAGTGTCAATCCGGATGGACGCAACAATCAGTATCTCTTTTTAAGCCCATGTTCACAAGCAAGAATACCGTACACAGCGGCATGGGTAAAAACCGTTTCAAGTCATAACGTTTGTCGCCAGATCAGGCACTATTGCTGGAAAAAATGCATTTGGATGTCTGAAATTTACACATGTAATTGTGGGATTGGCTGTAGCAACAACAGCAGAGCCCGTTCGCCTGGCTCGATGCCATTGCCCATACAATCTCTGTCCACGAAACACCCCAATTCTATTCGGCGCATTCATCCGCGCGGTCGCCCATGGTATTCCCTTGTCCGTCTATAATTTGCTCCTCGCTGTCGTGCCCAACCCCGGATAATTCCTGGTGCAATGCCATGTGCGTAAAATCATGTTTCTGCCTAAAACTCCAGATAAACAGGATGCGTCATAGAAAAAGAGGCGACTTCAGTAAAATAGTGCTGTCCGATACTTGTAAAACTCCACAAGCGCCGGCCTTTCTCCTACAGTCATCTGGAAAAGTCGCCGTTGATGGACGCTGCTGTACTTGATTCGCCGGAACTTAGCCCACTTGGAGGATGTAGCATATCAGTGACACCGAGTTTCGGAAGCTGTGGGACTGGCAGTTTGCGTTGCGTTCCTGTGACGATATCCGCGATAGAGGGGCCGGTGTGTTGAGGTGGTGGAATGTGAGAGTACGATCCATCAGCCTGAGGCTCCATTGGCGCCAAAAGTGGTGTATGCCCTAATGAAAGATGGCGCAAGCCAGGTAGTTGTAGATCGCTTCCATGATGAGGTCGAAGGCGAGGTGAGTGTCCTGGGGTGGCCAATGGTGTATGGTCTGGAGTGGGCGATATTGATTCGTGGGAGAACGTAGGCGATGAAGGAGCAGTGGAGTGAGGCGAGCTCGGTCTTGATCTCTTGTGGCGGTGGTCATCTTCGTGGTTCTCTTGCGAATGAGATCTTGACATGGGGTGCGAGGAGATGGCGTAGGCCGATAACGAGGGCAGGCGGCCGTTACTGTTTGCGGTTCGATGACTAAAAAGATGATGCTGGTGTTGGTAAGGCACACGTGCAATGTGGTCGTCTCTCTCAATCTGAGAGGCAGCTGAAGCGAGCAGGTTGATATCCATGCTGTTGCCCCTATCGTCATGTCGTCCAAAGTGCCCTAGATGTCCTTGGCCAGCATGGACAGCGAAAGAGTGAGGCGGCGAGACATTGGGAGAGGCAGCGGCTGAATTCGGTCCTGATCTGGGATTCTTATTCGGCGGCGGCATCATCTGGGCCTGCGAGGCAACGTTCTGGTTTGTTCCATCCTGGAGACCAGCCAACGCGGCGGCAGCGGCGACTTGATGGGTTTTTTGATTCCGGCGCGAGTTGGGGTTGTTGTGAATGCGCGAGTGTCGAGTCAACTCGTCGGATCGACTGAAACGCTTACTACACCCGGGGAACTGGCAGGCATGGGGCTTCTCTCCCGTGTGTGTGCGAATGTGTCTTGTCTGATGTTCCAGGCGGTGAAAGGCTCGGTCGCAGAGAGGACATTTGTAGGGGCGCGGGAGGTCCTGTCTCTCTTCATTGTTGTTTGTCTGAGTGGCCATAGCCGTAGGCAACAGGC
This sequence comes from Exophiala sideris, assembly GCA_000835395.1. Lineage (NCBI taxonomy): Eukaryota > Fungi > Ascomycota > Eurotiomycetes > Chaetothyriales > Herpotrichiellaceae > Exophiala > Exophiala sideris. The sequence continues at coordinate 384,342 of KN846951.1, read as the reverse complement.
TGACAGCGGCAGCCATGTTACCGTCCGTCTGTGTCGTTATCGAGGTGCTACTTGATTGCGTGCCGGTACTAACGGTCTGTTGAGGTGGCTGCGAGGTGGCCGTAGTCGGGGTGTCTGGGGAAGAAGAAGGAGGAGAAGGGTTGAGGAGAGCAGTAAAGTTTACTGCAGACGAAGAAGGTTGCATTCGAGCGAAGGGAGAGCCGGGAGGACCTTTCTGTCTTCCCCAAAGATGGTCGCTTATCGTGGGGGGCCGTGAATCATCCACTCAATAGCGGGCGTGACGAAAGCGCAAGGCAGGCCGACTCTGGGGTCGGTAGAATTGAAATGGGAAGTTGGACTGGTAGCGCGGGTGGTCTGGCAAAATCGGGTGATCGAGTGGTGCCGGTATCGTAATGGTGTGGTCAGAGAAATATTGGGGGATGAAGGAGGAAAAGAGAGGCAGGGAGGTGACGAAAGTGTCAGAGATGCAGTAATTTGCGAAGGAGGGCTTGAGCCTGATGTTGGAGAAGAGAGAGGTTTGTGTGCGAATCCGATCCGGCAATGCGGACTGGAGACTGGAGACTGGGGGGAGCAGGGGTCTGCAGAATACGGGCGTCTGTCTTCTTTTTTTTCTGACGGAAGATTGCAGAAAGAGGCGAGGGTTGTCCACCCGAGAGTGCCTTGGGAATGTGGGAGGGGAGCCCGTGTCTTTCGGGGGAACCTTGCTGCAGGATGGTGTCGTAACAGTGGGAGATACCGGAGCCTGAGTGGGTGACTGGTAGGCTATTACCGACGCCCTGATGTGATTTTTGTGAGGCCAAAGTGTGGGCACAGGGCACGCCGAAGACCAGCTAGCGTAATCCTTATCGGTCCACGTCGAAAGTGTAAAAAATGACGAGGTCAAGGCCGCCTGAGTGTCAGTCCTCGTAGGGAGATACCCCCGGTGGATTTGATTTTAGATGATGGATCAAGGATTAATTAATTCGTGATGCATCGCCCGACGCAAGAGCGTGTCCAGATGGAAAGATTGGACGACTCGGATTGCCGCCCACACTTCTGTGTAAAAGTGATTCGAGTCGAAGAGTTCTATGTATATCCCTCGCGCCCCCAGGTTGCGTTAGTGATTCCTGTCTCTTGCAGGTTTTGCCCCTTGTTCTGTTTGTGTTTCGCAGGCGTGCCCTGATGATCAAACAGGTCAAGGGATCCGTAATAAATCCGATAGACAGTCCGGGGCAAATGGTAAGGTTTAGGAGCTGTCCCCGAAGGACCGAAGTGCACGTCGGAAATTTGGCAAGAGGTGTGACAGTCTTTGATGGGTGGGCTTGTCGGTCCGAGGTTCGATCGACTTAGTAGTGTTGCTTTCGATAGCAGGACAATAAAATGATGTGATGATCAATGATGTGACTCTGGGCATGGGCGTGGTGACCTGTGCATCCCTCTGGTTCAGGGTAATGTGTGCGCGGTTGGTACCTAAACACCAGGTAGATTGGATACGGGGGGTGGGCAAGAAAAAGATGGGGAAAGAAGGAAAAAGACGCCAAACCGCCGAAGTACCCGCGGTCCAGATTTTTGCGGGAAAGTGACAAGGAGGAAATGCCGATGAGACTTGCCATGAGCGGTCAGACAGAAAAGAATATCCCAAGTTCCCAACACGATAATATTTCGGAGGGCCAATTTAGCCCGAATGGAGTGAGTCCACCGGGTGAAAGCAACTCATACTGATGATACCGAGTACTCATGCCTCCTGTACCTCTCTCCGTACAAGGAACGCCGTCCCGAGTACCGCGAGGGTATCTCTCTACCTGCGCTATCTCTGCAGTCTTGAGCACCACCTGATCCATGTCGATTTCCACGAGTGATACGGAGACTGTGTTCACACCACTTCAGCCCAAAGTGACGACAAGGCCTGGAAACAGTATCCCTCCCACGCACCCAAGAAGGACCTTGCATACCATTATTTCCTCTAATATTCCAATCCGGCTGCTTTGAAGCCTACAAGATGATCTGAGCGCCCGATGGTTTCGTTGATCGCATGGTACCCAGACCTTGACATCAGATAGTCATGTACACCAAGATGATAATGCAGGGTTTTAGCTCGCAGAATAACCTCACGACTCGGCCATGACTCCCACGATCCTTACTGCACCAAAGGCTACGGCCGACACCCAGCACCGGTATTATCCCGACCGATCCTCCCGGGCGTTATCAGCAACCAGGTCTTCGATGAGCCCAAATCGAAGCCCAGAAGACTGCCCAAATCACCCTAGCGTTTAGCCCACGGCGGCCCCAGAATTGGACAAAAGCTGGCTGAAGGAGGAGCATGTGGGCAGACGCTGGCCCTGTGAATGGGCACGCCTGACGGATATTGCGGGACGCCTCCCTTGGTGGCACCCTTCGTAATGGACCTTACTGGCAACAAGTGGGGAAACCGTGGCATGTGTTCCTTATCTGGGCTCTCGGTCTGAATGCCCCGAGATGCAATTCTCCTGGGTGCCTCGTTACCTCTGCAACAGAATGTCCAGTTAGCAGAATGGATCACATCCTGACAAAAAGTGACAGGGAACATAACACTCTGTGCGCGATCCAGTTTCTGGACTCATACCGCCATCATCATTCGTATACCTATAGGTATGGCGTTGCAGGTACTATGAATGGTACTGACAGAGAAAAGTATTACAAAACACGGGGCAAAATTTGAAGGAGCTGACAAGCGAAGGCTGACCGCCGCTGTTCCTGGACTAGTCATGCAACACGAGTCGCATCGGCCTCGTCAATCAGCGTCCATATCGCGCCTCCCCCACATTCTTTGCCTGATAACATCATGCGCCCGGAAACTCTGCGGTATGATGATCATGGCAAAGAAAGAATTCCTGTCAGTCTATCCCCTGTCAGACTGAAAGCGAAAAGGTTCTGGCATGTGCACTGTGCATGTGCAAATTCACAGAACTGTTGAATGATGCACCTTTGAATGGTCATCTGCTTTGGACACCATCCTCATGGACAAGCAACTCGACCAAAAGTAATCATCTGGCGCATCTAGATGACATACCCGTGCATCTGTGATTTCACTGATTTGGCCAGGCTAACAGGGTTAATCATTTGACCAAGGATTGAAACCGCCCCAAACATGTGCTCAAGCCTCATTCAGGTGTTCAGGAGACCGGAGTATCCCACCTCTCCACAGTCTCGACCCTTTCAACCTGCTACTCTCGGTTGCCGGCTAGAGACACGGCGACATTTGCCCTTTGGGTTTCGTGGAGAGCCTCTAACGCTGTTGGATCTTTCAGTCAGATCAACATCACACTGAGCATGTCTTTCGCAACCGGAAATTGTTTTGGGCTTATCGAGGTCGATGACTTTCACAGGGAAAAGGAAATTGGCTAGCAACTTGAACGTGGGCTCTTTCCCCACATGTAATCCTTCACAGCAGGTCACTGTGAGCCCTTCTTAAACCACCGTTTATAGGTTTGTGTTTAAACTGGATCCACGTCAAGGCCTGACAGGGTCACTTCGCCGTTACTTACTGCCTGCTGCGATGTGAGCAAAGGTAAACATACGATGCAGTCAATGCGAGACCACGTAAGGGCATGCGCCTTCGCTACTTGAAACTCACAGCAGATGCGAATTTACCACGCGCAAATCGCATAACACGCTTCTTCTTGCTTCGACAACCTGGGAAACCGGATTTGACTCTGGCCGTCACCCAGAGTGCACCTGCAGTCGACAAATCATGGAGCGTATCGAGCAGGATGACAAGCAAGACCTTCGGCTCATCACCTTCGGGCAACAGCTACCTCGAAGTCTCAACAGGAAGAGAGTGCAGCGGGATATGAAGGTCGCTGGCTCAGTCTTCGTCCTCCTGAAGCAAACGTGTCCACCACTTTCGCCGCCCAAAAAAGGTCGGCACAACAGGATCAGTGAGTGACGTAGCAAGCCGGGTTTGGGCGCAGCGTGATGCTGCTGGCGTCACAGTAAGGAACATCGGTAAGGGCGCGTCAATATCTGTGCATTGGCGGGCGTGGTTGTGCATTCAGCCTGGCGCCGCACGATTAACCCATAGCACTCCCATGGGTACATACGGGAGAGGGACCTTGACTTGCCTAACATCCTTCCGTTGGACAGTTCCCGAAGCCACTGCTTGAAAGTATTCTGCCTTTCGTGGCATGGCTTCATGGTTTTGAGCACCAACAAGGAGTACCTCTATCAGTGACATAGGGCCTACGGAACAGTCATCCTTCGACTGAGAACAACCGCCTAGCTTCACATGCTAGCTTCTGTCCAGGGATACATTGACAGGGAAGCAGCCGTCCAAGTCGCGTCTGGGTCTAGAATGCCGATAGACTACAGCGTCTGGCAGCTCGTTTGGGGGTGGTACCACAACTTCGACCTCGGCTTTCTCTAGAGGGGATAGTTTCCGGCAAGGCTGAGTTCCTCTGGACTTGATCCGCTACTTCGGAATCAACACAAATCGGCGGGATACATCCCACACGTTCCGAATATGCCGCAGTTCGAGATACGGAGGCAGGCAGCACCGCAAGGTTACTACAACGGAATGTGCGAAAAAAATTCTGCATGTCAGAGAATATTCATCAATTATTCATGAGTGCTGCGCAAAAACAAAAAATCGCGCGGCTATACCCGAAAGTAAGTATCTCCATAAGTCCTTGGAGGCCACATGTCAAATTCTTCCACAATATCACGCCATATCGAATAATCTCCCCATGGTACCTCACTGATGGATACGCATGTCGTGGTACTGCACGAGTCTACTCCGTACTCTGGGTCCGAGTTACATTTGGTCCTGACCAAAACACAACATGCTGGGATCTGGAAGGCAAGCAAAAAATTTGCCAGAAAGATATGGAGTCGAGCTTGGATACTCATACGTGTACTAGCGAACTGTCGCGGCCCTTATTCGGTGCTGGCGATAAGAGAGCAAATAATGCCTTCGACGACGCTTGCATGTGCCTTTCAAACCACTTACTTGACGTCAGGTACAGGCGGATATCCATTCCCACCAGGCTCGTTCCCCCGTTTCCACGTCCATCACGCTGACAAAGACTTCTTAACCAACGCAATAAAACTTCAGCATAGCACATGCAGAAATTTTCTGAAACGCCCGACGGTCTTTCTCGACGTGTGGATGTGGAATTGAGCATTGATATCGTGGTCCCCAACCATCAGAACCGAGTATAGCGCATCGCTCAACAACTATATGGTTTCAAGTTTGTATTCTGTCTCGGGATCTTCGGTCTTGATGTAGTCCACCATGATTACTTGAGCGGTGTTGGCCACGCATCTCAGTTGAAACTTCCTTTCGCCTATTGCAAGAAATTTTCCAGCTATGACGGCTTGATTGATGTGGTCGAAATTTCGAAATTTTCACAGCAAGACTTGGAACCGCCGCGAACGGACGGCCTCTCAACGTTAGAAAGAACGATTCGACACCTGAACCTCGAAGATGAGAAGATGCTTGGCCCTGGTGTTACGCAAGATGGCGCACAACTTCTACTGGAGTGATATGACACGAGGCTAATTCAGCCGACGACAAGGCATATCCGGCTTCGCTGATACGCCGTATAAAAATGCGCACATGCTTTGTGGTCGTACATGCGACGTTGATGGCTCGTGATGAAGGTAGGTAGGTGTTCATGCACGCTTGATCACGAGTGATAACGGTATCTGGACTGGCGGGCATCAATGCATTTCAACCGGATATGCAATTGCGGCAGGTAGCTTCTTGCGTGGTTCGGAGATAGAATGCGATATGTTAACAAATCAAGCCTGTGCAGACTGAGAGTTGATCAGCTGTGCGTTCGTCTCTTTAAATTTCTCTTCTCAGTGTTAAACACTCGTCCATGAAATTATGCGCAAACTCAGACCTCATTCGGCCGCCTCTGCCAGAAGCCTGGAGCTTGTGAAGTGGCACTAGGCGGGTGGTGCATTTCAACACTAGCCATCTTGTACCTCCTATACATGGACAAACAGTGCTTGCAGCCCTGGAATTAAAGGAGCACATTCTTCTCAGAGTATCTGGTGCCTGAACCTCTTCTTCTTCTGTCAAAACAGTTAACACGCGGTGCACGCGGCGGAGAGACAGTCGCCAAATGCCAAGGCGACGGATGTACCCGCCACTGCCGCCAGAATTGGCAGGTATGATATCATTCGTATTGCGTCGTGATTCGAGGTTCGATCTTTTTGCCTGCGCTGCGCGTGTCCCTGAGCCTCGAGAATTGGAACACTGGCCGTCCTTGACCATTAGGTACGACTTCGAGAAGATATCATTGAGGGGCTCAAATGTAACAGCTTTGGAGCCGAGCCGAGCTCTAGTTCGCTCTTTGTCCTTTTGATTGTCTGTTTCATGCGCCTTGCCGTGGTCCGAAAAGATTCACAAGAATGCCTCCTGCACGCCCACGAAACCTCGATGACTCCAGATCAGATGCCTCGAGTATTGTCACCAATCTGAAAGACAAATCCTTGCTGGGACCGACCAGCGGATCAGGCGTCTCTAAAAACAAACGCCCAGCACCAAATACGAGCGCTGCGAATGGATCGACCAAGGCCGTGCTGAACGGCTCTGCTCCTGCAGGAGTCGAAGCAGAAAGAGACCCCAATCTTCCGCGAGTAGGTCTTCCCATTATTTAGAAAGGGTACACCATCAACAAACCCAACGCACGATACTGACAGACTTGCGCGTTATAGACAGACTGGGCTACGATGCCAGTTCCCTTCCTCCGCACCTACAGAATCGCTCATCGTCTCTCCGTCGCTTCAGCGTTCAACCACCCACACGCCGAATTGACGTACACATCTTCCGATCTCGCCCTGCGCACCCCTTCTGCGGTCTACGCACGACGAAAACTGCACGAGCAGAAGCAACAGCGCCGGAAACTCCAGCAGACACAGCAGAATGGCAGCAAGAATACCAAGTCCAAGGACAAAAGCAAAGACAACGTACCGACATCCACATCTGTAGCACAGTCGGTTGAAGCGCACGACCACAACTCTGAGCTCGGTGTTGATGCTCCCACCGCGACGTCGACGTATCTTGGCCGTCGCGAACCAGCCTCGCACTTGGTTAATGCGGTGCGAAAACATTTCAATGCACAACAGCTCAGCGAGGCGGATACCATTGCCCGATTCATTTATGTTGTTCAACAGAATGGCAAAACTGTAAGGACGGAAGGGTCGGCGGGCGACGGTAGGGGCTATTGGATGGGCAGCCACGGGCGCCAAATACGAAAGATAGATGGACCTGGGGGAGAAGTCGGGTTCAGGTTGAGGTTCAGACCTTGATAGACGCTCTCAGAGAAGTTTGGCGAAGTTGGGGTTATGAGTATTTGAGCATAAAAGAGGATACAGTTATGAAAGGAATGGTGATCTCCATGGCTGGACTGTGTATAATACCTGGGCCAAGGCGATAGTTTGGTACTGATTAGACCGTACTCAAGGCATACTCCGTTGCTAGGCGCGCAGGATTGCGATGGCCAAAGACATATCATGGTACGGTTGGAGTTTTCTTGGGGGCAAAAGGAATATGTTGAAAAAGAAGGTTATTGAGACTTATTCTTGGTGTACTTTGATGTGTCGTAGAATGATTGTCAGTATCTTGCTTCTTGCTTCAGCTAGGGTTCAGCCATGTCTGAGCTCTGAAAGGAGTCTTTGAAGCCTGCCCGCCGACCAGTCGATATTTGATGTCCCAGAGTTGCAAGGGCTGCTTGGGGAGCACAGAGTAGAACCTTCGTGTTCTGACCATTTAGCTCGACCTTGCAGCACAGAGCATCGCATAGTGCTTCTTACCGGACTCCATGAGCAACTTGTATCAGTTGCCGGTATCCTGACGCAAGGAAGTCCAAATCGTCCGTCTTTGCGACTTGTCGGGGCTTACTATGCTGGGGTCACCGGATCCGCATGGTTACACTGTGGTCGGGATGTTTTCTTTCACCGAACCCACATCGGGTGTCGACATCGCACGAAAGCAGGCTTTCTGCTGAAATGGGGACGTCAAGCTGGGATTGGCATCCATTGATTGAACAGTGAATTATGGTTTGTTAGTATACCAACAGAGCGATACCCAACCTCCCATCATTCGGCGTTGTGACTCGCAAAACAGGACATGCCAGTTCGACATGGTTCTAGACCAAGTTAGGACTGGGAGGCAGCATCATCAGCCGATGGCTATGGGTATCTTCAAGTTCCAAGATGGTGGTAATGGTCGGAAGGTAGGTGACAATCGGTGTAGCTGTCAAAGCTGTCAATATGACTCCCGTTGAGACTTGACTCGGAGAATGAGCGGTGTATCACAAGGCTGGGAAGGCTAGGGAGGCTCGCGAACTCGTCATCCAGCCCAAAACGCCGTTGCGGTATGATATAGTATCATCTGATCTCGTGCGATGATATGGTGAATGTCCTCAGGAGAATCCAGGTGATTGCGGACTGATGCATGCATTGGTCCACGTTGGAATTCTCACCCACCATAGTTAGGCCAGATAATCAGTGATCACGAGCCACGGAGATTGTCGTTGTCATGAGATCATTGCACATTAAACTCCGATATCGAAGTCGTCGATGCGTGCTAGTAAGATGCCACGACCTTGTATGATGTAAGCGCGAGACAAAAGAAAAGGAAATAGCAGAGTCAAAGCCCAATCGAGGGCAGGAAATATCGGAATATTGAAGCCCAACGAGATGAGGCAACAAATTGGACCGAAACGGCCAGAAGACAAGAAGATGAGTGGTTGTGATGCAAGCATCTTGACGGCATCTGCAAGAAGCTGCAGTAGTGAGGTGGGAGGATTGAAGCAGTCAACGTCGGAAGACGTACGAAAATGTACGGAGAGTAAGATTGGAGGAAGGAGGGCGTTTGGGTGGAGGTCTCCGTACAGTACGGAGTATCAAACTGCATACCTAGGTAGCGTAGTTGGGGGTCGGTCGCCTTTTCATGCCCCCAAAACATTATCTTGTACTGAGTCAAACAATATCATAGGCGCCCCATCGATTGCTGTTGCTGATAACTCGTCATCAGGCCAGAAAACCATGATGAAGCTGAAGCGTAGGTACTCCGTAGTGAGGTTCAGCACTGACTCCGGCTGGAGCCTGGCTGACGTCTAGAAAAGTCTGGGGGCCGGGCTGAGAAAAGGCAGGAAGAATGCAGGCACAAAGTACAGGTACTGTACCTACCTTACCTACCACAGTATGTATCCTGTGGCTGGCGTGGTCATTGCAGTGGTCGCAGCTCATGATTCTGTTGTCCGCCTTGCATGATCGGTGACATGTTCGTGGGCGCTTCAAGTTTGCCTAGTAACAACATATTGCGATCGAAAAGCAGTGTATTCATTGAACAATTAAATTAATCCATGCATCTCAACAAATCAAAAAGATGTGGTGTAGACTAAGTTAGGGGAAAGCCACGAGGCCCGGGGCGCGGAACCAAGGAAGCTGCGGGCCGGAGCTGGTGCGCATTGGTTGCTTCGTCTCAAGTTTTAGGTGCCAAAGCCAAAACCCAAAGCCCAGCAGCCCGACCTCCAGCCTAACTCTCATCTTACCACAACAGGCCTCGTCGCTTGCTAACCTTGCTTAAGCGGTGAAGAAAACATCTCAATAAAGCCAACCAACGCACAAAACATCCTCGTTTTCACATATTCATCCATACTCACAATCCTTCCCCATCACTCCTCTTGCATCATAGTCGTCCTAACAGGTCGCTTCAGTTCGAGTCCATACTCCGAACCCGCAAATGCGGGTCGATTGCCAACACCAACAATCATAATACCCATCATCTCTGCTGCTGGCACTTACTTACACAGACTCTTCCTACCTGCGCAGCTTCAAGTCGGCCGACAGGACCTTCAGTGGTTTCTTGTACAACCCTGCGCCTGCAGTATTGATCGAGAGAAGAAACTTCTTCGTGGCTTCTAATTCTCACCGCTTGGGAAAGGAAAGCACTCCATCAACTATCTCCTCTCGGGTCCTTTGTGCAATGTCCCATCACCAATAAGACCTGTCGAACCGCTTTGTGTCACCATCAATTTTCAATGTCCGATTGCCGTCCTTGCAACCAGTGTACGACTTGTCCTTGTGGTGGCCATCGACTCAGCAGAGGTTGCTGCTTGTCGTGGTGGCTTGCCCCTCACTCGACCAGACTAGGCCATCCTCCTCAATATGGGCATACGACCTCACCATGCTGAGTTACCCATAAGACAGGTCGATTCCGAGTCCCATCACCCCAAACACAAATCGGGCATGTGGCAGAAAATTCACAGTCTCTTCATCAAAGATGATCTCAATGAAAGTCCCGTCGACGGCACGAACGAGGAACAATGGCCCGCGACCTGGAACGAAGACTCCCAAGACCACGCTCGACAGGACTCGTCAGTGAGGCCGCTCGCCATTGGGCTCCCTCGGCAGGCCACATTCAGACGTCAAAATTCCGAAAGACGGGAACGGCTGCTTCCGGTCGAGCCTTGTCATGCCGAGCGACGAGCTGTCTCTTCTGTCAGACGTGCTTCGACAAGCTTACCCCGACCCCGAGCCATCTCTTCACCGCCGCACTGTGACCCTGGTCGGTCCTCTGCCCCAACGGTAGTTACCACCATCAAGGCTGATACCGCGCCCTCAGAGGTACAGATTGACCAAACTCCGTCGTCTCTGGAGCCCGGCCTTCCAATTGATTCGGAAGATCTTTGGCCGCAAGATATACATCGACCTCCTCGACCACCATCCACGACCTCATCTGATGACTCGCACTTTCCTCGAATGCCTCCTGTCGACGACAAAGCTGACCTGAGAGATGAGCTGGACAATCGATGGATCCTCAATTTGAGTATGCACTTCAGAGACAAGTCGGATAGGGAAAAATTCTTCGTCACTTATGCAGAGACTCCAACCAAGTGGCGACGGGTCACCACCTCGTGTGACTATCGCAATGCCGAACCATGCTCTTTGGAGATGGACCTGAAAGAGCTTCAATTTCAAAGGGATAAGAGTATGCAGATATATGAGTCTATCCGCGATTCACTTCCAGAGATTCAATTCTACGATACGGTAACCAATCTGAAATTGGAGACTACTGATGGTCGATTACATGTCCATGTGACTGAAGATGTCAATGAAATCATCCCATATCCGCCACGAAACACCGTCACGCATATTCTCGACCACAAAGATTTCCGCCCGATGGAGGTGCAAGAGAATGAGTTAGCCTTCGACTCTCACTTGTCCGGCTTCGTCTACAAGGTGCGGCACAAGAACAAGGTTTACATCAAGAAAGAGATTCCAGGACCAGACACCGTTGACGAGTTTCTGTATGAGATCAATGCCCTGCATGCTCTTCATGGCTCCAGTCACGTCATTCAACTCGAAGCTCTTGTCCTTGATGACACACGGCAGTCGGTTAGAGGACTGCTGATCAGCTTCGCCGAAAAAGGTGCCGTTGTCGACTTGCTCTATGATCACAGAGGTTCAATTCCTTGGGAGGATCGGTCGAGGTGGGCGGAGCAGGCTGTTAGAGGCTTGAGCGAAATCCACGAAGAAGGCTTTGTACAGGGCGACTTCACTCTTTCGAATATTGTGGTGGATCAGGAAGGAAACGCGAAGATCATCGACATTAATCGTCGTGGCTGTCCGGTAGGATGGGAGCCCCCCGAGATTGCTACCAAGATTGCCAGTAACCAGCGAATCTCTATGTATATCGGCGAGAAATCCGATCTCTACCAGCTGGGGATGACTCTCTGGGCACTGGCGATGGACGATGATGAGCCTGAACGACATGTTCCGCCACTGAGTGTAGAGGAGTTCCCTTCGGAAGTCCCAGAGTGGTACCAGGATATCGTCAGAATCTGTTTGGCGGATCGACCTCGAGATCGGCTTTCGGCCAAAGCTCTAATTCAGCTTTTCCCACAGGCAGCTTCGAGGTCGAGACAGCCTTCACTCCAACGTGAGAGGCCTGCCCTAAAACTGCGCACGCCAAAGGAGTATATTGATCCTGCTGATGCCGTTGGACGTGACGACATTGAACGCTTTTCCCAGTACGGTGTCGAAGACATTCCGTACTCCCCAGAAAGCTCGAGGGATGACTACACTTTCACGTATCCAAAGTCGTCTAATTATGAGTTCGACAGTGAGACTTCGGCATACGATCGCCCCAGAGGAAGAGCGCCACCCTCGAACTACAGTCACCTCGGGAGGAGCGAAAGGCATCATTGGCAGCCGAATGACGAACCAGCAGCGTCAACCGATGAAGCGGAGCCCAACATCGTTGCTATATCTCCAGGGATGGATCGCGAATTTGACGAGGTTGAACTGGACGGTCATCCCTATCTCGTTTCTCGCAAGACTTTCAACGATGAAGAAATGCAGATTCTAGAAGGACTGGCAGACTCTAATCAAGCAACGCCTGCAGACTCGTCTTTAGATATAGTCACTCCGCAGCCAATGCAGACGCCCATCGATTCACACAGGCGTCCTTCATTGCACACGGCAAACTCTTTGGCTTCCGACAGTACACCACGCAACAGTCAATCTGAACTGCCGACATTGGCACATCTTTCGTCGACCGCAGTGGGCTCCGAAGTCGAAGCCTTCGGCGCACGAAAAGCTGGGAACTTGAATCGTGAAGAAACCAATGTGCAAATCACCACGGATTTTTTGTCTGCGAGTCAACCCAAGCCGAATCTTGACGAGTCGGAAGGTTCTCACTCACGACCACAGAGGGAGGCTGTGTCGACCTGGACAGAGCCACCTAGGCTGCCTTATGCGGACAGCGGTTATGACGAGCCTCTTCACGTGACCACTGATAACCCTTTGGAACATTCCCATCTTACCACCATCAAAGCTGAAACAGACACAAGTCCAAAGAATCGAGTCTCTGCGCCTGTTTCAGCCCCGGATTCGCATCATGTACCCTCCCATGGTGGAGAAGCTCGCTGCAAGTCTCAGCATCGGGACGTGACCTCAGGGCCACCAGTTACACCGATCATTCACGCGCCATCCCACCAGCAGAGTCAATCTGCATTACCGTCGGCTGACAGCGGGCTTGGAGACGATCATCTAGACACCTCACAACACTGCGAACTGACAGCCACCTGACCTGTGCTTTGGCACGCCAGTGTAGACACCAGTGACGGAACTCCAGCTGGGAGAGCATGTCTGTTGTATGTGCTTTACGACCTCGATGCCTGGCGATTCGACGCATAAGGACATCCTCGGCTCACAAGGGTGAGTGGCGCAGGTTCTCCGGACAAACGCTGCAGTTTGAGGTTAGCGACCTGACGCAAGGCCAGCTGAAGCCCGGCCAAAGGTCTAACTCCGGCTGACCCATCCAACAATATCTCCCAGTACCACGAAACCCAGCGTGATGGTCAATCGAGAATCAAGTAAACCCTCGAAGCCTTTCCCTGTCATTATTCACGGTCAGTTGAAACGAATCAGAGAGTTGACTAACCAATATGCGATATTCCAAGGCCATAGGACGATTGGCCTTGTTGAATTGGCGACAGAAACCCCAATTCCATTTGGATAGAAGACATTTTCATTGAGCAAGCGAGCAATGTAATTTCTTGATGCCATCACTGCGCCGCAAAGGGGAAATTTTGTTTACAGACAGGCACGCCCACGTACGGCATCCACATTTGTGGTGGACGCTTGGTTACGATACTGGAGATGGGGTCTGTTAGTGCTTTGGTCTTACCATAGTATGCGACATCCTGATACGACACCCTTTGCGTTGCCGCTTCGAACTGCAAGGATTGATCGAGCGGCTGGTCATGCAAGCTCGAGGTCGATGGTACGGTACAGAGGGCGAGGCAGTGTCTCATTCTTTCGGGTGCTGGGGATCGGATGTCTTGATTGAGCATTTTGTTTTACTTCCAACGCAATCCCAGCCGTACGACATTCCCAGACACAAGTTATTTAGCGTGCTTCATGAGGCGACACAGGACTCGTGAAGCTTTCTGTAGAAGGCGGTATTCGCAAGCGATCTGCCTCAATATATGTCTTCATTGTCCTATTCTCAAATTCGACTTCTTCCGAGACATTCAGTCTTTGCAGAACAGAGCACTATCCTGACAGCCAACTCGGTTGCTGGCAAGCGTTTCGTGCCCTGACGCTGACGAGCTGCCGCAATCGCAGCTGGCAGCGACCGCAGACTAGCCCAGTATCCGCCCTCAATTCTCACCTTTACATATGCCTGTAGATGCGCATACGTGGGGCATCCGTTTGCGCCCGTTCATCAAGCTTGTCAGATCCAGGAACTGTGCAGATCTGGCTCATGTTCGGGGGTTGAGCTTCCTTTCTTCGGGCGGTCGGATCTAGTGCATATCTTTCTCCATCTCGACCATTTGGTCCTGACTGTTGGTCTTGTCGCGGAACCGACTCGCTAAGCATCCAGAGATCGAAGTGATGACGAAGAGCAGGCTTTTTGTACCTCGCCTGACGATGTGTAGGTTTTGAGAAACCAGGAGTTCCTGCTCCACGAGATAGTCTCATCGCATGACCTATTCTCAGGTGAGGAGGCTCAGGTGAGGACCTTGTTATCGGCTCACGCAAGAACGACTCATACCGTCTTTGATCAATATGGATCAGCCGGCAAACCCAGGAAGGAGGTCGAGGTTCCGTCCGATAAAGACGATCTTGCCCTCTCCTGGACCACTACCCTCAGTAGGTTTGGGTGCTTCAATAATGTCAAAAATCTCTCGCACACCCTGGACAACTCTAACTGTCCCGTCCATCACTGGTATCAAGCCTTTCGTCCGGTGGATCTCGTATTTGCGCAGCTCGCCGGCCTGGTTATCTTCGGCCTCCCAGAGGATTGATTCTAGCCAGGCTTCGAGGTAGGGCAGCTTTTGGGGATCGAAAGGTGGAAGCGCCAGTGTCAGAGTCGAAATGGTGGGGTCGAGGTGTGAGTGGCCTTTGGACCCGAAGTCTGGTGTTGCTGTGGTGGACGCGCCGTTGGAAATTGGGAAGGTGGAGTAGGCGTTAAGGTCGATCACTGTGCCACTGAGCGATTCGACGCGTGAGTGGTTGGTTGGGATGAGGCGAGCGAGGTTGTTGATCGACTTGATGCGCTCTTGAACCTGTTGTAGATGCGGTTCTGATACTAGTTCTGTTTTGTTTAGGATGATGACATCTGCATGGGAGATCTGGAGATGGGCTGTCGTAAGGAGTGGAGAGTCGTGATGGTGGTCAGACGCGGTCTTGTTGGCATCTAGTTCTCCTTCTGGCAGTTCCTCAGGGGCAGGTTCGTCCAGGCTTTTGAGGACATTCTTCGCGTCGACGACAGTCACGATGCCATCGAGGTAGATACTGCTTCCAAGACCTTCGTCCATCCAAAACATTGGCGCGATATTTCCTGGATCTGCAACGCCTGTGGTCTCGAGAAGGATGTAGTCAAAGTCCTTTTGGCGCTCGACTAGCGATTCCAGTGCCGCTACTCCGCTGTCCTTGACACTGCAGCAGATACATCCGTTGGCGAGCGGGATCCATTCTGTGGTCGACTGGTCGCCCTGATTGACGGTCAGGGATTTCTCGATATCGGCGGTGTTGCCAAATTCTGTTAACAAGCATGAAATGTTAGATTCAGATGATCAAGAGCCAGGGTGTCTGCTCCATGCCTGTCAGAATGCACAGAGTCTGTTCAGATGGAGGTGTGAGACGTGCCATTCAGAAGGACAGCAATTTTCTTGCCATGCTCAGCCGTGAGAATGTAGTTGAGCAGTGTGGTCTTGCCGGCGCCCAGGTAGCCTAATGTAGATGTCAGATCTGATGTACAAGAGTCGAAGAAACAGTACAATACCTGTTACAATGGTGATGGGGACCTTCTTCATCGCTGGTGTCTCGCCATCGTTGCCGCTCTGAGCCTGGAGGTCGACAAGATCGGGAACGTCGTCTTCGTCCATTGTCGTTGGTCACAACGCACACCTGAGATCTACTACAAAGCCTTGAAAGGCGTCAGACAACAGGTGATCGCTGCGGCAATGGTACGATGGATAGAATTGCATATCCGGGCGGTGCCCATCATATCGTAGTACGTTGTTAAAATACTGCCGCTCCAGCGCTGTGGAGCGTCTGTGCCAGTGAGTGCATCTAGCGCTGCTTTAACTGTCGATCTCCCGCAACTCTATTTTTGTATGCGGAAACATAGCCGAAGACATGTCTTCCCGCTCTTTGTCCTCGTCCTGCCCGAGCCTCTCCTCAAGCACATCGTCTGACGAGGGGGGACCCTCCAGACTCACCGTGGAAAATCTACAACGTTGGAACCACTGGACGCGCCCTTTCGAACGAGGGTTTTTCCTCCGTCGGTGGCTGTTGGAGCCCGTGGTCGCCCTTCCTCCAGACGAGGACGACCTCTCCTTTGACGAGGAGGTGCTCCTGCCGTCCATCGAGGGGCAGGAATAGGTGGGCTTCATTGTCCACGCATTTCACTTCCTGTTCACTAACCATCACAGACACCATGGCTGCAGTGAGTGCGGCTCGGGCTGGCGTCTCGCCCTCAAGTTCACCACGACTACCCTCCCCTCCTCCAATCCCAGAAGTTCAATTCGGCCCAAAGAGCCCCGGGATGACCGACATATCAAATGAACTCTCTCTCGACGCGCCAGGGAAGCCAGATGAAGGCGCCGCGCGAAGAATCAGACCGGGCACCAAGGCCGCGGATATGGCTTTGGGCCCTCCTCTCGTCCCTTTGAACCAGGTATGAGCAGACTCTCAGGATGAGCGCAACAAGACTGACCGGGCTGTGATAGCTTGACTCGCCTTTCCAACTTCAAGAACACCTTAAAGCACTCTACTCTCACCTTACGCACACCTCAGAATCTACGCATACAATTCCTATTTCCAAAGAGACAGCATTGCAGTTGGCTACATCACCGCAGCTCAATGAAAATGAGTCTGTCGATCGCAATTTGTGGCTGTATGAGCTTTGCAGGTTCCTCACACAGAAGGCAAACGTGGTTTCAATATTCTTGATGAACGACAATCCTCCCTGTTCCTCTCAGACATGTCCTGAGATGCGAGCAAGTGAATGGCAATATCTCTGTGCGGTTCATGAACCTCCCAAATCTTGCTGCGCAATCGACTACTGCAACCACACGCTCGACTGGGCGGCAAATGTCCTTACAAGTCCGAAACACTTTCCCTCGAGACTGGCGTTGGGTGGTGAAGGCGGGAATGCACTTCAGAGTATGCGTCAGCTCACCAACATCTTCCGACGAGTGTATCGCATTTTCGCACATGCTTGGTTCCAGCACCGCGATGTTTTCTGGTCCGTGGAAGCTACTTACGGTCTTTACATCCTATTCAAAGTCGTGTGCGACGAATACCATCTCATTCCCGAGGACAGCTACACGATACCACCAGAAGCAGAAGGATTACCTGAAAGCCCTGAAGATCGGAGCAACACATCGACCTCAGACGCAGTCTCACGAATGCAGATCTTGCGCAAGGACGACCCGAGTGAAGCTTCTCAGGACAACAACACATCAGCTAATCCCTCTGACGCACCAACGACGACCACAATCAGCACGGGTGCAACGACACGCCGGCACAAACATACACCGAGCACAGGGAGTCACGTTGGAACTATCGCCGAAGGTCACGAAGAAGATGAAGAGCATACGGCCAATTTGGCGCCGACAGACCCTGAATCGACTGAGACTGAATCGACAAACACAGACGCCGACAAACCCGACCCTCCAGTAGAGCGACAATTCCCAAAATTAGACATTGGTGCAACTGTACTCAAATACGAGGCACGGGCACCTGAAGATCCCACCCCAACAGCAACAGCCGAGGATGTCGACCCTCTCTCTGCGACCAAAACAGCAGTAAGAGAGAGCTCTCCTGAAGAGATACAAACTCCGATCACGGCGAGACATGACGAAGGCATCGACGAAGACCGAGTAATGTCACCTTCTGGAGGCAGCATTAGAACTGGTGGCCCAGACGTACTCAAAGCAATACTTGGACACATTGATGATTTGGATGACGAGGACATTCAGCTGGGTAGTCCGATCACTCAGGGACGTACAAGTCCAGAGAAGAGTGCAAGTCCAGGAAAGAATGCAAGTCCAGGAAAGAAAGAGGCAGCAGAAGCCAGCAGAATCAAAGTCGAGGTGGAGGAGACAACGGATGACGAGAATGGTGCAGAGAAGGGACAAAGCGCTGAGCAGGCAGAGCAAGCGCAAGAAAAAAAAGATGAATAGAGTGTGTGCCTGTGGTGTTCCGCTGCAGGGTGCACAAAAGGTTGAGCTCAGCGCATCCAAGTCCAGGTTTTAATGGACCAGAAATGCAGTGTCACAGCTGTGCTCAGTGTGGAGCTACTGGCCATTTGGCTGTGCATGGAACAGCTCTCCAAATACAGGAGATGGACCAAGGTCCTTGCAGTGACTGATCCAGCTGCAATAATAAAATGTCGATGATATCACTTTATTTGCTCAATGCATTCCTGCTGTAACTCCTAAGAACATACACGCAAAGACCGGTCCACCGCTTCTTCATGGTACAGTCCGGAGCATTAGATCGTGTACTTGCATCGCCCCTCAACTGCCACCAGCATAGCCATGTCTCAACTTAGCCATCCGCGGCTCAATCAGAGGATGCAACTGGGCGAGGAAAGTGATGGCTAACATGAGAGTCAGTAGATGTCCTCCCGTATGTGGACAATGGTGATAGTCTTACCCCACATGATATAACAGCTTGCGAAGGTGAGGATCAGGGTACTTCTCCATATCCTATTTCAAAGCCGGTTAGCTCTGTTTTCGCGAAAAGGGTTGATCATAGGAAACGTACGTCTGGTTCTCGCCTTTGGGACTGAGGAAGTAAGCGCCGACGCACATGGCGACAATGACCACGAGGCCTATTAGGAGGGACCAGCTAGTCGACAAGAGTTAGCATTGAGCCATGGAAGTTGGAATGAACTTGTGCAGTGGCAGGAGGGATGAAGCGCGAGGTTCTGGGGGTTTGCGATAAGGTCCTGTTGAAGCTGATGTTTGTTGTGCTCATGGTGTTCCGGATACCGGGATGTTTCGACCTCAGGCGTAGATGCTGTGGCCGAGCAGTGCCAGGTGGTGTGAGAATAGAGAGCATGTCCGATGGACGATCTGCGCTCATTATGGTGATGAGACATGGACCGGCTCTGTACGTTTCCCCTCGCTCCTCCGCGCCACCTTGTGTACCTCATAATTCTTTCGACAGTTGCACATCACCTTGCTCCGTTCTTGCACAGTGCCCCTGCGTTATAAAGCAGGTCCGGTGGAACGTTGTTGCTCGGTTGGTAGTGATCGCAGGATGAATGCGTGTAATGTGTCTGAAGGGTGGACTTTTACGTACCCGTTCGCCATGTTTTATTTATGTGTTCTTCCTCGAGACAGGTGCCTCCTATGCTCGAATGATATTCAGTCGCCCGGGTTTACAGTGAACTCGGTCGCAAATGCAACGATGTGTGGGTGCTTGAAGCCTGTTCCGTTCGGAGTGCGGTTCGGTGGCGGACAGGCGACGTCAAGTCGTGCTTGTTGTCACAGGTGAAAGGGCTGGAGTGCAGAACGTATTGAGCACGTCGCAGTTACGTAAAGCCCGGAGACTGAAGATCGTGAGGTTAGTGCTGTACAGATATCGAGTAAGAGCTTCCTGGTCGGAAGTCCAACAAGTATGCGCGGAAAGACTTCGGCCAAACTGCCTATCGTGGAAATTGTAGGAGCAATGACGAAGGGAAGCAGCAACAATGTTTTGGACGTTTAAGCACACATTTCGACTACGTATATAGGTATTCATTTCGCAATGAGGCTCATGATTGGGATATTGGCATGCATTCAAACAGTTTATGGTTATCGTGGTGTCGTTCCTTGAATGTGAAAGAGGCCCAACTAAAAGAGCACAACCGAACTCAAGCCTCCCACTCGCATATGCATCTCCTCCTGCAACCACAATGATTGATCAAGCACCCTCTCTGCTCTTGCGGTAGCTACTCTCCTGGTCGACCTGGAGCTGATCAATCTCCGGGGCGAGCTCGGACAAGATCTCGTAGGCTTTCTTATGGTATTCTAGTTGTGCTGCAATGAGGTCGGCCAAGTTTCGGAGTGGTTCTGGGGTATCAAGGACCTGAACTGGTTAGCATATGACGTGCCAATGGATGCCAGAGATTCCCTTACATTCTTCATTACACCCTGTGCCTCTTCGACGTGTGACACAAAGTCGTCTTCCTTGGCTTCGATCTCGGCTCGTGCCTCCTCACCCAGGGCCGTCTCGTCGTCTGGATTCATTCCTCGACCGATGACCTGGCTCTTCTTCGCAGTCTTTGTGCTATCCAAAAGCAGACGACTGTTCTCGACTGCCTTTCTGGCCTTGGTAGCGAATTGGATGTTGGTGTTCAACGTGGTGGTCCACCCAGCAAGGAAGCGCGACTGAATGGCATGGTCTTGTGCCAATCGTGCTTCTCCAACCTTCTCTTCAGCCAGAGCATATTTCTCAAGAGCGGAGGCCAGTGGGTCTTCGGCGCCAGTTGTGTTAGTCTGTTGTAGCATCTGCGAGCTGGCCAGCGAAGCACGGGCGATGGCATGGTTGAAGGTTTTGGGCTGAGGTTTTGCGGATGGAGGAGCAGTGATCGCAGCTTGGGCTTCCGAGGTGTTTTTCGCATGAGAGAGCAGGGTCACTTTCTCTGAAATGCTGCGACCGAGGTCGGTGAAGGATTCACGGATGTTGGGAGGGTAGTCATAAGCCTCGTTCGAGTACTGGCTTCTGTGAACAGTGTCAGTAGAAGACCCTCATTGATGAATCTGAATAGCCACGTACGTAACAGCGAGGAGCTTCTGGTGAACTTGCTTCAGCGCATCGACGCGCTTCTCAAGTTCAATGTAATCCACAGGTAGTTCGGTCTGGACAGAAACACAATAAGCGGATCGTTCAGGGAAGATAGACTTCATCTCTTACTTTCTCGTCCGCTCCTCCGAATTGTTCTTTGAGATACTGTTGGCTCCGTTGTGCGAAGGGCGAGACGGTCGAGTTGAAGGTAGAACTGCACACCAAGTTGTCAGTCAACGTGATTGTCGAAAGGGCGGTCCCTTATGGTCCGCAGGCAGAGCCGCAAATCTGCTCAACTGCAATCGCACATGGTTCTGTGGAGTGAGCATACCTTATGTTCTTTCCGAATGCGGCGAACTTATCCATGATGGCTGGGTATCGTAGGGACGAGAGATGCACAATTGGCTATAATGGAGAGTGCACTTTCAACAGAAGGCGGCGTGGGTGTAGAAGCCAGCTGACTGTTGATGGATAGAATGAATAGAGTAATCGTGTCTGACACAAACCCCTCCACGCACGCCTCTACTATAAATGTTTGTCTGACATGGGAGAAGTGATTAAAGGGGCCGCTCACATGCCACTCACTTCCCAAGGCTGGGCATTCGTTACCAACTACGAACTACACGTTATTACCATTGACTTACGAGGGCGGCAAGCCCATACCTACGGTCATTTCGGGATGCACTGTAACCGGCTTGCGATAGTCAATATATTCCTGGATCTACCAAAAGATTCGAGAACTCCTCCGCTATATCACAAAAGAAAATCGTTTCTTTTCAAGTAGAATCTGTTCCATCTTTCGAGTCATCGATTCGTCACTCATGTCCAGCTCTACCGGATGATTGCAGGATCCTGACCGTAATGCTGCATGCAATGTTGCTCGTAATGACCATATGTTGCATTGAAGCAAGCCAATCGCTCGCTTATGACTTCAATCCGGATTGCGCAAGTATACCAAACAAATCCCTTGTCTGCCCCATGAGACCTCTGCAGAATGCCTAACATCCCTCACATAATAGGTTAGGTTAACGTTGCCATCATGGCTTTGATGATGCCAGGGTTTGGAGCCGTCGAGCGTGAGCGACCTGTTCAGACACGCCATCAGGAATTGTAACTTTATTTGACCACAAGCGACATCCTACCTCTCCGGTCCTTCTTGACTTCAAGAATCTCATCACCTCGCCGTTCAATCAGGACTTCGTTGCGAGGTGATGGCGATCTCTCGCGGACACGCTCCACTTTAACGATCTCCGTACGATCGTCACGTTCGTATTTGCGTTCTCGCCTTAGTGCTCGGCGCTCAGCCTCAAGGCGTCGAATCTCCTCTTTGATATCGCGATCGCTGCGTGGAGGATTTCTGTCAACGACGAGAGCCAGGGGCCCTACGTGGACCGAGTTCGAATCCTCGTCACCTCCTTGTTCCCTTATGATCTTGCGTTCAATGATTGTTTCGTCGCTGACAGAAGATCCTCTGCGTCGGGTGGTGCTGGATTTCTGCGTACGGGCTGGAGAAACCTCCCTGATGACCTCCTTCTTTTCGAAAACAGTCTCTTTAAAGACACCAGGGGATGATCCACGTCTCGACCTTCTTCTAGAGTGGGACCGGACTGACTTGGGGGATGGGGATCGCGGGGAACGAACTGACAGAGCGTCCCAATCGCGGACCGATCGAGGAGCTTCCGACATGGGCACAGTCTTGAACTGCTCGATCTTCTCTGTCTTCTCAATGACGACATCGCCACGCATACTAGGGGCTCTTAATCTCGTCGAGGCTGCCTCGGTGGCAGGAGCTTCGATCAGTCGCGTAGTCGTGACTGGAAATATTAAGACCATGATCTGCAAGCAGTTTCGAGATTCTCACCTTCTCGCTCCCGGTACTCCTTGCTCTTGGCAAAAACCTCATCGATATTATCTGGGCCTAATGCTTTTTCAATGATGATGGTTCGTTCATCCTAAACGATGAAGTTAGCGGCAAGGAAATAGGGTACTTGAGGGCGTATCCTCACCTCTTCGTAGTAGGGGTAACCCAGGTCGTAAAGTACTTTGGTATGAACCAGACGCTTGGGCATTCGCGTCTTTCCGCGGCGAGGGTAAGGCTTTTCTTCTTTGACCTCCTCTTTCTCGGTAATCTCCGACTTAACCGTGCGCCGGTCGGGTGATGGGCTGCTGTTCCTTCTTCTCTGTGTTACCCACTCCCGTTCACGATACTCCCGAAACCCATCGTCGCCATAACGATCAGGATCTTGGACACGAACATCGTCATATACTTGCTCCTCATATCTTGGATATTGCCGCTTTGGCGAGGACGCTCGCACGGGAATCAATTCCCGTGGAGGTGGCGCCCTCTGAGGTCTGTACCCATCATCATAGTCGTCGTAGCGTCGCGTAGGTCGACGGTCAAAGGTGTCCAAGCTGGACTGACGTCGAAGAATGCCTGGCCTGGGCGGCGCTTCTGGTCTGGCCGGGCGCTCTGGAGCATATGGGACCATCTGGCCTCGCTGAGCCCGCGGGTCATAATAATCGGTCTCTTCAAAGTATCTGCGCTCTGTAACACCTCGAGGGCCATATCGCTCTTCCTCGTAATATCTTTGGTCTTCGTACACGGGAGCGCGGCGTGGTGGTGGGTAATCGGCATAGGGTGGTCGTTGTTGTTCGACGCGAACCTCTCGTTCGCGTACAAAGCGGTCGGCATCCCATCGCTGAGGCGGCGGATCGCGGTAGGCAAGGTTGCCATCTGAGTAGCGAGGATCAGAACGGTATCTCGACATGTTGCTTGTCGTTGATCCTGGAGTGGTGAAAGGGGATCCGAGCGTCAATCGGGCGAGGTACGGGCCTTCCGTCGAAGCGTAAGAAAAGCAATCTGATGTTGGTCAGACGAGCAAGCGAGAAATCCACCGCAGACTTATTTGAAAGTCATCAACAATGATTTCGTACACAACGACTATTGCTGGACAAGACGGCGTCTCGAATTGGGCAGAGCACATTCCAGGGCTGGGGATGCACACTTAAAGCAAGTAGATGGAGGTGGCAGAAGGTGCAGTTTCGGGTGGGCTGATGACGTCGCCGCCTCCATAGGCCTTGTCTGTAAAAGCTTCATTCCAAGCCAACAATCCCGCTGCTGCCCAAACCCAGCCTCTCTTACAATTTGGTAACGCGATGGATTCGTTGACACATGGGATATCATTTTGCACTGCCCAGTATGTTGAGACAAGGGCAAGCCTGTTCAATTGCACTGTCTCGAATATTGCAGTGCTCTGTCTTATGCAAAGTATGAGCCCATCAACTCCTGCCCGACCGCATGCTTAAGAGACAATCCCATGTCGATGCTCGCATTGATTCCTCAACCCCTCTTCGAGGTTTGATACCTATGGCGAAAAAAGTAACTCCATCCCACACCAATGTAACAGAGGACATGCTTGTGCCAATACCGTGTGCACATCCACCGTCCAAACACCGGTTGCTGACTGCCCCAGAAGAAAGAACCAGCAACGTCTAGCCTTCTTTGCCACCAGCACCAGCTGCCGTTGCGGTACTTTGTCCCACCGTCAATTTTGCAGCTTGCACCGCGCTCATCTTGTGTGCCCAACCTGGCGCTGGTTGAGGTCGTCGTACAGTGCGAATCTCATCGGTCGAGATACCGGGGACACGAATGTTGTACTGTCGTTCGAGAATGATTTGTAGATCACGGAGTTCCAGGCTGGATGAGCCACGAAGCTTGGCCAACTTGCAGGCTTGTGAGACGAGGTCGTCAACAAAATCATCAGCGACGGCAAGGAAGATCTAGAATCAACGTTAGACGGGATTGTAATGACGGCCAGTAAAATGTCCAGAGTCTTACCTCTTCGGCTTCTGGATCAAGCTGCTCTTCTGGACCCGGACCGCAGACTTCTCGAACCAATTCGTTCAGCTTCTTCTTCGAAAGCACCCTTCCATCTTCACTCGATTCGAGTACATAGCCTGGTAATGCCGTGATGGCTGGTTGTGCAATCTGACCTGGCAGTCCAACTCCTGCGCCACCCGTCAACGTGGGTCTCGAAGCTGGCATCGTGACAGGTTTCGGTTCTGCAACTTGCAGATTTTTGGTAATGGTTGGAGCGGCCGATTTGGCACTACTGATACTCGTATTCAATGGATGAGGATGAATGGTCGAAGGCGCACCATGCGGTGTAGCCTGCGCAGATATGGCTTGACCCTGCTGTGATAGTGGACGAGATACTGTGGTATTATCTGCTTGTACCGGAGGAGGGAATTGCGGTTGGGTCGAGCTTGTAGGGGATTGCTGGCTGGTAGTGGTGGTGGTCTGGTTCATTTGTGGTGCAATCGCAGGCGGACTGCCTGCTTGGGCGGCACTTGCTTGATTGCGTGCGGCAGAAACAGCACTACTAATTGAATGCGCCGTGGGACCTTGGACGCCCGGTTGCATTTGAGGCACTGGACCAGGCTCAGCCCCCTCGCCAGCTGGTGCACTTTGTTTGGAGTATTGATGTTGTGGCTGCGCAGCGCGAAATTGTTCTTGTTGTTCGTTAAATTTCTTCATGAATGAGGTACTTTCGTTGATGGCTCGATCACATTGCGCGACTTTGTTATTATAGACTTCCGTCTCATCTGCCGACAGAGGATTGCCTTGTTGCTGTCGCTGTTGTGCCTGGCGCTGAAATTCCCCCTTCTTCTGCTTCGCTATCTGGAGTCTCTGCAGAGCTTGTCCAAGACGGGCCTTTGCTTCTCGCAACCAAGTATCAGCCGGTTCCGTGCCCTTGGTCATGGCTGGTGGGAAGTAAAAATGTTGTTCGTTCACTTTTCGTTGAATCTCAGGCATGAGCTGGTTGAACTGCACGCTGCTGTTTCCACTCTGGCCTGTTGCACCCTGGACCTGAGCAGCCTGAGGTTGCTGTTTTTGACTCGGCGCCTGCGCTTGTCCCTGCGCCTGTTGCGCGGCTTGTTGTTGGGCCTGTTGCTGTTGTTGTTGCTGCTGCTGCTGCTGCTGTGCTGCGGCTTGCTGTTGCTGTTGTTGGGCTGCGGCTTGTTGTTGCTGTTGCTGCTGCTCTCGGTGTTGCTGTTGTTGTTGGGCAGCAATCTGTCTTTGCTTAGCGTTTTGTTGCCACTGTTTCATGCCGGCCATCAATTGTGCAGAGGTGCGGACCAGGCCCTGGTATGCTTCATTGTACTTGGGATCTCCCTGGGGCGTTGAGTTCAACACCTCCCAATATCTTTTGACGCCTTGTTCAAATTGTTGTTTTTGTGCCGGGTTGAGCTGAGGGAGTCTTTGCACCTGTTCGGGGCGGATTAAGGAGGCTTGCTGTTGCAGCGCAGGCTGCTGAGATCGCTGAGGGGCGCTGCCATCCATTACGGCAGGTATAAGGAATCAGGTAAATGGTGGAGGATGAGGGCTTCGACTGTGACAAGGGCCGAAACAGATTAATCTTGCCAGATCAGCTGCGGAAAGTAGTACGTTAAAAGGAAGTGTTGGTCGTCTATGGCGCGGAGATGGTCATCTTCTAGATGCAGTCCAGAAAGGCTGATTTACCCCCGGGCATCTAGTTCAGAAGACCAGTAGATGCCAGCTAAGAAGGCACAGGTATATGGATGGAGAATTCCGGGATGGATTGCGATAGTTGACAGGAGGAAACGTCGAAGATGACCCCTCGGCGATACATGCAGTGAGAAAGAATGAGGAATGTAAAGTAAATCCCCAGGCCCGCGCGCGACCAACTTGGCAATCTTCAGCCTGATCCCAAATCTCCCCACACGGAACACCGAGCGGCAGCCTTGCAGCCTCACTACAAAAGAAATCCACTCACTCTTGCAACCATGCCTCAATCAGCTCCTCGTCGACAGCCTCGTCCTTTTTACTCACCATCTTCCGATCCCATTCCAACCATTCTTTAACAAGTCCATTGCCAAACGTGGATCTAATCACACCGACGCTTACGTCAATGACATATGGTCTGTCAAAGGACTGATAGAATATTGTTGCGCCACAGGTGGCACAGAAGCTCCGTAGCACAGTGTCTGAACTTTGATAATGCTTGAGCCCCTTGACCTGGGCAGCTGCCTTGGCCTCAGGTCCAAAGACGACTGGGTGCATGTCGTCAGTGTAGATCTGCGAAGGCGGGACGTATGTCCATGGCTGCATCGTAAGACCCAGTGTCAAGCGACAAGAGCGGCAGCAGCAAAAACGCGCATAGTATCTGCTGTGATCGGAGCCGATATACCAACCCTCACTGTGCTCGCCGTAAGGTGGTGGCGCGATGCGTAAGCTCACATTTCCGCAGTGGCAGGCGACTTGCATCATCTCACCCCTCGCTGTGGTTGACGCTTTGGTCGCCTTCTCCCGCAATGCCAGCAGCTTGTCCTGCTCTATTGGGCCCTGATCCTCTTCAGGCTCAGTCTGCCAGCAAGGGACTCTGACATCTGCGATGCTCGTCAGGTATGGGCCAATCCCGCCATCAGACGTGTCGCCGACGTATATGTGACCCTTGACATTAGAGACGTTCTTGCCTTTGGCCGGTTTGGCTTCCATCTCAAGTGTGCCGGTGCTCACAAGCCACCGCCCATCGGTCTTGTTGTAACCGAAGACATGGCATCCGCATACCTTGCAGAAGTATCGCTCATACCTTGAGGTATCATAAAGAGTCACGTTATCCAGAGACTTTTTGCTTGGCCGACTTCTAAGCGCGAAATATGACAATACCATGGCCCCTGTTGTTCTTCGACAGGTATCGCAATGGCACATGACGCATTCAAGTGGTAAGTTGGTAGAAGAGAGCATTGAGGCAGGCTCTGTAACAGCTCCGCAGAGGCATGTCAAGTGGCTTGTGGTCGCCATGAGGTTGGATAATTCAGCACACACGCACGTTGCAGCAAGGCTTCAACTATGGGTATTGTAGCTTGGTTGAATTCTCCCACCACAGTATTGCCAAGCCGAGGTACTCGTACTTGTGAATCGTCACTGATCGCAAGCCTCCGGCTCCTTTTGGGTCTGGGGATGATGCCGCCCTGGCGCGAGCCGGATGAGGGATCACCCGGACATGTAAATGAGACCTCCTCTGGTATAACTACAGTACCAAGGTATGTACGAGTGGTTCCTTTGTACTTCTTTCTTCCACAATGAATAACTTGAGCATCACCAATGCTTCTACAAGTCGCAGATTCTTGCTCTACCACCGTCTGATCCCCATGGTTACATTGATGGAAAGTCTCCAGGAATCTAGCACTGGCGGTTATGCATAAGCAGACTCCATTATGATGCAATTCTGAGATGGCAAACACGCCATAATCTACCTGACACTTGATATGCACATAACCATGGTTGACCGCACTTTAAAAACGTTGTTATCGCAGGTCTTCTATTTGTCTGCCTGCCGCCCATGTGTACGTGATAACCTTTACTCTGCTTAAGTCTGAAACCTTGATTGTGTCAAGCAATGACGAAGATCATGCAGATTGATGAAGATCTCCATGAAGAATGATCGACCCCTCAATAAACCTGGTAACTTGATGTTGCCGGCAGATGGCTACATCCGACTTTGAGGAGAGGACCAATAATGGTATACAGAGCCGCTTTGTTTCATCTCTGGGGCACAGTGGCCAGGAAACACCCAGCAACGCTACCAGGTACCTTACAGGTTACACGAAGGCATATCGACGATACCGTGATGTCTTTATGGAACATGGCAAACCACCTTTGGAAGCAGCTGCCCATTTCCACCTGACCTGCGTCTTTGTTGCCTGAAATGCGTTTGCTTCGCCTCGTGCCCTGAACATGTGAATACCATAGGAGACAGACAAACGGCCAGAAAGGCATCTGCCTTCTCTTCTGGGACATTTCCTTGTTTCACTTATTACTTACTAGTAGTTTCTCATGCCCAACGCGTCATCCGTCATTCACCTTCTCTACAACTACAAGTACTTCAACTCATCTCTCTTCACAAAGAATTGATCCTTCTCGCCTTCACATACTGAACCTCCATTCGACCAAGAACTTCAACACGATCACCCAACATGGCTTCCCTCGTCCGCGTTCCCATCAAACGCAACCCTCACTACAAACGTGACGGTCTCAAATCCTACGTCTACCTGCTTAACAAGTACAACATCAAACCAACCCTCCGAGGTCCCTACTCCGCGGCCAAAGGTGCCAGCAAACTGATCAAGCAGAATGCAGACGGTAGTTCAGGTGAAGTGTAAGTTGTGTTCTTTGCCGGCAATGCAGTCCCTTGCTGATCACCTTTGCAGTACTGCCACTGATCAACAAAATGACTCCCTCTACACTTGTCCAGTCGCTATCGGTACACCCGCTCAGACATTGAATCTTGATTTCGACTCGGGATCTTCCGATCTCTGGTGTTGGTCGACCGAATTGTCAAAGAGCACTCAATCTGCCGGCAAGGGCCACACTATCTTCGATTCCTCCAAATCATCAACATTCAAGACCAGCTCGGGATCCACCTGGCAGATTCAGTACGGCGATTCATCATCCGCCTCTGGCACAGTTGGAACCGACAACATCAAGATTGGCAGCATCACAGTCAAGAACCAAGCCATTGAGCTGGCCAACAAGTTGTCCTCTCAATTCACTTCAGATGCTTCCTCTGACGGCCTGCTGGGTCTTGCTTGGGGCTCGATCAACACCGTCAAGCCTACCGCGGTCAAGACACCAGTCGAAAACATGATTGCTCAAGACGACATCCCGTCGAGTGCTGAGTTGTTCACCGTCTATCTTGGTTCCATCAAAGATGCAAACGAAGAGTCGTTCTGTGAGTGCTGACCAATTGCTGATCTCCACGTATCTTGGAATCTGACATGAGTACAGACACCTTCGGCGAGATTGACGAATCCATGGTCCCATCCGGTTCCAGCATTGCGTACACACCCGTCGACAACTCTCAAGGCTTCTGGACGTTCGACTCCACCTCTGCTTCGGTCAACGGCAAAACCATTCAGCTCTCAGGAAACACAGCAATTGCTGACACCGGCACCACCCTGCTACTCACATCCGACTCGGTTTGTGAGGCAATCTACGGTGCCATTCCTGGTGCCAAGCAAGACACCACTCAGCAAGGTTGGGTGTTCCCTGCAAACACTGCTGAGAGCGATCTTCCTACTGTCACTTTCATGGTTGGCGACACTCCGATCACCATTGAAAAGGAACACTTCGCCTTCGCAGGTGGCGCTGATGGCAGCATGGTTTATGGCGGTATTCAATCCCGAGGCGACCAGGACTTCGACATCTTCGGAGATACCTTCCTGCAGAATGTCTATGCGTAAGTCTCATCAGGGTCTTCATCCACCGAAGTCAAATTAACCTTCAATAGTGTCTTCGATGTTGGTAACACGAGATTCGGTGTTGTACAACGTGCCGCGCCAACCTCTACCAGCTCGGCCAAGTCGGAATTGTGAGGAGAAATTACAACCGTTATCAACTACGTGAGGTGCTTAGGGCTTGAGATGCGGAGCCATCATACCTTGGCCAATGAGAAACATGACATGGTACACCCTGGAGGCTTGTACACAAACTTAACATGAATCAAAGCAATATTTCTACCAAAGTCTACGTGAGGATAATCTTACGCGTCTGCTGCGTGACAAGTCAAGTCAATGAACCTGGCTTGAATGTAAATGAAAGGTGAGTGAATCCATCTCTTTACCACGGTCCGAGGTGCTCTTGGTGTGGCAATGACATGGATAAATTACAGTTTATTCACGCCTCAGCCCGATCTAGACACTAATGGCAATATCCCTCTTTGCCGCCTCATCGACAATATTCTTCGTCGCTGGCGCATCAGTCTTGTGCAACTTGGAAGCATTTGGGTTGGGAGCATACAGCGTCCCCTTACTCCATTCCTGATCCGCCATACCTCTCTTCCACGTCGGGATCCAATCCTTTGCGCCTTTTAATCCAGCCGCCACAAACGCTTGCTCAAAATCATGGACAATGTCATTGATATGCTCCAATCCCAGGCTCACACGAATCATGTCCGGGGTAACACCACCTCGGATCTTTTCCTGGTCTGGAATCTGCTGATGCGTTGTCCGCCATGGATGGATGATCAACGTCTTTGCATCGCCCACATTGGCCAAGTGCGAGCACAATTTGAGGTTGTTAACGACCGCTTCGACCTCATCAATGTTCCCCGCCACGCCGAACGTTAGCACTGCTCCTTGCCCTCTTGGCAAAACTCTTTGCGCCCGCTCATAGTCCTGGTGCGACTTCAACCCGGGGTAGTTCACCCAAGCCACGTTTGGATGCTTTTCGAGCCACTGTGCCAATGCAAGTGTGTTTGAAACGTGTCTGTCTGCTCGAACTGGTAATGACTCCAGACCCTGCAAAAACAGCCACGCGTTGAACGGCGACATGCACGGTCCCAAGTCTCTCATGGCGTCCATGCGCAATTTCGCCGCGAGCGCTTTATACCCGTACGTCTCCCAGAAGCGCATACCATGATACTGCAAGCAGTCAGATTCGACCGAAGTCTTCTGGAAAGGAGAGTACTCACCCCTTCTGCTGGCTCCGTGAATCCCGGAAACTTACCAGAGGCAGACCAGTCAAAGTGTCCGCCATCAATGACGATGCCGCCCATCGATGTGCCGTGGCCGCCGATCCACTTGGTACAAGACGCCGTCACGATATCTGCGCCTTGCTTGATGGGCTGAGACAGGTATCCGCCCATGCCGAATGTGTTGTCTACGATCAGCGGAACCCCAGCGGCATGACACACATCCGCCACGGCCTTGATGTCAGGAACGTTGAACTGCGGATTGCCAACTGTCTCAATGTACACAGCCCGGGTATTGTCGTCAATCAAGTTCCTGATACCTTCAGGATCCTGTCCCTCGATGAACTTGCACATGATATTGAACTTCTTCATGTACACACGGAACTGGTTGTGGGTGCCGCCGTACAGGTTCATCGTGCTGATGAAATTGTGTCCAGGCTCGCAGACCGAGGTGATGGCCATGAATTGAGCTGCGTGACCACTGGCTGTGGCAACAGCCCCAACGCCGCCTTCCAGCATGGCCATCCTGTTTTCGAAAACGGTATTGGTGGGGTTGCCCATGCGTGTGTACACATAGCCTTCCTTGGACCATGCGAACTTGCTGGCGCCGTCGGACGCATCGCTGAAGTTATATGCACAAGTTTGGTACAGTGGTACTGCGCGCGAACCATTTATCGGATCGGGCTCTTGAGCGCCATGCAGCGCTATTGTTTCATACTCGGGTGTCTTGGTGACTTCACCTAAGTGGCCGGACACCATTGTGACTAATTAAACAGAAAACGTCGATTGGGAGTGGTAACTGCGGTATGAGAGAGAAAGACGTATGTGCAACGCTGAGCTCTAGAAAGGCGAGATGGTCTAGACAGAGCTGATTTCCGGATGGTGGAATTACTGACGGTCTTGATATAGCCCTCTGCCATGGAATACCTTCCTATGGTCTCCGTGCTTCAGCACGAAGAGCCCTATCGCTATCGCGGGGTCTGGATTGAGGAGCATACCACCTTGTCGACGCGTTCAGGGACTCTCCTGTCGGAGGCCGACGAACAGGGGTGCCTGGATTAAGGCATACCAACTCGAGTATGCACGATCTACAAACAGATAAGCAGCCGTCCAATCAAGAATACTCCTGATACTGCGATACTGAGCCGCTGCGTGTGCAAAGCAAAGGCCGAGGACCTCTATCTGATCGGACACTTTGACTGGTCAGTGATAGGGTTTCTATCGAGCAAACACCGAGGAGAAGATACGGGCATGATCACGTGATAGGGGGGTCGCAGCCTTATCATACAGACCATGTTAGCCGTTGGGGGGGCATTGGCCTGGTATTAACGGGCATGCAGTGTCATCACGTTGATCGAGGACGATTAGACAGGAAGTATGACCCTAGTGCACCACCGCATACTCAAAAAGGTCGAGATAGGATCTCTCTTCTACGCATGCGATGTTTCTTATCTATCTGGTCATTGATCATCTCTGTTATTCTCCCCGATATCTACCCAAAAATCCCTGGAATATAGTGAATCGGTGATACGTCAGTAAAGCCAAGGACCTGTCAACAAACGAAGTCAGCCAGAGGTGTCCATTTATTCGATGTATGCGAACAAGCTTACCGCGTATGAATGACATTTCCTTCTCAGCATGTCCAGGTATGCGCATGACTTTGGTGTGAACCACTTCCATCGCAAGTAAAGTGTCCTGTGCGCGGACCACGAACGAGATATTGATTTCACTTGCTCCTTGGGATATGAGGTAGATATTAATGCGTGCACCTGCTAAAGCGGTGAAGATTTCAGCAGCAATGCCGACCATGTTCTTCATCTTGTGTCCGACCACCGAGATAATGGACATCTTTGGCATCACAGTCGTCGTGCCAAACTCCTCGAGTTCAGGGAGAGCTTCGGATACTGCTTCGGCTAATTCAGCTGCACCAGTCTTCGAAGAGAGTGCCAGACTTAGCGATCGATGGCTGCTACTCGTTAGGTCAAGCGCGACCTGATGTCGTCCCAGTATGTCTATACTCTGACCATGAAATGCTTGTGGCGGCAACCTGCCATTCGAGGTGATGTTAATCAGAGTTATTGATTCCTTGGCCGTGATAGCTGTTGGGGCACGCTTGGCTTGCTTATCACCATGGTAGCCGTTTGTGGCCATGAGTACCAATCGTTGTGCCTCGAGGTCGGTGGACGATGCTGATCGTGCTGGACTTGAACTGGGGCTTTTTCTTGTTGGATAGATAATTGTGCCAGCGCCACTAGGATTTTTGACATTCTTCAGCCGCAGGCTGACACCTTCCTCACTGACCAACGACATTGTGAGGGTGTGAATGACTTCACTTCCATAGTACGTTAGTTCTGCTGCTTCTTCCGAGGTGACTGTTGGAAGCACCCTGGCCGTGGATACCTTGGTGGGATCGGCGGTGAAGATGCCATCAACTTCCTTCCATATCTGCAACTCCTCGGCATCCAACGAGATTGCACAGAGTGCAGCACACAAATCCGAGTAGCCACGGCCGACTGTATTGATGAGTGAGTTGGGCATTGAGCCGAAGAAACCCGTGATGATGGGGACATTTCCTTCTGCGCAGCATGCAAGGACTTTTGTTCTGACTGCATCCCGGAGATTTTGCAAGAATGTGACTGGGTTTTGCTTGTAAGCCGCCTTCTGCTCACGCACAGATCGACTGTCGGCTGCTTGGACGATGTTCTCCAGGTTGACCACCTCAGCTGGGCGTCCTTTGATAGATAGGGCGGCTGCAACGACAAGACATGACAGCTTCTCGCCGACACCGAGTACTTTGTCTTGAGTCCTATCAGAAACTTCACCAATTGTCCAGGTAGCACACAGGAACCTTTTCAAGGCCTCGGTCTCTTCTTGGATCTTGTATCGCAGTGTTTGGAGGATGTGCCGGGCCTCGTCGCTCATGTCAGAGTGCTCCAACAATGTCGAAGCTGAGAGATGTTCTTGCTTGATGGTTTCTATGACTTGGTTGCAGGCTGTCATGCTAATTTCGTTCGAGACTGCACACTCAAGCGCTTTGAGAAGGAGACTCGTTGTGCCGGCAGCTTTTTTCGAGGCCGAGCGGGCTGAGCATACAACAGCCAGGTTGTAGTCTTTGACATACGCTGGAATGATCGAATCTGTTATGGCATCCAACAGCTTGCCAACACTTGTGCCACCATACTTCTGAACCAACCATGGTCGAGAGGGGGCCGAGGCAATCATCTTCTGACTTCAGTGGTGTGTATCTGGGAGTGGTAAATGGTATTGTGAATGGAGACAAAGAGCTCCGGACGCATCATCGTGCAAAGTGTTCGTGCGAAAATGACGACTGTGCTACAGTATATGTTCTGCTCGTCTTTTGCAGTTTCCAATCTTTTGTACAACCGCATGGTACATTGCACGATTTGATAGCATAGTCGACTGCAGGCGGTAATTTGCCTTACAGCAGCCTCCCCGCTCAACAGCATAAACCATAGATAGCGTGGACACTGGTCGGAGCCGGGCTTTGCTTACTGGGTTTGGTTGATGACCCTTGCCCACGGTCTGCCCAAAAGCCTATCAGGGCATATCAGTGAAGGAAGATAAGGGCTTTTGCAATTCGCGGGTCGAGTCCCCTGGGTGCATGTCGATTGTCTTTTCTCCGGAGTTTCTGAGAACAAGCAGGTGCAGAGAGGCAGCATTCAAATCTGCTTGGAATCGCCCGACTTGGGGAGTGCCACCTACGATGTATGTAGGTCGTAGCGTCTTGATCGAAAAGAAGACTTGCTATACTTACAAGCTCTATTGCAACGCAAAAATGATTATTCATCTATTGAAAATGAGAATCCATTTCGCCAAATACGCTGTTGAGGCTGTTCTCCTCCTGACACTCTTCTTGCGTGATGAGAATAGGAGCTGCGGCAAATGCAGCAGGGATATGCTTCAGCAGAAATGACCTGATCAATCCATCCATAGTCTCCAATTTGAGGAGGAAGCCATCATGCCCGTCCGAAGACTGTAGCTTGACTAGCGTGGCGTCTGGAAGGTAGGCCGCCAAAAGATCTTGCTGTTCAGGAGGGAACAGCATATCCGAGTCTATGCTAACGACGAGCGCTGGTGTCAGACACTTGCTCAATATATGGGCAAGAGCTTCCACTTCGGGTTGCGCCTCCGTTAGCGGTACTGTAGCACTCGTTCGATCGCGGGTAATGTCGTGTGTATCCATCTTTCGAAGGAGGTGAACATAGCAGTTGGCGTCGAAGCGCCTCAGAAATTTGTCGGCCTGATATTGAAGGTAGCTTTGCGCTGTGTAGGATGGAAGCGACAAAGCTACGGTCGCTGTAGATCCGGTTGTTTTCAGCTCTGTGCCTTCAGGAATATCGTCACCTGCATCAGACGCAGGCGGAGTAGGCGGCGTTTGTTCCGGGAGTGCTGCTGACTTACTTGATAACCTCGAATCAACTCTGCGCCGACTGAATCGCGCCTCGAAAGACGAATACGACCGGTATGTGAGCATTCCAATCATTCTTGCTGCTCCTAGTCCCTGGATAGGCTGGCCCTCGGGATGAGGATCGTAATTGCCACCTTGGAATTGTGCATCTGCTTGGACACAGCGGATCTGAGACTCATTCCATGATATGCCCCATGCGCCTTGAAAGGCCGAGGTTGCTATAGGTATAATCGTTCTTACATAGCCTGGAGGTGTGCACAAGGGCCACTCTAGAGTGAGTTGTCCTCCCATGGAGCCTCCGACCACAGCAGCCACCTGGCGTACGCCGAGTGCATCGAGCACCATTTTCTGTATTCGCACATCATCGCGGAATGTTGTTTGGGGAAATACTGGTCCGTAAGGCTTCCCAGTAAGCGGATACAGTGTCAGTGGGGATGCGGAACCGTAGGGCGATCCGAGGAGGTTGAAGCAAATGACGAAGAAGCGGGTTGGATCAAATGCTTTTCCTGGACCAAGCAAAGGCTTCCACCAGTCTTGAATATCTGAGCTTCCAGTAAGAGCATGGCAGACGATCAGTGCGTTGTTTGCCTCTTTATTCAACGTGCCCCAACTGCTGTAAGCCACGGGCACTTGAATGAGTTGGTGGCCGGTATCGAGCGTGAAGTATGGGACGACAGCCACTTTGAGGTTTCGTACAAGGTTTGCGTAGTAGTTGTTCGGCGGCTGAGCATCGAAGTCTGGGTTGGGGTTAGACAGCGCACGGTAATGATCCAGGTGCGAGGTAATTACCAACAGCCATCTTGCCTTCGTGAATTAGTAAAGTCGTAGAACCGTAACTTCCATGGTACATAACCTCGGACAGTGACAGTCACGAGAATATATCAATATCACTATGCTGCTTTACGATCCAAATGATGATCCACACGCACTGTATCCGGTGGTTTGTTCCGCCGATCAGGAATACCTGTTGTCCGGTGTTTGAGTCGGGGTTTGCTTTCACATGTTTCCTGATAAGAAGATAGTCGCGCTCACCGTGGCCCAGACCTCACGGTGAAAAATCTTTGTTTGTTCAATCACCTGAAGTGGGGTCACATGAGTGTTGCCTGTCGTGTTCAGCTGTTTCCCAACCAGGACTTGATGATAAAATCACCACGATGTCTCTAACGAGCGACTCCGGCAGAGAGTCAAGGAAGGTCCGAAATGGCGTCTCGCTCGCCGACTATCAAGGTCGCCGCGGTCCAATCTGCACCTGTCGCCTTCAATCTGTATGCTTCGATGCGCAAGCTCAAAATGTTCACCAGGACTGCCTCCAAAGAAGGCGCTGACCTTGTTGTCTTTCCAGAAGGGTTCCTGAGCGCCTATCCTTGGCGTTATACTTTTGATGCCACAATTGGGGCGCGAGAACCCCGAGGGCGGCAATGGTATTCGAAGTATCACCAATCAGCAGTTGCGATTCCTTCGGCCGAGTTCGACGAGCTGTGTTCCATCGCCCGGGATAACAATGTGTTGCTGTCCGTCGGGATCATCGAGAAGGAAAGAGACACATTATACTGCACAGCCATATTGATTTCAAGAAAGGGCGACCTGCTCTCCGCTCATCGAAAGCTGATCCCCACTGTATGTTCAAACCTGACCGGCTGCCGTTGCAAGCTTTGGCGGAGTTGTGCTAACTTGGACGACGCTCAGGCAGCTGAAAGGCTTATATGGGGCCGTGGAGCAGGCGACGGACTTCAAGTAGTAGAAACTGATATTGGGCGAGTCGGCGGGCTGATATGCTGGGAGAACTATATGCCCGCAGCCAGACTGGCTTTATACCAGCAAGGAATCGAGGTGTACATAGCACCCAACGCCGACGATCTTCCATCCTGGGTCGCCTCGATGCAACATATCGCGAAGGAAGGACGGTGTTTCGTCATCTCAGTGAATCAATTCACCAAGGTAGCCGACTTTCCTCCCGACTACCCTCCATTCACAGCAGGCCATCATGACAGACAGCCCGATGGGTCGACTTGGACGTCCGAAGCAGTTCTCAGTCATGGTGGCTCATGCATCGTCGGTCCGCTAGGCACTTTTGTAGCCGAGCCTGTCTGGGATCGGGAAGCCATCGTATACGCAGAATTGCGTAGGGACGATCTCGTCCAGGCCCGAATGGATTTTGATGCTGTTGGAAGCTACTCCAGACCCGACATCTTCACGTTGACTGTCAATAAGAAGCCAGGAACCAACGTATATTTTACTGAATAGACCAAGACAAGATCTTGTATGAATAACAAGTCAGCCGATAACTTTCCGGAAACTGGCGAGGGGGATCATGTCTCAGCGTTCGTCGCGGCCTTGACATTTTGCTTAGATTTCTTCTTGCATAGGACTGAGGGAGGACGGGCGACAGGGATTTCTAACATGTGCTCCGAGTACTGTGAGTTGATCATTGGGCTGATTGATGGTTTTTTAGACAAGTGCCTGGAACATGAAAGGCTCTGGGGACTCGTTATTGGCGTGATAAGGAATTTTACTTATCTCCAGAGCGCAGTGATCCCGCTCTCGCTTAAACTAAACCTTTGTTTGATAAAGCCGAAATGCCCACATCTTTGACTTCGTATCAAAGTACTCCTTAACTTATCCATAATACACCTAACACCATCATTGTGATAGAGTATTGCGCGCGACCCGATACCTCCCACGGGCAGTGGATTTGCCGCGACTTCCGCCCCGAAATTGACAATGTCTACCACGACCACCATCACAGAGAATGGTGGGGCAAGAAAGAGACTCGCACGACCGCCGGTCAAGGTGGCGTGTACTTCATGGTAAGCTTCAGCATGACTTTTGGCTTGGAAGGCTTCTTATCGTGTTCAGTCGTGCTTCTCGCACAAGATGCGACGGCATCAAGCCTGTCTGCCAAAATGTGAGTAGAGGTCCCCAGTCAGAATACTTCGGCCAATATGCTTACCTAATCTGGTGACTGAAGTGCCTCATGAGAGGCAATGAATGCCGTTATCTAAAAAGCAACCGTGGTGGCCCTCGTGTGTCGTCAAAGAAAGCCTCGCAGGCGGGAGGAAGGCGACAACAGACTGAAAGCAATGGCAACCACGATCAACAGCAGAATCCGCCGATGGACACGGACATTGACTGGAGCTCATTGATGCTCTCGTCTGAAGAATTGCACAACGAGCTGATCGGCTCAATGATCGACCCTGGAGCTGGACTGCTAGACCTAGATCTGGATAACAACAGTCACAGCGACGAGATCTTTGACAGTATCTTTGTGGAAGCGCCGAAAGAAGAAGAGATTGTGTTCGATGTTTTCGACTCGGGCATACAATCCCTTGCCTACAACCCAGTCGTTCGTCACTACAGGGACAACAAAGCAATCCTCAACGCATACTACATTTTCATCCATCCGTACTTCCCAATATTGCCTCCTCCACAAGCGACGTTAGATGTTGATGATTCAGCCTCGGCATCGACAGGCTTCGAACCTGCGTCGCCCTTGGTGATGGCTTTATTGACTATCCTGGCGTTGATACCTCATCCCGGCGATCTATTTCCTGATAGCGACGAATCAGTCTGTCAAAGGCGTCAAGAAGCGCACTCGTACTCGCAGATGGCAATGGAAAGTGTCGAAGTTGAGACGGAACTGCTTGAATCAGCCACCAGCCCTTCTGCTGCTCTCGAACACTCCCAGCCCTTGTTACGTCGAGGCCGATTCCATCCGTGCGTACCTACTGAGCTGGAAAGTGTGTTAGCGCACACACTCCTGAGCATCTACGAGTATGCGCAACGAGGTAATCTCGCCAAAATGCGGAACCGCGCCTCGCAAGCTTATGACGCAGCTATACGACTCGGTCTCCACGACATCACTGATCTACCTCCAGATGAATGCACCGAGGCACGAAGGCGAGCTTGGTGGATGACATACACTGTCGTCCTTCAAAGCGCCATCGTCTCCAGTACGCCACCAATTATAACAATCGACTTCCACCAATTCAGGTCACCTCTTCCGACCATTAGCTCGGATACGAACGCCTGGCTCTTTTTCATTGAGGCCCAGCAGGTAATTTTGCGATGCACTCAATATACTGTTGCACTCAAGAAGGCTCTCGATACCGGTATGGATCCAAATTCCCTGCATGACAAACAAGCCATGCTCGACAACGACATCGACACCATCTTACCGAAATACTCCACAACCCCAGACGAAGCAGATTTTCCGTCGCCGCCAACCGACTTTGAGGAGCGCAGTGTGGCCAAGTCCCTGCGGTCACAAGCTCTGATCAAACTCAACAGCGCGAAAATCAAGCTGCACAGATATCGTGCCTTTCAAAACGTGCCAGTTTTTACGCGGAAACACTGCGATCTCGATCAAGCGGATGTCTCGACGCCGCGCCAATTAGGCTGTGCTTGTCACTCGGTCGGTCCAAGAATGTCACCCGTCAACACTACAATGCCTGGCCGCAAGTCGACAACTCCATCTATGCCGGAGACAACCAACAATGAGCCATTCAACGACCCATCCGCGGCAAAGACCTGCTTGAAAGCCGCGTTGGCGATCGGCCGGGCATTTGAGGCTCTACCACTTCCTAATCCCATACAACTTCCTTTGACGGTGTGTCCTCCATCAATGTTGTCACTTACGTCTACGACTCAGGCACCAAGGACCATGCCTGCTTTTGCTTGCTGCGCAATGCAGAGTTGTTACACGCTCCTCACGCTATGCTACCGGAGCCTAGAGAGGCAATGCATGTATCAACGGAGTCTCGCGGCTGAAAAGGGCTTGGAAGAATTGTATGCTGGGGTTTCCAGGGTTTTGGCCGCGCTACAGAACTATTCGATCGCCTTCGAAGCTCTCAATGGCATGACTCGTAAGTTATTTCTCCCTGCAGATTATTTGATGATGCTAACTTCCACCTAGAACAAGTAGAGGAAGCTCTCGAGGCTTTGAAGCGTGTGAGATAGGCTTACGATTACGAATATTATATGAGCATTAAACACCCCGTCGATCTTCCATTCACTTCTTGCCTTTTATTCAGGAACAATCGCACCAACGCTTCGCCAGAAGTCACACCTGTAGCCTCGGCCAGCCTCCCAGGTCCAGGCATTGACCAGGGTTATGTTATTCTGCAAGCCAGGTTCGCCATATTCAGTGATGTTGTATGACGAAGTGGTCGCAAGGAAAGGCGTTCCACCAGTCTATTCAATACGGGGTTCGAGGTTAGCTGCGGTTTGCCGAACTAGGAGCCTCGGAAGCCGACGGTGGGGATGCTTACCTGATTCAAATCGATCTGATAAGGAGCGTATACCGTGAAAGGCGGCCAATTAGCAGCACCATTGGATGCCGTGTTGTTGCCAGAGCTCGCGCCATTCGCAACGCTTGCTGGAATGCTAGGGTTATTTGTCGTGATGAAATTGCCCCAGATCTGCCTGAATGCAAGCGCTAGATCAGGCCCGATATTGGCTGCAGCTGGGCCAAAGTCTATACACCGCATCAGTCTTGCATGTTCACGGACACGTGGGACTTCGTAGCCACGTACACGCTGTGACATCGGTTCCGTGCAATGCTGGTGGCACCGAGTATTGATATTTGTACGACGTTCTGCCGCGATCGCTGTACGCCTCTGCCATCCAATAAGACGGGCACACAAAGGTTGTTTCGGCATAGATGTTTTGAGCTCTCTGCTGTTGGCCTGCGCCTAATGAGCTTTCATTCAGTGCACTCGGACCTGCATTTCCGGATGTTGCAAAGTGCGGAGCATTAAGTGCAGTGGAGGCATTGGAGCTGGGATAGTACAGTAAAATCTTTGCGATGTCGTCGTTGGTGAAGAGAGGGAATGTAATTTGCAACCATGCGACCAGATCGCCTTCAGTGGTGATGTTCTGAGGGGTGAAGATGGTGCCCTCTTCGGCGTTGTTACCTATCAGAGCGTTCTGGCCGTTCACCTTTTTCCGTAAGAGCTGCTGGCTGGGGAGATCTTGCACAAAGATTCCATCCGTTCTATGTCGGACATGATTAGTAACCAGCATTCGGCAGTAGCTGGGAAACGGACGTACACGGGGAGGAAGCCCCAAGTTCCAAAGTTCCCAGACTCCGAGATTGTGGCGCTCGCATTGATCAACGTGTTGGTGTCTTTGCCGACCAGACAATCAAATATCGTTTGAGATCCGGCGCCGTAGGCACGGCTGGGGGCACAACCGGCTTGGGTAGCGAAGGCATAGTAGGATTGTGATGGCAACCAATCCTTGTAGCCGTATTGCATGGGAAGATATGGTGAAGCTGCGATCGTCTAGGGCCTGTCAGTGTCCATAAGACTTCATGAGTGGAAGCACTTGCGTTCACAAACAGTGAGGATCCTTGGCTGCCACCAAAGGCCATGTCTTGAAGCATGACTGATCCGCCGCCTAGGGGAGTGAGCAGATACGCGTCGGATGGATCCTCGCAACATTACCAGCACTTTCTCCCGAGATGGTTACCTGGGAGCTATTGCCCCCAAATAGTGAGATGTAAGACTGTACCCAGTTCAAAGCGAAATGCTTGGAACCGTCAGCGACCGCGTCGAGTATGGGTGTGACACCTCTTACCTGGTCAAGGAGCCCGGCGTTCACAACACCGTTGCGAGATACCTCATCCGATGACAAAAAGCCGAATGCTGCTAACTACAACTCTTAGCTTGACATCATGGCAGTATGTCAAGGGACTTGCAGACCCTGTACTGGATAGCAACTGCAACAAAATTGTTGCCATTGGCGTTGATGATTTGCGAGAGGTCTTCTCTACCATTGCCCGCTCCATATCCGCCACCATCTGCGCAATGTCAGGAATCGTTGGGTCAACGATGGTGCTAGATAAAGCTTTGGGGCGACTGGTGCGCCGACTGGGGACGACTTACGAATCCATACAAGCACCGGTAAAGGAGAAGTCGCATTACTCGGGGAGTAGACATTCAGGAAGAGACAGTCTTCGCTCGCTCCAGTCTGATTGACTGGGACCAGGCTAGTGCTGGCATCTGGACCTTGGGGACAGATTGGACCGTAGTTGCTGGCACGTATGGCCGAGGACCTGTTCTGCTGTGGCGCCACTGGAGCTTGCCACCGATTCGAACCGGTGGGAGGTGCCGCATACCGAATACTGTTTGAGGTCAACAGACAAATCATGCGGATATGCAACCGCCTCACCCTTTCCACAGGTTCAATCCCGAGGTGCTGTTGAACGTTCCTTGATATATTTCGTAACCTAGATCGACCTGTAGTGAAGAGCTGGAATTCGCAGTCGTCTGCCGAGCCTGAATGGCCGCTGCGTAGGGTTTTGCGTCATGGTCATAGCCGGGTCGCG
Source organism: Exophiala sideris (assembly GCA_000835395.1). Lineage (NCBI taxonomy): Eukaryota > Fungi > Ascomycota > Eurotiomycetes > Chaetothyriales > Herpotrichiellaceae > Exophiala > Exophiala sideris. The sequence goes on along the minus strand of KN846951.1, from coordinate 341,321 downwards.
CAGTGCAAGCAGAGAGTAGAGCGAGCAATGGGGTCAGAAACAGGAGTGCCATCTTGTATCACTTACAGCTAGATGAGGTTGAGACGACGTTTCAGCGGCAGCTTTCATGGCCATTTCTATCTCTCAGCTTCCTTTTAGGTGGCACATCGGCACATCAACGTCTTGCTCCATGACGTGATACTGTTGTCCATTTTGTGGGACATTGTGATCCGGAAGCCAAATGTGAGAGGAGTAAGTTTGCTAGAAGAGTCGGTTAATGCTCAAGTCGGTCAATAATGCGAGCTAGCGTAGTTGACCTTGCGAGACTTGCGAGACTGCTGCAAAAGCTGTGGGGACGTAAATAACATGGTGGAAGAACCTTGAAGCTGTGACTCGGATCCTGGTCACCCGAAACGACTTGTACATAGCTGGGGTAGTATGCCATTCGCTCGTAAGCTATACCTCACGTGGAATTTTCTGACTGGCTACACTGAGTGTCCTACTGGCACGAGTCGCTCCCCTCCTTGTGGTATGGAGTACTGTCCGTCTGCCCCATTTTCGAGCAGGGCCTCATCAAACACCTTTGTGTTGCCTGTGTGCGGGGTCAAACACGGTCATCTGCCCACATCACAAAGGATGATTTGACAATCATACGAACCATCATGCTCATACGTGGTCGGCGCTGTGAAGACTGCAGTGCGGAGTACTCAACTGACTTTTATGGCAGGTAAAGATATCCTGAAAAAAGAGTCTAGCTCTAAAACTTCGGCTACACACATATGGCGTGACTCTCCGCCTGCAAATCATTCTGCACTTCATGAGTCAATACCTGCTGTGTCGATGGCCATGCCCCGGTAGAGACTTCCAAGCCAGGGGGCAGATTAACGCAATATTCATAGACCATGCCTTTCACCGCCCCCGCGCCAATCCTGAAAAAGCAGGCCCTTAACACCATGCACAACATTTCACATCAATTTACCCCATATTAGAAAAGCCAGGAACGTCCCAATACGCATCGCTTCCCCGCATTGGCATCGACATGTAGGCAGCTCCAGGTTGTCGCATTAGAAATGACGAGTTGTCTGCCTGTCAAATGCATGTTTCAGGCATTGGGCAGGTTTTCCAGCTTTCCGAAGCCTCCGTGAGGGGGCGGTTGCTCACCAAGCCAGCTCTCCTCCACCAGTCGCTCTTTCTCCTGGACGAGATAGCGATAAGCATGCTTGATGGTAGCATCGCTAACGCCTGCCACTTCACTGATCTGCTTGCTGGGTTTGCCGAAACCAATAAGCCAGCTAGCGAAGTACGTACAAGCTGCAGCATTGGAAAGCGGACTGCGACCAGCCAGACCTTCGATGGTAGGAATCTTCTTGGCAAGTGCCTTTGCAATCGATTCGACTCGGAAGTTGAGACCGACCATGTTGCAGTATCTGCCGCAGAGATCTTCCGGCTTGGTCGACTGAGTGCCACGGTATTCCAGCATCTCCCGATTGGCGATGCCTCCACTGCCCTCGACGGCCTGGATGTTGTCGTGAGCTGCCTTGGTCAAGAACTTCTCCAAGTTCTTGTAGGCCCGCCCGATTTCCTTCTTAGGGACTGAGGTCAAGCCAAAGATCTCGTTGAAGGAACGGGGAGTCCTCAGTTGTCGGCAAGCGATGAAGAGACATCCAGCTAAGATAACATCCTGCTGCTTGCCTCGAAGAGCGTTAGCCTCGTAGACACGTTTGTAGTACATCTTAGCCGCAGTCTTCACAGGAGCGGTAAGTCGCGCCTTTTCACCCCAGGACTCGATCTGAGCGTAGGCTGACTGCAAAGCTTTGTCTGCCTTGTTCTCCAGTTGCATAGCTTGCGCCTTCTTGAGCTTCCGAGTTTCTTTGGACACATTCGGCCCACCTCCGCCGATCATCGTGCCCGCATTGTTGGTCAGAAGCAGTTCGTTGTCGGCCTCTCCAACACGGTTGGGATCTTCGCCTTTGCCTTCATCTGAGTTGAAGGTACGCCATTCAGATTCGTAGCTAATCAGCCGCTCCGCCAGGACCATTCCGCAGTTTGCACATATGGTGTCAGCATTCTCTTCGATCAACTCAGGCGGAACCTGCTTGCAGTCGGGGCAGATCAGGTGAGTGTTGAGATTTTCCCGCCACGCTGGAGCATCAGGTGGCTGATTCTCGATTCCAGCAGTACCTGGAGCCGCCATTTTGCTTAGCAAGGAGACTTCCTGCCGGTTGCTTTTGGTGATATGTCCACTCAGCTTCCCTTGTATGCGCTGGTTGCAACGTCTTTTGATTCCACGATATGTGGTTCTTAAGTTGTGGTTGTTGGCAAACGTTTTGACGAAGAGTGGTGAGTACATGCGACGGTCGAGGATATGTAGCCGCAAAAGCGGTCGGTGTGTCCAGGCAAACGCCGGATCCGAATCCAGCCGCCCTTCTCCTTGGGTATCACTCCTTGTGACTGCCGTTCTTTTGTCACTCTAGGGAGGTAGAGGTGTCGGGAGGCGAAAGCGGTATCGAACTAATTCTCTCCTTCGTTTGAGCAAACGAGTTGGTAGTGCAGACGTAGACTTTCAGGTCGTGGATCGTCGTACACTGCAAAACTCAGATGTCAGTCAGGTCATCAACAAGCTAATGAGACAACCCAAAAGAAGGAGCTAGCCATCGCTCTCATCAACTGCTAAGTACCTTTGTGCTCTCGAAAATATCGAAAGAGAAAGAAGACCGCAGTGATTTGAAAGTGACGCGCAAGTTCGTGGGCGATAGATTGACTTTGACCGTTCAACCAGTGAAGGTCTCGTGAGTCACGGAAAAGTAGGATATCTCTGATCCACGAAGAGTCGTTGTCGTTAATCGTCGTTTGAAGTTGCGCAAGATGTCTGGATTCGAAACCGCGATAAGAGTGATGATGGCGTTGCAGAGACTGTCCGGACAGGAGTCTGCGGTGTCTTATGGAGAGAAGCGAGCGGGTTGAAGGAGAGAAGGTGGTGGAACGGTGGTGAGGCGCTTTGAAATGTTTGCTGAGGACTCAGCTCGTGCCAAGTGTCACGTGGACGAGCTTAGCCAAAAGTGGACTAGGCCGATAATGATCCATGTCGGAACCAGCTTCAAGAAAACAGCTTCAACATCTCGGTTGACAGTCACTGTACCATCCAGCAAACGACACAATGGCGCAGTCAATGAGATTCAGCGTATGTATATACGAGGTTACCGTGTGCTGAAGCTGACAATTTGTTAGCCACGTCTACTAGCTCGTATGAGCTCCAGAACTCTGCAAGTTCCCCGTCGAAGCTTCGGAGTTTCGTCAGTTGCGAGAATGCGTGAGTCTGGCCATGTCAATTCCAAGGCGGTTTTACTGATGGATGGCAGCCGATTTGATCCAGGACCTGTATCTCCGAGAATTGAAAGCATACAAACCTCCGCCACAGAAAGCATCCGACGCCGAAGGCCACGTCCAGAAATTCACACCTCCTCCAACCCCCCAGTCACCAGAAGAAACCAACCTCGCAAGCGAGATGAAAGATTATGAAAACCAAGCCGTCGAGGTCGAGGGACAGGCCGCGCCTGGTGAAAGTGCTGAACACAGCGAGGAGGACTTCTTCGAAGACATCGAGAAAATAGACGAAGACGACGGTGCACACCATTAAACGGAGTCGAAGCAATCAGAAGACTGCTTGTACAATCAATTTCCCGCCATGAGATAAAAGAACTCTGTCATCTTTGAGACTCTTCAGGACGGTTCTTGCGTGCTCGCTCAGATGGAGTCATTTCTAGGGTGGTTTCCGGTAGCCTTTGCCCCATATATGCTTCTTTCACTCCATGGTCACATTGTCTCAAACAACATTGATCCTCAATGCTATGCAACGAACGGGTATTAGCCCTATCCCGATTGTCCAAACCGGGAGTTGTGGTCTAGCGGCTGCTCGATTGCTCGTGGAAGACTACGTGAAGCCATCGAGTACTCCGTAGGTATTCAGGTTATCCTGAGAAACCGGAACTAGCCGCTTCGAAACCCATGTCCTCCGCCGCAACACCATGAACACATGCTCCGGAGATCAAGATCATCGTGCAATCGAGCTGCCCATAGGACAAACCCCCGTTATGCCTCTTTACTGATCTTCTATCATAAGTACCACCCATTGCGCGGATCTCCCCTATATGTCAATGCAAACCCAGCATTTGCAATGGTGCATGTTCCCGAATTGAGGAACATGCGGTGAAGATCGATCTTGATATCGGAAGTGTCCTGGTTTATAAAGTGCAGGAACTCCGGTTGGCAACTTGACATGGGTTTAGATACAGCAGAGACACGAGTCTCGACCAGGGTATTGCTCCATAAATACGGACCTCTGAGTACCCGAGCTGACAGGTGGATTGTCATACGCTCAGGTGAGATAGGTTGTAGAATAATCAGCGTGGCCCCCTTACACTGACCACAGGGTCCTGCGGAGGATCGGGTACGTGCACACATCTTTAAATCGTTTTGCAGCACGAAGATGATGTCGTCGTCTTCTGCTGGAAGAATATGACAATCGAATGTAGTTTGATATGCAGATGTTGTGGATCATATTTCACGCATGGCTGGAGAGGAGGGCCGACGCAGCGCTAATTGTAGATCCCTGAAGCCTACTGTGTTAGGGTGTCTCTCTTGAGTCTCTTCCCTATGTTCCAGACATTAAAAGCCAAAGCCAGTTAAAGCCACCCCCGGCGCTTGACGCTTGATCACCGCCGACTCCCCTTCGGCACCCATCCCAACTTTAAACCGTTCATTTCCACTCCTGCAACTCCTGCATCTGCATCAATCTGGTTCTCTTATTACGGTTCATTCTTAGAATTCATTATTCATTCGTTCTATGTCATATCTTCGTCCTTCGTTGTGATCACTGTCTTGTTAAATCTTGGATTCTTCTTCTCCCACCGTTTGCTGCCATATTTACACCATCTATATTCGCCATCCCGCCTTGCATCCAGTCAGCAAGCATTCCGCCAATCCCGACTGGATGCTGACATCGTTCATCTTTTCACGAATGCCATCACCATGTGCATATTCGTCTAATGGCAAGGCTTGGGAATAAGGGGTACGCCTTCGCTCTGGCGTAGCCGCAGCGACAAGGAAATTCTGCTGCGCTGTGCGCAAAGTGATATAGTCATGTCCGCTCAGGTTGACGGGCAAGTTCTGCCTACGCCTTTTATTCACGTCCTCAGTCCTCTTCCGTCCAGAACCTCCCTCATCTCTTCCGAAACGCTCGAAGAACCACTCGCAACAGCACCACCACGCTCCGCAAGCTACACCTACCTCTCGGCATTGGAAACAGAGCCTGCCGTCACTTCAATCAAACGAACGTTCTCGGAAAATGTCCTCGCAATCCCGCCGGAGCCCAAGAATAAGATGAATGACGGTGTTCAGTCCGCAGGCATGGTGTTGTTCCGCAAGGCGTCGAAAAAGGCAAAGAAGCGGATGTCGAGTGCTATCTTCTCCTTCTCTCAAGACGAGGAAGATCCTCAGCCACATGAGAATAAATCGCTAGATTCTGGTAAAGGGGAACAGACACGAAGTCTCAGTCGCTCCGTGACTGGGACAATACGTACGCTTGCTCGGAAATCGTGGGCTGGATCGAGGTCTTCCTCCCCCAATGGCAAGGATGGAGTTACAGCAGGCAGGAAGCGCAGCTATTCACCTCGGAAAGGCAAGGACACAGCCACGCCAGATTCAACCGGAGATATTGAACCGACAGCCAGGTCTGCCTCGCCCTCGCCGATCCGGGAAGGAGACGATCTACGTGGTAAAGATGCAGGGCCTCAAAACGGCGACGAACAACTTTCAGTCTCCCGAAGACCGGCGCTCAACGTGCTGCAGAACACCCGAAGGAGCGAGACCAACCTGAAGCGTTTTTCGAGGACGCCTTCTTCCACTTCGTTAAGTTCCACCGAACGATCCCGGTCGAGAGTTTCCCTCACCCAGGTACCGCCGATGCCAAGTCCACGTTCATCGGACCGCCTGTTCGCTCTGCATGGTGATCTCGTCAAAAGAAAAGACCCTTTGTGGGCCGCATTTCGCTCGATCGACGGCGACTTCGCGGACTTCCAGGCGCGCCCAAGCATACAGAAATCCAAAGTCCTCCGGACGATATTGGTCCCATTTCTACAAAAATATGCCGGGCACCCGTCTAACAAAGCATTACGCGCGGAGGACCTCGACCGACGGACTGTTGTATTGAACAAATGGTGGACTGGTCTGCTTGAGATGCTTCACGGAACGCACAACCAATCTATATCCCCAGCGGAAAGACCTGTGTTCCTCGAGGCAGCTAGCATGATCATGTCAAGGCCGGAGTGGAAGATGCCCGAGTCTTTCACAGATAGCCGGCAGCGCAATTCGATTCCACGATCCAAGTCCACGAACTCTTTGGAATCGGAGGAAGCCGACTTCCTGGTCGACACCATCCACCAGAATGTCCGCAATATGTTCATACAGAACTTACTTTCTCAACTGGCGTTTGTGATTGACCGGTTGTCATGGCGTGCAGCTCCCTCAAGCCTGGTCAACTTCGCGGGCAGAACCTGCGCCTATGCGTTCTTCTTTTGTCCCGGTGTGGCAGACATGCTGTGCAGACAGTGGAATCTGGCGGCAGGCACATTGAGCCGTGTTTTAAATGAGTTCGACATCCGCTTTGGAGACAAGTTAGACCTCATATCCAACGCCATGGCTGCTTATTTTCCACAACCTGTGAGAAGCCTGTCTGTTGTCTCGCAAGCTGCTCTATCACGCCATCTTCTGCCCCGACGCCAAGGGCCTCCAGGCCTGGAGAAAGTGCATTGGTGGCGTGAGGTATGGTTGAAGAGATGGAACGGCCGCGATACTGACTTGTTTTTCGCTTTCACTAAATCCTATCATCTCTTGGTTTCTGACTTTCTTCCTGGCGAGATCTCTTCCAAGGAGAGAGCCGGTATTCCGGGACTTGTGCCGGTCTGCGCACAAATATTGGTTGTCTTGGAGGACACGATATACAGACAAGCAAACCACAGAAGGTTTGCGAACGACGACGAAGCAGAAGGACCCTATTTTGACAGAGATCATCCCGATGCTATGGCCCCTCTTCCGGTTGCGATAGCTAACGCAGACCGTCTGATCGCAGAGAACCGCCTAGTCATATTGTTGAGAGACGTGTCGGGCGATCTCGATCCCGACTTTGCTCCTTTTCGGAAATTGTTCGCCAACTCATTCGAGGCCGTCGTCAGAGCTGCAACCTGCAAGATCTCCATGTACAACACGGACTCTTGTTTCGTCTTATGCGACTTTATGGAGGAGGTTCTTCCGATTATGTTTCGTTACCATCAGATTTATAATGACATCCCGGTCCTGGACTGGCCGTTTTGGCTGGAGGTCTTCAAGCAGATGATGCAAAGCCAAACCACCCTGACCAGGATACGACTCATTGCGTTTTTGTACAACAAGTGGTCGATTCTAATTTTTAATGAGGAGAGGAAGCGGGATCTTGTCTTGGGGTGGTTATTGGATCCCCAGGTCTTTGAAGACAACTTTTGTCATTGGTCTCCAATGGTTCGCCATTTCTTCTATCGTTTGTTGTGTTGGCGGCTTGCCAGATACGACAACGGGCCAGTGGCGGACTTGGATATGTGAGTGCACGAGTGGCAAGGTTGTGCAACTCGGACTAGCAATGCTGACATATAGCAGTGAGATTTTGCAAACGTTGGCCGCGAGACTCAATAAGTGCTGGGCATATTATCAATACCTTAGTGCCGAGGCCGAGATGCGAGGGCTTCCACTCCCATCGTCTGCGCCTTGCACACCGGCGCCGAGCCGCGTCCTCCTCATTCTTCGACTTGACAATCAACCTCTCATCACACCTTCGAGGATGGCAGCCGAGACAAGTCTTCCAGCGATGGTCACTCAAAGTTCAGCTTACCAGAACCTTTCGTCGGCTCTCAACAGCATTCCAGCTGCTGACGTTCCAGCGCAAGGATCTAAGAAGCGTTGGAGCCTTTTCCGTGGATTGAATATGTTCGGATCGACCCCTGGAAATAGCAGACCCGGGGAAGTTACGCCCCCAGGAAGTCCAGATGATGGCAGCCCGACTGCGTCCGGCGATACTTTGCCGGGTCCAAATGGCGTCATCGCCGTACCGAAGCCAGCTTCACGACCCATCACGCCACCACATCAGGCTTGTTCGTTCAGATTTTCGCTGGGCGAGTATCGAGCCCGTCCCGAGCACGAGAGCCCTGGTCGACTTACGACGCCACCCCAGTTGCCTCACATCGCCGAGAACTTGTTGAGGGCACGAGAAAGCAGTGGCAACACGAGCCGAGCAAACAATGATACGATAATGAGAAACAGGACCAGAGAAGTCAGGCCGGTGAAACCCAGGGCCCATGAACTGGTAACGGCTCGCTACAGTGGAAGGGCATTGGCCGAGTGGGCGCAGGTGCTGGTCGAATGTCGCAATTTCTACGGCAGACGCAGACAGGAAGGTGTGCCACGCGACAGTCTTGTCGAAACACCGTCACTGGGCGTGGAGAACTTTCGAAGCCCAGGCTAGAAGCTGATAGAAAGCGACGATGAGGTGTCAGAAGTGGCGAGTGATATTTTTCAGAGTCGTGCATGTATGGTCACGCATGAAAGAGCCAATCAAGCGAAAGGGCGGAACATACAGAGCCGCAAAGCTTGGTAGATGGTCATTGCGGAATACACAGAGCCGCAAAGCTTTGTAGATGGGGTCGCGGAACATACGAGCCGCGATCCTCTGGGTGGAATTTGTAGGTGCTGGAGGACCCTACACAACATGTATGAATTGGGATATGTACACTTGGGCTAGAGTAGCTGACTAGTACATTGGATCAGACGTCCAGGATAATCTGGAATACTCCACAAGCAAAGCAAACGAATGCCCATTGACTACAGCATCGGAATCAGCGTTGAAGGTAAGGCTGAGTATCACGTGCTCTGTGATAGACTTTAGCTTCGTCGGTCTCAGCCTCGTCTTATCACTTTCCCCACATTCATTTACATTCTCCGCATCCTGAATTCTACCGAGGATGACGCTCTTCCGGCGGCATTTAATGCCCGAGGATGCTGGAGACCACAAACAATTAGCCAGGTTGTCGGTGGCCATCACTGTACGAGCAGTGGTCCAGGTCCATTCCTCGGGATCTACAATGACCTGACCAGCCCAGAAATACTTTCCACTGCTTCGCTGCAGGTCTTTTCTCTTTCCCAATCGCTGCAGGTCTGTCCGTGGTCGCTCACCACAAAAGCCCATTCACCATGCCTATCTTCAAGTCTTCTCAGCCACCCATACAGAGTTCGTAGTGCATCCTCCAACCCTGTCGTACTACCCCTCACTAACATTGCTGCGTACAGTGCCATGGCATCTCCCAGTGTGGACCTGGCTGTTCGACTCGGAGTACAGTCCTCTCAACAACCACAAGCCCGAAGACATTAAAGGCTACACGAATGCCGTTACGAAAGAGGTGCGATTGCAGAAGCGTACCGCCGGCACTCGTCGAGAGAAAGTTACTGACCTCGTTACAGCACCTTAGTTATGCCGACCTCAAGACGCACACGACACACCTTTCCACGGCGCTCGTCAAGAAATATGGACTCAAACAAGGCCAGACCGTTGCCCTCTTCTCCCCGAACACGGTGTGGTATCCCTGTGCCATGTTCGGCACATTGCGCGCAGGAGGCGTCGTCTCCGGTGCGTCGCCAGCATACAACGTCGAAGAGATGACCTATGCTCTGAAGACCGGCGAAGCCAAGTTCCTCTTTACCGTGCCTGGGAGCATGCAGGTTGCCGCAGCGGCCGCGAAGAACGCAGGTATCCCACAAGAGCACGTTTTCCTGCTGGAAGGCAAGATGGAGGGATTTACCACACTGTCGGAACTGCTGGAGATTGGCAAATCCTACGGCACATCCGGCCAGATTGAGCAATTTAGACTGCCGCCGGGGAAAAAGAACAAAGATATCTGTGGGTTCTTGTCCTTCAGCAGCGGCACGACAGGTTTACCCAAAGCCGTCATGATCGCGCATTCGAATGTGATTGCGCAATGCCTCCAGGTCAAGCAAATCACGCCAGAAACACTACGTCGCATCCTCGCCGTGCTGCCGCTGTTCCACATCACCGGCCTCGTACACCAATTACACCTTCCCGTCCTGCTCAATGCCAACGTCTACATGCTGCCCGCTTACACAATGGAGGCGATGTTGCAGACGGTGCAGGACTACAAGCTGGAAGAAATGCTGCTGGTCCCGCCCATTATCATCCGCATGGTCCGCGAGGAGAAGACATTAAGCAAGTACGACCTCAGCTCTCTGCGGAGGTTCTCGTCGGGCGCGGCGCCGTTATCAGCGGAGATCCTGAACCTGCTACAGAAACGCTTTCCAGGAACCGGCTTCAAGCAAGGTTACGGCATGACCGAGTCGTGCTCGTGCATCACGGCACACCCACCTGAGTTTTACGACTACAAGTACGCCTTCAAGGTAGGCACAATCTGTGCATCGACAGAAATGAAGATCGTCGACCCGGACTCAGGCAAGGAGTGCGGTCTCAACGAGCCCGGCGAGATCTGGGCGCGCGGACCACAGATCGTCATGGGCTACCTGAACAACAAGAAGGCCACCGACGAGACCTTCGACAAAGACGGCTTCCTACACACCGGAGACATCGGCACCATTGACGAAGAGGGAGTAGTCACCATCACGGACCGGCTGAAGGAGATGATCAAGGTGAAGGGCATCGGCGTTGCCCCTGCCGAGCTGGAAGATCTCCTCCTCGGACATCCGGACGTCGAGGACGTTGCCGTGCTGGGCATCGCGGACGAGTATTCTGGCGAGCGGCCCAAGGCGTACGTGGTACTACAGCCCGCCAGACGCGATCAGCCTGATTCTGTTGGGAAAGACCTGATAAAGTACGTCCAAGACAAGAAGGTGCGACATAAGTGGGTTACCGAGGTTGAGATTGTGAATGAGATTCCGAAGTCACCCAGCGGCAAGATCCTGCGTCGCGTACTAAGGGATATGTCCCGGGCTGGCACAAAGGGGATCGTGGTCAAGGACGACAGAGCCAGGGCAAGGCTCTGAATTGCCAATCTGCAACCACTCTTTGGCTTTTGTTTTGGGATCTGGACCTGCTTTCCAACACGAGCATTGGCAGGAGGAGCATATGAAGCGAGATTATTTGCCAGTCGAATGCAAGAATTGTCAGTTGATACAAAGATGGTCCTTGACTACTGACGCCGCAGGAATAGGATGTAGATGTCACCATGGACGATTCGATCTCATAGTCTCAGGGGCAGCAATCTTATAAGAATTATCAGCCTGTGCAAAAGGAAGACTCTGCTGCGCGACACTGGTTACTGGCAGCGCATGTGTTTGCGGACTGCCAATAGCCATACGAGTCAGCACAGTTAGTTGTAACCTCCTTCTCTGCCAAGCATGGGAGCTTCGAAATCAGCAAGCAATACTATTCACGACTGTTCAAAACCATACTTTGTTGATCTATCGTACAAACAAAAAGAAAAGGAAAGTTCGTGACACTAGCACCATGCCATGTGTTCGAACTTCCCCACAACAACAGGCTTCCTGAAGCCTTGCATTCAACCACTACTTAGAGATCGTTCATGATGGACCATGATGAAAGCATCCATGTGTGGATCGCCTGCCGTTTCGTACCGTACATATTCGTCAATTGAAAAGACGTGAACTTCGCAACCTTGTGCCTGGTTCGCTTTTGATGATTAACCCTGTCGTCGTGCCACAAATCCATTACCAACAAGTGCTTTGATGCCGTAGTACGGGGCATCGTGTTATGCCGAACTTTTATGCGACAGATTCGTAGGTCGCCCTGGAACTTGGTGGAACATCAGCATGCACCTGACCGAACCGTGGAATATCAGTCTGCGTCTGATCGAATCGGGGGATATCAGTCTGCTGGGTCTGATTGAATCGTGGGATATCAGTCTGCGCTTGATTGAACTCGTTGACCGAGGTCATTGAGCTGGCAGGAAATTCGGTCTTTGGAGCGGAAGGGAAGTCATTCTCCTTGACAGGTGCCTTGCCAGTGCCAGTAGAAATGCCGGTGGAGCTGCCGGTGGAAGTGCTAGTGGCTGGTTGTGGGATCTTTTGTTTCGCACTTCCAACCAACTCTTGAGCCTTTGCAGTAGCAGTTCCAGTGTATTGCTTGACAGTATCAAGCCCCTTGCTTGTGTGTTCAACGGTCAAATCCTTGATCTGGCTGGTCTGGTGTCCAATGACGTTGCTGGCATTTTGAAGTTGAGAATCAATCAACTGCTTGTTCTCAAGGTAGATCAATGGGCCAAGGAAGATAACGCAGGTGGACAGCAGCGACATGCCCCAGAATGGAAGCAGCTTGATCAGATAGTAGGTGAGGAAAGCAGAGACGAAAGCCTGGAGTTATGTCAGTGACTTCATGGCTATTTGAGCCAGGCATACTCACAGCTGCGGTTACGGGAATGTTCTCCGCAAAGACAATACGCTGGCCTTCAATGACGAAGAAGTTGATTAGATTCTCGAGGTCGTCCAGGGATGATTCCAAGGTCTCCTTGGGGATCTTGTAGTATCGTCGAGGTCGAACGGTACCTGCCACGCTGGAGCCCATGAGAGCAGTGCTAGAGGCCTCAGCAAGGGTGACAACTGTTGTCAAAGTCAATTCCTGTGCCTCGAACGCAAGCTTTTTCAAACATACCACCAAGAGTCATCCATGTGATCTTCAGAAGATAACGCAGGATGGGGAGGTAACGGCAGGCGAAGATGAAGACAATGACCGAGGCAAAGGTGACACCGGTAGCTCGCTTGTTCTTCCACTGCAACTTGTTAGCGTCACCCACCCTGGAAGTGCTTGTAGGACTTACGCTCAACAAGGTGTAGAAGAATGAGTGGTAGTCTGCAAGATGTTAGAGTTGCACACCACTATAAATGGGACATAGTTCGCGTACGTGTCAATGGAGTGTCGTTGGCTGCGGTGTATGACGGCTGTTGACGAGACCCTGCAAGGTCACTGAATTCAGATGCAGTAGCGCCAGCCTCGTTCTTGATAGAAGTTGCGACAGGACCTGAGACGACTTGTCAGCCTTTGTGCATTGCTTTGCTGGGGATACAAGCATACCGTTTACAACATTTTGAGTGATAGGATGATTTACCACATTTTGAGTAATGGGATGATTCTGCACAGTATCGTACGCGGCCGCTGCATCTAGGAGGGATTAGTGCCTGGAGAGAAAGCTCATCGAAGGTAGATTGGAAACTATGCTGTGATGTTAGCTTGAATTTTAAAAGCTGTGGCAGGATAAGCATCATACCTCACTCTGGGTGACTGCGTCTTTCAGTTGTTGGCCATCCCACTTGGGAGCATTGCCAGAGGTACCAGTGGTGCCAGTGGTGCCAGTGTTGCCAGTGCTATCAAGAGAGATGTCACCGTCGAAGGTCGACACGTCAGAGTGTGTAGGAAGCTCTGACGAGGTGTTGTTGAGGTCGTAATGCATGGACGACATTTTTGGGTGAGGGCGGGCCGTGAGCTCTTGTTCAATCGCGACGGAGCAGTCAGGTAGGAGAAGGAGAAGCTTCACGGATGGTTGATGGAGATGAGAACCAAGGAATATGAGTTCAACTTGATGAATTGATTGAAATCGAAGCTGTGGAAGAGGTTGTGAAGAAAGAAGAAAGAGGAAGGAAATAGTTGTGCAGCAGAAACAGGTTGATCTGTTTTAGATGGAAAGCCGGGCCAAGTTGTGTCAGTCGTGAACGAACAGTTTAAACTGCCTCCGGGGCCTGTGACGCAACTGCCTGCGCCTTCCATTCACTCTGGCACCTTGGTTTGCAATGCTCAATTCCCACCCCCATCGTCACTCGCGATAAACACGCCTTCTAACTGGTTCTACTGGGAAACAGCCTGCCCTGCCTTGCTCTGCTCTGCCCTGTCCTGATGCCCCTGACTGCTTATTCGTTTGGTCCGTTCTTTACTGGAGCAACTGGTCGCGTGCGCAATCACTCACTTTTGTTCACAGTCATTACGGCATTATTTCCAACATGTCATTCGAGTCTACAAACCCAACTAACACGGTGGCAGTTACGGCATCACATATCACCAACAAATCGAGACATAAAGTCCCAAGCTTCATGAGACAGCTCGTTGGCTGGTCAAAGGTCTTTGTATACTTTATGACACTTTGTAGAATTACCCAGGAAATAAAGGGGTGTTTCTTTGGTTGCCAGAAGCTTCTCACTCCGTTTCCACTGTCCTGGATTTTTCTTTTCCACACTTGCATCATATTGACGCGTTGACATGTGATAATCCTTGGCCATCAAGCCTATTTGATGGGGAATTTGACCCGGATGCCGTAGCCATATTAAGCACTGTACACAATGCTTCTCTCAAGACACAATGCAGCACAGTATTAAGATAACATTGTTCAGCACCATGATTTCGATCACGGCTGAGGGACATTGCTATCACGCATTTCTAGCTTATTATTGCTCGTCCGGTGCTTCTTCTCCCTCACTTACACCATCAGCACCTTCATCCATAGCTTCTGCAGTCATGGGTGCACCCTCGTCCTTATTGCCGGATTTCTTGCCCGTGGAGTACGATATCACCTTCCAGCCGTGCGGTTGATCGGCGTCCTTCACATATTCAGACATTGGGAACTGTTTTCAAGGTTAGCCTTCTGCATTAGCGTCACAACGGCGTAAAATACTCACATAGTGCTCATTCTTCTTCATAGTCGCCACCCATGGCACGTTATCGAATGTCATTGCCCGCAGCCTGAAATACGTGTTGTCCTCGATCTTGCTCACCTCCTCGACGAAGGCGTCGAGATCCGGCGTTTTGACCCCATTGACGTGAGTAATAAAGTTGGTAGGCGCCAGGCCATATTGGTATGCTGGCGACCCTCGGCTCCTTGCACTGACGTAGACCTCGGAATGAAGTTTGCTGATCTGCTGCCGCACAGCATGGTGAGGCTTCTGAAGAACAGCACCGCAGAATATGACAGCCCGAGACGTCTCGAGATCCTCGGTTGGCACGGTCGGCACTCGAAGGCGGACCTCCTTTCCTTTGCGTACCACTAGTGCATCGAGCCATTCCTTGTCATACATGATGTTAAAGTCTGACACTCTAGTGATCAGTTGATCGTTCAGTGTGAGGATGATATCTCCTTCTTGCAGTAGTTGTCCGTCGCTCGGTCCATTAGCCGGACCACAGTCCACCTTCCGGACGATAAACAGCTGATGCCGTGCCGGATTGGCTTTGGCGACCTTTTTGATCCACTCGTCCGACACACCCATGATGCGACATTGAGCCATCTGCAAAACATAGGAATCCATGTTGAGGATTCGAAGCTTGGGGATGGTTCCTGCCTTGATCGAATCGAGGACCGGGTTGATCATACTGGTGGCCAGACCAAGATGATACTCAGTATCCCGATGGCTCCCTTGAGTTCTCTCTCCCATATAAGTCATCCACAGCGCCTGGACGACGCCATCTGCTCCGAGCAGCACCCCGGAAGAACACTGTGACGATAGTCCGGTGTCCACAGTGATGGCATCCAGGTTTACTGCCCGATATCTCGGAGCAGCAGCGTTTGCGGGAATGCCCACGACCGTAATGTCGGTCACAACGGTCTTCGCAACCACGATTCTGTGATTTTGATTAAACCCGATGAAAATGGTGTCCGCGCCTTGTTTCACCATGTCGTTGGACAGCCTTGCTGATTGCACGGGTGCTTGCACGAGCCTGGGATCGTACTGTATGACTGTGTAATTAGTCAACGGATGCAAAAAGACGACCTTCGCCTCTGTTTGGATCGAGTCTGCTACCGTCACAGTAATGTCGCATAGGTCATAAGGCACAGTGGCTCTCGACACCACCACCAAGCCTTTTTCGGCGTCAATGACAAGCCCAAACCCTGTTCGACGAGCCTGCGGGAAACCGTCGATCTTTACAGGCATGTAACAAGAGACTTTAACAAATGAGCGCACAATGGCAGCCGCTTGAGGCAGGTCGTCGAGCTGAACAAACTCCCCTGACTTCGGTGCCGGAACCACTGCGGAGACCGCTTTCCCAAGGTCCTTGAAATCCCACAAACCCGTGTTGTCGTTCCGAACCGACAACCGCATCTTTGGGTGCCAGTGTCGGTCGATATGCACGATGGTCGTGGCTCTCGTGTGAAGGTCCCTGATGTGGCTATAGCAGATGACGATCCGTGACTTGTCCGGGACGTTTCTTATGGCCTCGACAAACGACTCTAGGTCTGGGGTCGGCTTCTGGTCGACTGAGTCAACAATCCACCCGTTCAGCGCGTTGTCGATTTTGAAAGAGCCTGCCGCTTCGCAGACGTACACTCCTTTACAGGCAATGGCGTACAAACGTGCTTGCTGATAGGATAAATTGTGAAAGCTGCCGCCAGCCACCGTAACAAATCGATCTGGAGTGATTGCGTGTAAATCTCCCACATCAAGTGTAACCTCGTGATCCTCTCCTCCACGTTGAAATAGTATATTGACCTTACCATCTACACTCGAGTCGAGGATAGAGTCGAGCTTGACGAAGGAGGTCAACAATTCTCCATTGACTTTGATCAGTATATCACCCTCTTGAATCTTATTGTCGGCGGGGCCTTCAGGCAGAACGATCTCAGCGACAAGCATGCTATTCACAGTAGGAAAGTGCTTTCGGATTGCGGACTCCCAGTTCGGCGTCAAGCCTAGCCTTCTGCAGTCATCGAATGGCTTGAGCATCCATTGAGTCTGAATTGTGCCACGACCTACAGGCAGACCTTGCTGCAGACATTGCAAAGCTCGCAGTGGCCGGTCAAGGGGAAGAAAGTAATCGGTAGCAGCACCATCAACGCGACCGCCTGCTTGAAGCGCCACAGCGTTGCCATTCAGGTTCACAACAGGACTACCGGAGCTTCCACCAGTTGCGGCCGCAGCCGCCTGAATGTAGTTCGTGTTAAAATCACAATATCCTTCGCCATATTCGGGAGCATTGCGATCCAATCGACTGATGACCCCAGATAGGATACTCAGCTTCTCTCCAGCATCGTTTCCGACCACCCTTATCTCCACGCCAACCCGAGCAGAATCTGGTTGGAGCTTGAGTGCCTGGAGTTGCATATACTTGATGGCCTTAGGATCGAATTGCAGGATACCGAAGTCATGGACTGGGTCGCGATAGACAGGCCGTACATCGCACTCCTCATGATTGTCAAACACACAATAACCCCAGAATGGGCCTGCGCAGACGACATGGCGGTTAGTCAAGATGTAGCCATTCTCCGCGTCCACCACAAAGCCAGTTGCCTGACTTGATGTTGACAGATCGGTATCGAACGAACACGTCTGACAGAAGTGTATGGAAACAACGCTCTTGATCACTTTCTCGATCGTGGCCTGCCATTCGGGGGAGTCGCCTGCGGCTGCGGCTGTACTGATGACAGGCAACGAGCTCAAGTCTGCTTCGATGTCGTACACAGAACCATTTTGGGGGGTTGCATTCCCCGGGGTAGGGACGCCATTCTCCTGTTTCAACTGTTTCTTTGGTCTCTCCAAGGCTGAAATCGGGCTTGTTCTTCGTTTGGGCCGTGCTTCGCCATTGGATGCCATAGCAAAAGAGGAATGGTAGGTTCGTCGGAACGATCGTAGGGTTCGCAAGTGATTGGCGCACTCAAAGGACAATGATCGGATAGTTGCAGGCTTGCACGCTGAATGCGCTGTTGGGATTTGAATTAGGCGTTGCGTAGATGTAGCAGTCCTTGGAACTCCTGCAAAGAGCCGCTGGATGGGGAATGAAGAAGTGTCTCCGTTTGAAGAGGTATTACAATATTTAAAAGTTGCCCGAATGCGTTTGGGCCAAATGCTGGATATCATCCAGATATTGAATGCGTAAAAGAATGAGTGTTGAACGAACAAACGCAAGCAAAGGCTGTTCTTCACATAAGCACAATGGCAAAAGGTCACAAGGCTGCGTTTGCTGAATGCCCTGATGCGCGCCAATGACAAAGTAAAATAATAAGGGTCACTGGCAGGCTTCACATTTTTGCACCTGGGCTTGGCGGCGCTTCTGGAAGGCAAATCGAGCAGAGCCTCAGATGTTCAGCCTTGTGTTACACTATCTTCGTAAAAAGCCACCTGGAAGCAATTAAAAGTCTCTCGCTAGATTGCACAAACTACGTGTCGACAAGACAGAACTGCGACGGTCTTTAGCCATTGCCTTTCTTCCATATACACCCAACCTTCTCATCCTCGATAATGTAATTATTTCCCTCACGTGCCCAGTAATGTCCAGTACTATTCTCTCCGGGCTCATTTTTCAGACGTCTCTACTATCGTCATATGTGGTTTCGTGCCAGGAGTCTTGCGCTATTCTGTGGTGCTGCTCAGGGTGGACAATCCACCGCGGTCACTTGCCTCAGCAGAGTGAGTTTGCGTCGAGCGCATACTCTGCTCAATCAATCGAAAGAGCAGCGCCGATCCTGGAGGGTGGACAGCACTGATACTCTTCATCTTGCTTGCTGGCACGACGTGATGATATGTAATGGTACTGGCTTGATTCCTCGTACCGGTACTGGACCTACCCGCCCTCGAATGCCACCAACCAGGTGGATGGTGTATTCGTCGCTTCCTGTAGATTCTGCTTGCTGTGAGCTATGTGGGGTGTCTTATATCGCGCCTCGCAACCGGCGACCGAAACATTCCATTCAACCTTGTGCCGAAACCGAGGCAGGCTGCTGAGATGGGGTGCCAGAATTCTGGTTTTGGTTCTGGCTCTGGGCTGCCGCATAGGCCACGGCTTTATTTACGACCGATTGACCGGCTTCCGGGAACAGCGCGTTGAGCTTTTTGTATAAGTCGTGAACTTGAGGCAGCTGCGGCGGAGGGACCATGATTGCCGGTCCACTGGGCAAAGCTCCAGTAGCTTTCTTCTTGGCGTCTGCTATGGCGGCCAAGTAGGAAAGGTTAGCCTGTAGTCGACGCATACAATCTGCGTATTCTTGTGAGGCCGGCTTCGACGAGTTCGAGTTGGGTCCTCCAGCAGACTTTGGGGGATCGCCCGGGCTATTGTTCAAAGCATTGGTCGCGTCAGTTGCTGATGTCGGAGACGTGGGCGATTGCTGTCCCTGGCCGGCTGTGGAGCCTGCTTTTCCTTGGGCTTGTAGTGAAACCACCTCTTGCAACAGGTGCGTGTTGATTTCAAGCAGTACCGATACACGCGCCCGCTCTCGAGCCGCAGATTGTGGTGACAGCGACGGAACCCCCCCTGCTTGCTGTTGTGGCTGCGTGATGGCACGCCCCATTTGCGCCGCGTTCTGGATTTGTGCTTGCTGTGCGAGGCTCGCATTCACTTGCGCCGGGGCGCCTACATTCGCTGCGACGTTCATTTCGTTCGGAGCTGAAGAGGTCGATTGCGCCTGAGGAGTCGGTGTCGATCTCTGTGATTGGGAAGGAGTGAAGGTTTGATTTGTCCCGTATGTGACGGGAGCGGGCGAAGGTCCACTCGATGGACGACCTGCTGTCCGGTCAGCATGCTACATTCTGGGAGACATAACACCAGGAAGACATAACACCTCGGTCGCGAAGCCAGCAGGGAAGAGCGCATGCGTCAGTACAAGTGTGGTTTAACTCACCTCTATCTTGATGGTTATAGTGGGGGTGTAGATCAGGCTGTTGATAGGGGCCAGCCTGCCCCGGGTATTGTTGACAAGGAGGTTGGGGGATATGCTGCTGGTTTGGAGGAGGGTGGGATGCTCTTTGTTGATTGTATGGTACGATGCCCGGTTGAAACGAAGTCTGGGCAGCGTCAAATGGGACGGCGGACGACATGGGAAAGGCACCACCCGCCTGTGGATTGCTGAAAGCATACTGCCCTTGGTTCTGGGGAGCATACATTGGCAGGGCGGGGTTGTTCATGATGCGTCTTAGCGATGCTTGATTGGGCGTGACCTAAGTAAGGATCTCGTTCGAAGCTGGCAGCGTAAAAGCCTCGAAAAGGGCCTTGGGAGAGGGCGTGCCTGTGCGGTGAATTGCGTTTTGATTGGGATAGGTGGCGTCCTGCGGCTACCCGAAGCCAAAGAAAGCCCTGACAGCCTCCGACCCGCGCAGGGTGGAGCACTAGACAGGGGATGAAATGAGACTAAGGGCTTATTCAGAATGAAAGAAGGGAGGCCTGGCTAGTGTGGACAAAGATGCTGATCAGACAGATAGGCTCCCCAGTTGCAGTGATGAAAGGTTGACGAATTCTTGACGTGGGTGGGTTGCGCTGAAAAACCTGACAAGAAGAGGGAAAAACGAGCAGGAAAAGCGGAACAACAAGCGCCCTCTCTTTCAGAGCCATGTCATTACAGAGGTACTCTAGGCACCCCATGCATCTGTGATCGTTATGGGATATAACAATCCACTCTCAATTTGGCCACTATTTGCCCTGTTTCCGCTTAACTTCGTCTATCCATTGCGATGCCATCGACGTTGGTACGACATATATCCTGACCAATCCATCGACGACTTCTGTCTTGCCGTTCGACAACGCCTCCAACAACGTTAATTTCTTACCTATCTTCATCAGGCCTCCGCTAGCGGTATCCATATAGCAGTCGACCATGGGCACTTTGTACTCGTTCTTGGTGTCCCACGGTAAGGGCAGGATATAACTTAGATGGTGTATGATGGCGTCCTTCTCTGCCCAAGCTTTGACAAAGTCGGATTGATTGTGCATGGGATACAGAAGCATGACGGGAAATTCCAACAGACTTTTCGGCGACAACGGGTCTGGCGATAGTCGTATGCTTGCATCTTCTAGGTCGGGTGGCCGCTCTGACCCTCGGATATGTATATTCCGTGCCTTCAATGCGGCTTGAAGGACAGCTTTCTCTTGCTGTTTCCTCCTGTGCTCCGCTACGCGCCGTCTGTCTTGGTCTTCTTTTGCTTGGGCCCGGGTTCGGATATGGTCTAGCAACTTCTTCAGGGCTGCATTATCAGGATCAATTTTGATGCCGCGCGAGGCCACATCCAGAGCTTCCAGCACTTTATCCAGGGCCAGCAACGCTGATGCCGATCGGAAATGGGCTTTGATGTTCGAGGGATTGGCACGTAGAGCGGCGGCGCAATCTAGCGTAGTGGACCGATAGTTTTCTACACCGTCAGTAGGTTCGGTGGGAGGAGCGCACAAGCATACTCAGCTCTAGGTTGCAGAGCGCTCGATTGACATGGAGCTGTTCCTCAAGCGTAGTGCGCTGTTTGGTCTCTGCCTCCATGTCTTCGGGCTCGTCCCATTTGTCCTCGATCCTCGTCTCCAAAACTGCAATCCCTTTGGTGTAGAACTCTTTCGCATCACCCCATTTCTTCTCAGCCACCATTTCGTTGCCACGGTCTTTGAACCCTTGAGCGACTTCTGCTTTGGTTCCTTCGTATTGCATGGCTTTGAGAGCCTCAAGCATGATATTCTCTCCATCTGCACACCTTTGCTCAGCCATGCGCATGAGCAGTCGTTAGCTCCAGCGTACCAGCATCAGTCGCCTCATCGAGACTGTTCATGAAAAGAGGTGTCTTGCTCATATCCTGCACGATTTCCTCGAAGCTTTTGGATGAGATGTGTTTCTGTTCAGGGCCCGAGATGTGCTGCTGGTACAACTCCTCAATCGAGGGGACGCTGGGCGCCTCATTAAGATTGAGGTTCTCGTCAAAGTCATCTGGAAGCTCCTCTATGCGTGACATATTGAAGACAATGGTGGTCTCAAGAGCCACCTGAGCCAACAGAAATTATGAATTTGCAAGATCAACAATCGCAAATCGCGACGCGGGGAACAAATTTATCTTGGTCAAAACTTTCTAGAGTCCGGCCCCGCATTCTGCAGCCTCGTCCTCGAAGAAGCTTCATAAAAATTGTTTTCATTTCTGCACATATTAGCTGCGAGGCAGTTTCTGATACAGAGCCTGCAACAACTAACAAGATGTGTTGAGAGACTACCCAAAATCTCCGTTAATAGCTCCGCGGCAATTCCAGCACTTTCTCGCTAACAAAGTTCAATATCATTTCCCTGAGGCAATCATTGTTAGTCCGAAAACCTGTGCCGGTGAAAAGATGGGGAAATGGTGAAGGTTGAGGGGACAACGAGGCAGCTTGTCCAGCAGTACTTACCTGCTTACTGGAGCAATTCTTGGAACAAAGCACTCCCTCAGATACCGCTCAACATCATATTCCATGGCATAGCCCATCCCGCCGTGCGTCATCACGGCCCTCTCACAAGCTTTAAAGGCTGCTTCTGCGGCCAAATACTTCGCGCTGTTGCAAGCTACTCCCACAGCATGAGTAGTAATCGACTTGTCCGTCTTACTGCGGTCGTAGAGCCTTGCCGCGTGGTATGACGCCAATTTTGCCGACTCAAGATTCATGTACGCATCCGCGAGTGGGTGGGCAATTGCTTGGTTCTTACCGATTGGTCTGCCGAAGACCACCCTTTCACGAGCGTACTTCGCGGCCTTCTCAACTGCGGCGTATCCGAGGCCCAGTGCCTCTCCTGCGAGGAGACACCTCTCAGCATTCATCCCGTGCAGAATAATCTTGAAACCTTGGCCTTCCTCTCCAATGAGAGAATTCTCGGGAACCTCATAATGGTCAAAGAACACCTCGTTTGCATCCACGGCTCGGCCGCCCATTTTCTTGATCTTCTTGAGCTCAAGGGCGGGGTTGGACCTGTCGATGTCTATGCAGAACATTGACAGACCCTCGCTGGACTTCTTGACCTCTTCTAGGGGTGTTGTTCTGGCCAGCAGGATCATCTTGGAAGCGACCTGCGCACAAGTAATCCATATTTTCTGACCTATACCGTGTCATTAGCACTGGCAAGAAGAGGACGAAGATCTTTGCAGCGGATCCAATCGCATTACTCCAGGTGAAGTGTGCGTTGACGCAGTAATTTGACCTTCGGCTTGAAACTTACCAGTAATGACATATTTGTCACCTTTGCGGGTGGCAGTCGTCCTCAATTTGAGGGTATCAAGACCACTGTTCGGCTCAGTCACACCAAAGCAGACTCTCCACTTGCCGCTGATAATGTTCGGAATGGTTGATTCGAGTTGATCCTGGTTGCCAAACCTGGCCAATGGCTGCGTTGCATAGACATTTGCGTGTATAGATTGAGCTCCTGCCATGCCGGCGCCGGATTGAGATATTGTTTGCAGCATCATGGTCGCTTCAGAGATACCAAGGCCAGCGCCTCCAAACTCCTCAGGCAACGCAATACCAAGCCATCCATCGGCCGCAAGGGCGGCATGCAGTTCTTTAGGGTCGGTCTCCGATTGATCATGTTGTTGCCAATATTCGTTAGGGAACTGAGCGCAAATTTTTTGTATTGCTTCTCGTACAGTCAACTGCTCCTCGGTGAAGCCGCTCATCTCCATGATTTGTTGCCGCCTGGTACACGAAAAGAATCTGCGTCCCTGGCATTCTGAAGCCCGAATACATAACCGAGGTCTAGAGGGTCTGATGCCATGAGGTCTGGAGAAGATGTTTGATGAGAGAAGGGCAGCAGAACGTTTTGTGGCCATGATGATTATATAGGTCTTATAGGTCTGTCTCTCGAGCTTGTGAATAAGAGGCCAATGGATTGATCTATTCGCCACGGTAGTGTTGCGGTCAGATATAGGATCATGAATGCTTTAATATGGGGTAAGGACACTCCGAGATCGCAGGACTTCTCCAAACCACTTTAGCGTCTCGGAGATGGAACAAGGTTCAATTCGAGAGGGATGACGGCGAATCTCGGAATTTGTCATTGCTGCCGCCGCATGATTCGTCTGGACGCTAGCATAATTCCGAGCCATGTTAAGTGACAACACCAAACTGCTGTTCATTCTCCTCAATGGGCATGAGCACGGTAGACTGGCCTTACTTCCGTGGTGAATACAGGCACTCTTTCACGACGAGATATCATGGTATTATAGGCTGTTGTTCTCCAAATGGCAAATACAAAATGCGGCAGAGGGCCGAATGTTCCGACCATTATCAAGGTGGAGCATCTAAGATAGTCACGTGGCTGCGACGCTAGGACCGATCTGTAACATCAAATAAACAGATGCAATACACTTTCACTGCATCCAAGATCATCGACTCAACAAAGTCTTTTTCTCGCGTCTCAGCAATGTCGAGTCCTCGCCGATGACCAATACGGCATCTGGCACTGTGATATTCGAAGTTTCAACAAGCGCGACCTTATAACCACGCGTTGGATCCTTAATCTTATCATGGCTCCCAGAACTACGGCCGTTGGCTCCACGGCCTGGATCTCAGCAGAGAAGGAAAATGCCCTCCACTTACTGCAAACCGAGAAAGAAGAACTGGTCTACCCTGCGCAGCACCAGCTCGAATGGTTGAACGAACACATGTCCGAGATCTTCAGCAAGGACCATCTGTAAGCCCTCCTAGAGATACTGTGCCTGTTGCTCGACTGACCCAATACAGCGACGTGACAAATGTATTCAAAACACCGGGAAAGCTGCGAGGAAAGACACCGCGCACAACAAGAAAGCGAAATGTCCAGGATGCCAGAATAGTATGTCGGATTCTACCAGTGGTTTGCCCATGCCTAACAACTGCCTCTAGCCCTTGAGTGATGTGTTCTCCTCAAAACCAATCTCTCGACCAAGTCCCTCGAAGCAACCGAGCCCACACAAGCTACGCTTTCAGATCGCTGTCGACCCAAGCGAACAGAACCATGAAGCCGTTACCAGATCACACACAGATTCAGGTTATCATGGCTCCAGTCAAGATGATATGGAAATTGGCTCGAAGCCGCAGCCTCCTTCAACAGTACTGCATCCAGGCCCCGATAGCCCCGATGCGATAGGAAAGCCAGACGTACACATGGAAGATGTTACTGAAGGAGGACATCGTACTACCGAGGGTTCATTCCATTCTGCAAAAGAGGATCACACTACAAAGATGGCGAATCCCAGTACCACACCAGATGAGCAGGAAATACCAGAGACAAGATCGGAAGATGGTCAGGCCCAACTGGCTGGCTCGTCTGAAGAAGGACACAAAGACAGTGATACGGACTTGGATGAGATTGAATCGCCGTCGGACGCGTCAACTCCGGACATACCTCTTGTCAGAAAGAGCAGCTTGACTTTCGCAGCGCTTCCTGCAAGAGAACCAGTCAAAACTAGCCTCGGTGCCAGAACATCAAGAACAAGTCATGTGGAACAATCACGCCAACTCCAAACCAACGTGTACCGAGGTTCGACCGCTGGCCCTGCACGTCAATCTGAACAGCAATTAATGCAGGCTGATAGCGAAGACCTCGACATGCAGGATATCGACAGTGGCGACGACGACGAGAACGTGGAGATTCTCGGCCGAGATGACTCCGATGATGAGACCCAGACTGTACAAACCTATTCCAAGTCATCGACGCAAAGGTTGCATGAAAAGATCGATATGCTGGGAAAGGCTCCCCCACCACGACCCTCCAAATCCATACATTCAACTGTGACAGTGGCTGCAACGAAGCTGAACGAAGCCACCAGTGCTCAAGCCCAACCTGGGAACGATGACGAGGATGATTGGATTAAACCATTGACTTCGCCAAATGCCGCCGCGACATCGCCAGCAAAGAGCACAGCTACAGGAAACGGGTATATGTCCGAGGAGGAGGATGAATTTGACATTCGCGCTCCAGAACTGATTGCACACGAAGAACGCATGAAGACTCCTGTACGCATGTCTCCAGGGCCAGGCAAGATAAGGCCTGGCTATGCTCACACCAAATCTGCGTCTACGGCAACCCTGGTGTCACCTGCTAAGGCAGCAATGGCACCCGCGACGAGCCCACAAAAGTCGATATCGGTTTCAAACCCGTCCCAGACCACAACGACTCCGCACGGCTCACCCAAACGATACCTAGATTTGAGCGCGTCGAAGTCGAAACTGCAATCTATCATGAAAACTGCCAAAGGTCTCTTCACCACCAGTGCCAGCGTGTCCGCAGCTGCAAAGCTGGAAACCCTATCGCCAAATGCCTTGAGAGCCGCAGCTTCTGCTATGCCTGGCATGTACCCGAACCTCAATGGTCTTCTCGAAGACAAGCCTCTGCCAGCAAGCCCTGCTCGTCAGGCCAGAAAGACTCGCAGCTCCACAGAACGGGAGAAGGACGAGAAGCGAAAGGATAAAGAACACCAGTTAATGCAACGAATGAACGATCAATTAGAGGAAGCACGTGAAAAAGAGCGCCGGAAGGCGGCAGTACAAAAGCAAGCCCAGGAACAGACTATGAAGTTTGACCGCAGTGAATACTCAGCACAGTCGAGCCCAAAGCGTCAAGGGGAGGAGGCGTCGTACCAAGACACCATCGAATCAGCACCGCCAGTGGGGAGAGGAGGTCGGCCCGTCAGACCGGGTAGGGAGCCTCCAGTCAATAAGACTAAACCAGCACCAGTGTCAATACGGGTGGGGACCTTGTCTCAGCGTGTTCCTCCTGGTGCCTCGCATGCTGTACCAAACACACAGGAGGTGCTTAACGCGGAACCCAAACGCCCTGGCCTCAACAAGAAGACCAGTACCATCTCTCTACAATCGGCCACGTCAAACGCTCTGAAGTCATCGGCCCAAAGTCAGCCGGCCAAGCCAAGAGCACTTCTCGCAGCAGAACGAAAGAAGGAGCAAGACGAACGCGAAGCTCAGAGAAAGCTTGAGCAGAAGCGGGAAATCGAGCGTAAACGCGCTGCTCAGCAGGAAGAGCAGCGCAAGCAAGAGCTGAAGCAACGCGCAGAGGCGGAAAAGCGGGAACGGGAAAGACTTGCAGCTGAGCAAGCAAAGAGACAGGCTCAACAGCAGGCCATCGAACGCAAGCGTCAAGAAACGGCTCGCAAGGCGGAGCAGCAGCGTCTGGAGCGTGCTGCAAATGAAGTTGTAGGTACTTCGTCTCCTTTCCAGCCACATGTTACTGACCATGGCAGGCTCAGTCGAGACCTTCCTCACGGCTTGCCAACCAGAATACTGGCCGGTCTCTGGTCAACCATCCCCTGCCCACTAATCCTGCTAAGCCAGCCAAGAGACCTCTCGAAGAGGAGCTTGGTTCGTCGCGACCACAGAATTCCAAGTATGGAGGCACGGCCTTGACCCAAGGTGATTCCAAGCGACGGAAGACTGATGAGGAGAGCTTTGTGGAACCTGCTGCACGTCCGATGGTGTCTGGCGCACCTATCCGCCAATCACAGCTTGGGAAGAAGCCCTCGATCTTCAACCACAGCAGCTATACACAGGCACAATCGTCGAGTCATATGGGTCAGTTTCCCCAGCCTCCCACCCGGGCAGCGCCCCCTCAGATGCAGCAATACGCCAGTGGCGCCAAGATACCCTTTGCGGATGCATCAAATTCGGCGGCGCCTGCAAAGACTCCAGTATCAGTCATGCAGCAGAAGACGATCCAAACCGTCAAGTCATCACCACAATATCCGAATGGAGATGCTATAAACCTGCCTGAGATTCCCACTGATTCGGAAGACGAGGACTCTGACGACGATGGAAATGCGTTTCCAATACCTGACTGGGCAACGCCAGGACATCTCACCGAACAGCTCATTCGGCAGGAGGGAATGGATGGCGATGCTGTTTTCGGGCCTGTAGCGCCCCTAAAGATGGAAGAAATCTTTGCAAAGGGCAATAAAGATCGACTGAAGCGATTGCGGGATCGTACCAGCAGTGCCAACTGGACTCTTAGTGGTGACGGGCTGACACTGGAGGAGGTGAAGGCAGATCGCGAACAGCGAGAGCGTATGAGAGTCGAAGGTGGCTGGAGGTTTGGTCATTGAACAGCCAGCGAGAATGATTGTAGTGGCTGATTTGACGTTCTGTGTCATGTCTGCCACTGTTCACGAAGCTTTGATGAGACCCTTTTGCAGGTGGTTTAGGGAAATGGGACCGAGTAAAGAACTACACTGTCAGCTTATGATTGCTAGTCCACCTGTGCTGGGCAACAAAGTCATTGACATTGAACACTATGTTCCTCGAAAGCCCGACTTTCTTTTACGTTGTTCCTAATTTTGATTCGCCAGATGCTTGCCTCGTGGATAGACTAAGCAGAATAGTGATCAATAGTAATGATGCTTGTACGCCGTACAGGCGTAATCTCTGACCGACGGCTAGAGGCTCCTTCCCAGGTCATTGGAATGTCTACAATGAACATTGCCTGCCACGCGATGCTATCAAAAAGGGGAATATGATTATATGAACGAGGATGCTACCTGTAACTTTTTGGATGACGCCATGCGCTACTAAGGTAAGTAGGGTTAATAAAAAATAATCAATGTACGAAGTTCAAGAGTCGACAAAATCACATTCCAGAACCTCTCATATACCATATAATTGCGCCTTGTCCATCATGGCTTCCTCAATCTCCCGCTCGTTTCTGCGTTCTTTCGCTCCAGTTGTGCGGTCACGTCGTACTACAGCAATGGCAACATCAACCACGAATGGTTTCCGGGGCTATGCAACCCCTGCCAGCTCACAGCCCTCCATAAGGCTGGGCTCGATAGCGCCAAATTTCCAGGCGAAGACCACTCATGGCGATATCGACTTTCACAAGTACATAGAGGGATCGTGGGCGATTTTGTTCAGCCACCCTGCCGACTTTACCCCCGTTTGCACAACAGAGCTCGGAGCATTTGCAAAGCTGAAGGATGAATTCGAGAAGCGAGGGGTGAAGATGATCGGTCTCAGTGCCAACGATCTCACCAGTCACGACAAATGGATCAAAGACATCAATCAGGTATCCCAGAGCGAGTTGCAGTTTCCAATCATTGCCGACGCCGATCGAAAGGTGGCGTTCTTATATGATATGGTGGACCAACAAGACTTGACCAACATCGACGAAAAGGGTATCGCTTTCACAATTAGAGCTGTATTCATCATCGACCCAGCGAAGAAGGTTCGGTTGACCATGCTCTACCCTGCGTCCGTTGGCCGAAACACTTCAGAAGTGCTCCGGGTTATCGACAGTTTGCAGCTTGGTGACAAGAAAGGAGTGACGACCCCGATTGACTGGCAGGTCGGAGATGATGTGATCGTTCCGCCCACTGTGTCTACTGAAGCTGCAAAGCAGAAGTTCACCGATGTCAAAGAAGTGCTCCCATACCTCAGATACACAAGTGGAAACATTAAATAGACTGGGAGGAAGAGAATGACATTAGCAGCACATAAATCGTCCAGGCATTATCGTCCAGGCATTGGTCCAAAATCCGTCGTTTCCCTTCAACCAACACCCGGCTTTGCTATCTTAAGAACCATCCCCCACATGCTTTGCTGCATGCCCATCCTGTCATTACCGCGACCTGTGTGTAGGGATATTTGATTGTACGTCGAGGGCGCCACCGTGCGCGCATAAAGTGAGTACCTTATGATTTCATTCCGTCCGCATTAACTTGATGGGAATATGACATCGCTATCGGGCACGTACCCCAACTTTGGTCGTCTGTCACTTACGTCGTCATTCACTCTTTTGTGAATGAAACAAACTGCCTAACAACATCGCCCTTCTTTTCTTGTCAGGTTACAGAAAGACTTCAACCATCAGGCGCCTAGCAGTCCAAAAGGTCAGGTCATCGACGAGGCCATAGCCCACAGCCAAATATCGAGTCGCCTATCACAAATACACATTCAGTCACGAGCGAATCATGGCTACCTCCGCTGCTGCGATTCTACTTCGCCGGCAGCTGAAACAAATGCAGTCGGACAAGGACATTCCTGGAATCAGCTGTGGCTTGGTGGACGATAATATATTTGAGTGGGAAGTTGTCCTCATGCTCAATGATGACTGCAAATACTATGGCGGTATGGTCATCCCCGTGTAACTCTTCATATCAGCACGTTCTGACAATCAGCAGGTGGCTTTTTCAAAGCAAGCCTATCATTCCCTGAAGAGTACCCTCTGATGCCGCCGAAGATGAAGTTCGAAACTCCCATTTTCCACCCTAACGTCTATCCGAACGGCGAAGTTTGTATATCCATCCTTCATCCACCCGAGGAAGACAAATACGGATACGAGTCTGCCGCAGAACGATGGTCACCTGTTCAGTCGCCTGAAACAATCTTGATCTCGGTCATTAGCGTTCTTAGCAGCCCGAACGATGAAAGTGCAGCCAACGTTGATGCAGCAAAGATGTGGAGGGACGATCCGAAAGGATTCAGACGGAAGTGCCAGAGGATGGTTCGCGAGAGTCTCGGTGAAGATTGACAACATACCTTCGTGGCGCCAGGAGGGTAAAACAATGGGAGGCTTCGTGTTGGTGGTGGCGAAGTCAGTGATACTCAACCACATTGGTAACGTTTGAGCATGGGACGATTATGCAGCACGAAATTGAACGCAGGCTCAAGCGAGTTGGCGTATCTACGCTTACGACGGCGAACTCGACTGTACTGCACCATGGGTTCGAACCGCCAACAATGGCGCCTTTGCATTTGTGGAATGGTCGGCGGACTCGAATCAATGGCTGCGATCCAACGAGACAGTTGCATTGCTCGTGTTCAGAATCATCGGAAAGTTTATACGGGGAAGGACGCCTTGTTATTGAACAAATCCCCTTCCTCGGTAGCAATCCACAGCTGCTGGAACTTGCGGCAATGCAAGAAGAGACATAACAGTCAGGTCAAGTACTGTATGCTCCGTGGCAAAAGCATAAGTAATCAGGCATTATGGGTTCTTCCAGTCCTTCCATGCAGATAGGCAGACTGCAGCTTACAACTCTTGTATTGCGTTTAGTGGGAGGTTGATTCCGCGACCGAGGCATCAAGAACCATTTCCGAGCACGAGGAAAATGACAAAAACTTTTCCCCCAAGCAGTTGAACTTGTGTTCATCTGGTTGGGGGTAAGTGAAACCATTCTTATGAGGAGGTTTTTTGGGATACTACGTGCTACATTCTACGAGACAACCTTTCACCCAAAACGCCCATTAACTGTGAAGCCAACATGAATGATACTGTTGGCCAGGAAGCGGATGGCTTTGTCTGTGATTGTTGACCAAAATCTCGGGAGTTTGTTATATGAGAGGCAAGAAAGTGGTGAAGTGAGGTGAAGTGATGTATAGCTGCTCGTGGGTCTTGTTGATATTGAACTCTCTCAAGATGTATGTAGCGTACTGTACATAGAGAACGTTGGAAGTGGGTCTATAGTATGTCAGATCAAAGCCACCAAGAACCTCCGATTTCTGGAGAATTCATGTTTCCTAAATGCACCGAATGAAATAGTTGCATCTTGTCCTAGCCAACTTCATACAATTGAGACCTCAGTAGATGGCAACGAGGGCTTGAGCACTGTAGGCCATAAATTGAAGTGGCTGATCAAGAAGTCCTCACGACTTCTCATTCTCGATGGTGTCAACACGATCTACCAAGAGACGCTCACGCAGCCCTGCTGCTGAGGCAGTTTCTGATACTCGTCCCGCAAAAGTACCGCGAGAATCAAAGAAACTATTACGAGAGCCTGATCAATCTTCGGCGACTGTCAAGGTTGTCCTTCTCGATATAGGTAGGGCATAGCCTACCACCAATGAACTACGACTGCTCACAGGATCGTGCTGACGCTGGATCCCGTTAGAGGGTACTATATGTCCAATCACCTTTGTTAAAGACACGCTGGTGAGGGCACCCTATATGCGAGCCAGGAAGAAGGCTTTCCGAAGTACATCTCCAGTCCGCTCAGGCCGCTGACAAGACCGAATAGTTCCCATATGCTCTGAAAGCTCTGCCGGACGTACTGGCAACAAAATGGGATGATCCGACCTTCACGCCCTATCGAGACGCATTTCCTGAGTCTGCCTCCTCATCACCCAAAGCGTTGGAAGCTCATGTCAAGGACCTTACCGAGCGAGACGTCAAGATCGCTTACCTGAAGAACCTGCAAGGTAAGGAGTCTGAGATTAACAATACTCTGCATCTCTGCCACGGGCAATTTCTCGATAAACCGACTCATGCTTATGGGGGACCAGGTTATCTCTGGGAGGATGGCTACAAGTCCCATGCTTACTCGACACCTATCTACCCTGATGTTCTCGCCGCCCTGGACCG
The DNA here is from genome assembly GCA_000835395.1 of Exophiala sideris. Classification (NCBI taxonomy): domain Eukaryota; kingdom Fungi; phylum Ascomycota; class Eurotiomycetes; order Chaetothyriales; family Herpotrichiellaceae; genus Exophiala; species Exophiala sideris. Next base: position 309,264 of record KN846951.1, on the reverse strand, counting down.
ATGGTCTAAGTCTATGGAGATCGTCATCTACAGCAGCGGTTCCATTTTTGCGCAAAAGCTGCTATTCCAACATATCAAGGATCCTGCTTCGCCAGACGACCCTCAAGCTGTCCTAGATCGGCGTGACGATATCAAGGCCTGGTTCGACACGACGAATGCCGGACTCAAGCACGACGCAAGCAGCTACGAGAAGATAGCGAAGGATTTGGAGCGGGATCCCAAGGAGATTCTGTTCTTGAGCGATAATGTCAAGGAGGTTCGTGCGTCGATCGAGGCCGGAATGATTGCAAAGGTGGTGGATCGCCCTGGGAATGCGCCGCTGTCTGATGCTGATGGAAAGGAGCTTGAGGTCGTGGAAAGCTTTGAGCAGCTTGGGCTGTGATATTACAGCGTAGACCAGAAGATGGACTTCAGCACTTAACGATGTATCGCGAAGATAATTGGCTTTCAGATTGGTATGTGCGGAAAAGGATCAGGCATCGAAGGTCAGTAGACATCCATCGAGTGATTGACCTCCTGTCAAGGGCTTACCAATGTGGTAGATATCGTGTGTGCTTCAGCTTCCAGCGCTGGTAATGTCCAATCGTCAAGCTGTAGCTGACGTATGGAAGAATACAGTCTGGAAAATCCTCTCGCGTGCGGGTCTGCGAGTGTAATCAGGAATACAGCAGCGCATCCTCATCAAGCAGGAGGGACTGGGTCGCCAGTTAACAGGAGTCAGTAGAAGATCCCTCACGCAGCATCAGTCTGTGACTTGCTCATCTCCATTCGTTGTCGTTGCTTATGTTGCGAAGTTGAGGTGCCACATAGTAAGACTGTTGTTTCACCTGGTGTTGCGACATTGGGTCAGGATCGCAATCTGTGAGCACTCCGTTTGGTAGAAGCAGCGACAATATCTGCATAGCATCAATTGCCCTCAGACAGCTGCCTGGAGTTTAACAGTTATTCGAAGTATAGAGGTGGGAAAGTCAGGACAACGCACAAGGCACATAACGTCGGCAAGAAGCCTTATGCCTCATAGGCAAACAACAGGAGTGGCGCAGGCCAAAAATACTTTAACCGACAGATCAGGAGCAGCCGTGGTTATTGGCTCTTTTGTTTGGTTGTGCTGCACTCCCGAGACCCGAGAACATCTGACTGGGCGACTCTTTGTGCCTGTGAAACGCTTACGCACTCACCACGCAGACTGCATTAGGCTGACTACGCTAGGCACTGCCCCGTGCTCCCCAGTTTGCGGCTTCTTACAGTACAATAAAACCCACCTCCCATCTCACGACTCACATCTTGCCTCTTCCCCTTCCTGCTGTTTGTTAACAGACACTCTCACTTTGTATCTTCAATATATCTCAACCACAGACATGACTCTTTCCACTCAGCTGCTTCGTCGCGGCATTGAAGCTGTCCACGATGTGCATGGGTTGTTGTCCGCCAAAGAGGGAGGCCATGGTCAGCCAGGCGATGATGAACCACCTCAAGTGCCCGCTCTGGCGGCCCTGGTTTTCTTTGTGACCGGCATGTTGATCATTGCCCTACTCTTCTGCGTAAGTGTACCGGTCTTCGTCACTGACAATCGTTTTCTAACCTGGCTCAGATCGGTTACACCTTTGGCCACTTACTGCCTACTCTCTGCATGATCGAGTCTCCCGAGACGGCTGCCTATGTCCCAGTCGATGTCCTTGAACCTACCGATCCACCCGCCTATGCGGCCACGACCCCAAAGCCTACCCAGGGCGATGGTGAAGATGACGCCGAAGTCCTCCTGGTCCGCAATAAGCCACTCACAGCCTCGATCCGTCAAACCATCCTCCATCTTCGAGCCCGTGCTGGCTACTGGTCTCCATACCGCGGCTTGTCGATGTTCTTGATCTGGAACGTGGCAACCGGTCTTCTTGTTGGGATAATCGCCAGCATCTTCCACAGTCGACTCGGTGTTGCTTTTGCTGCCATTGTTGCTGAGACGTCGCTGGCTACGCTACACATGACTTGGGTGCACATTGTCATTTCCGAGGCTAGCCCGAAGAGATGGTATCAACGCATTGCGTCTTTCAAAACATGGCCGAAGATTGCACCGGCGGTCGCATTGTGGGCCACCTCGAACCAAGTTGTTCACATCCTGCCCATGCTCGTCTGTGGCTCGTTTGGATCCCTCAAACATATGAACAATCCTGAATACGAGCCTGGCAGGAAAGACCTATATGCTGTCGGAGCACAAGGCGTCATGGCGATGTTCCTGACTGTCCTGCTCTTCGTGCTCCTGCAGATTCCTGCCAGTGTCACCCTGGTCAGAGTGGCGGCATCCATGCTTCCCGAAGAGGACGAGACTATTGTCCCCTTCGACCGCACATTTGGTGGAAAGACAACACCAGCCATCATCGGTGGTCAAGGCAAGATCGGTCTTGTCGAGGCTTGGAGGAGTTTCCCTTGGGCAAGTCGCATTCGCCTCGTCAAGCTCATGATCAAGGTCGCCTTGATTGTCATGGCTTTCTGGCTCACCTTCACAATGGTTCTGGTGCTTGAAGCGCACGTCATATTCGGTGACAAGCTTGGAGAAATGATGAAGACGGTGCATGGCATTTCGCGTCCGCACTAAACGCACTGTACATTACGCGCCACCCTACTTCAAAATGAACATCCGAATGGCTTCCGCTATATACCACACATTGTACATTAGAATGAGGACAACAGCGACGGTGGGGATGGGCAGGCTAGTTCATAGACCGAAACAACCTCGAACAAAGCAATCAAGAGATATACTATTTTTCCATCACCTCGAACCCTGGTGGCCGAGCTGTTGCCGGGGATCTTTGATGGAGACTGCCCGAGTATTTTCCATGCTTGCGAAAACCATCCGGGGACCGCCTGCAGTGACGCCTAGGTACGAATTACTGATGCCCAGCCTTGCCCAGGCACCACGGCCCAAAGGTCGATTCAAACTCCGAGCCTCGGCTTGAGAGCTTTAGGCTCGTAACAAGCTGGAAAGGGAATGATTTGGTCGGCCATGTGGAAGTGAGCTGCACACTGCCGTCACACCCTTTTGAAACCCATGTAGAAAATGTTCTCCTCTTGTTGATCACACTGGTGGCAGAGTTATGGTAGAGCAAACGTGTTAGATCTGGCAAAACTTGTTGAACTGTCACTCTTTTAACCTGTTGACCATGACATCGCCGTGAACGACTCATCAATCAGCGCAACCCTTGCGTGTGCCGCCCTCCGTTATCGTTCGGCGACCTGTCTACACTGGTTGCGTGCGGCGTTCGTCGAGGAGGAACCGAAGCAAAGCCTTTACATTATCTAGCAGCCCTATCCTTGCAACAGACCAAACAAGGACGGTCTCACCGTGATAAGAGCCCGCCCATAAACTCTCTTCCACGACCACATTACCGTCACATCTGCAATGGCGCCCGCACCAACGATACCTACGTCGGTAGACGAGCTTCCTACGAAAGAGCAACTCAAAGAGGAGGCGAAAGAAACAGTCAAAGGGGCAGTCTCAGGTCTGAGGTCGCTTGCAGCAGGTGGTGTTGGTGGTATCTGCGCCGTCGTCGTCGGTCATCCCTTCGATTTGGTCAAGGTGCGACTACAGACGGCTGAGAAGGGCGTATACTCTGGGGCTTTGGATGTCGTCAGAAAGACGATCGCTCGAGAAGGGCTGGCTCGTGGCCTTTATGCCGGTGTCTCTGCGCCTCTCGTAGGCGTGACGCCCATGTTCGCCGTCAGTTTCTGGGGTTACGACATGGGCAAACAACTAGTGAACACATTTTCGACAGTGCCCGTGGTGAACAATACGCCTCAGTACAGCATTGGTCAGATCTCTGCAGCGGGCTTCTTCTCGGCCATTCCCATGACGCTGATCACAGCACCCTTCGAACGAGTCAAGGTTCTTCTGCAGATCCAAGGCCAGAAAGACCTCGCGCCAGGCGAGAAGCCCAAGTACAACGGAGGAGTCGACGTTGTAAGACAGTTGTACAAGGAAGGCGGCATCCGCTCTGTCTTCCGGGGGAGCGCCATGACGCTGGCTCGTGACGGACCTGGCTCTGCCGCATACTTTGCTGTGTACGAGTACGTCAAGCGCAGCCTGAGTCCCAAGGATGCAAATGGCAATGCAACAGGAGAACTGAGCCTGCCAGCCGTCATGGCGGCGGGTGGTGCAGCCGGCGTTGCCATGTGGATCCCAGTCTTCCCTGTCGACACCATCAAGTCGAGGATACAGACCGCAGAAGGTCACCCAACCATCAGCGGAGTCATCGGCAGCCTCTACCGAAGCGGAGGTATCAAGGCTTTCTTCCCTGGCTTCGGGCCTGCGTTGGCAAGAGCCGTGCCGGCAAATGCAGCAACGTTCGTCGGCGTTGAATTGGCGCATAAAGCTATGAACAAGATGTTTGGATGATGAAAAAAAGACGCAGATATACTATGCTTGCGAGTGGCTCATGTTTCGTGATGGCAGGGTGATAGAAATCAAACCTCGGTGAAGGTCCAGTCGAAGGCATGGCGTTATAGACAATATCCTTGTGCAGATAGGTTCAGGCAGTTTCCAAAATCATATTCCATGCGAGAGCCTAGATTCCATCGTTTCATAGCCTTTCGCCGACGTACGGTCTCTGATGCAGGTATCTCGAAGTCCATTGAGGTGCTGCATTTGGATGGTAGAGTCCCTGGCGATTGCCGACAAGGCTGGCTAATACAGGTAAGCAGCCAATGGGGTTTGCCGTCAAGTTAAGCCGACCGGCTTCCCTAGCCTCACTCTCACCCCCGGACTTTGACTACGGAGGGACTCACACTCCATCCCTTCAACCACAGTTTCCACAAATGAAGGATTGCTGGCAGCCGACACAACATTCGATCTGTTGTTGATTCTCCCGTCGCTAAGATGGTCTTGTCCTTCATCCTGGTGCAAAACCGCCAGGGCAAGACGCGGCTCGCCAAGTGGTATGCGCCGTACACCGACGAAGAGAAGGTCAAGTTGAAGGGCGAGGTAAGAACCCCGGTGTTCCCTCGAAGTGCAGTCTGTATACTGATGCTTCTATCAGGTCCACCGCCTCATCGCTCCCCGCGACCAGAAATACCAATCCAACTTCGTCGAGTTCCGATCCGCGCCCAGCACGTCTGCATCGTCCTCCCACGCCCAACCGCTTGTCCGCCAGAACCTGTCGTCCACGAAAATCGTCTACCGGCGATACGCGGGCTTGTTCTTCTGTGTCTGTGTCGACGCAAACGACAACGAACTCGCGTACCTCGAGGCTATACATTTCTTCGTCGAGGTGCTGGACCAGTTCTTTGGCAATGTCTGCGAGTTGGATCTCGTGTTCAACTTCTACAAGGTCTACGCTATACTTGACGAGGTTTTCCTGGCTGGAGAGATCGAGGAGACGAGCAAGCAGGTCGTCTTGACGAGGTTAGAACACTTGGATAAGTTGGAGTGAGATGGAGAAGATCAACTAGGAGGGGGTCTACATACCCCTGGAAGGACAGAGCCATATTGCGCACCGCTTTTACAGGAAAGCATCGGGCACTCAAGTCGACAAATTACATTGCCCATACGAAGCGTATGTTTGGATCCATCATATATGATGGTTGAGTTGGCACCGAGGTCCAACGCCGAGCCATCCGGACTCGCAAGACTCTCTCTAGCAACATCGTTATCGGCCAGCAAATGAGCAAGACCTGGTTCATAAGCTCGAATGTCCAACGATGCTATGCTAAACGAGAACCACGCGTTGGCCTGATCATACCTCTGATGGCCATGACATCGCCAGTCCAGCTGCGGTATTGGTCACCCTGTGCAACACATTATGGACTTGGATGGCAGGTTTTCAACTGATGATTGTCAAGGTTGTGGCCATTCTTTCATAAGGGTTCCTGATGCTCGAACGACATTGTCGAATCATTATCGGACTTGTTGTCTTCGAGGACATAGCCACAGTCAGTGTGGACAGAGCTCAACGTGGGTGAGCTCTTGCAAGGTCAAGATCCGGAAAGGACATGAAGGGCACTCGCGTCGAGGATAGAGTTCGTCTCAGTGCTTCCTTGAAGCGCATTTTCATGGTCTCATCATAAAATATCTATACAGGGTCAACCACAATCATCTTTGAAGCGCCTTGAATCTCTGCGCAAGATCGTCCACCGTAGGGACCTTGCCAGGCACTGGTCCTGCAGATGTAGCGGTGCCTCCTGATGAAGTCGTGGTCTTCGCCTTCGTCGTCGATCCCGTCGTAGCAGCCGGTTTGGCTTTCTGATCAGGCTTGATCTCTCCACCTCCTGGTAATTTGACCTTGGGACTAGGATTGTCGGTCCTGGGAGCTGGCGGAGCCACCGATACTGGACTCTTGGCTCCGCCGAGAGCAAGACTGGAGGGCGGCGTGGCGCTCTGTAAAGAACCGATGTCGATCTTGTTCGGCTTCGCGGGCGTCGAGGGCGCTGCCGCCCCGTCAGCAAGTACAGGTGCCTCCTTCGCACCGCCTCCTACACCGTCGTCATCGTCAGCCTCGTCGTCCACCTCTTTGCTCAGCTCCTCCACGTCCTCTCTGTGCGGCGGCCAGTCTACGCCGTACGTCCGCGCAATTTCTTCCAGGTACGCCTGCACCAGCTTGGCGCTGGGCGGGTCGACCTTCAATTTATCCGCCACGCGAGCAGGCACGCAGTTATCCTGGTTCTCACTGGCGCGGAGTGCGAAGTCCTTGCCGAACCGCTCGATCAGCATGTTCCGCACGATACCCAGCTCACGCACATCCCGCGGCAGTCTGGGGGCTGAGTATATAATGCTAGCGGCAGCCTCTTCCAGCCCCGTGTCATCGTTGGCGGAGATGGTCCCTTCTTTGACGTTCTTGTCGCGCACATCCAGGAGTCCTGCGCGTGCGAGGAGGAGTTCGGCGTAGAGTTCCAGGATCTCCATCAGTTCCACCGTGATGTCGGTGTGAATGATGTTCTCGACTCGTATGCGCGCCGAGGCATCGCGGGACTGGGCTAGGAGTTCGGCCATTTCGCGTCGAGAGGCGATGGACAGCGCTGTGTCTTTCTTTTGAGCATTTCGGAGGCGAGGAATGAGGAGGCGGAGGGTGGATTTCAGTTTGACCTAGGTGTGAGGTGTTAGAGAATGCGGTGTCTCGTGCTCAACAAGATGGGCGGGTAAGGGGAGAGTGAGCCGGTGTAGGCAATACAAATGGCCAGGCATAACGTGTAGGCTGAAAGCACATATAAGCGGGATGTTGTTGGAGACGTACTGTCTGAGGCGACGCCGCTGGCATCTTGATTGCAGGTTGATCGTCTCAGGCGGAATCAGAGGTAGCCGTACGGCACGAGAGCTCGATCTTTTGAGGAGGGGTAAGGACTTCAAGCACGCTCGAAGTCGCTGGGCCACAAAATCTTCTTTGAGCGGTCTTGAAGTATGATCGTGTACGGGAGGAGTCCTTGAGCTGGATATGGTAATTCAGGCAGTATGTAGTGGTTGTTCGTGCAACACTGGTGGGATGAATCTGGGTGGTGAGGGGGCATCAATGTACTGTAGTCCCGGAGTTTTGCCAGCAGTCAGCCTCGCGGCATAACCTAAACGTTGCTGACACGATGAATACCTGAGTACACATCAAGCACAATGTCGTTTGCAAATGCTCAATACATAGTATGTACATTAAAATCAGCTACGTACTCCCCAAGCAAACTCGTTCGAACCCTCGCTAATCTCCAAAGTCCGGCCCAAAGCAAAAGATATCCCAGCCTGGGCCCCAAGTGAAAGCAACAAACTCCTATCCCGAGGATTGAAGAGATCCTGCCGTGGGAACAAATCAAGGCAAGGTAGACGTGGTCATCGTTAGATAAAAAGCTTCGAACCATATGCTTCCACAACGTTCCGTCCAAATCTTCTAGACAACTATCTTTATGTTCCCTTTCGCGCCCGAGTTCGCTACTCGAGACACAAACTCAGAGGTTTGCGAGTAACACTTCCTCTTCCCCAGCATTTCCAGAATGTTTCCAAAATATCGTGCGCACAAGAAAAGAAATGTCTCGATCAAGGTATCATGTATGAAAAAGTGTCGACAGAAGAAAGGTAATCTCGGCCGGTACAACCAGCCCATGTGTCTGCAAGTCCAGCTGCGGCCAGAATTTGAGGCGTGCTTGAGCACTGAAGATTTTGGGCCTGTAATGACCAGACAAAGGGAGTCCCGAGTCATTACAATGTGGCCAGGCCATAGAGAGTCAGGCCAAGCAACAGGCTGGCCAGAGAGATCTGGGTGGTGGAGGAGGCGGCGCCGGTTGCAGGTTGGATTGATGGGAATACTGATGAGGTTGGTCCTGATGGGGTTGCAGTAGCCTCAACGACGGAGGTTTGAGACAGCTCTTGGTAAGAGCTGCTAGCAGTGGTGGTTGAATTGGAATAGGAGTAGTATGGCGTGTGAGTTGATTGGGTTAGCTTTGAGGAGTGCGTGCTTGTTGAGCTCCAAGAGACGGAATTCCATTCTGCTGTGCTGGAAGACTTTGTGGAAGACTTTGTTGAAGACTTTGTCGAAGATGTTGTCGAGCGTGTTGGCGAAGATGCTGTCGACGAGCTCGTGGGCCATGCGACAGTCGTGGTATGCGCCTGCGCTGTTGTCGAGGAAGACTGGGACGAAGCATAGGTGGACGTGGACGCTGGCCAGCTGCCCGAGGACTCGTAGAATTGTCCTCCATTGTTCCAGCCGCCGATGGAGCTGCCGCCACCACTGCTGGGACTGGTGTTCCAGCTGCTGCCACTGCCGCCACCATTGCCCCAGCCGCTGCTACTGCTGCTGCTGCTGCTTCCGCCAGCACTAGACACGATGAAGTTCGCAGTCGAACCCTTTTCAACTGTAACCACGCAGAAAGTGGCACCGCCTGCCCCAACGGTAGAGCTTCCCTCCATTTCGTTGACACTGTTCTTGCTGGGGTCAATGGCGCAAGGTAGACCATTGCAGCCGCCGTTGGGACAGTCGATCTCAACACCCCATGTTGGCATCTCGTTTCGGAAAGGGGTCGCCGCTTCAAGGTAAATCGGGTTCCACCCAAGCTTGATGTAGGTGTTTCCTGATGCGTCGACGTTGGCACCGGCCACATAGGGCGACCAGTTACCATATGGATTAGCATTGGTTCCCCATACGCAAGCAGTTTCGGTATCTATCCCAGGTGGGTTGATGTAATAGTGTGCAGCGGTCTCGCACCAGTAGCTCATGTCTGGGGCAGCCAAGGTCGCATAGTCCGTCACGGAGGTGGGAATTAGCATGGCCTCATTCCCAGGAAGGACTGTCTGGCAGAAGGCCACAACATCGCCAGCATTGTTTTGGACACCAATGTTTGTGGAAGTGGACTTGCAATAAGGATTGTTGGGAAATGGCTTTTGAATATTGCCATTCTCATCGCAATATAGGCCACCATCCTGTCTCATGTTAGCAGAGGGATTACAGGATGGGCGAACAACTCACCATTGACAGTGGGTATGTATAACTGGTCGCGCTTGGGTTCCACTGCATCATAACCTCGCCTGGGGGGCAGGCGTACGGACAATATGTCCCGGGTGTGCACGGCTGGTCGGGACTCATAGCCCAGCCAGCATTTGACTCGCCTGGAGTGACTGAAACCAGGCCAGCGTTGGTAGGAAAGGCGCATTGTCCACTACGCTTCTCTACCTGTGTCTGAGAGGTGTTTTCGCTGATGGATCGCATCTCCACCCCATACTCCCCATTTTCGGCGGTTGATCTGGCATCCAGTTGGCGGTTTGCTCGGTGTCTCTTGTGTAGCGCTTCAAGGTGATCGTGAACTCCGTGTGTCGCGCTGACCACTGACGCTGTAAGGAGCAGCAGAGCGCTCGCGCCCGAGGTAAATGCTCGTTTGCGCATTGGGAATTGTGAATTGGAACGTTTGTACTATGGTGGTTGCTGCATGAGCGTCGGCTTGCGAACGGTGTTTGTGAGCTTTATACAATGTTGCGACGACTCCAATGAGTGACTTGGGTAAGTATTGTGGTAAGGAACGTGGTGCTCGCAGAGCAGATTCGCGCAAAACGGGCGAAAAGAGAAGTCGACGACCACAAAAACCAGCGACGACGGAAAGCCTCCCAAAACTCAAAAGGAAAGGACGAGTTTTTACCAAAACTCTGCGAAGAGGTAAAGGGGACGCAGATCAGAGTCAAGCGATGCTTGGAGTCGCAAATTGATCTGTATCAGTAGTAGAGAACGGCTCTCGAGCCATGCAAGGCTGGCGCATAGCCGCTCCACTGTTTACTTTGCAGATTGGGGAAGGGCCAGGCATGTCAATCAAGCCGGCGGCCCGCTTCAGCGGCGTCAAATTTCAATGGGCGAATGAAAAAACCCCCTTCCATAACTTGAAGCCGGCGCTTCAACCGCTTGTGGCTGAAGCTCCTCGAGCAATGTCCCGTGTGGACATGGCATGACGAGCAGTTCTCTTTCTGCTGGCCGTTGCTGTGGGGTGCCAACTTCCTAGGTGCCATGGAATGCTGCTCGTAATCTCGGCAATGATTATCGAGAAGGGCAGCGAGAATTCTGCTCTCTGAACATTCATCCACGGTGGTCTTTGCTCAGAGACGAGACCGGTCCGCAGTAGTCAGTCCTGGTTCTTGATCATCTCGACTGCTGGGTGGTGCGACTATGCTGCAGCTGGAGGTTTTCATGGAGTCTTCTGCCCCAAGAAAACCCCTAATTTGGAGACAATCAAAGCTTGGAGTGATTACCATAGCATTGCTGGTATGGTGAAACGACGGCGGATGTGGCTTGAAGAGCACAACACTGCACGCTGCAAACATGTCGATGACTTCACGTATACGAGGTGCTCGGTAAAGAGTGACGGTGAAATAGCAATTGGTGATCATTCATTTGTTGACAATGCCGGTGACTGCTGACAAAAGTTGATTGACAGGGGAAACACTTACGAGTTACCTGCAAATATGGCAGACGCCAAAAAGACATAGATCTCGATCCGATTATACCACAGTACTGTGGCATGACGTACGACAAGTAACAATTGGAAAAATCATAACAATCACGTGTAGACGCGTCTACATGCTTAGTGCGAGAATACTGATAACTGTGTCAATACTCCAGCAAAATCATCAGTCTGATAGTACTATGGATACTTTGCTGCCGTACACCGACGATGGGTCCACTGGAAGCCCTGAGTGTCTGGTGTCAAAAGATAGGTACCGTAGTATGTGATCCATCATGCTTTCCTCGTCGGACTGGGTAACCTATGCCACAGGTCACTCTCACTCCCTTGATATCCCCGCCAGCCCCAGCTGATGCAATAGTGTTTGGCAAAGAGGACGAATTCTTCCACCTCGTCCATCCACTCTAGACCCTCAACTCGTTCCTTCTCCTCCGTGGGTATCCATTCTCGCCATATGAACTCGATGTCAACCGCCTCCGACCCTCCTGTCGTCCCATCACTGCTGGCCTTGAACCCATGCATTTCCAATCTCTGTATTTGCTCGTCCAACCCAGCGTACTTCTCCAGAGTCTGCAAGTGGATGCCTCTGCTCAGAAGATTACTGACCATGGTCCGGCCAAATGAATCGTGAGGTCGGATAGGCTCATATATCACAATCGCCAAAGGTGTCCTTGCCGGGAATAGATCGGAGAAGTATTGCAGGACGGCATCTGCATCATGTGGTGGAAGGTAGATGAGACAACATTCCGAGATGATCAGAGTAGGTAGATTATTGTCGATGCTCCTCAGTGTCTCGTTGCCATGCTGGAGCTGCCGTAGATCTTGTGGGAGGATGGTATAGTCTGGAGATGTCAGCGTTGCTCCGTCCTCGGAGACAACGACGTTCGCTGCTGCCATGTCCACAGATGCGTGTGTCTTTGCGGCATGGGAAAAGGGTGGGCTTCTAAGTCGGGCGATCTTCTTTCTGGTGTTGCTCTCAAAATCGATCTCATGGTAGGCAAGGTTGAGATCCCGACGTTTTTGCTTCAAGCGGAAGTATCTTGTATCGCTGCCTGCGCCAAGTGATATGATCTGCTTGCGAGCGTTGCCATCTGTTGACAAGAACGTGTCGACAATGCTGTCAATACCTGCTGTTCGCACATAGGTGCCTATCTGCTGTCAAGGAAGGGCTAATGGAGAGCAATGTGATCATTTACCTCGATTCATCAGCGGCAATCGTCTTGAAACAGCATCCCCAGGTGTCAATAGACCTGCGAAGGGATCTTCGAGGTACCCTGCGCCAACCGCACTCAAACGAGAAGTGGCCGCATCGCTGTCGGTGTTCTGTACAAGTTCATCATGTAGGGCCGTCCTTCGACTACCCGGAGGACCAGCAGCAACACCACCCCGCCCTCTTCCTCGACCTCGAAAGCCTCCACTTCGTAGAGTGTTCAAATTCGGTATTGATGGTGCAGACATGACTGGTAGTGTGATTTAACTGCCATGATATTCTGGTTGCTTGATCTTTGGCGAGACGCCTTGGCATGGGAGATGCTGGACGATGATTCAAATTCGCATCTTGTATTCCCAGAATTCAATTTGTCAAGTAACTTCTGGTTCGACGCGCGTGTTGATGGAAAATGGAATTAGGCACAGCTACGATGATTCTTACAATGGCCAGTCGAGCTGACCGTGGCCGCAAATTACGAGAAGTGAATGGCACGGCATTATGAAGCTTATCTGGGGAATATTTTTGGGAGATCTTCTCGTTCATTATCTTATTGCGACACGTTCCCATCTCAAAACACCACCTGCAACTCTGCACATTCACGCCAAAAGTGAAGCTGTGATCTGATCTTTAATCGCTCCTCCCTTCAGGCACAACCGCCGTCGTCTAGCTTCTGTAGGTAGATATGTATTTCAAGCATAGTTGAAATTGTTTCGACAGAGAGGGCAGCTCGAGCTGTTCGAGCTCTTGAACCAGCGGAATAGGCATGCCCCGTGGAAAGTGTTGCGACAGGTACCACAACGCTTGTTTGGAGTCTGCATATCCGTGCCAATAATGCTGTAACATATGGCACATTCACTCTGGCCTTTCAGTGCACCCTGCACGTTGCGTCGAAATGCTACGAGACCCTCAATGATACTGCCAGTGCTGAATATGATGATCTGAAACGTCCTCAGCCATGACTGCCAATTCTTCTCTGAGACGCCCACCCTAGCGCGAGATGCCACCGTAGGCGAGTCTAGTGGATATGTGGAGGGTAACGAGATGGCGAGGGATATTGGCGGAGACTCAGGGTCAACAGCGATGGAAGCAACTGCCTCGGATCCGCTCAGGGATGTCTTGACAGTGACTGGGGCCTCATTTTCGTCTTGCGGCTGCGTCGCCACCCAGTCAGTGACCGTTCGAGTTGCGGCAACCATCAGGGTTGGAGAGAAATATCTCTGGGTCCAACTTTCCAAAGGTGATTTCACCCGGTTCTTCTGCTCAATAAACCAGCCTCGTGTAAGACTTGGTAAATACAACAAGCAGCAATAATATAAATGCGTGCCCAGTCTCTGTTGTTCTTGCTCATCGTTGTCGCTAGAGCCATACTCAAATGATGTGACGTCGATTTTTGAAGCGTCTAATGGCCTTCCACTGGTGATGCGACAAATCTCACATAAGAGGTCTAAAAGTCCTGGAAGCACATTATTTTCCTTGATGTCCGCCGCGTACAGTTCTTGCAGTTTGTAAGAAGCAGTCGTAAAATGATCGAAAACCAAATGCCAGCCGAGCAGGTAGCTCTGTCGTGATTGGTAGGTTGCGCCAGGCTTATCTGCTAGAAGCGACAATAATTCCCCCGGTAACTTCGCAGCCTTGTTCTCCAAGGCTACCTCCATTGAGATCTGCTCCTGGCCCACGGGAATCGAGCGATGTAAGATGTCGTATGTAGCTGCTCGAATTGGGTCTTCTGGCGACGAAAGCAATGCATACAGATCAGTGTTGTGCCCGAAGGTCACCCGTGACAGTTGTCTTCGAAGCAGTTCCGCAGTTATGCGGCGTGGCTGATCCGTTTGGCTGCCCTGCACTCCGAAACTCTGTAGAATATGCAGCAGGCCTTCATCCAGAGAATCTTGAGCTGCCTTCCAAGCATCAACGAGGTCTTCGTTAGCATCTTCGGAGTTTGCAAGCGTTCGTAGGCGTGCATATATTCGCAAAGAGGCGTGCAGAAGCGGCAAGTCTTCATTCAAATCATTAGCACTGTGCCATACGGAAACGCAATGTTCGAGGATTTGGCCCCAGTGGTCTCCATAGATATCCCTGGTAGATGTCAGGACAGGATCAAGTATCCTCATGGCCAGAGTCTGATATTCCAGAGCAACCGTTGAATCAATTGACAAGCGCATGAGGGTTTGCATGAGGAAGACCACACGTTGAGAAGGAATGCCTTCCAAGGGCTCAGAGCTGCCATTGAGAAGCAGATCAAGCAAAACCAAGGATTGCAATCCGCTCGCCGAGAGAGAGTTCGCTTTCAGGTCAGTGCATGCAGCAACTAACTCGTTGAGTGTTTTTCGACCTTGCTGTGAGCTGATGATGTGATCCCGGCATGCGCAGATCAAACTGGCCGAGCGCACAACTTCTGGCGACCGATGTATGTCTTTCGATTCAGATTCAAAGAGTGACATGATATGCGCAGGACCGTGCTCATCAACAAAACGTGAGACGATGTCCGCAAATGTGACGCCTCGAAGATATGACCCCAACGTCAAGTCGGTAATTGAACGAATGTCTTGCGCCCATATCTCGATCATGGGTTCAGCAACAAGCCACTGTTGCACCAACGCGTTTCCTTCAGAAAGTATAGCGGCAGCTTCTTCGGTAACCTCGTCGCTGGTGTTCTCCCAAATATGGTTTGCAGACTCCAAAGTCAACTTTTCGTTGACAAGCTGTAGGGCAAGTGGATAGTAGTAGTACAAAGTCCGGACATGCTCCGAACTCAGACGCTCCATGATAGCGGTATCTGAAAGCATCCTCGTTGCATATAATACAAGTCTGAAAAGAAGGGAAAATTCGTCTCCATCGCGCACGTCATCTGCTGGTGGGTGCACGTTCTTCTCCTCAATCATGAACAACAATCCATGAAGGCTGCTTGTGATAGTGAGAGAAAGAGGTCTTCGACCGGACATATGACTTCTAAGTGCCCCTTGCCATTGAGAAGTGGACGGCATGAGGCTTGCGCTCGCGTTGGTTGCCTGTGAAGGAGCGTCTCTCAGTACCTCCTTGGAAAGGTCGATTAGCGCAAAAATGGACAATGGTGTGCCTTTGCCGGCTAGTTGTTCAGTGACAACCACTGTAGAGGACGCAGCTGCTGAGCCCGAACTCGAGGATGTCGACTTTAGCTTCGAGGCTAGTGATATAGCAAGCTCTGCAGTTTCTGGATTGTCAGAATCCGCCAATAAGAGAAGCTTGGAAAGTAAAGCGCCGCCTAAGAGGTCCGAAAGTGTCGAAAGGCTCGAACGAGAACTGGTGAGAACGTTGGAAAGAAACCGAAGGGTCGCTTGCTGTGAGCTTGGGGACGCGTCTGATGATAGTTGCTCCAGTATTTTCTGCTCACAGAGCCGTCGAAACTCTGTAGAATGAATAGCAGGGTTTTGCAAAATCGCGGTCGTTAGAGACTGAACAGAGCCATTCTCCAGGTCATCGGAGATTTTGTGCAACACAAATTGCTGCAGAATTTCCAATCTGGACAATTCCTCTTCGGACACACCACGCAAAAGATTTGCCAGAGCCTTTGTAGCGTAGCTACTATCCTCTGATCGTATCAACTCGGAAGCGAACGGTTCCAAGGCCTGCTTGGTACGGATAACAATACTCATGATGTATTCTGCAGACGGGCTTTGCAACAGACGCAACCCATCTGCACGCAGAAAATCGATCAAGAGCCGCATCGTCTCTGCTGAATCGGATTTGGCTGAAATGTCTTCGAGAATACATGCAGCCGCATAAGGCTTGCCGTTCCGAGACCTTAACAGCTCGATCGCAGCGAGCATCACGTCGTTGTCCGCCTGCTGAAATACAGTCAAGGCATATGTCTTTTCGGCAGCACCTAACCTTTCAGCTTCGAGCACGAATTTTTTGAGACCAAAGAGTCTTCGAGATCGATCAATAACGCCAGCTTGGGACCTTGTAAAATCTTTGGAGGTTTCAGGCATTGACAATTTCATGCTATCGACCAGTTGTTGACAAAGTTGATGCCATGCTCTCTCGAAGGAAGGCCGCAATCCATATCCAAGAATGTTGTCAAGTATACTGCCAGCAATTCTTGCGCCAGAAGAGGTGGGAAAAGCACCTGCCTGTTGAGCCTCTGGAGCGACGTACTTGTCTACCAAGGGCAATACATTTTTGGACAAGAATGCCGATTTGGACTCCTCCGTATCGATCATCTTGACTCCCCAAAACGAGACTTCAACGTAAGTAAACCATGCAGTCTCAAGGTTCTGTCTTGGCTCGTCTGAGGAGGTGATACCGGCTTGCAGAGCATCTAGAAGACCTGTCATAGCTTGCTCATCAATCAAGCCATCAGCCTGGTCTCCGAACCACAGGTGTGACGGTATCTTTTTAAGGAGAGGAGGAATATTCTTCCAGAAGGATGCAGGACCTCGTTGAGAACCCATCCTCAGATATTGCAGCAGTCTTTTGAGGGCAGTGGTCTTGGAGGTGTAGTCTGTCGTCCAGATCTCCGGTCGCAACATCGTTAAGGCGAGTAAGGCCTCTGACAGTTGACCTGACGAGCCAAGCTGGCTGCTGTGTAGAGCCTTGCCTATGAAAGAGGCACTTACCGCGGTCCAGTCCAGAGAACCAGGCAACGACTGAGCACATACTGTCACCAAGATGCAAGCGCCTCTCCTCAGAGAAGGGTCGTCGTGATACGAGTATTGCCAGAGCTTCTTGTTCTGTACTACCTCGCTGATGCGCGACGATGCCTCAGCTTGATTTCTTGTATTTCCAGAAAAGTGGTTCTTGATGAGTTGGCTTAGCATGTGCATTGCGTTCCCGGCCACGCGGACAAACTTCGCTTCGGCATCTTCGGGTGTCGTTGAGCGTTCGTCGCTGAGTGTCTTCGAAGTCTGCACGAAAATGGCGTCTTCGGCATAGTCAATGAGTGCCGTCTTGTAGACATCCCACAACGTCCTCCTCTTCTCTTCTGTATTGAATGACAGTGCGAGCGACTCCTGAGCAGCCCTGGCGACCGCTCTATCGCTATCGTAGGTGCCTGACAGCCATGATCCTACCACCTTGGGCAAATAAGGTGCAATCCGTTTGCCGGAGATGACAGTGAGGGATCCCTGGAGCGTGTGGGCGAGTTGCCGGACTCGGCGGGCATTGTCGATCGAGGTGCGAGGGTACAGAGCGACCTATAAATCGTGAGTAGACCGTGGTTAGCATTTCACGAGATGAGCGTACCCATGCGTCTAAGAGACCGGAATCGATGTCTTCGGCGGACTTTGCAGACCTCACATAGTCTTCCACATCCTCAAGCGCTTTGGTCTTGGTCGTACTGTCTTTCTTGCTCAAGTTCCTCAGAGCGACAACAAGGTTGGGATTGGAGATGGCGCCGAGGTGCGGTTGTTCAGCAATGTATGATAACGAGGAAGCCGCAGTCTGAAAGCCGGAGGAAGGCGACCCAAAAGCGACTGAGGACGATCCAAAGGCAGCAGAAGCAGCGCGAGCGCTCGATGCTTGCGCCTTGAACTTTTTGCTCATGCTGCCACGGTCGTCCTCGTGGCAAGAAGAGTATGTGCGGGAAGAATGTTTACTTCCTAAGGGGAAAATGATTCATGTGCGTTTGGTTCCTGGCCTCAATGATTTTGCGGGGAATGGCTTCGAATGGAATTCACCCTCGAAAAATGTTGCTAATCACTTAATGACGTCGGCGATACTTCAAACTACCTAGGTAACTTACTAGTAGAGGTTGTCGCGGTTTCGTGCCTGCGGCGGCACCAGAGCGCGTGCCAAATTTTGTTGCAGCAGGCGTCCTCTTAACTACAAGTGGCGTTCACTGGGTCAAAGACTGCACGCCCACAATTTACTTATTTACTTTAGGTACAGCCTTTAATCTTCAGTTGAAGCGGCTTCCTCTGCATTGCAAGCTGCTTGAAGGAATTAGCAGGCCACGACGCTGCTGGTTTGATGCGGGAAGGATTCATCTCGGATCTGACCTGCGAGTTCGCAGTGTCGTGCCATCATGAAGTTCTACATCGAGTCAGCACTCCTTGCTCTCACTTTGCTTCGACACGTTGACTGATTGCTTACAGTGACCTTCCGGTGCTTTTCCCGTACCCTCGCATCTACCCTGAGCAATATGCCTACATGTGCGATATCAAGCGGACCCTCGATGCCGGGGGTCACTGCGTTCTCGAAATGCCCTCAGGAACTGGAAAGACAGTTTCTCTGGTGTCTCTCATTGTCGCATATCAGCAACACTACCCAGAACACCGGAAGCTGATATATTGCTCGCGTACCATGTCCGAGATCGAGAAAGCTTTGGCCGAGTTGAAAGCTCTAATGAAATATCGATCAGAACAACTAGGGTATGTGGAAGACTTTCGGGGTCTTGGTCTAACCAGCCGAAAGAATCTGTGCCTGCATCCATCCGTGAAGAGAGAAAAGAGTGGTGCCGTGGTCGATGCCAGATGTCGCAGTCTAACGGCAGGTTTCATCAAGGAAAAGAAAGAGAGAGGAGAAGACGTCGATCTCTGTGTCTATCATGAGAACCTGGATCTTCTCGAACCTCACAATCTACTTCCCCCGGGCGTCTTTACTCTTGACGACCTGCTGCGATATGGCGAGGACCACAAGCAATGCCCCTACTTCTCAGCACGAAGAATGATGTCCTTCTGCAACGTTATAATTTACTCCTACCACTATCTCCTAGACCCAAAGATTGCCGAACGTGTCTCTAAAGAACTCTCGAAAGACTGTATCGTCGTCTTTGACGAAGCCCACAACATTGACAACGTCTGCATCGAGTCTTTGTCAATTGACATAACGGAAGATTCTCTGAGAAAAGCAACCCGCGGCGCCAACAATCTTGAGCGCAAGATCGAGGAGATGAAAGACTCTGATGAACAGAAGTTACAGGATGAGTACCAGAAACTCGTCCAAGGCCTTCGAGAAGCGGATGAGGCTCGACAAGAGGATGCCTTCATGGCAAACCCAACACTTCCAGATGATCTACTAAAGGAAGCTGTTCCAGGTAACATTCGGAGGGCCGAGCACTTTGTCGCCTTCCTGAAGCGGTTTATAGAGTATCTGAAAACACGCATGAAAGTGCTGTACGTTATTCAGGAGACTCCGCCATCATTCCTCTCCCACCTGAAAGAACTTACCTTCATCGAGCGTAAGCCGTTGAGATTCTGCGCAGAACGACTCACGTCGCTTGTTCGTACACTCGAGTTGACCAATATCGAAGACTATCAACCTCTTCAGGAAGTCGCCACTTTTGCTACGCTCGTTGCGACTTACGAAACTGGTTTCCTCCTGATCTTGGAACCCTTTGAAACCGAACAAGCGACTGTTCCTAATCCCATACTGCATTTCGCATGTCTGGATGCATCAATCGCCATGAAACCGGTCTTCGAACGATTCTCCTCCGTTATCGTAACGTCAGGAACAATGTCCCCTCTGGAGATGTATCCTAAGATGCTCAATTTCACGACTGTTACGCAGGAGTCATATCCAATGTCATTGGCACGACGGTCTTTCTTGCCAATGATTGTTACGCGTGGGTCTGATCAACAAGCGATCACATCCGGCTTCCAATCTCGTTCAGATCCTGGTGTCGTTCGCAACTATGGTGCTCTACTCTTTGAGTTTGCGAAGATCACACCCGACGGCATTGTGGTGTTCTTCCCCTCCTACCTATACATGGAAATGATTATCAGTATGTGGCAGGGGATGGGCATTCTCGACCAAATTTGGACCTACAAGTTGCTTCTTGTGGAAACTCCTGACGCGCAAGAGACAAGTCTTGCGCTCGAAACGTACCGCACCGCATGTGAGAATGGCAAGGGTGCTATCTTGCTTTGTGTCGCGCGTGGTAAAGTATCTGAAGGTATCGATTTTGACCATCACTATGGCCGCACCGTGTTGTGTATGGGAGCACCCTTTCAATATACGGAATCCAGGATCCTGAAAGCAAGGCTCGAGTTCTTGCGAGAGAATTATAGGATCAAAGAACAAGACTTCCTTTCTTTCGACGCCATGAGACATGCTGCACAATGCCTGGGCCGAGTATTGAGAGGAAAAGACGACTACGGAATCATGGTTCTCGCTGATCGACGTTTCCAAAAGAAACGCAATCAATTACCGAGGTGGATCTCGGAAGAAATCAATGATGGTCAAACTGGCTTGAGCACTGACGCCGCGGTTGGCATGGCAAAGAAATTTCTTAGAAGTATTGCACAGCCCCTGAGTGCCGCCCAGAAGGCACCCGATGGTACGATCAAGGGAAAAGATAGCTGGAGTCTACAGGAGCTAGAAGCATTCCAAAAGGAGCAAGCACTTAAAAAGGGGCAAGGAGACGCAGGTAGGGAAGGAGCTGATTTCCACGACTACATGCACAGCGAAGTGAATGGCATACCGGCGCAGAACCACCACAATGGTCATTTGACCACGGTCGACGAATTCGACGAGGTTATTGCCGATGAAGATCTGCTAATGGCTGAAGCAATGGAGGTGGGCTGAAGGACTACATGTGTTACTGGCATGGCCAGCATACTTTTGCCACATTAGACTGAACCCACGATCAGACCCGATCAAGCATACAGAAAGCCTTTCAGCCCCTCAGCATGCTTTCACGAACCCGGGACATTTCACAATGCCCTCGGGACGGTACTGGATTTTACGCAATCCAACGAAACGAGACCAGGATCTTGTCCAGTAAACCGCATCTACAATGGTTGACTGCAGTGCTCGATGCAGCCCATGCGATCGAGGGATCACTGCCCATTCGCAAACCAGACGAGGATAGTTGCCGTGGTATTCCCATTCGTAGGGACTCAGCACCTTTACCATGGAAGCGGACCTGCTATTTGCCAGCGGTCAGGCACATTTCGAAACAATCCGGCGGCTTGATATACCTCGAAAATGGTAATCTGGTCAAGGGGGAGTGAGTGATGGCGAGATCTCGATACCCGGGCGGCTCCAGCTGTCCGCCAATTCAAAAGTCGTCCACGACAATTCCTACTCCTTTATCTTTTGCCATCTGAATCAACTCTCCTGCCATGACAAGATCCATTATTCCCAAGCCCACACACTTGAAGACGAGGTTGCCATCTGGGGTGAGTGGGTTGTCGTCCAGAAGCTCTCCTAACTCTATCAGCTGATCTTCCGTTACTTTGGCCCTTATGAGCTCTCCAGCTTCCGCCAAACATCCTTCCTTGGTGTCACAGTATATGCGCCGGCCGCCAGAGAGCAATGTATCCGAGTCAACCTCCTGCATCACTGGCTTATACGAACCAATGAGCGAAATGTACCTTGGCTTGCTGTCCAAGTATGAGGCTGGAAAATGCGGCTCCGTGGCCGGTGTGCAACCGCAAACAACGTCCGAGTCATTGAGGTACTTTCGTAGCCTTGAGTCGTAGTCAGGCCCCGATTTGAGAAGCACCTCGAATTTGACGTCCGGATACTGCTGCTGCAAAGTTGCAAAGAGCTGCTCCATCCTTCGTGGAGCGCCACGATTTACAATGGTTACGTGCCTTACCTGGCCCAGAAGTAAGGCGAGTTTAACGTGCCACTCTGCTTGTCTGCCGGCCCCGAATACGACGATGTTGGCTTTGGGGTGCGGGTATCGTACAAATGGGATCATTACGGCCAAGGACGTTCGGAAAGCGGTGACCTCGGCGGCATTGAGGACGCCGAGTAGAACTCCATCTGGAGTGAAGAGGTTGATTGCTCCTTTCAGGCCACCTGAGCTGAGGGTCACGACTTTGACTCCTGTTGTAGTCGTGATTGAGGTGGGCATGAATAAACTGGTGTTGCCCAATTTCGTTGTGATGGCCTCGCGCTCGGGCTGGTGAATGGTGCGCTCGGACGGAGACAGATGCTTGTCCTTGGTACATTCGCGGAGGGCATTGTGAAGTGTGTTGAGCAGGTGGTTGCACTCTGGGACTGTGATGTTCGACAGAAGGCCGTAGACATCGCTTTCCTTTAGGACCAGCATTGCTCAGGAGCTGCTGTCGGTGTATTGGTGCTGGGGTGATTCTCTCGGGGCTTACGTGTTAATTTACAATGACTCTAATAAGCAGTTCGCAGGCTAAATCCTACACTGGGCATGGAAGACGATCAGAATGTCTGTATATATCATTTGCAAAGTTTCCTCACCTGTCTCAAAATTTGCCGGGCTTGTCCGTTGCGTGGAGTACTCAAGGAGATCATTGATAAGGGGGCACAAATGCGACATCTCTACTGTACACAAGGTTATCTTTCCGCGAAGAACAGTCAAATGCGGCAAACATCGGCAACCATCGGCAAAAAACGGCCTGAAACGACGTCGGATCACAGAAATCTTTCTAACTTAAGACTGACTGATAATGGAACACGATCTTCCCTTGAAGCATCTCATCCTCCGAGGACGACTGCACTCTTTTTCTGGGAGTACCAGCAGCCGGAATCCACAGACCGAATCCATATGCCGAACTTTTCCTTTCCTGGTCTTGACATAAACAAGACGCATAATCTGTCTGCATTCTGCCTCTACGAACTTTTCTGTGCCCCCTTCTCGATCTTCACGAAAGGAAACTGTTGACGACAGTGATGATGGTAGTATAGATCATGCAAACCAAACCCAGGATGATGAATATGATATCTCCAGCCTTGGCCCACTTCGAGCGAGCAACACCTTTGTAATGCAACCATGGCGGATAGATGTAAACCAAAGGCACACATGCGAAGGATCCGATCAACGCCACAAATCGGTCTAGATTACTCGAACCTAGGATGGCGACCACCACACAGAGGACGACGAGCAAAGTGCGAAACCCATTCTTCTTCCATTTCGTCGTGGTGTCTCTCTTGCCAGATCGGCGGCCGAAAAATTTACCCTCAAGAATCCGAAGAGCTGGGAACAGTTGGACCGGAGTGCCCGCCATGACAGCAATCGAGTACAAGAATTGCACTGCGTTGACCAGCTTGTTATCCTGGGGAAAGTTGGAAATGACCTCAATCTGGGTGGCAGATCCGAATGTAGCATAGCAGAGGGCGCCGATAGATGTGAAGATGACCGTGATGATGAGCATAATAGCCCATAGAAGATATTCAAACTTCTCCGGCTGTTTCATTGATGACTGGATGGGGAGGATGAGACCGATGCCTTCAAAAGTGAATATGGCAGCTCCAATCGTCATGGTATAGTACTGCGGATTGAACAACTGGACTGACTTGTCGATTCCGTGATCAACGAGCATCCCAATGTCGTAATAGTAGATGTAGGCCAGGCCCAAAAGGATGAAAACATCGGCCAATAGAGCTGCGACACCAAGTTTCGAGATGTTCCGTATGAATGCTAGTGGTATGAGTGCAATCAATTGCAGAGCGATGAGAACGTTCGTTGACAGAGGCTGCCCGCCTTTGGTGACGGCTTCCAGGAATGAATGGAGGTTTTCTGCGACGAAGACAGTACCAGCACAAACGAAACCTAGCTGGGAGATTGTGACGGAGCCGAGGATGATGGTCCTCATTCTTGGACCTCCAATAGCCTCACCAAGTTCGCCGTATCCATTCTTCTGATATTGCCCGCGGCATTGTAACAATAGGTGGAAAGCTAACGTGGTAACGACCGACACAACGAGTAACGTCATCGACGAGAACAGGATGCCTCCATTGTTGAATGCTTTCGGTAAGAACATGATGCCAGTGCCGATAAAGGCCTTGAGTAGGGTGAAGAAAGTCTTTGTCATACCAGCGTCGCCTTGCTTCGCTCTGGCTGTGGTACGACGCCGGCCGAGAAGCGGTCTCCGCTCGTTTGCAGGGCGTTGCTCTTCATCATCTTCTTCGATGGCTGACTCATCATCTGTGTCTTCCAGGTCTTCACCTGCAAAGCTGCCGTACAAAGCAAGGAACTCGACGAAATTGCGGGTGACAGGCAGACCGGCGGGATTGAAACGGCCATACTTCTTCCTGACCACAAAGTCTCGACGGAAGCCACCGGGAGCCAGTTGGTCCGCCACTGAGGGCTGGTCATTCTCCTCTGCGCCAAAGGAGACGTGCGGGTGAGAGAAGGTGGCAGCTCGTTGTTGCAGTGCTCGTTGCTGCAGTTTTCCTCGATTATGTATCTTGTACAAATCGCGATGCACATCTCCTCCCTGTAGTTTCAGCGATGATTCCGGTTCCGCCCTGGCCGACCCATTTGATGCATCTCCATTACTGGGCTCTGCATCGAAATCAGCGGTGTAACCAGAAGGCAGATGACCCGAGATAACGCGTGCTGCTTGGGCGTCCTGGGCAGAATTCGGTGTGTCAGTCATGGTGAAAGAAGCTGTAAGGCCTGGTGTGGGAGTGACAACAGAGGACTGATGACGGATGACGTTGAACGAATGATGTCGAACCTAGTGAGATGATGCTAGCAAGTGGTCTTGGCCATGGAAAGAGATCGTGAAGCACTCCTTCCGAACGAGCAACGCGAGCTTTGACGGTCGAAGAAACAAAAGCGATGTCAACGCCAGAAGCAAAAGGTCGAGAATGAAAAGTTGGAAGTGTCTAGAAAGGGGAAGTTTTGTAACGTCATCTTGAATTAGGTGAAAGCACAAGGTTTTTGATCAATCTGACGTTTTCATTGGCGTAACGCGTCTCCGGAGAAAAAGTCTGGAGTAACAGGTAAACATCATGCGGTGACTCGTGTGATTATTGTTGTCTTTCTTTCAACCTGTCACTCTCACTCTTTCCCGCACCACACGCCCGTGTACCTCTGTTGTCTCAAACGTCGCCTAAACCTCGATACTCTAGGCTATCGTGCCGCTTGACACTCGATTGACCGCGACTTTCGCTGACACTCACTTTTGGTCGTGCAACGATTAGACCTTCCTCCGCGGGCCCCGGCTTCTCCGACCTTTCGAATTGTATGCTTTGTATCTACACCTGGTCCCAAACGCGTGAAGATGAAGAAGGTTGTGTGTACAGACTTGAGTCTGGAAGGCTGAAGAGCGAAGAGGAAGATGAACATACGGATACTCAGTAGGACCATCGTGGCTAAGGAGACTCATGGCGAGCTCATCTTCGGGAACACAGTGAGCGAGCGAGGTGCCGTCGCCAGGCAATAGTGATGGTACTTCTGTCTCCCATGCTGCAGTGTCTGGGAGCTGTTCTATCATTATGTCTGTGTTCCATCTACAAAACCGGGTCATTTTTCATGTTCATGTCTACCATAACGCCGTGATGAAGTCTTCTAGACTTCGATCTCGCTTGGTGCGCCTTGTTTCAAGACTTGCCCGGCTGCCAATTCCACGCAGAAATCGGCATTCTCTACCGCTGCCGCACGATGCGCGATGGTGATGATCGTGCTTTCCTGCAACTCCTCTCGCAATATGCGCTGAATTTCTGCAGAGGTGTCCATGTCAATACTGGCTGTTGCCTCATCCATGATGACAATCGCGCTCCGCCGAAGGATAGCCCTTGCGAGTCCGACGAGCTGTCTCTGTCCTTGACTCAGATTTCGCCCGCTGCTATCGATCTGGGTATGCAGCGTCCAGCCGTACTTGCCACATACCCTCGAAATAACGGCCTCGCAAGCATAGTCGGAATGCTCTTCCAATGGATCAAGATTGTGGCGCAGTGACCCTGCGAAAAGGATAGGGTCTTGGGCGAGGAATGTGATCCTGGTCCTCAGAGCTTGCTTGTCGACCTTGGAGATGTCAATGCCGTCGATGAGAATGCGGCCAGATTCAGGGGTGATGGTTGCAAGGAGAGCAAGGGCCAAGGTGGACTTTCCAGAGCCGGTCCTCCCCATTATTGCATTCGTAGATCCGCCCCGAAATCGAATCGAGACATCTGAAACTGCTGGGTCAAGATGTGGTTGGTAACGGATCGTTACGTTCTCAAAGACAATATTACCACCATAACTTGGCCAGGCTGCTGGTGGCTTAATGGAGCCCGCCGGCTCTTGCTCGATGTGTATCAGCTCAACGACTCGTTCCACGGACACGAAATCCAGCTGCAGCTGTCCATACTGTTTGCAAATTGCATGAGTCGACTGCACAAATTTCTGTGCCGCAATGAGCACAAAGGCAGTGAGGCCAGCCGACAAATTGGCAAAGATGGCAAGGAGTGTCAGAAGAAAGGTCGATACGGCGGATAAAGTGTCGAATCTATACATCAGCCAAGCCTGCAAACTCCAGTAGAAATGATCCATCTTTTGGAAAGCATCGGTGACTTCAATGTTGCGTTCTTGGAACTGTGGTTGTGCACAAAATGCCCGAACGGTCATTAAGCCGTTCAAAAGCGCTCCAAAGTTGGACATCAGTGGGCTGAGGGAGACCATCTCGAGACGACGCAAGCTTTGTGACGTTGGCAAAAACCGTAAGAAGATCATCACAAAGACGAGGGTTAACGCAATTGCGAAGACCAAGAATCCTGGCGTGACGCTTCCAATTACGATCATTGAAGAAATCCAGGCAATGGCGTACCATATTACAATGAGAAGCTGGTCCGCGATGTTGCCATCAATGGTGCCGATGTCCGACGTTAGGCGGTTCATCAGCCTTCCAACTGGTGTTACGTCGTAGAAGTGGAAGGTTGTGTTGCTAATCCGATTCATGATATTCCTGAACATCCGGCGTGCTGCGGTATATGTGACGAAAAGCATCGAAATTTGGGCAAGCAACAAGGCAAAAGTTTCGACCATAACAATCACCAAGAAGCCGAGTAGCCAGGGTCTGACGTTGTCCGCAGGATTTGGAAATCGGTCGAAAAGCCCAGAGATCGGACTCTCAAGTAGGTGGATGTCAGAATTGAAGCTCTGAGGGGTGAGAATGTGCATCTTCACCCGATTGTACGCTTCTCCCCATTCTTTGAGGAACCAGCTCTCGCCAACGTAGCTGATGCGGCATACAGCAGCAGTTATGACCACCATGAACCACCACTTCAGCGTCCCAGCTTTGATGTACTCCCAATACACAGCCAACTGGACGCCGCCATGCACACGATGTTCATCTTGCACGAATTTTTCGGGCACTGCAGCCGTCTCATCCACATCCTTTGCGGCCTCGGGCTCTTGCGCTGAATCTTGCTCTTCCGCAATCGTCGCAGAAGTTGACTTTGCCAAGTCGTCATCGGAGGCGTGTAAGATTGCGGTCCCATGAGAGATCTCGATTAGTTGTGATGCCACATGTTGACAAAGATCAGTCCGGTGCGTCGCCAGTACAACGGTACGTCCTTCCATGAGACTACCGCACAAACACTTTGAGACAATCCATTCGGCCGTCTGCTGGTCAAGAGCGCTCAGAGGATCATCAAGAAGGAGTATTTGTGCTCTGCTGTAGACTGCTCGAGCAAGAGCTACTCGCGACTTTTGACCGCCAGACAGCCCTATGCCATTCTCTCCAATGTTTGACAGATCACCGTGCTTGAATGTGGTGAGATCAGGAAGGAGGGCACATGCCTCGAGGGTCTTCTTATATCGCACATCCTCATATGGAGTGTGGAACAATATGTTTTCGCGAATACTCATGCTTTGTAGCCATGGCGTTTGAGAGCAGTAACCCATTGGCTGTTTCGGCCTCAACATCTCGCCCTCACCAAGATCAAGTTCACCCAAGAGTGCTTGGAGTAATGCCGTCTTGCCTGCGGCAACCTGGCCATATACCACTGTCAAGCCTGGTGGGAATGAAAGGGAAAGATTGCGCAGGGTTGCCGCAGGAAGACCTGGCCATGAAAAGGATGCAGCTCTCAATTCCAGTCGGCCGTCCGCACTATCCTGATCGGCCGAGTTGTCGATTTTGTCAGGCTCCGCGATAAACTCCTCGATACGGCCTACCGCGACCGATGCGTTGAGCAAGACAGTGATTAGGCCTGGAAGTTCCCGAATATTCGTCTGCAAGAGTGCAAAGAGTTGTAAAGCCGGGAAGGCAATATCGATTCGTAACTGCTTCCCTGCAACAATGGTGAAGGCATAAAACGTAGCTACTGGGAGTAGCCCACTGGCAAAAGAGTTGAGGAATCTGATGGCAATGCCCCATAAATTGGTGATGATTTTCAGGTTGAGCTCTTTCTGTCTAGCTGACATTACTCCATCCAGCCAGGTGAAATGCCAACCGTACCACCTCAGATGTCTGATAGCTTCGACATACTGAGAGATTTTTTGTAGCTTGATGTCTGTGGCCTGCCGTCGTTTCCTCTCCCAGCTCATCAGGATTCGTGCTAAAACATAGTTGAAGACTTGAGAAACCACAACCACTGCAACACCGACCATGCTTGCCCATCCAAGCATCTGCCAAATCAAGACGATAGACAAAATCAGACCAACTGGTTTGTTGATCAGGGTCTGAGCCTCCCAAAAACGCTGTGCGACCTCATAGACATCGTTACGCATCATGTTGAGTATTTTACCCATGGACGCTGGCTCTTTCTTGGTCAACTCGCCTTTCGTATTTGTGGTAAATAGTGACCACGCTCGATGAAAGGCTCCTTGAATGCGCCGGACAATGCTTGGGGATGTTGTGGTTTGACAGCTGAGAAGTTGCTCCGACTCTGGTAGTGCGCCGGAGTCACCAATCGGGGGAGCCCCGTTCGCTTCTTGTTCGGCAGGCTTTTTGGTCTTTTCATCCTCCTGTGGCAAGCCGCCTAGAATCTTCCTGTTCAAAGTCTTCTCATACAGCATCGTAATCATTTCACCCCGGGACCGTTCATAAGCACGTCTTTGGAACCACAAACTGAAGACTGCACTCTGGGCCGCGATGAATCGTACCACGAGTATGAGCAACGCAAAAGTCACTGCTGATTGTTTGTCGCTCTGCAAATGTTCCATAGCCTGGAGGAGCTTCTGCAGAATAACCGGGGCAGAATAGTTCGCAGCCAGCTCCAATATAGCCAGAATAGCCAGCAGGACGAGGTCAATCCAATTTGCGACTAGCAGACGTCGGACAACAGTCCCATGCAGTTCGCGGAAAGCGTCATGAAGATGCCGGTGCTGAAACTCGTAGGGGAGGAGCCAAACATCCTCATCGTGCAATTGTCTCTTGTTGCCGATCCTGATCAAGGGTGCGAGCCAGGAAACTGTCATCCACTGGTACAGCGTCATACTATCTTCCGGTGAGCGGAGAGTGTTCGTCGGAAGTGTGCAAGGGCGACTGATGTCGACACGACCCAGAGCTGGATCGCGAAGTGGCATGTTGATGACTACAACAAGCGCGACGGCTGCCAATACGGTGCTCGAGATGGTGAGGATGGCATCTCGGCCCAGAGTCTCTCCAGAGAAGTGGTAAGCAAGCAGACTTACTCCGGCGGCGGCAATACATGTGAAGTCAATGAACAAAGGTATTGGCGTGGTCCGTGGTCGACAGACTATCGCGTACAAGGCTGCAGCACCCCATAGTACGGTACCTGGCCTGGCCCATGATAACTCCACGGCGACAATCAGTTGAAGCGAGAAGCCCGCAATGGACAGAGCCAAGAGACCTGTTGCATACCATGACACTCTTGATGCCTTCGGCTCTGCCTGTGCTAAGTCAACCGGCTCTTCAATAAAAGGCCGGGGCCAAGGACGTTTAGATCCGGAGAGGAAAAAGGCAGGGTTGTTCGACATGATGTCTGCTCGTTTCACGCCACCTCAAATTTTGTATATGTCTGTCCTTGAAGGCAAATCGCAAGGCAGAACATCAGGCCCATCGGAAATGCAGAGACTCATTATTGCCCACTCGTTAATGCTGGTGATCTAATAGCCAGAATTGAATTGGACACAGCAGGTGCGCTCGGTAAGCCAACATCAAAAAGCCTTCATACTGTACATACCTAAGATGGTGAGAAAATTGGTGATATCGCTGGACGGGATCACGGCATTTGAGCGGGCCAAGACCTCTAAGGGCTTTCAATAAGGGAAGGCAACACTTACACAGCTTACGAGTACAAACGCGCCATCGGGTACCACGGGCACACGCTGCAATTACGCGTTCCCACACCTCTTGAGGCACCACTTAGAACACGACCTGGTGACATCATTCAGGGCCTCCCAAAAGGTGGAAAAGGGAAACAATTTCGAAATCCAAGTCATACACCAACTCACAACTGAAATAGTTCCCATCACCCCGTCCTTTTGGGCTTGCGGGGCTGGAGGGACGAACATGGGACAAGACAACAGCGCAATCCAAGCCTTCTATTCTTGGCTGATGCTGTTGCACGCGACAAACTTGGACGAAGCTTCTCTACGCTGCTTGGCTTGATCCACGATGATGACATTGAATCAATATTCCCACTTGGATGCCTGAGAGTAGTAGGTCAAGGTTAAAAAGCTTCGATAAACAAAAGATGAAAGCAGCGTAGGAGGAGCTTTCGGTGTCTCCCACGACGTCTACCTCACCACAGTCATGAAACTGACTTGTTTCACATTGACAGCCCTTTTGCCTGCGCTGAGTGCGGCTCTCTCGCCAATCCTCTACGACACTTATAACTTCAATCCCCTGGAACATTTAGCTGGCATCGCTCCATATTTCGAGCCGAATGATCCTCCCAGAAGTCAAGCGCCTCCCGAGGGCTGTACTGTCTCGAAAGCAGCGTACTTGGTCCGGCACGCTGCCATCAATGCGTAAGTCCCCCGTACCAGGTTGACACTCCATGCTGAGTCCATTCAGGAATGACTTCGACTACGAGACTTACATCGGTCCCTTCCTCGAAAAGCTGAAGAACCATACAAACATCGACTGGAGCAATCTACCTTCTCTTGCATTCCTCTCAAGCTGGATAGCCCCGTCTTTCGCCGAACAAGAACATCTCACAAGAGTTGGTAAACTGGAAGCAGCGCAGCTCGGCGTCCAAGTGTCGTTTCGTTATCCCAATTTTCGATCACCCGAAGCCGTTTGGTCCTCCACCGCCGAGCGAACGGTCGTGTCGGCCGAGTCCTTTATCCGTGGATACGAGACCTCCGATAACAACATTAGCTTGGTGCAGATCTATGAAAGCGAAGAAGGGGGAGCTAACACTCTTACACCCTATGATAGCTGTCCAGCCTATTCCTCTTCTGCTGGCAGCAAACAGTCTCAGCAATATTTATCCAGATGGACGACCCCGTATTTAAACCAATTGAACCAGGCCTATTCAGGGTTCAATTTCACCGCTACGGACATCATTGGAATGATGGAACTTTGCGGGTACGAGACTGTCATCCGAGGGTCATCTCCATTCTGCTCGCTGGACCTATTTCCACCTGACGCGTGGTTGAGCTTTGAGTACACCAACGACATCATGTACTTTTACAACACCGGTTACGGCCAGCCAGTGAGCGGGTACATCGGGTTCCCTTGGGTGAACGCAACCATGGATTTGCTTGCCTCAGACGATGGGGCCGACTCCCAGGACATTTATGTCAGCTTCACTCACAGAGAACTTCCGCCGACAGTCCTGGTCGCTATGGGTCTCTTCAACAACTCCGACTTCATTGGCGGCAACCCGAACAGCAGCATGCCTTTAGACCGCATCAATTATAATCGTGCTTGGGTATCTTCCAATATCCTGCCATACCTCACAAATATCGCGATCGAACGGATGAACTGTTCGGCTAGGACGAGCACCTTCGGCGATAGTGGGAATTCAACCTACTACCGGGTGCTGGTGAATGACTCCCCACAAACGTTACCAGGCTGTTATGATGGACCAGATGAGAGCTGCAGCTCAGAAGGACTCTCAGACTGGCTAGCAGCCAGGGCTGCCATGTTCGGCGGATACTCAAACGCTTGCAATACCAGCTCCGATTACAGTAACTCGACAGACTATGTAAATTTCTATCAGACTGATGGAAATGGCAGCTTTGTTGGATGAGAAGTTCATTTCCTTCCGGTAGAGGCTTGCATTACTGTGATTTCTGATTGGCTTACGGTGTTGAATACTCCTGGAATGGTTGCCCGACTCTGGTGTGCATGGTCGGATGATACTTCCGCCAGACTCGATGGGGAGACATCATCGGGCATCGAGCATGATGGCACTACTCGTTTTGGATCATCATCACTATAGGTTTAATCTCATTCTTCAACCCTCAGCTCAGTAAACGTGCAGGCTTTTGAAATCCGCATTACCGTCGTGACATTCAAGCCGGCTTCCATCGAGATTATTTGCAACACACTGCAAGTTGAACAACCGGAGCATCTCAGTCACCATGGCGTTAGTGATCCAGGCGTACACGTTCCTCTACCAGTATGCAAATTCATGGCTCCATCACTGTCACTGACTCCTTCATAGCCATCCACCCACCAGAAACTCACCCAGACGTCATCCTGTATGCCATTGCTTCCCGTGACGCAGATACAGCCGCAAAGTCGGCGAAGAGCTACGCCTATAAAAAATCCTATGGTTCGTATCAGGCTTTGCTGGAGGATCCAGAGGTAGACTTCGTGTACATTTCCGTACCGAATGGTCTCCACTATGAATGGGCGTCCAAGGCACTGAAAGGTAAGCTCGCCCTGATGCGCCCCTGACGCCATGTCTAACCTTGAAAAGCTGGGAAGCATGTTTTGCTGGAGAAGCCATTCACTTCCAATGCTGCCGAAGCCGAGGCGCTAGTTCGCGAGGCTGAACAAACCAATCTGGTCCTTGAGGAGGCTTTCCATTGGCAGTTTCATCCCGCCGCGCACCTTTGGCGTGCTCTCGTAGAGTCTGGGGAGTACGGCCGCCAGATCATTTCAACCAATGCCAAAATGACAGCATCACCTGGCGTTCCAGACGGAGATATCAGGTGGCAATTTGACCTGGCCGGCGGCAGTCTGATGGATGCCACATATACGCTATCATTCACCAGGTATATTCTGCGTGCCGGCATGCCGGAGAAGATACTCTCAGCAGTTGCTCGCCCTTACGATAAGGACAAGCGAGTTGATGCAGCCATGACCACAACCCTTTTGTTCAAGGACCAAAGTGGCGAGTCGGTGCACAGCCGCGTTGACACCGACATTGCACGTGGCTGGCTCGGTGGCGTGATTCCTCGCGTCTGGGAGTTGCCTCAAATCGAGGTCGAGACAGACAAGTGCCATATCGTGTTCTACAATGCGATGATGCCGCACCGTGAGTATTCCCTGAAAGCCTAGGCAGGGCAGAAGAGACACTCGCTGACTTGTGAGACGTAGTGTACCACTACATCTCCATCACTGACAAAGCCAACGGCACAACAACATACAAGCACCAGTATTCGGGAGGGCCAGTTTGGGGCAATGTTCAAACTTCGGCTGGAGTGGGAGGAGCCTCATATTGGAGCACCTACCGTTATCAACTCGAGGCATTCATCAGCAAGCTACAGGGTGGTCAGCCTGCCTACTGGGTCACGAACGAGGAAAGCATCAAGCAGATGCAGACGATCGATCAAATATACTCGGCTTCAGGACTGCCAATCCGGCCTGGAAGGGTTTGATGTCATGTTCATGGGATGGAAGAAGATATCAATGTTGAGATGCGGAACATCAGGTGGTGTAATCGAGCATCCAGTCTCCTCAGGTAAATTGCCATCCACCGAGCCAGTGGAAGCGATCAGCAATCATTTAACCAGTCGTGTTTGGCATGTCATGGACTCATGATCGTACAGATGAAGTGTTTGTTGACTGTACTCGCCAAGTATCGCCCCGATTTCAAATTGGGCGGAGTTGTGAATTGATGTGCACGACCGAAGTCCACTTGGTAATTACCTAATGAGGTGTTTACCTGTGGTGTTATGAATGTTTATATGGGGTGATCACCTGTTCCAAAAGCTACTCGTAGCATCGAATGGGGGTGGAGTAATTGACGTCAGGCATGTGGCACGAGTTGTTTTCCTACCCCTGTCAATGTCTGAGGTGAATTGGCCTAGACTCGATTGAGTGATTCGAGAAGCAATGGCAATATGCCCCTGAAGAATGGGATCTGCTCGCCCATGCCGTCGCCATGCTCGAAGTCGCCTGCGAGGAACAGAGGATCCCGTGAGTTCAGCGCATACTGAGTCCCAACGACTTCATGACACCGAGACTTGGGCTCAATAACAAGGCATAAATATTCGAAGTACTTTGCGGTAATCTCCTTAAGGGGCCTTGCAGTGGCTGAGGCGGAAGCAGGGGAACTGTCGGCGGTGGGCGCCGTGGGGCCAAGTTTGTTTTGCTAGCGATGGCCGCTGATTAGTTGGGCAGCACCCATGCCACCAGTGCCAATGCAGGAACCAGGCACCAGTAACGTCGCCTAAGTCACGCTAGACTCATAACCCTTAAGATCCGCGCGGCCCATCCCCATAAATCCTTTTTTTGGGGGGCGCTTTGGGCGCTTCGATGTTCGGGACAAACAAAACGCTGGCCAGTCCCTGTGCAGAAATCTCGCCTGCGCCATTTTCAACCTCAAAAAGTCCTTGATTTGCAAACTCTTCTTTCTTCCCTCTTCATCATCACTTCTTTCAACTGCGTCAATCGCTTGTTTCCATCTCTTTTCTCCTTGACACCTTCGTTTTCATCGAAACGTCTTCGATCCAAACCACACTCGCTGTTATTTCAACAATCCAGAACATTCATTCAAAACACGCAAATATGAAGTCCTCAGTCCTTGCTGTCCTCGGTGGTGCATCCACTGCCCTTGCCGCCGTTCGTGGTTTCAACTATGCCGCTCAATCCCAGACCTACGACACATTTGTCAGTCAGTTCAAGACTGCTGCTTCTCTGTCTGGTGCTTCAGACTTCACCAGCGCAAGATTATACACAATGATTCAGGATGGCACCACCAGCACCCCTATTGATGCCATTCAAGCTGCCATTGATACCAACACCACTCTTTTGCTTGGTCTGTGGGCTTCAGAAGATCAAGCCAGCTTTAACAATGAGCTCGCTGCCCTCAAGAGTGCAATCTCTACATACGGCTCCTCTTTCGCCGATTTGGTTGTTGGTATCTCCGTTGGCAGTGAGGACCTCTACCGTATCTCCCCTACTGGCATCGCAGCTGGCAGCGGTGCTGGTCAGTCTCCCGATGTTCTCGTCAACTACATCGGCCAAGTTCGCAGTGCCATTTCGGGCACTTCTCTGTCCTCGGCACCCGTTGGACACGTCGACACATGGAATGTCTTCGTCAACAGCTCCAACTCCGAAGTCATCTCAAACAGTGATTTCCTCGGTCTTGACGAGTACCCATACTACCAGACCACCGACCCTAACAGCATCGGAAACAGCTCCTTCCTCTTCTTCCAAGCCTACGATAAAGTTGCCGCCGTCGCTGGAGGCAAGCCAATCTGGGTGACCGAGTCTGGCTGGCCAGTCTCTGGACCTACATCCAACCAAGCTGTTCCCTCCGTCGCTGACGCCGAGACATACTGGCAGGGCGTTGCCTGCGCGCTCGAGAACCGCGGCGTCAACTTCTGGTGGTACATCCTTGCCGACTCTGGTTCTTCCCCGTCTTTCGGTGTCAGCAGCAATGGCCAACCTCTGTACAACCTTGCCTGCAACTCCACGGCTGGCTACACCTCGACCACCGCCAGCAGCTCATCCGCAACCTCGACGGCTTCGAAGAACAGCTCGTCTGCCAGCGGCTCCAAATCCGGCTC
The DNA here is from genome assembly GCA_000835395.1 of Exophiala sideris. Classification (NCBI taxonomy): domain Eukaryota; kingdom Fungi; phylum Ascomycota; class Eurotiomycetes; order Chaetothyriales; family Herpotrichiellaceae; genus Exophiala; species Exophiala sideris. Next base: position 273,661 of record KN846951.1, on the reverse strand, counting down.
AGCTAGCGCGACCGCATCTTCTATCACTGCTTCCGGTGCTGCTGGTGTTGGCAGCCAAGCTGCTACCAGTGGCGCCTCTGCTTCTGGTACCGCCACTGGCTCCGCTGCTGCTGGTGCATCCACCGGTGCATCCTCAGGCGCATCGGCCAGTGGTTCCACTGGTGGTGTCGCCATCGCCACCGCCTCAGGATCCACTGGGACTACAGCAACCAAATCCGCTGGTGCAAGTGCCGCTACTTTCACCGGCGCCGCATCTAAAGCCGAGGGTTCAATGGCTGGTCTAGCTATTGGTGCTTTGGTTGCTGCTTTGGTTTTGTAAATGTTGTAAAGCATTGCTACGACGGACCTTTTCCCTTTCATACATGAGCTTGCATGAATCTGGATAACAAACCAGTTATTGGAGTACTTGATATATAGCTGTTCATGGCTTAATCGATTGAAAATAGACATTTCCTTCTTGATATTTCCCTCGATATAGAATACTGTTCATCCATGCTTGCTGTTCCAGCCTGCCGGACTGCGCAGCCTCACCCAAGTCGCTCATGTACGTGTATGCCAAGCTGGCATAGAACTCGCCGCAGCGAGTGAACAATTCCTTGGCTACAGTGCATTACCAATTCTGGGTCCCCAACTGTAGATGTCAACTTAAATCAACGACTTCTCAGACCTCCTTCCAAATACGCCTACACTACACATTTTCACTCATATTAGAAAAGGAGGCACTCCAGCTTAACAAGAGGAAGACGGAGAACCTTATGCTATAGATTTTCTACGGGCATTTCATTCACCGTCTTCAATTCTGGTAAGCGAAATCTGCTGTAGCAACGTCTTCAGTCTCTTGCACCTGCCGCCAGGTGGGCGAATATTCAGGTGCCGTCTCTTTTTCGCAAGAATCCGCATCTTGAACGACAACTCCTCTGTTTCCCACCATCACGGCAGTAACAGTCATTCTCATTCCCATCCTCGGCGCCTGCTCAAGGGCGGAAGATGAGCTAGAGGTTCTTCTCGAAGGACTTCCCTGGTCAATACGGCTCTCCTCTTCTTCGACCTTCAGCACGACCCCTACAGCTTTGTCATCTTCGATAATGCGCGCATGGCGCCTCGAGAAATACTTTGCATATTGCCATATGCTCCAATAACAACTCCCGACATTGACAAACGTCAATGCCAATTTGAAAGGCATGTAGTATGTCAAAAGCATAACGCGATTGACCATCCTTCCCGTCAGGCGCAAGTGGATCTCATTGAATATCATGGCATTAACCAAGTACAACCCCACAGTTGCCAGGAGGAGATAAAAGGTATACAATGGCCTGACAGCAAACGAGATCGGCAGGACAATCGGTGTGAAGAGGTATAGTAGTGTTTCGTACACTTCTTGAAAAACAAAGATTTTGGCACCAAATTCGTACCAAAGTGGTCTGAGATTCCAACTGCAGAGGATGTACTGCATGTCATACCACATGCCAAAAACGAAGAAGAAGTTCCATCGTTTGAATCGTTGTTTGAACACCGTCATTTCGCCGAAACCGCCTCTCGATGCCCCACTTGAGGAGAAGAAAAGATTAGCAGGAGTTTCGGTTTCAACGAAAACCGCCGAGCACATTGGGATTCTTGAGCCCTGGCACCGTGCGACATGTCCGAAAAACCAATCCTCACTGATGCTGAAGCCAGGATGCAGCTTGAATGTCTGAAGCAGAAAGTCTCGGTCCCATAGCACAACGGCGCCATGGGCAAATGTGGCACTACCAACTTTTCCCGCGAACAGACGTTGCAGTCCGGAGAGTTTGTACTCCAGATCTTGCGCTTGCTGACAGTAACTTCCGTTGCTGTGGTTCGGACCTGTGCTCGTGATGGTGTAACCAAGGCTCTTCACCTGGTCGTTGAACCGATCCGTCACGACCGGGAAATCTGGCGGCAGAAGACAATCATCATCAATGAGAAGTGCATACGGGAAGCCCTTGGAGACATAGCAGCCGACGTATTGTGCCACAATCTTGCTGCCAACCGGTATCCATGTATGGTTTACTCCGTACGAGGTGCAAACAGACTCGGTTTCATCCAGTGGTGTTGGTGAGTTTCCGTTGGCGAGGATGAAGATGTTCTCCTTGGGGAACACTTTAAGAGCTGCATCCAAAGTTGCAGGGAGCAGCGAAGCTGATTTATAACACGGTATCAGCAGCGCCGTGTTTTGAGCACCTTCGCCATAAAGTCCGGTTTTCTGGCACTGTACGTGTTCGGGATCTGAACCGGCTGCAGGCTTCGCTGAAGCTTGCGTTTCGAAAAGCGTCAGCAAAGGAAGGTAAGCGTATCTGTCCAGGCAATCAGTCTCTCCTTCCCGAAGATGTTGAGGGCTGATATTACTCACAGGAATGCAATTCCGAGGAACACTCCGGAACCACCAACAAACGTCAAGTGTTTGGCGATCAGGATATAAGCGTACCAAATCGCACCACCCCACAGGGGTCTTCCCACCAGCACGAAGTATGTGAAACATAGCAGGAGAAAATATACTGCATATTCGAAAAAGAGCTGTACCGGCTTGCTTCGTTGGATTTTCTGTTGCCTCAACTTGGCTCTTTCGTAAGTGCGTTTGATACTGCTTTGCCGATCGCGCGTTACAAAACCCGGCATTGCTCCTATCACAGCAACACTGGCCTTGCGGAGGTAGGCCCCCGCATTGGAACGAGAAAAGGTGCTTCGACGAGGTGCATCCTGGAAGCACACGCGTTCGCCTGTGACTTTCTCTGGTGCCGCAGTATCCTCGACTTCTGGTGGTAGATCTGTTGACACGGACTTTTCCAGGGTTGCAGGCGGCTCTGTGCCTGAGAAATTCGGTGTCTGGAATGAGATGGTCGGCTTGTAGACGCGTGGTAGTTCCTTTACATCATGTTCTTGAACGTGGGCATCTGCTGGAATCTCTGCTAGAACCTCCATTGAGGCTGCCAGCTGAGTGTCGCGCCTCCCTTTCTTGCTTTCCTCTCCGACGGCGAGTCCGCTGTATGCTCCCACTGGGGCAGTTCTGGCAGATGCTGCATTGGATCGGGACGACCGAGCTGTCCATATCGCAGAGGGACGCTGCACATTGCTTTGCAGCACGCCAGGGCGCAGACTGGACGTACGACGCTTTACATCATCCTGCTCGTCTCCCACGATGCTTTCATGATGGTCTTCGAGGAGTGCCTCAGGTGGGTGCGAATTCAGTATGGACGTGGTTCGGTGTGGGCCTGATACTGAAGCCCTGATCAAATTTGCAGGAATGGAAAAAGTGTAGGAAGTTGACGACACCGAGGATCGTGAATTTGGTAGGCTCTCCATGTTCACAGTCATTCAAGTGCGTCTTACAGTGTCATCCTACCTCTGGGTGAGAGTCGACGGGCACACCTTACAAAGCGGCAAAGCCTGCGAACTACTACATAAAGTGCTACGTACTACATGAGAGCCTCTCACAGTATTTACATGGCCGGAAAAATGAATATGTGATTCAATTGAACATAGTAAACCCTGGATTCGAGAGTCGAGAGCCCCGAGCTCTTCCAGCCGCAGACATACCATTGATACAGGCCTCAAGACGGATCTGAAATAGGATGGTGCTCATGTTGCGTCTGTGAAATTCAATTCGTTGAGCCCAAGCCATGTGTGATCAAGCGGTGCTTTGACCTCTGCTGATAGATCCCAGAAGGTTGGATTTGACACTCTAAATTAACCTATAGAGTTCTGCATTCCTGCGTAGAGGGCCGTGACCATGGCCTGTCATATGAGATACCCCAGGAATATACATGCTCTACTTTCCATGTGGAGATCGACTCGCGATCTGAGAGTATTAGTCCTTACGTGGCAAATATTGGTCCGATTATGACAAGGAATCCAGCCGCCGATAGCCTGTCCATTCATTAATTGACGTCGACATCTCTCGGCTTAAAGTTCAATGTTGGTCCCTTTGTATTGCACGTGTTGGCTCGTGCGCAAATTCAAACTTATTAATACACGACAGACCCTTCCTGGTCGTCAAGTCCTATGCCTGATGTGATCTGGACCTTACAGGGCTTGTCACCGAAATCGAGCATACATCATCCGAGCCAGATATTGCACGGCACAGTTCACGATCTGAGCATGGACAAGACATTTGCCCATGACGACCTCTGCCTTTTTTTTACGCGACACTTGTATCTTGGTGAGCCTCATTTCGACTCTTCGGCTTCCTTAGACAGCTGATGCCCGTTGGGGCGTGGAATTGCTAGGACTGATGTTTTCTGCTGTACCCTCTTTGTACAATGAAAAGGACCTGGATGTAATTGCCATTGAGGATGGCGGTGCGTGGGCGACATTTGGTCGTGCTGTCTTCTTGTGTGGTGATAGCATCTGCACTTCAAGGTCATCGAAATCCTGACCGGGATTGGCGCTCTCCCATTCGAATACCCGAAGGACGTAAAAGAAGGTCGTGGCCACCAGAGATCCCAGGATCGGGCCTACCCAATAAATCCAGTGATAAATGGGGAAACTGTGACTGACGACGTCCGGACCGAAGGCGCGAGCAGGATTGATTCCTGCTCCTGTATAGTAAATACCTTCACCATGTTATTTGACAGCTTGAAAGATGTACCTCACTTCTTACTGAGCATATGTCCAATGAAAAGAGCAATCCCAATTCCAATGGGTGCAAGAAACGTCCCTTTATGTTTCACAGCTGCTAGCATGATGACCGAGAACACCAGCTGCAAAGTAGTGAACATCTCAATGAAAAGACCTTGAGTGACCGAACAGTCTCCCCCTAGACGGACGTTGACAGCCATAGGACCTGGTAGTGTGGCAGATACGGCTGCTGCAGCAGCTATTCCGCCGACGATCTGTGCAAGAAAGACGAGACATCCACGTACGGGAGGGACAGCGCCAATAAGGCAGAGGGTAAGAGTGACCTAGACGTTATTCGTGAGAAGCTGGGTTAATGTCCTTCAGGATACCAACCCACCGCTGGATTGAACATCCCTCCACTGACGCGATAGAACAGCCATACGTTGATTGCAACCGAGCAACCGAAGCCAAGGGCGATGAAGAAAACCACCAGCAAGTTTGGTGATGCATCAGCGTCAGTTGGTGGTGGAGTATGTGCCACTTGTGCAATTGCAAATGCAAAGAATAAAAACATAAACGTGCCGGCGAGTTCAGAGATGAACGCTGTTACATTGTTGCGATGCGCCTCTGGCAGGAATCCCATGATTGCACCAGTCTGGCCAATGAATCTGCTTTTGATTGCCATGTTGTAGGAGAAGGATGAATCAAAGAAGCAACAAGATGTCGTGAAACTCGTGCATTGCTATTCTAAACTCGCCTTTTGAGGGGGTAGAAGCTCGACATATATCTCTCGCATGGATTCCTTATCATTGGGACCATAACCTCAGGCGATGGGCCTGCACCATCGTGGTAAGGGTCAGAGAGTGGACATACTCCTCGAACCCATCATTGATGATGACGCAGAAGCCCAAGCAGTTCATAGAACAAAGGTACCTCTTGCTTGAGCAAGCATACACATATCGCACCACTTGACGCGATATCATCTAAGACGCGTTGACAAAGTTTGATGATCTTCCTAATTATTGAGTCGCTAAGCGACGAGGGGCCTCCAGATCATAAGTAATCAAGCTTTGGTCTTTGTCCATCTCCACATGATATGCCACACGGACCAATGACTATACTGCTTAGAGATCGGCGGGGACGCCCCTCCCGTTCTGTGACAGCATTTGGACCATCATCCTTCGACCTCATTGGTGAGTTGGTGACCTATTCGATGCTCGTGCACCGTGAAGATGATGAGTGCAGCGGAACGCACGGTGACCAAGATGGTCTTGACACATTAGATAGAAAAGATACTGAGCTTAGACCATCAAATGTCCGTTTTGTGTTCGATAGTGATGAACTAAAATGCCCGAGAAAGAAGGATATACCAGGAATACGCTGGAGGGCTGGTACTCCACCATCAGACTATTCAGACAAAAGTCCAATACCATGATGGAGACTCAGTGAGAACCTTCACCAACCAAATCTTCAAGAATGGACGGATCAAGCAAAGCGGTCCCACGGAGCAGTCGTCCCACGAATGATTGTAGGATGTGAAGCCACGAAGTTCCCTAACAGCAATGACCTCTTCTTAGCGCAACCAAGCATCAACCATCCCATACGATTTCCACCAATGCCATCTTCGGTCCCCATTCATTCCCTGGCTCTCTGGCGCGCGGCTTTATCCCCTTGAGCTTGAAGCGAGGATCTGCCTTTTCGATTAACTCTCGCCACTCGGTTGTCTCTCGATCGCAAGCGTTGAAGAATAGTTTCATGCGGAGATTCGAGGACCTTGATGCATCAGCGCTGATGTCTCTCAACAATTCCCAGGCAACTTACCTGCATTCTCGATCTTGCCAGGGTTGCATCGTGAGAGGATCCGAGGTGAATGGGTCCTGTATGATGATCTTCGCGCCATTCTTCAAAGCTGGGATCAAGTTGTGCAAAATCTGGATGCAGTACTTGTCGGGCCAATCATGGAAAATGGCTCGGAAGAAGTAAACATCTGCTCCCTTGACCGGCTGCTCAGTGAAGAAGTCGTGCGTCATAAACGTGATGCGATCCTGGAGCTCAGCAGGTAGTTGCCCTCGGCCTGCATCGGCCGTTTCCTGCAGGTCTTGAACAATGAACGAGAGCTGAGGAAAATGGTTTGCAAGTTGCCTGGAAACGAACCCTTTGCCTCCTCCCACATCGACAATCGTGGCAGCTCCCATGCTCGCCCAGTCATAAGCCTCCACGATAATGACATCTGAGAACATGGTGGCCAAGGACTCCATAGCGAATGCCATGTTCTCCGCTCGACTGGGATGGTGATGGGCTAACTCAGCAAATAGTGGAGAACGTGCATCGTTGGCAATGGCCCATGCCTGCCGCCGCTCAGCTACGATCCGAGAAGTGTAATATGCTTACCGATTCAGTTGGCTCTTCCGAACCAGAATACCTTTCCAGAGCCTCAATCTCCTGCAGGCTTTGATCAGCTTGACAGTCTTGCAAGTCTGCAGCGTACCTTGACAATCCCGGGGAAAATCTCGTCTACACCCATTGACATCAAGCTCCGAATCAGCTTGTTTTCTGTCAACAGTTTCGAGGATGCCGTGTGCGCGATGAATCCCGGGCGCGGCTCGCAGAAGATGAAGTTGCTCATCGCATATCGCACAATCATCTTGAAGTCTCTCAATGCCAGGCCAGCCTTTGATGCCACTTCTTCAAAAGGTGCCCCTCCTCCTATGGGGACGTGATCAGCTATCTTGAAGTGATAGATCGCAGCGCTTGTCATAGCATCTCCAAATGCACCATTGACAGTGCCCAACCATGGCGCGGTGGGGCCTTGAGTGAGGTGATGGAGTTTGTGCGTATTTGCAAGTAGCCCGGCGCGTGCACTGAGTGATTCTTGACTGGTGAAAAGTGTTCGCGCGGGCCCATTGGCATCAAGGGCCGGCGGTGGAAGATTGTTCTCTTGGATATACTTGTCCAGGACCTTTGCATCCTGTAAAATTAGCTCGGCCAGTTCTGTGAAGGACATTTCCACGACTTAGAAGGGGTTCCCAGCATGCAATCCCTTGATTTCTTTTGAGATGACGAATACTGGACTCTTGGTGCGAAGGGAAGTGATCTTGCCAAACAAGCCTCGGCTGCTCATGATCGTGAACTTAAAGGCTCACTCATCATGGGTGGCCTAGGGGCCTGGTTGGCCTTATGCTGACGTGCCACATCGCCGCGCAGCCGATTGTCGATGCCGTGATGTGTGGCGATCTCAAGGAAGGTCTGATGCGGCTTCCATCTGACAAGCTCCTTGCCGGTACCACAAACCATTTCAATTCGAAGTCACTTCCGAGGAGCAGGGAAAAGTGAATGCACAGCAACGCGTTTGGCACGCCTGATATAGCGACGACAACTGCCACGACATCCAACGTTCACGAGAATGACCATATTATCTGCATCAACATAGAATTCTGAAGAAATAGACCAAAGTGTAAGCCAAACCCGCGATAAGTCGAGTTTTCAACTAAACAGGCATCCGTGTCAACAACTTACCTAACCTTGAAAGACGGACGAGATTCCGAGGATTATCCGGCCCTTGTTTACAGTACCTCGTTTCGTTGGACACCATGATTGATCAAACAGTCAAGTTCATGTCGCCTTTCTTGCTTGACTCTTACAGCTTCCCCGAGGAACTATAGCATGTCCGCAAATCCAGCACAATTCCGTTGTGCACGCGTCTGGATGCACCTTCTTGTCGCCCGACGCGTTGAAGCCATGACAGGACCGTTTCATGTGCGCAGGCTATGAACCTGCCTCAATATCCTGCAGTCTCAACCATGCGTCAACACATGATGCCACGAAGCTCCCATGGTCTTACCTCAGAACTCATTGCTACCTAGAAAACCCCTAGTCACGCATGCCCCGCGTGATTCCAAGACCATGGAGTCTTGAGAACTGGCATAAAACGCGCCAGCATGCGTCGGAGATCGACCTTGACATTTGTCGTGGCTGTTTGTCTTGTCTCTCAGCACCAACCTTCTTTCACGTGCAAGAGAACATCCTGCCAGTAAGACAGGTTGAACGCTCGTTGATACCTCGAGGTGGATGTTCTGACCCTTGGGATGGCGCTCAACCTTCACAGGACTCGCTTTTAGTCTACCGCAACGATAGCCGCCACTCTTTGATGTCCCTCTCGTGATCGGATGCCCACTTCCAACCCGAACGACTGCGGTCTCGACGACGACGTTCACTCAAACGCTACATCTTCCTGCAGGTTTGATGAGAGCACATCACATTCGAACGCGAACACGGGACACGCTTGGAGCATGGCCAAAGAGGGGGACGCAGAAAAGAACATTATACAACGTGGATCGATAATGACTGACGGAGGCCGAATCTGCCAGATGCCAACGTTTGCTGGGGCTGAGGCAGTTGAAAGGGAAAAGGAGACGGGAAGTATTGAGATCGGCAAGAAGGCCAACTTCATTGCTGTTAGCGAAGACTTGAGCATGGACAATCTTGACAAGGCCAGAATTCTTAGAACGTGGTTCGAGGGCGAAATCGTGTATGAGGAGCATTAACCTCAACTGACTTTGTCACCAAAATAGCACTGTGCCGCTAAAGTTTACAGCAGCTATCGAGCCACATCCTGCGTGTTTTCCGGTCAGCCAAAGAGGCTCCTTTCATCCTAGCATGACATTGCTCCCAACCTTGAAGTTTCCAGCGTCCAACTGCTCAATCTCCGACTGGGCTTTTACCACACCAAATCGTTGTTGAAGCACGACCCACTGTGCCAGGCATATGACCAATCTGAAGATGGGCATTTCCTTGGTCTCAAACACCTGATCAACCAGCTTCTCAACGCCCTCGGGTTCAAGAAACCCGAGCTTCGCAATGTTCTGTTTAGTGACCAATGTCTGCAGCAATCGATGCATCGGACCATTCTTGGGAAACTCGACCGGCGCGCTGTACGGATGCTTCCGTTTCTTGTATATTTCTTCGGTAATGAACGGCTTTGCGGCCTCACGAAGCACATATTTCTCCACCCATTCGCCCTTTTCATCACGCCGAATCTTCATGCTTGGTGGAAGGTTGTTGACGTACTCGGCCAAATGATGATCCAAGAACGGGGTTCTACCTTCAATCGAATGTGCCATCTCACCTCTGTCGCCCAGATTTGAAAGCAACAGGTTCTGTAGGTGAGCTTTAGTGAAGCAATACAGCGCGGTGTGCAGTGGGTGCCACTTCCATTTCACCTCCTCAAGCATCATCCCGTCAATGTTTTCCGCATACGTCAATTGAGGATCCACCACATTGTTCGCGGGCAAGAAATCCTCCTTGACGGGAAGGGATGGAAATGCTGCCGTCATTTGCACTGGTGTGAGAGTATTGTTCAACTGGCGGCGAGCAACCGACGTGCCGTCCAGATCCAGTTTGCCTTGGTATACCTTGTTCAATGTTTGTTCGGCCTTCCGCAACCCCGCAAGACGCTCATCTTCAGGTAGAGTCGGTCCGTTGAAGGCAGTGTCTGGCTCACGGAGGAAGTCAGGAAGGAAGATGTTGTAGCCAGCGAAAATTTCATCGGCGCCTTGACCGTTAATGTTGACGCGAAATCCTTTGTCTCGGAATAGCTCTGAAAGCGCATACGTGCCGATGAAATTGAGGTCGGGATTAGGTTGCTCGTCGTGCCACGTTGCATCTGCGAATGACCTCGCGAGCTCTTCTTCATTCATATGCTTCTTGTAAAACTTGACGCCGAGGTATTCTGCGGTGCGGCTGGCCATGGAGGATTCATCAAAGCCACTGTCTTCATCGAACGCGATGCCGAAGCAGCTCAGGCGCTCGTTCTCTGCTTCGGAACCTATCTGATGACCTTGCCGGAGCAAGTGATTGACAATTCCCGCGACGACGGACGAGTCGATGCCACCACTAAGGGAGACTCCGACCTTGACGTCAGCTCGCAGGCGCTCTTTAACAGCATCGACGAGACGGTCTTGAACACCTTGGATCATTTCCTGCTCGCTTCGGGCTTCCTTGATATTCTTCATGCTTTGTGAGCATCAGTCCGTCACCTGGGTGGGTGGCTTACCTTGTCTGGATATCGTGAGTCCCAGTATTGCTGCTCATGGATGGTACCGAAACATCTGCAGATCAAAACGTGCCCAGGCCGTACCTGCTCATGTCAACAATGATCCACGCATGATATAACTTCCCTCTCACTTTCTTCACCCTCTTGAAGATAGTCGAGTTCCCAATTTGAAAATCACTGCCGACAATGCTCTTGACATCCCATTCCGGTTTCCATCCCAGCGGTAGAAACGCCTTCATCTCGGCAGCGACCAACAATTCGCCGTCTTGCACAGTCCAGAATAAGGGCTTGATCCCGTACCGATCCCGGACTGCCATGAACAGTTCCCGTTCGCTGTCAAACAAACAGATTGAGAATTCTCCTCGGATGTGGGATAGAAATGACAACCCATAATACTTGTACAATGCTAGAACCAGCTCGGAATCAGAAGTGCCCTGGAATTTGTAATCGATCTTCTGCTCCATGTCGTGACGCAACTTGTCGTAGTCGTAGATTTCGCCATTGACTACTGTGTGCACGCTATTGTCGGACGAATGCAGCGGCTGGCAGCCAGCGGGTGAAAGATCGTTGATGTCGAGTCGGACATGACCCAGCGCTAGATTGTCAGCATATGAACGTGAGGAGTACATTGAGTTGGTTTGTACCCACGCGTCCGTCATCGCTGATCCAAGTGCCTGTCGAATCTGGGCCGCGATGCCGGATCTGTTCGAGGCTCTCGCAAAGCCTCTCTTTGATCTTCTCCTTGTTCTCCTCGTTAGAGCGCCGTGTGCGCTCCTCAAGAGCAACGAGGCAGCTAATTCCGCACATCTCACCGATGGGTGCAAAGTATCCAAATCATTCAACGAAGGTTACTGCCTTGCAGTGCGCAAAGCAAAATGAGATGTGTAGTGATCCAAACGAGTGAGTGCCACGGCATGCAAGCATGCTTCCAAAGACACGGATTGGAATGGCGCCATCTGGCAGCACAGTCCTTGACGACGTCACTCGACAATCCGGATCTGGAACCTTTGCCAGTCCAGGACGCGGCTCTTATCTTTGCATTGGGTTCAGGGCTGAACTCTAAATGGTCAATATCAGCCCATGATGGATTTTTGGTAGTACCGGACAAGCACCGTGGAATCCGATGAAATATGTTTGAAGGTCTGCATTCATCGTGCCCGGGTTGACCGGATTGACGTCATGACGCTTCCGAGGCTTGCAGTCGATGCCTTAGTCCCAACGTCAATCTTCGAGATAGAACATGTGTCAAGCCCACGATTTTTCGTTGAGAACGACTTGTGCCGCAGATGGCTTCAAGACGGCTTCTGGCATAGTCTCTCGCAGAGGCTTTCCAACGTTGAGATGCATCTTTTTGCTCTCTCCGAACAAGCACGGCTCCCATACCACATCACTCTGAAACATTCCTGGCAAGGGCATACCACCTTTGTCATGGCAAATCCGGTAATAGCTTGCAAGCAAGAAGGGTAGAGTGAGAGCTGGCCCGAGATCTCTCCAACTGAAGACAACATCCTTTGTGCCTAGCAATCTGCCGAGGTGGACGAGATATCTTTTGAGATTGGCTTCTCTGTGCTCCCACATCAACATGCCCGGACCCGTTTATCGCGATCGACCTGGCTTTGCCGCAACCTCAGGAAGCTGGAGATCCTTGTCAGCAAAAACGACAGCCAGCTTCGACGTGCCCGACCAAAGATGTATTCGCGATGTGGATCGTGGGTTGCATTCAAGCGCGACAAGACGATTGGGAGCTTGATTGGTGCCTGTTACTGTGGATTGATCGCTGCTTTTCTCTGTACGTTCCCGTATCCTGCTACCCAATGTGCGGTATTTTCCACCTTTCGGAATACATGCGGCCCTCTTTCGATGTCTCCTTTTTCGACCCCGTCTCAATAAAATCAAAAGCCAGCTGTACAGTCAGGTTGTACTGTTTTGCAATGGTATCGCAATATTCTTCGATGCCGTCGTGCTGCACAGCCTGGAAGTAAACGGAGGAAGAGCCATCAATGGTCTCCAAGACAGGGTAGATGCCGAACGCCTGAACTTGACCGTTTCGATATATTCCGTATGTGCAATATCTGTTGCCCTTGAGCCATTGCTGCGCAATGTGTGGGTTCTCCGGCGATATGTCAATGGACGACCAATCTGGTTCGCAGCCGCGTTTCAAGTGGTGGACACCGGTAGATGATCGCCCACGTACGGGTTTCAGTACCCATTCCTGCGTTAGGTCCAGCATTCCCACGTCTTCTCTGCTTATGCAGAAGTGAGCCTCGGGTCGATCCAGGCCTATGCGGCCAAGCATTTCGCTGAATTCCCATTTGTTGTGCAACAAGTATCTGGAGGAAGGTGGGCGCAAATAGCCGCTTGATGATTTCTGGGTCGTTGCATTCGATCAGGTAAATGATCTCTTCGTGCATGGGTATGATGAGATCGATATTCGCTTTCACGATCGCCAGCTTGACGGTGGCTATGTAGCCTTGGGGGTCTTCTGATGGTGCAGGACTTTGCCAACTACGCTTAACCGATCGAGAGAACTTGCAAACATGGAATTGCATGGGGTCCACAGCGTAGACATGATGACCACCCCTCCGTAATTGCCGTGCAAGGTCGAGAGAGACGGGGAAACGCCCATTGGAAAGTAGGACATTGAGTCGTGGATAGGTGTTCTTGCGAGGCTTGTAGTCATTGTATGTCACGGTCATGTTGGAGAAGGGAATGCCAGAGTCAACGTCAAACGCTCGAAGATGAGAGAGAGATGGAGAGAGAGGCCGTTGGCTGCGCCAAATGGCTACCTATCTGCAATATACTTGACAAACTGGAGAGTATGAATGCTTCCTCATTCCTTCACCCTAGGGTTAGGTAAATCTGACGACAAAATGATCTACAGTACGGCAGGGGCCGGCCACGGATATGTTGCATGGATTGTTTCATGGCACCTGGTATAGTACTTGTAGGTAAGAGTATTAGGTATAATATAGGTATGTACCTACGAAATACAATTGATACTTTATGCAGGTGCATGGCGCAAAGGCCTAGGAAGGCCTAACCTTGGAAGTTATAACCGGTGCCGGGAAGTGGCCCTTGTAATCGCCGGAACACGATCTCCGCGTCCATGACCGTCGTACCAGCTTAGCCGCCGAGCCCCTTTGCTGGTTTCCAGTTACATCATGCAACGCATGCGAAACACTGGACGCGCCAGGAAACTCTTCTTCCAATTCAGTCTACACAAACCTCATCTGTGAACCGCGAACAATGATTCTCTTCTCAACGAATCCAATTGCATGGGCTGCTTACAGTCAGCCACACCAGTCAGGGAAAGTTATCGACACGATGCATCCTGATGTGGAGAGAGGAAGGTTCTCTCTCATGTCGACTAATTCTTCAGGTCATGACGTGCTACAACCATTCTCACCTCTGGAAAGGGAACAGAAAAGAGGTGCGTGTCCTCCCCAGATCGTTGACTTACCAAAGCACCTGGCTTGACTCAGACCTGCTATGCCTAGATTCTACTTCTCTTCCCGTCTACCGAAGTCCCTCGCAATGTCAAGTCCTTCTCGCTTACCCCATCCACCTCCGTCGGCCTCGTACACGCGTGACACCCACAAGAGGAGGGAGGAACACAAAGCCCGGACTGGGAACGACCACGAAGAAAGTTATATTTTGACGCTGCATACGAACAGGGAACACCACATGCTGTTGACCTCGCTGCGTGACAAGTACTTCCCTCCTAAGATCAATAAATTGGCTGCGCACATTGCGCTGTTCCGCGCCCTGCCAGGCTCACAATTGCCTCGTCTTGAACATGACATTGCCAGCATCACACAATCACGAGCTTCGTTCAGCATCCTCGCCAACAAGCCTTTTCGAATGAGACAAGGTGTGGGCATCCACGTGAGGGATGACACGGGTGGGCTTAAGTCTGTCTACGAGGAGTTGAAAGCTCAATGGACATCGTTCTTGAGCCAGCAGGACCGAAGCTTCGCGCCTCATTACACCGTCCAGAACCAGGTCGCAGATGATGCAATCGTTGATCAAACACTGAGGGAACTCATGGATCAATTTCATGGCAGTCACGGTCAAGCCCTCGGGTTGAGCCTTTATCGGTACGAGCGTGGGTACTGGAAGAAGATAAAAGACTTCATGTTCGAAAAAGAGAGCTCTGCTTAGCTTTGGACACGAATGAAGCCTTGGATAATCAAATCCTGCTAAAGGTCACCAGGGGTTTGCGCACGACGCCATGGTTGTTCACATGGAAAGAGACTGTTCAAGCTCGACGTTTGCGTATTTTGACCGTGGAGAAGAGAAGCCACAGCCACAATATACAACCGGCGAAAATTGCAACCATTCTCGATGCTCTCAAAGACAGCTTTTCGGCCCAAGCCAATCGCCATATTCTTGAATCTTTGTGGACATCTTCCTGTATGGCATAACCTTACGAAGAACGCCATCCCCCAAGCTAGCGCCGTCCTCTCCTTGGTCCACAGGGTCACTTCGCCTTGGTAAGTGCACTGTCTGCCACACTTCTCACGATGTTGTGGAGCCGAGACGTTGTCATGATCCATAACATGACAGGAATATCCCGAGGTGACCAATCAGACAAGACTTTCGCCGAGCGATCATATATCTTTGATCCGGTCGTGTGAATGATACAATCAAGACTTCTGCCGAGACTCGTTGATGTGAGGTGGACAGAAGGCTTCACATTGGCCTCTTCGCAATATATCCGCGATATTATTGATGCATTGCTACCATTTCTGTGTTAATCGGGATGATGATGGAAGTTGCGAGCAGGAAAGAATGGGCGAAGACAAGCATGCTCTCGATGTCAAAGCAAAGTTTATTTACGCTGGACGACATCGATGCTTTGTATTGCATTTGTATGGCAAAGTGTCAAAGTCATTGCAGCCTGCCTGAGAAAGAACAACCATTATATATGTCATGTTCGTCATCTTTCTCAATCCCACTTTCGACACCGCCGTCCTTAACTATCTCCAACTGCCCAACCAGAAAAGAGTCCCAGAATGACCGACATTGCAAATCCGTATGGGTCGCCATTTTCCGCCTCAACACCACTCGATCTTGGCTTGAATTCTGAGAGCGAACATCCTATGTCCAAGCACTTGTCTACGCAGCCAGACCAGCCGCCACTATCGTCACCGAGAGCGATGCAAAATCCAAGGCAACAACCACGAAAGGATGGATGCATATCATTAGGAAGAGAGGAAACGCAGTTTCAAAAGGCACTTCAGGTCATTGGTTCCTGCTTCCTGTACATGAACTCATGGGGAATACTGAATTCGTTTGGCGCGTTCCAAGCATACTACGCGCAAACGTTGAGGCCATCCAAATCCGAGTCTCAAATTGCTTGGATTGGCTCACTCCAAGGCTTCCTTCTGCTTTTCATTGGTGTCCTGGTAGGCCCGGCAATCGACGTCGGATATATGCGACATGTTCTCACCGTTGGGAGCCTCTTATTCGCTTTCGGTCTGTTCATGACCAGTCTCTGTCACCAGTACTATCAGCTCATTCTGGCTCAGGGGCTTGTTGTTGGTATTGGGGCGGGCTGCATCTTCCTGCCCAGTATTACCGTTGTCCCGCAGTGGTTCTCTCCCCAAAGGTCTCCTCTGGCACTGGGCATCGTTGCGACAGGTTCTAGCATCGGCGGAATCATATTTCCAGCCATGTTCCATTCGATTCAGATATCTGCGGACTTTGGTTGGGCAGTCCGCGTAATCGCCTTTGTCGCCCTCGCCACCAATGTGTTTGGAACAGCAGTCCTAAAGTACCAGGCTCCTCTCCCAGAACACCACCGCGCACTGCTCGATATGTCGATGCTGAAAGAGCGGTATTTCTTACCCTTGTGCGCCGCACTCTGGCTCGCTCTCGCCGGCCTTTATATACCGATCTTCTTCATCCCGTCGTATTACCTCTCATTGTCACCGTCAACCTCTCAAGGAAGCTCATCAGCAACACTTGCATTCTGGCTCGTCCCAACTTTATGGCGGGTTCTTTGCCAGGCCGTTTGGTCCCCAACATGCTTGCGGCTTCTTTCATTGGCAACCTCAACATGGTCATCCTCATGACTCTGCTCAGTTCTATCCTATCTTTTTGCTGGATTGCGGTTGGTGATGGTGGCGCAGCTGATGTTATAGTTTTTCCGTTGTTGTACGGGTTTATCTCAGGCGGTGTCGTTTCACTCATCCCTCCCGTGGTGGTGTCGACTGCGCCTAGCAAGCGGAACCTAGGAACAAGAATGGGAATGGCATTGACAGTTGCGAGTCTTGGTGTGCTCGTTGGGTGCCCAGTTGCTGGAGCAATCTTGACAACATCGCCGTCCGGATCGTATACCTATGCTCAGGTCTTTGCGGGTGTGGTGTTGATGCTCTCCGCGGTCATCTTCTTGATCGTCAAGGCATTGAAGCTTGAGACGAGATCGAGAATAGGATGGTGGGAATCTGTTAGGACGAGACTTTAGCGAGACGTCTTTGAATTGTTCCTGTTCATCGATCCAGGCTTTCCCCAATTGCGACATGAACTTTTGTGATGGCGCTTTTCTCGTCGAGAAAGGCTCTCGAGTAGCCGTATATGCAGTTTCTGGATTTCGAAATGTTTTCTTTCCCAGTAAGAGTTTCCAATGACTGAAAGTCGACCCGTGCGGGATGGTGATCCAATACGGTCGGTGACCTGGGCTACGATCTGTGGTAGCAGGGAGTTGCAGTGTTCTCTGTCTAATTTCGTCCATATCGAAACCGCTCTGGCATGAGCTAGCCAGCCATTTGAGCCTCAACAGAGGCGTGAAGTGACTTGATCTATCCTCCGAATTTGCCGCACATGGGTTATAGTACATCTCCAAGAGGTGAATGCGATTTTGGGAAGGAATATCTTTCCAGGATTCCGGCCGAATGATACCGTCTTCCTCGATCGAAATGATCTGTTCAGCAACCCGTCCTGTCATCCAGCTGAGCCAGATGCCTTCTCTGCGCGGACAATTCAACAATAAATGAAGTGCGGCTCGGCGTATCACGGGATCTCTGCACGTTGTGGCCACAAAATAAAGTGGCATTATAATCCCAAGGTCAAACGAGAAGGACATTTTCGGGGCTGTCGAGCCGTTATTGGTTGAATCAAGTTCGATAACGCTGCGGCAAAGCTTGAAGATGTTTTGGAAGCAGTCGGTATAATTGTCATAAACCATCTGGTCGTCGAATATCAATGCCGCATGCAGCACTTTGGCAACAAAATACTGCAATTCGACGAGACACAGTCTTCGGCAGGTAGCCTTGTTTGTTTTCGAAGGGCAATGTCCCAGGAAATGCTGAAATCGATCGTTCCAGGCGTCAAGAAGCGAAGTTGCTCGCTCGCCCAGGCGGAATTTCTCGGTCAAGCTCTCTGATTGAGTCTGGGGAAGATCTGCAAACACCTGATCGAGGAGGGAATGCGAGCATGTTGCCGCATGTGTTAAGCTGAGGAACGTTTCAGGCGGAGCCATGAAAGTAACATGACGAACTGTCTTCGTGGATCCCGCCAAAAGTGGTGAAGGGCTTCCGTAAATATCATCCGTCAAGTCTGAAGATTCACCAAACCTCGACAGGATTGGAGATAAACAGCTTTCCACGACTTCCTTTTCCGACATCGTAGCCGTTTCCTGCCCGTTGCTCCTCCACTTCCCCAAAATCCGCAAGCCAATGTCGAGGAGACTGAGCACCGATTCCAGACTGTCTTGCATCATCTCAAAAGCCATGAACAATACGCATGAGGTGAGGATGACCGCTTTGTTTGTCGTCGGATTTGTCTCGGCGACGAGAAAATTGACAGCAAGGTTGCATTGTTGCAGGGCGAAGGTGGGAGTGATCTTCTGCAGGGAACAGTCTGCTGTTTCAATGTCTCATGAAGCGCCCCAACCGCGACTAAGAGATGTCGCACTCCGGCATTCGCATTGCTGTATTCTATAGCTTGTTTTGTCCAGAAACCCTGCGTAAGCGTCAGGAAAGGTTGCTTGACTCTAAGTCGATGTGGCGCACGTCGTCATAATAGCTGTGTAGCTCAATTGAGGTCTTTTCACAGAAGAATTTAAAGCTCCTCAGTTCTTGCAACTCGGCGAATAGGCACGGTGGCCCTTCAGGGTGCGAGACGAGTCGATCACACTTACGACGAGTACTGATGCATTGCCCACAGTTTGGGACATGCTGGTCACGTCGAATGTGTCTTTTCCTGGAAGCTGTCAGCCACGCTGCCACGCATCGGGTATCTGCAGAAACGCATACTTGCAAGTCACGCATCCAGCTCGAGATAATGGTCGTCCTCTCCTTCCCATTGTACAAGCTATCTTCTCGACTTCTGCGGTGCAAGAGCATAGATTGCAGCAGAAGGCTGCACACCGTTGTTTTGGGTTCCCAGAGGGCGGGAGGCCTAACGAGAACGATTCTGCGGCTCAGCAGTCGCGTATCTACCTTGAGGGCTGTGCTGTGCGCCCCAAAGGTTGTTGGCTTGGTACCTAAGGCACCGCAGTCCGCGGGGATTCGCTAGAGGCCGGGGTCAAGTGAGAGGTTGCAACGCGAGCACAAAAGCTCGTTCTGAGGTGCCGGAAGGCCCTTGCTCGAGTTGCCGTGTTTGGAATATCCCTGTCACTTCTGTGCCATCTTGGCCATTCAATTCACGCCTGGATTCCAGCATAGCAGCCTGTGCTGATTGGCTTGTCCGGAATATTCCATGGCATATGAACATTCAGGCATAGTAAAAATATGCATGACTTACAAAGTCGTAGCAACCATCACTGACTAATGGTATTACAGTAAATCTGATACCTCCAGCGTATTCTGAAGCACTCAGCCCTGCCTCCCTCACCACTACTCCGTACTGGTAATGGTACTCGTATGGGTGCCGCTCGCTCCAGTCCATTTGTCCAAGCCAGCTGACGTGTGGGGAAGGGACAACAATGGGGTCAATTCATGCACTCCACGGACCACATGACCATGGGCAGTTCAGTTTGAGGCTTTGCTGGTTATGCCATGGTACCATAGCATAATTCAGTTGGTGGGGGGAACTTTTGGGGTTTGACGCTTCTCCACGACTTGCCGCAGCTTTTGCTACCATACAGACCATGCATATTGGAGCGAGCCAACCTTGGGTTAACATAAAGTGACCCCCACCACCACCGGCGTTGTTTCTGCTCTGCTGGTCGAATCCCGCTCGTCTTTGCTCTTGCACTTCCTAGTCGGCCTCACTGAGAAAAAAACCGTTGGGCCCAACGACTGAGCCTGAGCCTCCTGAAGCTATTTGCAAGAGATCAAGACAGCGGCTGAACACCAGACAGAGACAGAGAGGTACTGGCGCGCATCCATCCCCTTAGGACGTACTAAATGGGAATGCAGGCGACGATGGCGGATTCGAGTGAAGGCCATTCGGACGAGTCCAAGCCCATCCCGTTCCGAACTTCGCTGTACCCCGCGATTCGCCCAGATCAGTACGCCGACAACGAATTCAAAGACAAAGTCATCCTCGTCACAGGCTCAGGGCGTGGTATCGGCCGGGCGTTGGCCCTCGCATTTTGTTCCCTTGCGGGCCGCGTTTGCTTTACGGATGTGAACCCCACTACCGCCGCTGATGCAGCACGAGAAGCTGGGGAAAAGTATCCAGCTGCAGTCGTAACGAGCATCGAGGCCGATTTGCGCGACTATAGGTCTCTAGAACGCTTGCACGACCACGTCGTCGCTACCCTCGGCGAAGTGGATATCCTAATAAATAATGCTGGATGGGGCGATTTCTTGACCTTCGATGTCACGAGACCTAAAGACACCTGGGACACCATAACCCTAAATCTAAAGGGGCCCCTCGACATCACTCGCCTCTGTCTCCCTACGATGGTGAAGCGTAAAACCGGTGTGATCGTCTGCAACACCACAACTGGGGCGGTGGATAATTACCCCTTCTGCATTCCCTACATGATCGCAAAAACCGGACAGGGCAAGTTCATACATTGCTTGCAACTGGAACTCAGCCAAGAGACCGACATTCAATGTTTCCATATTCATCCGGGCTGTCCCAAAACGACGATGGGTGATCCGGAGACAGCGATGCGGCCCTACGTGAGGGAGCTGAGGCCAACCTTGTGGAAGTGGGTGGAAGGATACTTGCCGTCGATGGATGAGGACATGGCGTTGGCCGTCTGGAGCATGGTTTTCCTGGCCTCGGGAAAGGTATCATTGTCCGTTGATCTTGCCTCGTCGTCTATCTGACTCTTTTCCCAGGCTGCAGTGCTTAAAGGCCGCTACGTAAACGCCAACCACGATATTGGAGAGGTGCTCAAACGAGCCGATGCGGTTGTCTCCCGGAACATGTACGCGTTGAAGGCGGACACGTTTGAGGTCATCAAAGACCAGCCGCAGGCAGCGGACTTTTACCGCCAAAATAAATATCTGAAATGAGGAGCAATTCTCAAGGCCTCTGGTTCTCTTGATATCTTTCTGTACGAGGTTGATCTTCCTGATCGCCTCGCATGTGGACTGATGTCCATGATGTCCATGTGCATTAATCTTCTTGATCTCTTTCTGCACGGTATTATCTTCACGATGTTTTGCTGCTTGGATTCGGATCTTCACGACATTGTGAGATAGCTCATGCATATACTCTTGCACGAAGAGTTTGCTTCAGAGTGGCGTTCCCTGAGGGCCGTAGCGCCATGATCATGTCGGGCATGGTATTCTGCACGTTTGGTGGACTTGGTGAGGCTGCATTCTGGAGTACAATGCATACCTCCCTGTGCAGGCACCGAGGAAAGAGATTTTGCACACCTATAGCGGCTGTACAGTGAGACCGGATGCCGGTAACGAGATTCGCGGCTCCAGGACGAATATTCATTTCTTGCTCGAGTTTCTGCAATTCCTTTGGGAGTTCTTGCATCTTTTCGTCCGAGATGCTTGCTGGGTACAGACTCGCCAAAGAGATTTGGGCGAGGAGACATGGAGAATGAGAGCAGACGGTAGGAGCACGATATCATGGGTGTGCCTGTGTCTCCGATGCGTGGCATGGTGACCAAGGCTCATGTTTGCTCCCATCGAATCTAGGCTGTGATGCTCCTTTATCCTTGCAACAAGATTTTCCATGGACCACTGGATGCCGTATCGGCTAATGACAAGACCTAGGGCAGCCCATGCTCATACACTGATGGCAGTACTGGCATACCATGGTTGCGCAATCCTATCATTCGAGGTCTGTAGTGACCCAGGGGAAATGGTACTTTGGTAGCCAACTTCGGCCACGGACGTGCGTAACCCTGGTATCTACTGGGCAATTGTTCATTGTCTGGTAGATCACACCATTCGCCAATGCCGTGGTCTTCCCGGCTATGACCGAACTTATTGCATGTTATGCAAGTCTCACCGTTGCCAGATCCTTTCGCTCTCCAGGCCTCCCACTAGGCATTCATGGCATGGTGCAGATAGCTCGGGTGTGGCTTTTTACAGATATTGCAGACCCACCCAGGAAAGACCTTGGGGCGATTTGTGCCCTGATAGAGTTTTCCAATGGCCCTTCTAGCTCCGTTCCATGAGGTTGTGCTTCTGGCTCTGGAGTCACAATTGTCACTGTTTGAGACGCAGCTGCGATTGGCTGGTATTCAGCGTGACCAGAGCCTGGTTGAGGAGTGTGTCTAAGGGGTGCTATTGTAGCCTCATTCCAGTTCTGTGGCGCTGGGAGGTCATACTGCCGTGTAGAATAGCGCATTTCCGGTCCAATCATCTCAGGCTATGATCTTACCTGCTGGCATTGTTGTACCGGTTGATACTGAGGCACCACTTGGTACTGAGGCACCTGTTGATATTGTGGTGCAGGCTGGTACGCTTGCGTTTGGATGTGATACTGTTGAGGAGCCATGGCGGGCTGACCTCTCTCATACGACGGGATTGGTGGTCTCGCCGTACACCCTGGCACGCTGTGGTGCCCCAGGGAGATGCGAGCTTTGATGTTGATAGGGGTATGACATTATCGAAGCGACAGGCATTCTGTTGTGTTGATAATGTTCGAGGGTGAGAGAGTGTAAGTTGGTAGAAGTGAAATGGGACCAAAATCGACCGAAAAGTTTTGGACTGCGCTGCGCGTGCACCAAAACTGATGCACTGAAACATATTCGAAAACTGTCCACAAGCAGTGAGCACTCTGCCTCTCGCAACCTTCGAGATGAGCATTCTTTGAAAGACTGGATACTTTTCCCTGACCGCGTCTCCTGCCCGCGGATATTGTGCCACGACCTCTCCAATCGTACTGCGCCAGTTGACAAACACCTGTCAATTCCCCCAACTATTCCCTTGCCAGCATGGATCAACCAAATCAACTCAGGACATTTGGACGCCCACACCGGCAGCGAACCTTACCGGTCCTTCGCGCGCACGGCAGAGCGCATGCCTCCCCATTCAGGGAGTAGCCGATGACAAGCACCCGCAGATTACAAATTCATGACGAACACAAAATGCTTCAGACACAAAATTTCTTCAAGAGGCTCCTGTAGATCTGTGGATGACCACTCTTTTACAAACTTCCTCCGAATTGAGACAAGTTGTCGCGGCTGGAGAGTTCCCTTTGCTGACAACTAGGCCAGATGCATCCCATTATCGAATGCCACCGGCCCAGTTCTGAAAGTTACTGGGACATCATGATACACCCTCGAGCGGCAGATTGATCCATGAGGAAGACACTCGGAAGAGAGAGCGAGATTTCAAGGGGCTTTGGGAAGATGACAGCGACCGAACAAATATCGGCCATTGGAAGGCATACACAACAGCCATGCTTCCGGGTCATTCCCTACCAACGGGCGACCAACTAGTGAGGCTTCTTTTCGGTCTCTTGATGTGGCCCATGGTGCGAAATAGGCGGTTGAAACATGTCAAGAAGAATGTTGACTCTATGGCTACAAAACGCGAATCGCGACGTGACCAAAGATCTGTCCCTAGGCACATGCGAGACCACCGAAGAACAGTGAGAAGACGCGCACTTGAAGATAGCTTTGGCGAAAGATCGCAAACGAGGTATGAATGGAAACCCTTGCGTCGCCATGGTACTGGCAAAAGAAGCCAACGTAATCGGGACGACGAGACCGTATGGTAACAGGGTGTCATATCATTTTAAGGTCCTGAAGTTTCCTTAGGATGACAGTGGAGGACTAACCCTCCTGGTATTTCCCAGGAGTTTTCCAGGCTACGCCCTCCGCCGGCCGGCGTTTAGTTGATCCGGTTGGACCTGCATGCATTTGAAATTGGGAATAGCATGCGCTTCCAGCCCAAACTCCCTCACCAATGCCCAAAACCTTTCTGCACGTCGTTGGAAGTTTCTCGCAGTCCGCAGGCCCAATGTATGGCCCTTTCGCTGGGCACAATACTGTTTGAGCGCCAGGAAAACTTTGTGGCGCCTTGCGCTTAATGCGCTCTTCTTCCTAATGCTTCCTTCCGATCCAAGGCTGTTGTCCGACAAAATCTCACCCAACTTAATGGCTGCCCAACCACGTTCCGCAGGCTCCCTTTTTCACGTTCACACTGAACCCAATTCGCCTGCTGGACTTGATGGGGTGGAAGAGCATGAGTCTTGCGAAAGAGGTGGTCAAGAGACGAAAGAATCCATTTTACATTTCTCGCACTGCAGTCCATGGCCGGCGCATATGGCATGGCGAAAGAGCTAGTTTCTCACACCGCGGCAGGTGATTGTTGAGATTGTGGTGTCTACAGGGTTATCCTCAGGCTATAATATCATTAGGATCTGGGCTCATATTCGTGTCCGTGTCTGCAATCTGTTCGGGGAGCTTAGCATCTCTTATCAGCTTGTCTGTCTACCTTGCTTTGAAACCATGCTTGGGTGAGTCAGCCACCTTTCGCCCTCCAAGCCCATGCAGTTCTCGGAAATGTTTCGAATAGCAGCTGCCTGCAAGCACGAGCTCCTGGAATACAAAGCCGCACACTTGGGTAGTCATAACTCGCCGACTGGCCGACGCTTGAACTGGCTGATGAGCAGGCAGGCACTCTTACGTATCAGCTTCCCGGTATCCTATGGTACGGACAATGCATTGGTCTTCGGCACAAGAACGCTCGGTGCTCTGCCGTCCCCATTCACACTACATCCGTTGTCTGTCATTCGGCATTCAAGCGCCTGAATCGTCTCCAAGAAGCAGACTGGATGTTATCATCGCCCTCCCCTTGCATAGTAACCTCATCTAGCAGACGCGTCCCAGGATTGTCCGTGGCGACAACTCCTGTAACTCACATATCGCGCGCTCAGCTCATACTACCGCACTAGTCCTTGAACAATCTCCAAGCCTTGCGCCGCCAAGGGACGCCATGTTTGGCTTCCTCAACGCTCTCGTCACGCACATTTCGATCGGCCAGAGGGATCTCGCTCGCACGCAACCTATCCCACAAAGTCAACAATCACCTGCTCGAATGAACTGTCGAAGGTTT
This sequence comes from Exophiala sideris, assembly GCA_000835395.1. NCBI lineage: Eukaryota > Fungi > Ascomycota > Eurotiomycetes > Chaetothyriales > Herpotrichiellaceae > Exophiala > Exophiala sideris. Next base: position 248,605 of record KN846951.1, on the reverse strand, counting down.
TCAATGGAAGGGAAACTCACCATCTGGTATCATGATACCACTTATACCCAAAGTACAGGGTGAAGAATGTGGGAATCGTGATGTATGAGGCGATGAATGACTTCCAGTTGAAAGGATGCTTGAAGACGGTCCAGCCTTGAATGAAGAGAAGGAAGATGAAGAACAAGAAGGTCAAGCGATAAATCCAGATGCTGCCTGCCGCCTTGAAGGGGAGAGTCTTCAGATCAACACCTTGGGCTGCTAGACCGGCCCTGACCCGCAGAAATGTCAGCATGATGATGATCCAGGTAAAGTACGCCGCGGTGCCGCCAACGGAGTTAAAGTATGTGAACACGGCGCCGGCCTTGACGGACATATTCATCAACGCTAACCATCCCCATAGGTTTGAGACCAGAATTGCACGCCATGGTACTGCATTCACGGGTCAGCTTGTGCATGGTTCAGGACGGAATTGATAGCCCACCTCCTCTGCTGGTGGTGGCTTTGAAGAAGGCCGGTGCTTTGCCAGTCAAAGCCATGGTATAGAGCGTTCGTGATTGAACGTAAACGACACCATTGTTGGCAGAAATACCGGCAATGATGATTATTGCATTGACGAAATTTCCAGCAGACTTCCATCCAGCCAGCTGGAACCCAATGGTGAAAGGTGACGATGCGACAGCAGAGTCAGCATTAATCAGACCATCGGCGGAGGATGGGCAGATCAAGCCCTGAAAGAATGCCATGCCCATGTAGACGATAAGGATACGGTAAGTGATTGACGCCATACTCTGTCAACTTATGTCAGTGAAAGCGTTGCTCGAGATGATCAAGGCTGGCCTACCGCAGGGACATCACGTTGTGGGTTCTTGGATTCACCAGCAGCCAACGAGATGACCTCTGTTCCAACATAGTATGTTGCAGCCAGGACAAAAACCTGGCCAAAACCGTTGATACCATCGACAAGTGGTCCAGTTGGAGGCGTCCAATATCGAAAACCAACATATCCACCACCAAAAGCTCCCACGTTCGCCAGAATGGAGATAAAGAACAGGACAATCAGCGAAAGAAATTTGAACATGCCGAAGATGTACTCCAATTCTCCATAGACTGTAACTCCCAAAGTGGTGAGCACGTTGAAAACAGCCCACATGATGAGGTACCATGCCCATTGAGGCATCTTGTCCGCAGGCACCCAATACTGGAGGATGATATAGGCCGCATTCCAATCTGTCATAGTGAGTACTTCTGATCATTCCAGGCTGGGTGCTTGCTTACCAGATGCCAAGTAGATACTCCACATGAGATAATACAGCCAGGACAATGAAAAGCTGAGAGCCGGATCAACGAAACGATTGGCATGCTCGATAAAACCGCCATGGACGGGAAACATGGTTGTGACCTCGCCAACACACTGCATAAGAATCCAAACTGCAATACCTACAACAAGTTTCTGTCAGACTCGTACCCAGCTAGACGTGGGTTGATGTTAGCTTACCAACAGCACCAAAGCCGATGAAGAGGCCAAGAGGACCAGAGAGGTACAATGCATATCCCAATCCATAGAAGGTACCTGGGCCATGTCGTCAGCATGAAGAGGGACTACAGGATCAAAACACTTGCCTGGACCGATGATGGAGCCCAATGCGATCAGGACGAAATGTCGACCTTTCAGCCCACGGCGAAGACCATGATCTAGGTAGTCACCGGGATCTTTTGGGATTTCGATTGTTGAAGAATTCACAGCTTTGGGGTCGCCTGCAGCCTCCACCGATCCATGATCGTGCAAGGCTGAGCGAGAATGAAACTCTGCGCCACTGATCTCGTGTGATACCGCAGATGATGTTGAAGCCATGGTTCAACAATAAATGGCCCAATGTAAAAGAAGCTCAACCTTGTATGTGAGAAAGGCCCATCTGGCGAATACATATTATATCTCTGTCAATGTGGGATTCACGCTTGTGTGAAAGAGCCTTCGACGTGATCATGCTAATGGCCCTTGGGTGCAGCATCGGAGAAAGGTTATGTTCCGTAAGAAGAAACCTACCCACGGTGGACAGTATCGCAATTTGAAGTTCATATGGCGCCTTCTCGACGTGCAGAAGTGTCTAAACGTACTTCTGTGCGAATGAAACTCAGCGTGAACATGACTTACCCATAAATCAGATCTACTTTAGCCACTGAAGGACATGTCCGCACCTCAGGTTGACTGTACATGAAGATAGCTTCCTGATGGTTAGCAAGCGTCATATGGAAGGAACTGCATACGCAGTACCAACACAAACCCCGTGCTTCTGGGACCGCTAAGTCAAGCACGTTTTGATAGACTTTGGGACGACATCGCCCCACTGCATGTAGTCACCAGCAATAGCTAGAAAGTGACAATCACTATCATGAAAATCATCATCGCTGATCCAACCGATTCGTAATAGAAATGGTCCATAGTTCTGCATAGCTTCGTTTGGGAAGATTCAGTTACGCGATTGAAAGTGCTTCCTGCGGTGGCGCAATTCAGGATGAAAAAAACGTGAGATATCAACATACAACTCCACCCACAGAACCGAGTCAAGTCATCCGACTTTCGAGCTTTGCATATGAATAAGTCCTTGGTTCTGACATGTCGTCGGAAGAGAGAATCTGTCCCGACTTTCTGGTTCCACGTGGATGACAAGATCCTGTTCACAGGGCAGGATGCAGATCGTACCTCGTGGTCCGGCCTCTGCAGTCATTGGTGGTGCAGAACTTCTCCGGCTTGCTGATTGAGTGCATGTTAGGTTCGGCGGCATGGTCCCGACAGCCAGATCGCCTATGCATTTTCACCGCCATAGCGAGATACCGTACAACGGAGGCAATGGCAAGATATGAAGTTCACAAGGTGTGGGGAGCTACTAGAGCCCCCTCCACCTTGTACGGTTGTATGCGCAGCATGGTCTTACTCCGCAAACTCGGACACTAAAGTCCGAAGTCTCGAAACTTCATGGATTTACAGATCGCGGGCTCTCGTTTGGAAGACGAGAGAGGAATTTAGCCTCTCTCATCGCTCTAGGTCAATTCATATCTTGCAGCTAAGCGACGTGCTCTCAGTATAGAGTCCGAAGATCAGACATATCTTTCCAACATGGCCACCTCACCATATCTGTTCCGAAGTCTATCAAAGCCTACCAAGGTTGACATTGACACCTGGGAGAAATGGACCAGCTCAGAGAACATAGCAAGCTTGATCGAAACCAAGGCAGCCACCAGAGTAGGGTTATACCAAGCCTTCAACGACTATCCGCTGGCTACCAAAACACCAGATGCGGTCGATCAGACAAAACTCCATAGCGTTAACGTCACGCACAGTGATGTTGAGCCACCAACAGAAAAGCGTTGCCTTTTTATGTATCAGACCGAAGATCCGGATGTTCTGAAGAAGCAGTTCCTGAAGCATATCAGCCAAGGCAGTGATACTCTCTCAGGAAAAGAACCTATGTCTTGCGCAGAATGGGATTCGAGAGTTTACAAGCTGATTCAAGATTTCGACCCGAAGGGCGCCGGATACAGTGAGCTGCATCCATTGACTTACCTTGCTTGTTTCAACAGCCTGCTAATTATCTTCCCGCCAACCTCGTGCGGACCTAAGCCCCTGCACCATTCATTCTTAGCGTCCAAATGGAACCGGACGATGATGACGACTACAACAAATTCTACCGGGACGAACATCTATATATGCTGTCGAAAGTGCCCGGGTATCGCCGATCGCAACGCTATGAATTGGTGTCTTCAGAGAACCTCAGCCTCTCATCAGTGCCCAGGTTCATGGCAATCCACGAATTTGAGACCCTGGAGACAACCGATGGTCCAGAACTCAGGGAAGCCGATGCAAGCCCAAATACTCATCGAGTGATTGGGAACGCAAAATTTGTGAACGTTAGGGGTTTCAAACTTGTCAAAACGCTTTCAGGTATCAAGCAGTAAGTCTTTCTCCAAAGATGGGGAGGACCTCTTAGTGGAATATCTTCCAGGTTGCCTGCCTTCTACAAAGTAAACTGCTAGTGCACCTAACTTAGATCTTTCCCCAGCTTCTTCTCCGCATTTGACGCCGCCCAAATTATGCCTCTTCGGTATTCATTTCCCAGGCCTAATTGCAACCTGATCTCATAACAATAATAAGAGAAAATAGGACTTTCATTCCAATGGCGAAGATGCAAAATAGAAGACGCTAAGTAAGTATCCTATGCTTCGTGGACCATGGCCACAACACGCAAACATGCTCTTATATTTGGGGCATCCGGTGTCTCAGGCTGGGCCGTTGTCAATCAGCTCCTCAATGACTACCCAACAGCGGGCACCTGGAGCAAAGTTACAGCTTTAACGAACAGACCACTTAACTTGGAAACTTCTCAATGGCCAGCGACAAATAAGCTTCAGATAATCTCGGGCTTGAACCTGCTAGAGAAACCTCAGGACGCATTCGAAGAAGAGGTGAAGAATAAGGTTACCGATATCGACACAGTCACACATGTTTTCTACTATGGTACGCTGGAAAGTCTTTCAAGAGATTATTTGGTTGCCGATAGACTTACTCCAAATCAGCCTACAAAGCCAGCACGAACTTTGAGCAAGAGAAAAAGGATGCTGTCGATATGCTGTCTCGATCAATTACGGCTGTCGATAGACTCTCACCGGTGTTGGAGTTTGTAGCTTTTCAAACAGGCGCAAAGGTAAGCCAGTGTTACGTAATTGATGGTCGACGTTAACGTTGTGAAGATGTATGGATTCCTTCTGCAAGAGGATCATTACTTCCCTGTTCCCCTTAGCGAATCTTTGCCTCGACTCAAGCCACCTTTCAGTGACCAGCTCTTTTACCACGATCAACTGGATTGGCTAGGTTCTTATTCCGCACAAAAGTCATGGACGTGGTGCGAGACAAGACCTGACATCATCATTGGATTTGCTCCGAATCATTCAGCTTACTCGCTAGCGGCATCTCTGGCCATCTACTTCTCCTTGTGGAAAGAAGTCAACGGTGCTGGCAGTGTCGTTCCGTTTCCTGGAACCCCAAAGAGCTGGAGAGCCAAACATAACGAGGCTGGGAGCGATATGATCGCTAAGCAAACCATCTTCCTGTCTTTACACCCCAGCATCAGTGGAAACGGAGCGGCTTTCAACGTGGCGTCTTCCCCAAATCATGAAATGTGGGAAGAAAAGTGGCCGCAATTATGCCAGTATTTTGGCCTTCGGTCTGCACCACCCAGCGAGCAGTCAAAAGAGGTTCGACAGTATATCAATGACAATCTCGATCAATGGCGGCAAATTGAGGAGACATTCCACCTTCGCACTGATATTGCTCAGTCGGAAGTGACCATGCCAGGATTCGAGATCCTGCACCTGAGACTGGCCGATTTTGATCGACACTATGACTTGAGCAAGATTTACAACGCGGGTTTTGATGATAAGAACACAATCATGGATACTTGGGGAACGACGTTCGACAGAATGAGGAAGGCGAAGATGATACCTTAAGAGAGAGGTTTTCCTGAGAAGATTTACCGGGAGCACACATCGCAATGGATCACTCTGCTAATTGCCCAGCATGTTAAACTTGTCTTTGGGCATAACGTTCTGGCTAATGTCTAAGCACTCTGTTAAAATCAAGCCATCCAACTCCCGATCTTCCGTCACTCGTCCTGGCGCTACACATGATTCTCAAGAGGTGTGCTTCACGTCCTTCCGGATCAAAAAGGCACAATCGGGACTCTGCCAGCGACTCGCACTCAATCGTAATTGCACCGGGCTTGATATGGAGTTGAAGATTGCTAGGCATCCCATTCTCTTTCCATTCAAACTCATTGACTACGCTGGTAACTTCGGTAAGCATTTTGTCCTTTTGGATATATCCAGACCCTCCCGTGCTTTGAGGGCCCTTCCCGAGCGCGATAGTGAATACGTCTGTGCCGTCCGAAAAATGCAGGCCGGACCATACCCAGTCGGCCACCCACCAATTGCGGATACCCCAGCTGTGATTGCGTTGGCCGGGAGCTGAACGAAGATCAAATCTGTCGCCTCGTACTGTAATACTACCAGTCACCGAACACGCAACTTCGTAGCGTGTTTGTGCTTCCTTCATGTACGGTAAGCCGGATGTGTTCCATACAAGATCAACATGCACGTCTGCAACATCAATCCCATCGTTCTCTGTCAGCAGCGATGACGGATAAGACGTTCTAGAGCCGGCTCCTGACAGCTGGAAGGAGAACCTTTGCAGTGGTTCGAGACATCTGCTTTCGATCTTGAAACGGCTCGTTGAGAATTGCTGCACCAAAGGATCAGTGGCTGGAAGAGGAGCATGCATGCCTACAAACATGACTGGTTTCTTGTTGCGCCGAAAGATGCCACCCACGCAGTTACAAATGCCTTGGTTTGGCAATCGACCTAGACGAGCGTACATTCCCACCTCACCGTCTGCGGATGTACAGTCAAAGTACCAACTCTCGTTCCAGAGGGGACCAGCTTCCTCAGGTGTCACATGCTGGCTCTCGTCGGCCACATCAGGCGAGTACGAGGTATCAGTGGAAGTGACCAAAGATATGGCATCCATGTCGAGAGCATGCTGGGCCTGCCTTGATGCCAAAGTATGAAACATCATCTCCCCACGCTCAGTAGGTGCGCAGATGGCTGCAGCAGGAATGCTGATCAAAACTTGTTAGCACAAAACGTCCTCTGGAAGCCAGATCCAACTCACTGCTGCGCCAGACCATAGATTGACTGCAGTCGGTATTCTTTCCAAGCATGATCCCAGCTCATTGCGACTTTACTGCTACGGCTGAGCTCATTCAAGTATTCGTGCAATAGGTCCTGCTCCCACTCCCTGCGGTTCTCGATTGTGAGTCCGTTGCCAAGGAAGTAAGCAGCATCCCGCATAGGGGATGCCCAGCTGAGTCCACCCCAGTCAACTGCGATTGCTCGATTGTTGTCCTTCGCAAGGTACATGATGTTGTCAAGGCGATAGTCGCCATGAAAGATGCAGAAAGGTGGCTCACGGGTAGCCCACCACGCGACGAGATTCTCACTCATCCAATCCAACAGGCGCTCTTGTTCAGGCTGTAGGGTTTGACGTTTTCGAAATATTGGTAAGCATTCGTTGAAGAACGTCTGGCTGAGCGCAACTGGTGGGTTGAGCCACGCATCATTGTCAAACGTGTGATCACCAAGCACTGGAGTTTGTAGGTGGGCAAGCGTCTTCAGTGCGAGAGCGGCATGGTCGTAATCACAACCCTCGAGCTGAGCGCCTTGATAATCGTCTAAAGCACCAAGGTCTTCCAATACAATCGTGAACCATGCGTCTTTATCGACGACCGCTCCATGGCACCGTGGCAATCCAGCAGAGAGCAGATCGCCAAACCGCCGGTAAAAGATTGCTTCACGTTGGTAATGACCAAACTTCAACCCCAGGTCACGAGTTGCTGGGTCGCTCCTTGCGAATTTGACTACGACTGTCTCGCTGTCATTGGAATGACCAACCTCGCAGAATGTAACACGGTAAGTGTTGCTCATTTGGCCAGTCCCTGTTGGCTTAACAGTGAAACCATCGTCGGCGATCCTGCGATTGAGGAACAAAGAAAGCCATGGCGGCGTCACGTCCTCAATTCGTTGCAGCGGTTTCTATCAACGTGATGACATCAGCGAGAGAGTACTACAAAGAGGGCTGACTGACTATAATTATGCCGTTGACAACGCAGTGTTGGTCCTTATCGACTTCTATAGCTGTCAAGCCATTGATATTTCCAGTATGTTGATCTACTGTAGGATCTCGACCACCAGTCAAGAGATCGTTCAAGTTCTCAGCCACTGCGATCGAGGCTGGCATTTTTGGATGTAGCGCGCGTTGTGGTCAAAGCAGCTAGAATTCCTAACCACGCAAACAGGCACCCCCGTACACCCGAGTGCTAAAGGGTATGAGTCCAGACGAACTCAACATGTTACCATCCTTACCGGAAGACCTCAAAACGACGACTTTGGGGTAGCTGCTTCCAGGCAAAGGAAGAAACAGACAAACTGGCGGGGTAAGTTCGGCGTGCATGGAGTGGTGGAGCCACATCCCCATGGGAGGTAAATGGATGTGCGGCAATTGCCGGCGTCCAGGTTTCAGCCAAGTCAGTCTACTATGCTCCAACAACATCACAGCGAATTGATTTATCGAGGGTAGAACGAAGGGGTACAAATCAGACCGAGTTGCGGGACCGCAAACGGGCCTGCAAGGATCCAGGCCCCTCTTTGGCGTTCACACGACAAGATAGTATGAGTTTGAAGAGAGTAAGATAGTTTTGTCGGCATATGATACCCGAAATGTTACCCTGGACGGGATATGGTGACCGATGGTTTTTGGAGAGACAGCAGGTCATTTGGGGAGGAATGGATCGAGGTTATCGTCGACAAGGGACTTGCTTACATCCATCTGGAACATACTTTCTTCCCCATGACATGTGGCAAGCATTGAAGCTTCAACTGGGTCGGACTATCCTATGGTGAAAAGTCTATCATATTGAAGAAATCACGGCGTAAAGCTGGACGTTGGACATACAGCACACGTAAGGGTCTGGGTGATTTTTAGTATCATTCAAGGCAAAGTCGTCCACAGCGGCGAGCGTCGCAAGGTCTCAGCATTGTGTGAAGAGCAAACAGTTATAAGTTGAAGATGCGTGCGATTACACGCGAGCCACATCATCTCCTACTCATCCCAGACTCGCCACTTCTTTGGCTCTGGACACATGCCAACTCTGATAATTGTTCTCCAAGCTCTTGGCCAAAGACTCAACATATGCGACCATACCACCAATCCAGTTCATAGGCTCAACCCGCTTTCCTGGAATATTGGCACCATTATACCAGCCATTAGCTTTTGGATATAAAGTCTTGTACCATAACTCGTGGCAACGTTTACTCCTACATTTCGTGTCAACAGAGCAGAAATACCAGTTGAATTTGGGAGGTCAAGTCTTACCACTCATCTTCTGCTTGCTGTGTGGCCTCAAACCTAGTGATTTCTTCCGTCAAACACCGATTGATGACTTCCTCGACCCATTCAGCTTGGAATTGTGTACAGCTTGGGCCATTTGCAAAGGCTGTCGGAGCTTGAGGGCCGTACAGGAAGAACATGTTTGGGAATCCAGGAAGAGCAATGCCCATGGACGTCTTCAGACCATCTTTCCAGTGCTCTGCGACTGTGCGACCATCAGTAGCACGAATGTTCATTTGTGCTAGTGACCCCGTTACGCTATCAAATCCTGTTGCAAGGATTATGACCTGTAAATGAGTCAATGCGTCTTGTTCCTTGAAGATGAAGCAGGGTTTGGTACGTCAAATTCAACCAGTCCTGTACCGGTCTTTATACCAGCAGACGTGACTTCTTCGACAGGATGTTCACGGACACTAATGATATCAACGTGATCCTGATCCACGACCTCGTAGAATCGTCGTTCCAGGCTATTACGTTTTGTGCCAAATGGATGAGGCTGCTGCTCGGGCGCCAGCAGTCGTTGTTTCTCCGGATCCTTTACTCGACTCAGGATCGTTGAGCGCCAATACTTGTATGCTTCGTCGTTGGCTTTCTGGTCAAAGAGCATATCCTTGTAGCTGAAAACATGTGAGTTGTTGAATAAATAGTAAAGAGATGATCCAGATACCAACTTACTTCAGCAGTAAGGGTTGAAATCCTCCCTCCTCCCACAGTTTGGCATAGAATTTCTCCCGTTCTTCAACGGAATCATCAAAGGTGCTTTTATCGGTGAATGTGTAATGGAAGCCGGTGAAGCTTTTCCTACAAGCCTCGAAAATCCTGTCATATTCTCCACTTTCCTTCTTCTTTTGTTCTTCGTCGGGGTCAAGATTCCATTGTCTCATGGGAAGACATAGATTTGGGGTGCGTTGGTAGATGGTTAGCTGTTTCACGATGTCTCCAATCTCTTGAGCAACCTGGAAATAATGTCACGAGTTGGTACGGTGCACCTAATTCATGTCGCAACATACCTGTATCCCTGAAGCTCCTGTTCCAACCAAGGCTACTCGCTTCCCTTTCAGATTTACGCCGTGTTGTGGCCAGTAAGCAGTGTGGTAGATATCACCATCGAAGTTCCTGAGTCCTGGAAATGGTGGCCGGTAGTGCTTTGAGGCAAAACCAATGCACGGCAAGAACCAACGTGCATAAGCTGAGGTACCATCAGAGCATTCAACATACCACTGATGGGTTGATTCATCGTATGTGGCGCTCTCCACATTCTTATGGAACTCGATGTATCTGTCTGTGTCCCACTTCTTCTCGACATACTTGAAGTATCGGCGGATTTCTGGCCACGCCGAGTATCTTTCCTTGAAAGTGAACCCTTCATAGAGTTCTTTATCGAACAATTGATAAATGGGAGACTCTGAATCAACGCGAGCTGATCAACACGGTAAGCAGAGTACCTTGGACAGTGCCTGAGCCACAAACCTCCAGGATAGCAGTTCCAATACCAAATACCTCCAGCAGCTGATCCTCTCTCGTATATCTTGACATTGAGCCCTAGCTTGCGAAGCCTGTTCAGGAGAGTAAATGCGCCAAAACCTGCACCTACGATCAGAACGTCCACTTGGGGCATGATGATCTGGTCAACCTCGCTGATCGAGCCCATTGCGTCAGGAGCTTTTGCGAATATGTGATGATAGACTATCTGAGGCTAGCTGCACATCCTCAGTACTCTCTACGGCGAAGGGTCAAGATATTGAGCCGGCCTTGCTATTGGCCTGATGTTCTGCCTGAAGGGCCAACCTGGGCAACCATAGAATAGTAGGAAACCCAAACCCCATAGGGAATGCTTTACCAGCGAAAGCGGTTCCGGGTAAGAACTCTGTTTCCCAACGTGCATACCCGAGGTAGTGGTTTGACCCCAGATCATTTCGCTAAGAGTCTGGAGCAGACTCCGCATGTAAAATGGCGAATGATCACCGATCCACAAGAGTCGTTGCACGCCTCGCGGGGTTGCGGGGAGCATCTGGGGAAACAGAAGCGAGCCACGAGAAGTGGTCCACTTAAATATGAAGTAGGAAGCAATCTCTCATGAAGTCTCACCTTTTCGCAGCATACTTGGTCTAGACATCTTCTGATTTTTGTTCGCTGGCTCACTATAGCCCAACATGATTTCTCTTGTACAATTCGGTGTGAGTGACTTGAAGCAAGGCTACATGTCATGGCTGACTGATATCACAAACAGATTGTGCTCTTTGTCGGTCTGGGCTCCATAACCTATGGCTACGGCTCGAGCATCATTGCTACCACCACTGGACAACCGACCTTTCTAGCCTACTTCGAACTCGACACCAAACCCAATGCAGCAGCTCTCTTGGGTGCTATCAATGGCCTTTTCTCCGCTGGCGGCCTCTTCGGCTGTATCTCGTGTCTGTACATCCCCGACAAATGGGGTCGAAAAATATCTATCTCGTTCGCTGCGATCTGCGCCATCATCGGTAGTGGTCTGGCGGCCGGCAGCGTACACATCGCCATGTTTATGGTTGGTCGTTTAATCACTGGCTTCTCAGTTGGTGCGTTGGTCAGTCTCGTTCCGCTCTATCAAAGTGAGATCTCGCCTCCCAGGATTCGTGGTCTTCTTGTGGGCATGCACGGAACAGGTATCGCCACTGGCTATGTTGCTGCCAGCTGGATCGGCTTTGGCTTTTACTATGTCAATGCAAAGGCTACTCAATGGAGAATGCCTCTTGCTATTGGAGCACTGTGGCCCTTACTTCTCGGAGTAGGTATCATGATGATCCCAGAGTCTCCGCGTTGGTGTAAGTAATTTCCAGCAGGACATGATTCCCACTGACAATTCATATCAGTACTTACCAAAGACCAACCCGACCGAGCACTCAAAGCATTCAAGGCTTGTCGAACCGAGTCAGGACCTCAGAATGACGAGCATGCGATACTTGAAGAGTTCCACCTTCTACACATGCAAGTCCTTGAAGAAATGAAAGAATTCGTACCATTGAAAGCCTTTTTCACCCGCCCAGCCCTCCGCAAGAGATGTTTCATCGGCTGGTTGACCATGGCTGCTGGTCAAATGACAGGCACAATCGTCATCAACAGTGAGTCTGCTTTTGGCTGACTCCACGTCTCTACTCATTCTTCGACGCAGACTACGGACCTTTCCTCTACAAGAAACTGGGGTTCAGTGTTACAAACCAGCTTTTGATCCAGTGTGGCTGGATCTCGGTTTGTTGGCTCGGTAATGCCTTCAATGCGGCCGTTATTGACAAGATCGGCCGAGTTCGCCTATTGCGTAAGTATTCTGCCTAGCACTCTTGTCTCGTCATATAGACTCTGACTTCTTCGCACAGTCTTTGGCCTTGTTGGGGACGTCATCGCTCTCGCTGGTGAATGTGCCGCTGTTGCACAGTACACAAAGACTGGCTCACCCGCTTGTGCTAAAGCGGCTGTGTTCTTCCTCTTCCTCCACATCGGCTTTTATGGTTGGACGATTGATGCGAGCACCTACATTTACGCATCAGAAATCTTCCCTAACCCCCTTCGTGCTCGTGGCATCGGGATTTCTATCGCAGGCTTATTCATGATGGTTATCGTCTTCACCAGGTGAGCTACTCGAGGACAGCTGTAACAGCTAAATTCTGACGATGAAATAGTGCCGCACCTACTGCTTTCGACAACATTGGCTGGAAATACTACCTCGTCTTCTGTCTTCTCACTGCTATGAACGTCGTGATCGTGTGGTTTACGTTCCCTGAGGTATGTTTTCACCCCTTAATACTCGTAATGAATCGAAGCTGATAAAGGATCAGACAAAGGGCAAAGCTCTTGAGGACATTGCTGAGATCTTTGGCGACGGAATCGTGCTCTCAGATGCCCGAGAAGAAGAGATTCATCGCCGTTTCAAAGAGTCTGGCTACCAAGCTCAAGTATTGGACGAGGTGCATCATGAGATCGGGCTAGAAGACGACGTCCACAATGGTGAGAAGACGGTAGTCACACACGCTGAGCGGACCGAACATCTCGTCTGATTGTCCAAACAATCACTCTTCCATCTGCAAAACCTGGAAGCCCTGCTTCACCACTCTCACCCAACAGGCAACCTTGAAGGGGAGTCTTTTACAATTGAGCTAGGCATGTTCCAGACTGAGCCGAGCGAAAGTATTGGAATGAATTACGTAGTCGATTATAGTACCGTTTCTTTCATTTATTCCAGTACAACAGAAGCATACTAAAGGGTTTTCTCCCTTGCCATACCTTCGACCCATTGTCTGGCTGTTTAAGGCAGTAGCGAGAAATCGTGGTCGTGCCTTCCTGTTAGGTAGTCATACTCCTCACCCACCCACTCAACACAGGGCACCAATCTGCCCCAGTTGATCTTGCCCTCAAGCTTTTTAGGCAGGAAGAACTTCTGGTTACTTCTGTACCAAGCAGGGAAATGAATGGTGACCAACATCACTCGAGGATCATCAGTACGATTTGGCATACCCGCATGCCACAATCTGAAGTCTCGAATAATCACCGCACCCTTTGGGAGTGTTGGCTGGATTGGGGGACTGATCTTTCTACGCTCTTCGATAATCTCCACTCGAATACCTTTCTCGCCATCCTCATCGTTAACACTAGGATCTGCGTCGATATGACTACCGAGCCAGACTTCGGTCGACCCATTCTCGGGTGATACATCAACGAGATATGTGTTGATACAGAGTCCGAAAGGAATCTTTGGAAACTCAAAGTCGACATCAATATGCGGTGGTTGTCTACCGTCAGCCTTAAAGGCCGTGTTGGCACTGTAGAAGCGCACATGTGGATTAGGCCCAAGCATGCACTCTGTGATCGAAGTGGCCCAAGGGTTTGCAATGATGTCCTCAAATAGGTACTCGGGATCGTTGACGGGCTCTTGTTGAATGTTACCCGTTCGAGAGCCAAAGTTTCGATGAGTCTTGGGATTGTCGTACAGCACTTGAGCCTCTTTGACCATGCGTGCATTTAGCTTATCGATGTGGGCGTGATCGACGGCATTCATAATGGCGACTATGCCATCGCGGTGTAACGCCTCAATGGCTTTCTGAAGGTTATGAGACCCGATTTGCTTGCTAGAGAGCTCCTGGTCGGAGAGCGTGAGCTGCACCAGCTCCGGCGCTTGAGGAGTGGCAATCATGATGCTGAGGCTGGATTATGCAGTTCGCTTAGGGCCACTGGCAGGGATACCGGGATAGACTTGAAGAATGTGGACGGTGTGCACACCACAACATACACAATCCTTTATAACTATCTTCGAAGGCTCATTGAATTTTCGTGTCTTCACGCAAAACAACCTCAAATCTTGATGATTGAGATAATTACCTAAGACCTTGATCAGTCTGGGGCCTTTCTGGAAGAATACGAGATAGAATGGTAATTTTAAGAGTCCCATTTGGTCGGCTAAGCCTAGTGTACTGGCCACTAGTGGTCAGGCATTTGCGGCTGGAACGATCGGCGTGGGTGGGAATCTTAACTGTTAAAAATCCCGGATTCGGCATAGTCGTTATGCTTCAATGGCACCTAGTCTTGAAGTCAATCTGACAAGTTGAAGGTTTCAGGCCTCGGCTGCACACAAACGTACCTGGTGATTGAGTAAGTACTCCGTAGTGTCGCCTGACTGTTCTCCTTCAACAATATCCTCCCACACCTTGCTATCTTTTGTGGAGTGGTGTTTCCTCAGCATTGTCCCTATCAGACGTACTAAGAACCCTGCAATCGGCGACCAGCAGGACCTGGCGTTATCTTTACCGCGACCTTAGATAACAATCACGGGGAGAAATACAGGTGGTGCCTACTAGACCCACGGGCTACCAACCAATGTACTGTCTAGGCTGTTTATCTCTGACACCTCCCGAACCCAAGGCATGACCTTGAGATTAGACAGTCCGTCTTGCGGCTTCGGTCCCGATGTCCTCCTTATCTGTTTCTTTACCTAGACTGTTAAATATTCCCAGAAGGTTATAGCACGAAATCTCCAGAAGCCGATGCCCTGCACCGCTACGATAACCCCAGATCCATATAAACCGTTTGATTCCTACTTCAGAGCGCCTGAGTCCTCCCATCGCCAACGACCACGTGCCCACCCATTCAACTTTCTACATTGCTCCTATCTTTGCCATCATGGCCATAGACTTGAAACATTCTGCCGCGAAAGCGAAGCTAGACGTTGTTACCGGGTCCATATCCAATGTCGACGTTCAACAGCTCAACGAAGCCGAGAAGTCCTTGGCGCATACCAGATTCGAGCACGAGCTTACATTTTGGCACGCCGTGCGATACTACCGTCCTGCGATACTATGGGGTTGCTTTGCCAATCTCGCCGTTATCTTGTGTGGTTTCGATGGAGCCTTGATCGGTAGTCTGGCTGGTCTAGCACCGTTCAACCGCACCTACGGCCAACTGATCGATGGTAGCTGGTCTGTCCCTCCACATTGGCTCTCTGCCTTCAACTACGCAGGCTATATTGGCAACATTCCCGGGTCGCTGCTAGGAGGTTGGGCTTACGATAGATTCGGTGTCCGTATCGCTCTTGCCACCTTCTCGATTGCGTCCATCGGTTCGATCTTCTTGCAGTTCTTCAGCGAAGGATCCGCAGTCCTCTTTGTCGGCGAGCTTCTGAATGGCGTGGTTACAGGTGGCTATCCGGTCATCGCCAACGCTTATCTTAGTGAAGTCAGTCCTGTGGTGACCCGCGGTGTCGTTGCAGCCTTCATCAACCTGAGTTATGTTATTGGCCAACTTGTGGCATCTGGTCTTCTCAAAGGCACCAGCACCCTCGATACGAAATGGGCATACAAAATCCCATTCGCCTGTCAATGGCTCCTCCCAGCTTTCATACTATCTCTCATCTTCTTCATCCCGTCCGGTCCATACTGGCTATGCAAAAATGGAAAATATGACGAAGCACACGCAGTCTTGAAGCGCATAACAACTGGAGGCGTCGACATTGACTGTCAGCTGGCCAACGTCAAAGAGACTATCCGGCTTGAAGAAGAATCAAAGTCTAAGGTCAGCCTCATTGACTGTTTCCGAGGCAACAACCTACGACGAACCATGATTTCCTGCCAGGTTTTCAACATGCAAGCTCTCTGTGGTAACATCCTGTTCATCAACTATGCAGTATACTTCTTCGAGATCGCTGGTTTGGATGCCTCTGACGCCTTCTCCATGAATATTGGTCTAACATGCCTGGGTTTTATCGGTACCCTAGCATCGTACATTATCATCTCATATGTGGGAAGGCGTACTATCTACCTCTGGGGCTCCGCATCTATTGCTTTGCTGGTGGGTCTCATTGGTATTCTAGGGGCAATTCCAGCGTCACAGCATAGCGGTGGTGCTGCCTGGGCTATGTGTTCGTTCATGGTCATCACGGACTTTATCTACGATCTTTCTGTCGGACCTCTGTGTTTCACGATTATGTCGGAAGTGTCATCTGTTAAGCTCCGTGGGATCACAATCGCCTTGTCCAACGTTAGTGTCGTCATTTTCTCCGTTGTGTTTGCGGTCGCAATTCCATATGCGCTCGACACCAACGGAGCTAACTGGGGTGGTAAGCTTGGTTTTCTTTTCTTTGGCATTGGTATTCTCAACACTTCGTGGGTCTGGTTTTGTTTGCCAGAGACTAAGGATCGCACCTTTGAGGAGCTGGACTTCATGTTCCAGAACAGGGTGCCAACTAGGAAGTTCAAACGGTACCAGATCGAAGGCACGCATGTCATTTCGGAGGAGGTTGATAGCCACCAGGCACCCTGATTGGATCAATTTTATAGCCGTATGGCTAGCGAGCTACTTCCATAGCTAGCCATGACTGCTTCGGCTCGGGCTGCACTTCCTGTGATCTTTGTCCCTGGGCTGGGGCGCAAATCATTTCATTGCTTGACCTATTAGAAGCGTGGTTCTGCGTTGTGGAGGCGGTTTGGTATAGTTTAGTCATGGGTAGGAGGAGATCATGGGTTGGAGTCGTTATCGAAACGTTGCATATAGTAACTTTTGAGGCCACAGAATGGCATAACGATGGTGACTTATTGTTTGGAACCAAGCCTGGAAATAAAGTTATATGGTTACTATGCCGACGTCATGGGGAGGTACCTCAATAATTCGTGGATGATGGACACAATGCGGGGGTGGTCCCTGCTCTCATGGGATTTGGCCAATATTGGTGGCGGTTACAAATCTTCCATCACTTTCGAAAAAAGTTGCATTCGCCACGCCTGTCATCAGTAAGTCCTGGGAAAGACAGTGTCATTGGAAAGACAATGTCATCGGAAAGCCTAAGATCCAGAAGTTTGGTTCGGCTTAGGCTTGTTATGGACTAAGACGAGGCTGTGGCCTTTGCGCCTGGCCGCCGCTTGGGGATGATGTTCTAGATTGCCATATCGTTTGAGTTGATATAACGATACCCGGCTGGATCGTGAACCATGATGTCTTTATGACTGTGCGTAGCCCGAGCGTGACATATTCTCCAAACATGTTCACGGCGACCTTGGACTAAACGAGATCCGATAAAGTCTAATGCAAGATTAACTGGTCTGTGCTGTACAATTCCACCACAATTCTATCAATGCTTCAAGCATTAGCTTCGTTATGCACAAAGCTTAAGTACAAAGACAGCAGGTCAGGTTGATATATGACCCTTCACGAAGCAAACCTGATATGTTCCTCCTTGATGCCTCTCCATCTTTTACAGTATGCTTGATGCCTCCTCGGATTCTCCTTCGACATATATCGAAGTAGGATGAACAATCATCCTTCTCTTACGGTTCTGGTCTTTTTCTCCTGCTTTCGCACAAGCACCTAAAACAGGTGTTAGTCAGTCCGCCATGGCAGCTTCAAGTGCAGTTGACCTGCCACCCAACACTTCCCAGGCGCCGCTGATGTTATGGCTTATCTGGGCTATGACTGCTGTTGCTGCCGTCATCATTGCCCTGCGGCTTTTCACCTCAGTGACAGTATTACGGAAGATATCCCTCTCCGACTACTTAGTAGTGGCAGCACTCATTTTCGGAATTGCTTGCAACGCACTGTTCACAGTTTCAGCGCACTTTGGTCTCGGCCGACATATTTTCTACCTCACAACCAAACAGCTTGTAGCAACTTTCAAATTTCTGGTCATCGCGCAACCATTTGGTATGGTTTCTCCCATGTTTGGGCGGATGAGTCTCGCGACATATCTTCTCCAGCTCGTGGGACCTTGGAAGCTGAATCGCTACATTCTTTATTTGGTGATTGGACTGGAGATGTTGGTGAACTTGGTCTCGGTTATTCTTTACACGTCTCAATGTGGTACTCATCCTACCGAACTCTGGAACATCCAAGGCCCCGCGGCCGGACATTATTGCTTGGCCAGAAGTTACGCCACAAATTTTGACTATTTCCAGGGCTCATTCAACACGCTGGTGGATCTCGTCCTGACCTTTATCCCGATGAAGCTTGTCATAAGCCTCAAGCTCCGACCACGTATCAAGGCTGGGCTGATGGTTCTTCTGGGTCTCTCACTTCTTGCATCCGTTGCCAGCATCTTGCGCACCTATCAGTTGAGCGTTCTGATCAAGAGCGTAGACTTTACGCGCACCTCCGTTCCATTTGCCATCTGGTACAATATCGAGAATTTTGTTGTTATTGTAGCCGCATCAATCCCCACTATCCGCCCGCTTTTCACTCAGCACAAGAATCAGCAGCCAGGGAGCAGTGCGACACCATTATCATACAGCACATCAGGCGACCGAAGTCATGGTCATGACAAGTCTGCGGAGATGGGTTTCGGTGGTATTGGTGCAGGCAACAACAGGCCAATGATTATGCGTTCTGATACTTGGGACGTGTCTAGAGAGCTTACGCCAGAAGCGGACAATACCTGAAGACAAGACAATATGATGGAGCCGAACGAAATGCGTGTGAACTCATCCGTTCATGCCGGACAATTTCAAAGGAAGGCATAATCGAAGTCGCGGCATAGCCGACCTCCGGTATGCTCATGTTGAGACCATAGTCTCCCGATCGCCTCAAGAACTTTACAAGGGGATTCGCAGCCCAAATGAAGAAGCTCCAACGCACCGATGACCTTGCCTTCGGGTTCAACACCACAAAGCGGGAGATTCTTGCTCCGCCAGTCTGGGATAGAAAGGTCTTGAAGATTCTCTACCTTCCAAGGCTCAAGTCGGACGACAGGCGGCAAGAACATGAGTCTGATTTGGACAGGAATATTAAATGTCAAGATTGTGCTGGCAAAAACCCGAACAATTCGGCAACTATCGCTGCATGAAAAAATCATGTTCCTTATCTTGGGATTACTAGCTGCCTTGACCGGAGTATTATTCTGCGTCTGGCCCTACCCGATATCCAGGCCAATGCTCGATTTTTGAACAAACGCGAGGGACTTGTTGCCATCGAGCGAATTCGTGACAACTTTCAAGGCGTTGACAGTCATGTGTGGAAATGGGACCAGTTCCGAGAAGCCTTCCGCAACCCAAGAACCTACCTCTACGTGCTCCACTTTCTTCTCATTAATATTCCGAATGGTGGTATTACCACAGTTGGTGCCATCGTCATCAACTCTTTCGGCTTCAACAAGTGCATGTCAGTCCTGCTCGGTGCGCCATCGGCTGTTTTTGACGTCGGAGGAAGCTCCCACTTACCTGGCTTTCGGACAAGTACTTGGATCGAACACTGTTCTCATTCATTGCCATCTTGATCATGTTCATCGGAGGAATCATGATGATTGCGATTCCGCTGTCGGCCAAAGGTGCACTGCTCCTTGGCTACTATCTAATCAGTGTCTCGGGATCCCTTGGGGTTTGGTCATGGTTGTGTTCTCTAACATACCGTTGGCTATACAAAGCAGGTCACCGTCAGTGGACTTCAGGTTATTGCGTACACTGCAGGAAACTGGATTGGACCACAGGCCTTTTCGTGCAAATGACGCTCCACTGTATCATCACGTCAAAATGATGGTTGCAATTATGTACAGGCTCAGCGCTTGCGTCCTGCTCCTCTTGCGATACGTCAACATTCGCGAAAATCGCCGCCGGGCTCGTATCCAAGCCCAGTTCGGCATCGGCTTGGACGATGAGACTACTCGGGCAGAAATTGAACGTGCAAAGTTCATGGATTCGACGGATTTCAAACAATCTCATTTCCGTTAAGTCAAGTAAGAACATATGCTGACCTCTGGATCTACGCGGCGGAAGATCAGTTGAAGCCTACTTGTAGATTTGAAGGACCGAAGCTGTTCGGAGTACCCAAGGATGGGTTATTGTGCGATTAATCAGTGTGTGGGTGTATCAATTGTTACTGTGCGATTACACCGTGGAATATCGTCGTGACATTCAAGTTGAATTTCAAACTGCGATTAGCTGCCACCCTCTTGGGACATTCTCGCGTTGCCCAGTGCACTTCCGACTTCTAGTCTCGAATCTCAGCACCATTTGCAACTCATCGAATGGTAGTATGCAATTAATTTCCCGGCAGAGGGACGACAGTCGGTTTGTCTGCCTTGAAGTTCATATGATCCGCAAGCACATCAACATAGAGACCGTCACCAGCCCTCATTCTTGCTTTATCCACAGTTGGGTCATTGAGCATCTTCAAGAATGGGTCAGTCTGTCCAACTGTATCCGGGTCGGTCTCAAATATTCTCTTCACGCTCGCTTGGGAAGTTGGATTGATAATGTCGTGCCAGATCTTCTTTCGCTTTTCAGCGTAAGTCTCCAGCACTGACTCAGGATACCCCTGTTTCAAAGTCGCTATCAGAGCATCGGCGCATGCTCCAGCATCGAGTATGCCTCCCGTGAGTCCGAGCCTGCGAGATTAGTACTGATATTGTGCAGGACATGGAGGATGATCTTACCCTCCAAAGGGATTGCATAAGTGCGCTGCATCTCCCGCCAGCAATACATTACCTTTCTTCATTGTAGTTGCACATCTCTGGTTGATCCGATAAGGGCTCGCGTTCTTCAACTCGTACTTCAATGGCCTCGGCCCAGGGAAAATGGCTTCAAACTTCATCGGCTGCCTTTCCATCAATTGTTCATGCGTCAAACCTGGAAGTTCACCGTAAGACACACGCCACAAACCCGGCTCGTTCAGACTCGCAATGAGACACCAATGGTCTTTATCAACAATAAAGTTCCCGCTTTGATACCCATACTTGTCGAAAGGGTAGACGACATTACAAGCAACCAGCGACTGAGGCCACGTAAAGCCTTCGAACGGTACATTGACCAGCCTCCTCACACCGCTCCTCCCTCCGTCCGCACCAACAAGATACCTCGCACTAAATTGCTTGATACCATCAGGCGTGTCGGCGGCCACCCTTACACCCTTCTCATCCTGTTGAATCTCCACAGCTTTGTGATCGAACAATATCTGGCTTTCTTTGCATTGCTTAACGTGCTTCAAAATTATCTCTGCAAGCTCATGCTGTCCTAGCACAAGGACTTCGTACTTCTCATCTGGCAACGGCTTTCGATCGATGGCCGCGATAATTTCACCGTCGAGCTTGCGCCAGCAGACATCGGAGCTAGTCTTGCCGTTTGCGCGACAATCTTCCAACACGCCGGCACGGTCCAGTTCGCGCACAGAAATGGCGTGGTAGACTGCTGCGCGTGGACTCTGTTCGACGTATGGAAGCATTTCGAGAATGGTGGTAGGAATGCCGGCTTTGGCGAGGCGAAGGGCAATGAGAAGCCCAACGGGTCCTGCGCCGACCTAAGAGCATTGGTTGTTGTTCTGAGCGTTCAGCTCGAAGCTGAAAGACTTACCACTATCACATTATCACGTTGTCTGGTGTCTCCGTTTGTATCATGGCCGTTGTTGAGATAATTGGTGGCATCGGAAACATCTAGGCTTGCGTCGTAGCCGTTGATAGTAAGGCCTTGCCCGTTAGCAGCATAACTGTCGGTCATTGTGATCTGGATGATACAGCACTTGAATCTAGACACAATTTTTACGCTTCAAGTTCGTGGCCAAAACCAAGTGCTTTCCTATGTTGTCATTATAAGAAAGAAACCTGCAAGGTAGTTTAGACGTCGATCGAAAGCCTGTAGGACTCCTCATTGCCGTGTATGGCATGGTGGGAGCCCCAGATATGTGGCATTGCGGGGCGCGGCCAGTGGGAGAGAAACGATCCACACCTCGGGTCCTCACAACATTCGATCTCGAGGTACATTATGTGAGCCGGGTAAGGCGGCACATTAGCCTCGTCTCAAGGGCTAGAAGTACTTCGTACTTCAATATCATGACCCTTGCCTGGGTGGTGTGGTGGCTGGCCTTGGAGAAGAGGGGTAATCTCCCAGACGGTTTAGGTGTGCATGTTTCGGCTGTTGAAGTATTGCCTTTGCCGAGCCTATCAATGCTCTTAACGCTTCATTGATCAGTACCGTCTACTCCAGCACCACTTCGTGGTTGATGTCTGCAGCTGCTTTATCTTCATGTTGCAAAACTATGAGGAAACTGGCCCATATTTTCTGATACATATCAAGAACGTAAGATATTGATTTCAAGTCCTTCCTACTGCAACTAAACACTAACAAAACCGATTGAGCGGATGCAAACTTGCGATATTCATGTCCTAAGCCTTTGTCCCATTGCATCACCCTTCGACTGAGAACCGTGCTTTCTCATCCATATATTCTCCAAGCCTTCACCATATCCTTCATCTGACCCAGTATCTTTTATTCTCAATGGGTCATCACGTCCTTCTGCGTCCTCTTGTGCAATTTTCCTAGCCAAGACCTTGCAGTATACCTTCTAATCCTCTTCCCCCAAAACAGGAAGATAAAGAGCGCCAGATTATTCAAAAGGATAACACCAGCGAAGATTCCAGCAATGACCACTGCATAGCCATCTTTCAGCACTCAATTCAGGACATACGACCCCATACCCGTAGAAATAGCCTGCTTCCCGAAGTTCATCGCAATCAGCATCTCGCTGGTGTTGGCATAGTATGAGTCGACGGCATATGCTAGCGTAAAGGTAAAGTAGAAGTAGCTGCACCAGCCAGATAAGCCAACACCAAAGAAATAGCCAACCCAATGTAGGTTCCATTGGGCTGTGCAGCCGTAGACGACAAGGCCTGCTGGACCGACTAGAAGCGGGACAAGAAGAACCCAGAGACGCATCTCGGCTTCTCTTATACCATTGTTTCTACGGGTAAGGTATGCTGCGAATCGGTCAGAGGTGAAGGTCAGAGGGGCCGCAAGGGCGAAAGCGATGAAAGTTGCGCATGCGATTAAGCCCGAGTTAGTCTGGTGGGATTGAACTTAGCATTGTACATATGTGGTTACCGGAAGCATACCTGTTTCCAATTGTACGGCGGTGCAACGATCTTGATCGGGAACGTATAGTTGAAAGCAAGAGCCCCAATACCGATATATAGACCTATAGATCATGATCAGTATCAATTATAGTGACATTGTAGCAAAGACATACCGTAGGTAGTAATAACCCAGAATACCACGGGCACCAGGAAGTAGGAGAAGGGACGAAGCATCGTCATGAAGAATTCCGCATCTGGGTCGTACCGGCTCCATGGTTTCAGTGTCTGCAAGAACGAAAGGCGCTCAGGAATTGCGTGCTGATAATCTGTGCCTCGATCTGTATGCAGTTCCTCGCTAATGGGAGCCTCTTGTGGTGGCATGCGCTTGTAGAGTGTCTCTTCGACAAAGAGGAAAGCCAGTATAAGAAGGGCACTTGCGAAGGCGACAACCACGTAGAAGTATAGACGCCATGAATAGCCACCCGCAAGCATGTAGCCTGCATAGAGCGGTCCCGTAGCACCTAAACAGAGGCAGACTTGCTGTTATTAGTACAAGCTGTGATTAACAGGAGAGATTTACTGGTGTAGTAACCGATGCGCTTGCCACGTTCATGCAAGTAGAAAATATCGTTGACCAATTGAACTGGTATTGCTTCACAAACTCCGGATCCAAAGGCATGGAACACTCGTGCAGCCATAAGGCCGTGATAAGTGGTTGCTCGAGATGCTCCAGCAAGCCCGGCAATGAACTGTAAAGCCGTCAGTTATGTGAAACTTGGATGATTTGCTGCTCACAATAAGCATAGAACCTAGCATCACAGGTCTTCGGCCAAACTTCAAGTACATAGGGACTAGAACCCAGGAGCCAAACCCGTAAGCAAGATTCGGCCATGAGATGAGACCTGACGCTATTGTGGGAGTGATATTGAACTCCTCAGAAGATATTCCGATGTACACGGCTGGGCCAGTCAATGAAGCAATGCCTAAGAAGCTGTAAATTGAACAGATGATCAATATCATCGTCTTCTTGTAGTTGGCCCACTGTGCGCAGTATATGAGCATGTAGTCTGTCGATCTGGGAGAGGTGAATATACCTGAAGAGGGTCGTTTGGATCTTGTGCAGGTACAGGATAGAGTGCTTGTCCCAGGTATGTATCGTCTCCATCTAGGATAGAATCAGCTGCCGCGGCTAGTACGGGCGCACACCAACATACCCATGGCTCGAAGATTGACAGTGCCTGGAAGATCTTCTTCATGAGCATGCGAGTGGACAAGATGTTTCGGTCCATGATGGATGTGCTCTGCGTGCTCAACTTCGTTAGATGCACCTTTGATGGACACCATTTTGCTTTTGTTGAACGATTGACGAGCGATAGATCTGGTCAGGTATGCGTAGCGAAAACATGACCGTTTACAGCAGAATCTACGCTCTTTAAAGATGATACAGGCTAGTAGCCCCACTCAGACTTCGCTTAAGACCCACGAACCTGGACATGCTCCCAGGACCACTTCTTCGAGAGCATCTTGGCTCCAGATGGTGCTGACAAATTAGGTGAGGAGATCAAAAATGGTAGGCACACCAAGGTTGTACGACGTTAATCGTATCCAACGAAGAAGGCATTCAGGACGGCAAGGAGAGGCAATCTAATTGCCACAAGGTCATGCTTTGGTTTTCGGATCTGCACCTAGCAGATTTGGGTTAGAATCATAAAGGGCCCATGCGGGGTTCTGGGGAAGGGTCTGGGGTTGGTATGCAGGTGCACTTGCAATAGCCAACAATTTTTGAGTTGTCGGCACGAAGAAGCGGAAGCTTGCCCGCCCAAGCTTGGAATGCCCGCCAGCCAACGGCTCAGCAATTGAAAGTGTGCCTGCTCTGCCGCTTCTGTGGGGCATTGCGCATGTCAATTGTAGCAGAGAACGGCACAAGAGAAAATTGGCTGGTGGTAATTCCAATATTTTTCGTTAACCATGGGACGGCCGGCTTGATCAGACACCATGTCACCTGTACTTGCGTCCATGCGATGTCCAAAAGAATCGCCGATCATTGAACCCTACGTGCCATGTGGAACGTTGTCATGGTTGAAGCTGCACCATCTGGGCGATAGTTTGTCCATGGCAATTCACCGTACGGGGCGACCATCTCAGCCTCCAGTAGCACGAACCCCCTGGACAGTATGACAGGTCATCCCACTCGATCGGTAGAGGTACCAGGACGGGTCTTTCGTGCTTGTTGCTGTTCTGACCCCGAAGCTAGAGCACATGTTACCAACGATGACTTAATGGCTACGGAAACAAGGCAAAAACGCCATTGAACATGACTTAAGGATGTCAATAACAACTCGTACACCAGGTCTCAGCACATAATCATACATTTGCAACACAACGGCGGAGCTGTCCGACCAAACATTCCATTAATACTGCTTTCGAAATTGACAAAATACTCCAAATATATGCTGGTCGCTCGCGCTCGGAAAGACGCCTTGTTGAAGTGAAATCTGAAGTCTCTTCGTCTCATATGCTCAATCTCCTCAACTAAACTCTTTGCGTTTTAAAACTTGATCGACCGGTCTCGATGCTCAACATATTTGAATCCCCTGCTAGGTGGCCAGCGGAAAGGCCGCTTGAATTGATGATTGCGTGAAGGAATTGCACGGGCATGATACTGGTGGATTGACATATTGCTGTAGAATAAGGTGGCTAAGGGCTTGGTGGCTGAGGACTCGATGACTCAAGATGATGAGAAGCACCGCGAATGTGCGAGAGGCGGCCTAGAATCTCTTTCTCCAAGCACTCCAGTCGTTCCATTGTGGTTGACTTGGGGCGACTGTGTGACCTGAGATACATGGCGGACCCTTTGGAACATTTTTTGGTGGGATGACGCATTCGACCTTCTGATCGTGCATTTTAGGCACTGGACTTGCCACAACCGCTGCACCGCAGTACGCCAGCACGACAAGAATGGCTTGGAACTTCATGGTTGCTGTTGTTCAGGCACGAAAATATTGGAGTATTGAAAGTAGGCTTGACCGAGGACTGGAGGTTTGTAAAGAGCGACTAGTAAAGAGCGACTAGTAAAGAACGACTGGTAAAGAACGACTAAGGGATAAAGGTGTGAAAGGAGAACTCGGTCCCAGATTAGGTTCGAGTAAGACTTATATGCGTTTCATCGACTGTGTACGCTATCCTCCTGAAAGATGCTGGCCCAGAAGCGAAGTTAGGATCAAATCAACCATGTATCATTAGGTTGCCTAGTATGGCCGGCTAATCCATATGATTCCTTTTTAGGGCCATTCCCCAGCCTAATCTCCGAACTAGGTAGGTAAACTAAGTGAGCCGTGATTATGCCGAGCATTTCCACTAGCGGCTCCGATACCTCTCACTCCTTGGGCCAACTTTGGAGTTAAGAGTTGACAACATTTTTTAACTTAGATACAAGCGAATTGGGGCAAGGGTTACCGAGAAATGGGTGCATCGCACGAAGATAACCCACTGGCATAGGTTTCCACCACATCAAAATTATGGCGATTACGAGACGATTACTGGCAGGGCAGTAAGGAGAAAGATTGTTGCAATTAAGCGCACACGACTTATGGTTAGTATGTGCCCCCATGGCCATAGAGTTGAACGGAAGTTACCAGGAGTTATTGACCCCTTTCCACACCCGGAGATGGGGTGGGAGTTTTAGGTGCTGACCCTAAGAAAGGAGTTGCCAACTTTGAACTGGGAACGCTAGAATAATCAGTTCCAGGCGCTATTGTGGCTAGGCTAAGACACACAATCTCGCTCCCATAATCCACGTGCGAACTAGCCAGGTTAAACGTAGATTAATTGTCGCAAGGTGCCACGAGAGCTGTTAGTGTATGGGCGCACATTATTAATCCTAGAAACCTCTGAGGCAGTTATTGCTGTATCACACATTCATGCTAGCAAAGCCAAGCACTCCACCTGTTCCCACGACTTTTGAAGTAACGCCACAGCATGAAAAGTTTGTCCTTGCTTGTTATCCCATGATCTGAAAAAATCTCTTGGAAGTGGACCGAGTATCGTACTTCAAGGCGATGGAGAATTTGCATGAAGCCCTCACCCTGGGCATGCATTTTCATCGCTAGACCGATGTTCACTAGTGCTCTCCGCAATGTCGGTGATTGTGATAAGCGTCTTCTGCGCTCCAAGCGAGTCATGCTGTCCACAAGACTATGCAGTTTCCGAGCGAGGGACAGTAGGAGAAACACCCAAAGCCACGTTTTGAATCGACTCATGACTAGGGATCGAGTTTTGTCAGGACAAACGTGTCTGTCATTTTTAAATCTTGACATTTTGTCTGTCATTTTTGATTCTGTCCTGTCCGATTAGAGAATTTTGAACAGGAGGCTTAGTAAGGCAGCGCAGCCGCCCAGGTTTTAGAGATATTATGTAATACTCTAGAATTTTGGGAGCTTTTGGGCACTTATTTCCGGCTTAGGCCTGAAACTTAGGTGGCAATGTCGGGTACTTCCTAATTGGAAATTGACGCGGTGGTCTTTCATTTCACATCTTGGACAGTCATTTTACCTTTGGAGACTGTCATTTATGCCCATGTCCGGACGGACACGATCCCTACTCATGACCTCAAGATTCAGTCTATCTTCGCTAAATTCGATACAGTCATGTTCAGAGTGAACTATTGAGGCGAGCGCAATTCGGAAAGAGATTGCGAGCTCGCCAATACCACAACCAGCAACAGGTAGAGAAATGCTGCCGGCCAACTTTACTGGCGGTGGTAAGGGGGGACAATAAGGGCCTTCTCGGCGAAGCAAGCGCCCAGGAATTTGTGTGCGCCCAAGTGGACAGTGACCAAGGATGCTAAGTGCCCACTCAAATTTGGTGGCGCCGTAGCATCCCGTCTCCCCGAGTGCGCGTGCGCGCATCAATTCCTGAACATTTTCTGCAAGTCGCGTCTTTGACCTCGCTGTTGCACGATTTGTAGTTGTATAGAAGATTCTTGGTGTTTTGATTAATCGCTCGAATCGATGCCGTCAACTACCATTTTAGCACGTCGTCGCCTCCCTCCTCGCCGCTAGACTGAGGAGAAAGACGCGGCGATTGTACTCTTCCTTACTCTTTTAGTCTATACTCATCGTCTTCTCGATCGTGCCGAGCCAGGACCTTCTCGATTCGAGATCGGTTATGATCCTAAACTACGTCTATAGCGTATACGGCCTACGCTCTTTCAAAGGTAGCTTGGAATATCTATACTAACCTTTAATAAATTAATGGAGTTCTGTCGAGGGCAAGACTTAAAGACTCGAAATATACCGATTAACGAGAAGGTTGCTATCTTTCTATATATCTATCGGTTTAGTGTTAGTTAAATAGTGGTATCGAAGGTCTTTAGTCGCTTATCTAACACGATATTAAAGTCCTTTCATTAGGTTTTAACTACGCTAAGGTCTCTCTATTCTTAGGAGGTTATTTAAGTGTCGGTAAACGATCTATCGACGTAAGTCTTCTAGAATAAGCCTTAG
The DNA here is from genome assembly GCA_000835395.1 of Exophiala sideris. Lineage (NCBI taxonomy): Eukaryota > Fungi > Ascomycota > Eurotiomycetes > Chaetothyriales > Herpotrichiellaceae > Exophiala > Exophiala sideris. The sequence continues at coordinate 219,840 of KN846951.1, read as the reverse complement.
TATTACGTATTTACGAAGACTTACGATATTATCGACGATACTTATATTCTAGCTTTTATACCTTTTTAAAAGTAAATTAGATAGCGGAATCGAAAGGAATGGCTCTTACAAAATATCTTTACCGCGTACGATCTTAACGGTAGTAAATTCATCTTTATCTACGTAGGATATAAAGGATCTATGTATAATATAGCTATTTTAAAGAGTGCTCTATTATTAAGGAGATTTCGCTCTCTAGTTAATAAGTATTATCTCGCTAACGTCGACTTTTATTAGTGTAACTAAATAATGATTCTTTATTAAAGTGTTAGATATTATCTTCGAGAGTAAGTAAACGTAGCTAAAAAGAGACCTTAAAATAAGAAAGAGCTATTTAATCTATAGTACGCCTCACTACGTAATACTATAGAGCGTATCTTTAGAGTCTTAAAAAGGAAGTTTTAGTGTCTAAAACGTTAATCTAAGTACTCGATCGATATCTAAATACACTTAATTTACGCCTTAACTAGCGTCTTTAACTTTATAGCTAAATATAATAAAAGGTATAAAGATTTTAACTAAATCATCGATTTTAATGTCACGAATTTATAGAGAGCGACTAAATTCGAGAGCGACTCCTATTAAATTATACGAGAACTAACTCTAAAGGAGTAAAAGAAGGAAGTAAAGAGAATAAATAATAAAAGAGACTAAGTTATATAATATAGTTAAGAAGATCGTATCGAATACTTAGATAGATAACTTACACTCCTTAGGCTTCTTTAAATTAGCTAAATTTACTATATCTCTTAATTTATTAGCTTATTAAGCTAATATCTTAACTAAGCTCTCCTCCTCGTCGTTAATAGTATATAGTAAACCTTAGATTTATTAGAGACGACGTCGATAGCGAGGTTATACTTATTATTAGAGATATCTTTTACCTTTTTATTTAATAGCTTAATTATCTTCGTCGCTTTATTTTAAGATATTAGCTTTACTCTAATTACTTAAATAACCTCGATGATTTCGTTAGTTCTATATATACGCTTAAATATAGAAGCGACGATAGATTATCTCTCTATTAATCTCTTTTTAGGTACTAACGCCTTAGAATTATTTATAGTAGTATCTATATTAGTGTCGTTAGGACCCTATATAAACTCTCTAGTAATATATATCTCGATAAAGATTAACTTTATCTCCTTACGCTAGAGTAGAGGATTACGACGTAGGAATTTAGCGTACTCTATTCGATCGACAGCGATAGTACGATTTTAGTTATCCTCACTAACTTAAATTATACTCGTCTCTTCATTAAAGCCCTAATCACTCTAACTTTTAAGAAAGGTTTAGATACGTTATCTATCTATTTAATAAGTCCTTTTAGAATTCAGTTATTTAACTATTATTATAGGGAGACCCTTCTCTTTAAAGCGTTAATAGTAATCATCCTAAAAGATACTAAGCTAAACCTTATTTTCACGCCGTAAGAGACCTTCCACTAAGAGATTAATATAAAACTTCTCGATCGAATCGGTTCAAGGGTATAACTCGGCGCGCGGCTTTTTAGGCTAGGTTTTCTTAACGGAGGTAATAACTTAAAGAGATTGGGAGCTTAGAGAAGAAGAAGGTGGTTTAGCACGCTTAACAAGGACTTGAGAGGCGGCGACGTCGTCGTGGACGACAGCGAAGTCGATCTGTGAGTCGTCGGGCATCTTTTACAATACCAAGAGTCTCTATATTAAAATCACGATAGTGAGGTAAGGCGAGCGCCCAGCAAAACCTATGGCAGTCTAGACTGCTATAGCATTTCCTGGGCGCTGTGGAGATGGCGAGAGATGCTAACCTTGCCTTTTGAAGTATAGGCTACACACTAATTTGGTGGATACGACGCTAGACAGGGCCACGGCGCCACCGAGTTACACGGACACTGTTGGGCGCCCACGTCGCCGAGACGTATCGCTTACGGCACTGAAAACAGCAAAACCTGGGCGCATTGGGCGCCCAGGAAGCTTCGCCGAGAAGGCCCTAACACATCAGAGTGCAACGATGACTAGAAAAGAGTCATGACAACAATGGTACCTGGGACAGTTGCACCAGCAATCCCCACAATAGTAACGGCTGGGAACAGGGAGGTACTAGCGAGGAGTTAGTAATTCTGGCGAGCAAGTTACCCATCCACCACACCCCGAGGAGTTTGCAAGCCGCAAAAGCAATGAAAACCATTGAGCAAAGCCGGGTGTGTCATCGGCGAGGAACGTCAATTCTAGGTGCTTATGCGGAGATGTGACAGTTGAAATTCCGGTCTAGAGAAATGGTGTGCAGAATCCCAGTCTAAGTGCACCAGCCGAGGCACACTGGGCAACGCGTGACGCGACTCGAAAAGCGCGTCTCGCGACACACACACACACACACACACACACACACACATTCTTTCCTCACTGATTACCCAACGGCCCTTTGTGAAGCCAGACTTCCGACAAAGTCCTCACGAATTCACCTCACCCGTTGTGAAATGCGGCCAAGGCGAACCGCCTGCTCCTCTCATATCCTCATTTACGTCGTAACCAGCCACGCAACATGCCAAAACTCTCGATCAATGAGAAGCGCAGCTACAACCTGCAGATCGGATTCCTCCTGGTAGCCGTTGATTGCGGCTGATAACAGGAAGACTATGAGGCACTTACTGCCTACGAACACGAAAGCTACAACCGCAGCATTTGGTGCAGCCATGGGTGGAAGTCAAGACCAGTAACCACAAAACGAGTCCAGGAGAGACTGCGTCGAGCTGACTTTGGTTGGAGCCAAAGCGGCTAAAGGAGTACTGCGGCCCTCTCAGACGACCACAAACGAGAATAGAACCAAAGTGCAAGGAACCTAACCGCAGATATGTTTGTTTGAGACCTTGTTCACCAAGTCTTCCAAAACTCTGATTTGAACGAAGTACATGACGGGACGAGCTCGATACGCCGATGACATTTCACCCGAGTCCAACACTCAGAACTAGGAGGTTCTTTCTCCGCCAGTTGTTGGAGGACCGAGAGAGAAATATCTTGCACAACTTCTGCTATTCAAAGACTTGAGGTGGATGCTTACGGCAAGAGCATAGGTCTGATGCTGACAAGGGCATTGGATGTCAAGTTGGTGCAGACGGAATGGTGCAGGCAAGAGATCGAATATAGGCGACCTGAGATTTCGAAAGATCCTTCTCTACGGACTCTTTCATCATCTTGTCATGGAGCCTCGGTTCTACTCTTCTCCGCCCAAGTGACAAACCAATTGCGACCGGAAGGAAAAGCACAATGACACAAACGGTATGGACACAGCAAGCACATACCAGTGCAGGTATCATTGCAGGTATCGGTGCGGGTCCACTGCCTCTTGCCGAAATCCAATCCAAATATACTCTACAGTACGGCGCACTTCTTCAACTATTTCGGGTGGTCCTCACCATAGTATGTACCATTGTACATCCTGGCACAGCGCCCTTTAACGCTCTTCACTCATCACATTCCAGCTGCATCAATGGTGTTCTAAGTGGTCAACAGCATACAACACTTCCACTCGTCCAAATCCACCTTCACCACTGAGCTTTAAGGATGGGAATCCTTGTTCAAGATAACACACGATACCCTCAGTGCTCCGCGCACCCAGACCAATTTTACCGTAGTTCATACAGCATGCAATGCAGGTCACTTTTTGGCACCACAGAACCGGATCCATCACCAACACAACAACACCGAGCCCAGTCTGGAATCCCTTCCGTACCCACCCGCTCGCCGAGTTCCAAAGAGCTGGCACAGTACGCAGGGGGACCAGACGGGTGAAATGTTTCAGACGCAAGATTTGGTAGGATACTTGCAACATTGTCGTCCGAGTTCCAATGCGCGACTAATCCCCAAACACGTCTCCTAGTTTTTCGATCGCCTGCCAATGGTGTATGCGATGACAACCCAAATAAACGATGACCGGTACCACTCCCAATTGAAGTTAAGATTCCAAGGTCATGCATCGAAACAAATGCTGTCGCAATCCACGTTGCCAAATTGTTCGGCTTTTTGCCAGCACCATCTTGACATTGAATGTTCCTGTCCAAGCCAGGCTCATGTTCTCGCCGTGTATCGTCCGACTTGAGCCTTGGAACGCAAACAATCGTCAAGGCCTTTCTACCCCAGACTTTTTCAACGACTGGCGGAGCAAGAATCTCCTGATTTGTGGTGTTTAATTCAGAGGCAATGTCATCGGTGCGTTGATGCTTCTTGATATGGGCCGCGATTAATGCCCAGACTGGAACATCCAATGACGAGTGTACGTTGCTAATGTGACGCAATAAAACCAGAGCATCATCCCGAGCATAGGCCCAGGTCAGGCGAGATGCTGTATGCTCAGAAGCAACCGAGACGACATACGTAATGATTATTGCAACGATCACAAAGGTCGTAGCTGCGGCGTTAGATTTGCTTGCTTGGATCCAGATCTCGTAGATTGGGGGACTATCAAAGCTCAATTGTTAGAAGCTGGAGCAGTCAGACGCGCAAGACGGAAGCACATACCTTGTGGCAGTCGCTAGAGCCTCATCCCATGAGTTTATGCTGTATGCCATTGCGCTGACGAATGTAGACGCAGGTAGCTCTTCTTACTCGTAATACCAATGACCCAGCACTGGTATGGTAGGCGACTACCTTCAGCTTTAAGTTCCTTCCGTATCCGTCTGACTTACCTCTACGGTAGGCACCGTATTTAAACTGCCCGTGAGTTTCTTTCCCCTCGAGATAAGTGGTGGATTGCCGACCTCTATCTCGCAGGTAAGTATCCGACTCCACAGGGTGGAACTCTCACTAGTATTCAGGTAGACTTATCGTCGGACGTGTAGTGCAGCCTTATTGAGGAACTGCTAATGAAACTATCTCTCCGGACGGTGATATACACTGCTAGATTCCCCATTACCATTTCCAGCGGAAATATAGCTTCGAATCCCGACGGTGGGTTTCGTCCCCGGGGTTGTCGAGCACGGAGTCGAAAAGCCTTCTCATTCATCCTGAGAATACGTCCGGGTTTGACAAAGCCTAAGCTAGGTCCATCTATCCCGCACGGAAAGGAGTCGTAATAGATCCGCACTGTCGGTCCCAGATTTTCTCCGCTAGGTAGAGCTGGAGAACTCGTGGGGTGCCTCCGGAACAAGTGCATGGCTATAGCGGTAAGCATCGGCCATTATTTGCTTCCAAACATGCCCTGTGCCGGCAGCCTTTAAGTACATTACCTGAACGTATGATGCTGATTTTGGTAAGGGAATGCAAATAGGCCACATGGCAGCCGTCTTCTGCATTCAGCTGGTTTCTGCGATTCTTACCACAATCAACGCCGACATTGGTAGGCAAAATAAGTCACCTGCAAGGCTGGGGCACTGTCTGCACGTTCACATACCTGACTGAAAGCTTACTACGAGGATAGGACCGTCAACCTCGTTTTCGTGGATCTCTACCTCACAGGTCGTTCCTGTAGGCGTCTTCGGCCTTTCAGTTGGACGCTTATGAGCTGTGTATAATTGTGAAAGGAAGGGGCGTGGTCAACATCGGCAACCGGAACGAAGAGTTGGATAACAAGGACGCTGTCTATGTGCCTGCAGGATGCTCAAGGACATTGAGAAACCACGGGCAGGAACCAACTTACATTGTATGGGATCACGCGAGACCGTCTTCGCAAGAACTAACTCCATCAACCGCAAACGGCACGTTGTCGAATATTGCTGTGACGGATGGTAGTGTGCCACACGATGAATAGTCTTTTGGATGATCCCAACTCGTCGGCGCTCGCGATGTCGCCATCCAAGTATGATGAGGGCATTTAATGTCGAGCGCCTATTGTTCAGACCAAATACGTGTTGAAAGAGCTTGCATCTCATCAGCATCATGCCTCCATGGGCCTAAATTGGGCTCCAGAAGGTCAATCTTGCGCCACGATGGCATGATAGACGTGGCTTCCAACCCAGTGAACCACTCAAGGGAACTGGGCGAGAGCCTTCTAATCCTCCGCTGCGCCTATGCACATAATATTGACGATAAGGAGAGTCCTGTAATTCCACTGCTGAACCTTCTGCCCGCGTTCGTCTGAGCCGGTCTGATAATACAGGATACCCCTGAAAGTTGAGCAACGACCCGAAGAGCACGTCGAGGGCGATCAGTAAGAATGTTTGGCAAAAAGCGGATTCCGAGTCCCATAGATGTTTGTTGGGTACTATTATATGACAGAGGAGATACCAACTCTGCAAAGGCAGGGCCCAAAGACCGCTGATTCCGGGGCAGCCGAGCAATTCCTTGGAAGTCGGCCGTCTTGCAGCGGTAAACTCTCGCTCAGTCTAGATGACCTTGGGATATCGCGCGAAGCCTCGACTGCTTTGGATGGAAAGATAATTGGCGTCATAGATAACTTCTTTACAGGACTACCGCGTTCTGGGCCTGTTAGCATGCCGTTGGTCGCTGTGCAAGCCTCTCGAGCTTGCAGTGGGAAGTCGCGCGAAGGAGGGAGCATGTCTACAAGAACAACATGAAAGAAGAAAATGATTCAGTGGGCGGATCCACTCAGTATTCAGCCTGTGTCAAATGGTATACTATGTTGGCAGGACTATGATTATACCAGAAAGCCAAGGCAAGGTAACGGTACGCAGCATATGTTCACATGTCGATAGACGTATCCATAGTATCTAAAGTCTTTGAAATCCCCGGATCTACGGCTGAGGCGCTCAATTCTGCTATACAGTAATATAGGCAATCCCCGTTCTAGAACAAGGTGAGCCTTTTGCACTACGAAGTTCTTCATTTTTGGACTCCAGACAGAGCAAACACTTTTTGCGCGCCTGCAGTGTAATCCGCCCCAACATCTTGACCGTCAAGCATCCCCAAGTACAAGGTGGCATCCCTGCCGTCAAGTTCCCGGGTTGCGAACCCATTACCTAGATAGTTATATCGATTGTCGCAATCATATCTAAGCTCGAAATCCTCAAAGCGTGGCTGCATAGTCTCGACAAAATGGGCGCGCGAACCAGGAAAAGTTCGCGGTAGCCTGTCAATCGTGCCATTTTTGAACCAGCTGCGGCATTTCTGGTTCCAAATTGTTCTCTTCAACAGTTAATCTGCATCTTCACGGAATTGTTGTGTCACCTGCGCTTTGGGAGCTACCGTCTTGATTCGTTCAACCTGACATTTCTCAATGCTTTTGAGGAAATATCGACATCCGTGTTCGATTGAGGGTAGAAGAGAGCCGTTGGAGGCGCCGTAGGGTCCCAGGGCAGCAAGGTAGTTGGGAAAACCCGGGATCATGACAGAGAAATATGCAACAGGATCTTTCTCCCAAACTTTCCGGAGATCTTTGCCATTTGCCGTAACTGGGAATCAAGGAATAAATGACACATCGAATCCAGTTGCACAGATAATTATATCGACCACTTGCTCCTCTCCCTTGTTATCAACGAAACCGTTCGGGGTGGTTTCACGGACCTCCTCAGTGTAAGCGGTCACATTATCTTGGACAAGCGCCTCAAGGTAGCCATTTCCAGGTGTTGGGCGCCGGCAACCAACTCCAAAGGCCGTTGGTATCATCTTCTCGATCCGGCTTCTTTGCCAACTTCGCCTCCATCGATTGGGCGAGAAAAGATAACTGCTTGTCGTGCCTCGGCACTGCCAGTGAGATTAAAGTTGAACCGCTTCCCAAGCTCATCATCCCAGCATTTTCACGTATCGAAGATGTGCGATAGGGTCATTCGCCCATTTCTTCTTTATTTCCTCACTGTATGTGAGATTTGCATCATTCGGGCCAGCATAATTCGAGGCGAAACCAGCCTTGATCCAGATGGGTGACCGGATTCGCGTGTAGAGATGCTTGACCTTGGACTGAATGGCGGCCACAATTTGAACGACGGACGACCCTGCACCAATCACTGCCACCCTTTCCCCCTCAAGCACGATACTCGGGTCGTAGTCCGCAGAGTGGGCCAGGACTCCTTTGAAGGTCTGTAAACCTCTGACACTTGGTCACTTCCAGTTGTTCAGAAGACCGGTTCCGTGCACTAGGAAATCGCATGTATCTGTGAGTATCGACCCGTCGGCCCTCTGAACCTCAACGACCCATTTGGCAGCGTCAGAATCCCAGTTCGCGCCGGCAACGGAATCTTAAATTTGTCGCATGGTTTGTAAGAGGACCAAGTACCATGCACAAAAAAGTCATTTAGTTCACTAATCCGAAGTCACGGGGATTGCGGGAAATAGTGTTCCGGGAAAGAGGAAATGTCGGGCAATCATGCGTTCCGTTACAAAGGCCAACTCCGTCTTTCCGGCAGTCCTTGGATTTTGCTGAGTAGTATTTCTCGGTAGGTCGAAGCACGATGCCCGAGGCGAGGCGATGGTGTTAGAGATTACCGGCCCAATAGCTGCGGAGATCTCTACAGAGGCATTATAGTATGGCAATGTCGGACAGCGTACGCCACTTCTCTTTGACTGTATCCGTGATATTTCGGAATCTAAAGATGCGCGGTGTTCACTGAGAACGTCCACATACCAGACAACGACTCGAATGTTCATTTTTACGAAGCTGCTCCTGGCGATGCACCTCTATACCGGTGCGAGCTCACTCAGAGCTGCAATGTGGTATGTTCCCTTATACGCTTGCCATATCTTTGCAAAACCAATGGTATAGGTACACAAGCTATGCCAATAAAGCCTAGAAGGGAGTTACCCCAGCCCAAGCCCAAGGCTTTGTACATGGGCCCACCAGCAAGTGGGAGTAAAGCACCGACCAGAGATCTAGTCGCGGTCAAAACCGCCACAGCGGATGCGGCATAGACAGGGTAGCAGTCAATCAAGTAAGTCTGAATGGGTAAAAAGACACCCATCATACCGAAGCTAAACGGGATCATTCCCACGATTGGGACGATCCAGTGAACCTTCTTTTCTGCTGTCCAGCCGTACCAGAAGAAGCTAACCGGGATGAAACAGGCGAAAAAGATCATGAGCGGCATTCTCATTTCCGGTTCGAATTTGCCCCCGTTGCGTTCCGTCAATTTGATCACCATTCGATCAGAGGTGAGGGCGATGGCTGCTAACCCAACGAAAAACCCAATGCCGATTCCTAAATAGGCGAGACCAGTGATTTGTGGCGAGAAGTTATACTGACCCTCAAAAACAGATGTGATAGTCGTGAACAGGAGATATAATAAACCATAGACGATAGCCATGTAAGTTGATAGAACAAAAACAATGGAGGACTTGAAGAGCATTTGTATAGGTCGGTGCAATCCGTGAGCAAGGGTACGACCGGTGCTGATAGGCTCCGTATCTCTGTCGTACCAACTAATAAGGTCAGTACGGTCGAGCTCTTTAGATAGTCGTTTTGTCTTCCAGCGAATGAGGACTCGAGCATAAGTTTCCTTGTTAAGCAGCTCAATGCCAAAGGTCGTTACGCCCGAAGTGATCAGAAGAACCCAAAACACCCACCGCCATCCCGCCTGCTGGGCTATGAAGCCTCCACATATCGGTCCTACCACGGGCCCAAAGAGCGGACCTAAACTCCAAATAGATGTGGCAAGGCCACGCTCTTGGACGACAAAAAGATCAGCAATGACGCCTGCTCCCAGTGTGAGACATCCTGAACCACCAATCCCGGCGAGGAATCGGAAGAAGATCAATAGACCTATATTGGGGGCCAGGGCACATCCGAGCTGCCACACCACGAAAAAGCAATTTGCGCTGCATAGGACGACGCGCCGGCCATAAATCTCACTTAGTGGAGCCAGGAACAAAGGGCCGAACTATTACTATTAGTATAAGGTTTTCCCATCTCGTCTCCAAGCAAGGCGAGAGACTTACCACGTAGCCGAGGAGGTATACGCTGACTGTGAAAGAAAGTACAAGCTCTTCTCGAACGCCGAAATCTTCAGCCATAAACCCTACAGCAGGGGCGAACATGCTTGATGCCAAAGGTGAGACGAAAGTGATGGCAGACACCAAACTCAGCAAAGCCCATTTTCGGCCGCGAGGGAAATTGAGGGGGTTTTGGGGGTCGTCAGGTCGATCCCAACCCACGATGCCTTGATCGAGGTCGGTTTGTGGGAATGAGTTGTGGTGATCGTGGTTACTTTGAGTCTGAGTTGCCGCGCTTCGCCTGCTAAAAGCCCTCTCTAGGACGACAGGTTCTTCTTCGCTATCATCGCTGGCGTGCCTCCTTTCCAGGTCTTTTGGTAGCGGTCCGACATATAGCTGCTCATTGCTGTCTTCATCTTCCAAAGTGCTCTTCTTTTCGGTGATGTTTTCGAGATTGGTGGCAGCAATCATGGATTGGTCTTCGGGGTCGGAGCCTCGACGTTTCAAGCCTTTGTTGGGCCACGCGGTGGTGGCCATGGCAAATGGAACCTTTTTCAGACCGTGGCTTAAAAATGGACACTGTATTTGAAATTGAAAACAAATGCAGGTTTGAAAAGAAGGAAGGAAAGGCAGGTAGATACAACTCGTCCAATCTCGGAAGAAGACAAAGCCGTAAGTATGGATAAAGGATTGCACTAAGAGATATGCACGTCATTGTGCCATTAGTTTTGATCTTGTATCACAGTACATTCCGGCCACGTAAGTCTCCACTTTGTGTTTCTTTAATATCCTTTTGTGATCTACTTTATACATTACTGTTACTGCGCGAGACGGTGGCCGTGTCTTATCGATCCAGTGGAGGTTTTGACCACAACTTCTCCAGAGCCGGATGGGATACAGTACCATTTGCACTTGGCACCTTTTTTGCCGTCCTGCGGGTAACCTTAGGACCAGTCGTCCTCTGTCCCTCGCCTATGTTTATCATGAAATAGATGAAAAGTCATCGTAATTTTTATGACCTTAGACCCGCATGTAAACGCAATCCTATTGCCCCAAGCACGTGGTTTGCCAGCCTCGAGCACAAGCTGATCTTTCGGTCACGGAGTAAGTGGGTAGGATTCGGCGTGCCAGTCAGCGCTGCGGTGGTAAGACAGGGTCGACGTCCTTATTGCCGCAGTCCAGCAGTGCAGGCATCGTGCTGAAGTCCGGAGGAACGTAAGGGAGACTTTGTTTCGTCTGGGTTAGGATGAGGGCTAACTTAAACGTTGGGTTTAACTTAAACTCTGACTCTAAAAGTGAGTTACATACGCACTTGGCCGTGCGAGAAGAGGATGGTTGACCGGAATGACGGCCCGCGGCGCCGATAAGGGTGTGGTGCCTGGTATGCATGCCGTTAAGTTTTGTGGTGCTTGGAGTTGTCTAGGAATGTCTGAAGTACTGAGAGAGGTGACTTGGAGCAAGCTTTGATCACAATATAGCAAGATGGGGTGGCGCGGCTCCGTTGAATAATTTCTCCAAGCTCAGCACAAACCGGGCTTTTCAAATTCTCGGCACATACGCTGACGTATTCTGTGCCGGCATGAGCCTCCTAACCTTCCCCATGCCAGCCATTGATCCTTTCGGCCGTCGTTCAATCTCGGGTTTGTCAGATTCTGATGCGAAATCGACAAGCACTTCACACGAAATTCGGATGTTTTCACTCTCTTTCCATCATTGAATTTCACGAACTTTTTCTCTTCTCCCGAGGCACCGGTCTGGATTGCAGAACGTGTTGAGTCTGACCACGTTGTCGGACGTGATTGTCCAACTTCTTGTAAAGTCCTGGTGGGTGCGTTGTGCTGAAACTTCGAAACTATCGGAGTATATTTTCTACCCATCTCGACGTTCAACGACGCAGGAACTGTCGAGGTGACCGCCACTGCAGATATGTTCATGCACCTTGATGCAGCTCTCAAAGTGGCATCGAGCTCCCACGATGGCTGTTCGTCTAAGTCATTTTCGGAGTTGCCGCAGCATTCGTGCGGATACTCAGCGACGCTGGCTTCTCGCTGCATGCGAACTTGGGTACAGCTGGCTGTCGGAGATTGTATGTGGTCGAGCGCTTTATTTTGAGGTGGTTGCGTTGCTGATCCACGCCGCTGGACCTGTGTTGAAGCAACTCTAATTCCACTACAACTGGGACACTCTGCGAATCGTGTCCACTTCGCTATCAAGAGTATGGGCCAATTGTCTCAACGCACGGCTAAACTCAATTGCTCGTTCACGCTTCTCGAAGTCAATGTTGAGAGGCACTGTCCACAATGAGTACAGCCTCTGGTGGCATTCTTTAACCTGAAATTGCCCATGATTTGTGATGAGGTTATAACACAGGTAACAGGCCAATTTATGCAACCCATGTAACGGCTGCGTAGTCGCAGGTGTCGGCTTTCCTGGTAGAAGACGATAAGCTGCACCTCACAATGCACGCGATAGCCCTGCCATTGTGCAAGTCTTCCTTGCAACAGGCTATCACGACACAGTCGGAAGTGTTGGCCACCCCGAACTCGCAGCTGCGCAGGTGTACGCTTACGTACCTCGCGAACGGTGTCTGTCAGAGCAGGTACACACTAAAATCTGACTGCCAATTCATAGGTCGCTGCTGCCAGTTCAAATGCTGTGAGAGTTTTTGCAGTTCTCCGGAATCTTGGCATTAGATAGTTTGGGTCACCCGTACATGCCGGAATAGAGTTAGGTATTCTGCTATACTGCCGGCCGACCCTGTGTCATTCTCCGGAAAGTTGTGTTGCTACATGTCTCCGGGATGTAGATCCCTGCCCCGTGTTATCAAGGGGTGGTAGCTTTTTTGATGGAGATATCCCCACATTCGGCTTTCCGAAAGCCTCGCCGTATCCCAACCAGTAAGCTGCTTATTCTCAAATACAAGAGCTGTATCCTTCTGCGCTGCAAGAACCTGCGCATCTTCAACCAGCCCCTTCTGAATCCCAGCAGGTTCAAAACATGCATTCAATCCTGTGGGCTGTCGCAGTCGCGATCTTTATCGTCGCTGTCGTTCGACAAATTCAGCACCGTCGGAGAATAAAGGCTCTTGGAGTCGCTTGTCCTGAGCCTCCGAACGTCTATCCAATCCCTTTCGGTGAGCTATTGGAATACCTGGATACGTTGCCAAGGATAACGTTGACAAAGATAGGAATCGGTCGCTTCCTGTACATCGGGAAGCGGGTGAAAGATGGCACATTCATGGATTTGTGGCCAGAGTGGTGGCAAGAATATGGAAGAACGCTTCGGGTACTGTGATCACCTGCTTTTGACTACCGGGTGGTTCCTCCACCAGATCACGCCAAAGAAACCATCAACAAACACCTTATCACTCGCAGGCCATATCGGCTAACACCGTGTCTCCTGTCGATTTAGTTCTCAGCTTTCGGCGCCAACAGTATCTTCACTGATGAACCCGATAACGTGCGTTTCATTCTGCAGGAGGGCCCTTTGGCTGGGAAAGTTGGAATGGGGGCCGACTTCCACGACCAGTGGTACGAGTTCCTGGGGGATAGTGTTTTCAACCTCGATGGAGTTAGTTCTCCTTGGGACCCCGTGTCCCATGCAGCTTGCTAATTAAGATGCCAGATTAAATGGAAGACCAATAGGGCAAAGCTTCGAAAGCAGTTTACGAGGGAGAGACTTGCCGATTTAGAGCTTTTCGAACATCATGTCCAACGCATGATTCGATTCGTCAAATCATACAGCGAACAGCCAGTCCCCGTGCTCGACTTGCTGCACCGTTTCACACTGGATACCTCGATGAACTATATGCTTGGAACAGACGAAAACACCGTGGAGAAGCCGGTCCACCAGTTCTCTCATGCTTGGGACAATGTCTTTGAGATCATGGATGCCCGTGCCCGCGCAGGCGGGCTGTGGAAGATTCTGCTCCCTAAAAAGCCAATGCAGGATGCCATGGCTGTCCTCAATGAGGTCGCTTATACCCAGATTGACAGGGCAGTGGAAAGGCGCAAGAATGGAGAAAAGCTGGGTACCAGCTTCTTGGATGCTATCACAGAGGACACACTGGATCGCGAGGTATGCTCCATGCCCTGGGTGCCACCAGGATATGACTACTCTATCACTGACACATTCAGGAAATCCGGGGTCATTTAATGACGATTATGCTTGGAGGCCGAGATACTGCAGCTTTGACATTGACGTATGTCCATGAATTCTCATCCTAAACCCTCGAACGATGAGATGATTCTAACACTGTCTCGCCAACCAGTAATACCTTACACGCGCTTGCACGCCATCCTGCCGTCTATGCCACGGCTCGAGCCGAGATTCTGGAAGTGATTGGACCTTCAGAGATACCCACATTTGAGCAACTAAAGAAGCTACCCTATCTCAAGGCCATCATCGATGAAGTTCTGCGTCTGTGGCCCATTCTTCCGTACACGCGGAAAAGCGCTCTCAAGGACTGCACTCTGCCGACGGGCGGCAAGAACGGCGAGCCGATTGCAGTTCTTACAGGTCAGTGGCCATCATTGGCCTCGTCTTGCGTCACTGGGTGTTTTACTGAATCTACGTTTAGACACGGAACTATACTACTCAGCGAGGAGTATGCACCGACGACCAGAGTTCTGGGGCCATGGTGCAGACCTCTTTCGGCCCGAGCGTTGGATCGAGTCCGGTGGCAATCACAAACCATGGACCTATTTGTGAGTGAGCCCTTGCCGCCCCGTTTCTATTGGGAGAGCATGCGCCTTGTACAATTACGAAACTGACGACACGACCCCCTGTAGCCCTTTCAGCGGCGGTCCCCGTATCTGCGTTGGCATGCAATTCGCCATGACAGAAATGCAATACATTCTATCTAGGTTGCTGCAATCATTTCCGTCCCTCTCAACTACTCAGCCTGAGCTTGAATACAAGATGATGATTTTGATGGTTCCAAAGACGGAAGTTTACGTGACTTTCCACGACAAGAAGGAGGCATGATCTTCTAGAAGGAGTATTACGAGTCGGGCGGTTGATTTTCGAGCGAGAAATTTACTTGACGTCTCTAATATCAACGGCTACGAGAAACTCTTCTTACGATGATAGCAACCTAGAGGAAAAAAAACCATAATCGCATACCTAGCCTTCACGCCTCGTCCATATTACTAAACGCTATCATCATCCGGCCTCACTGAGAAAACGAGACTTCGATGATTCTAGCGTGTTTGAGGCTTGTAGCGATTTTAATCTGCGTGCCAATATCTTGAGCTTAAAAAGAAGTGTTGTCCGTTCCATGGACGTAGAATATTTCAGGAGAAGCTAAGAACTGAGGACGTATCTTGTGTACCACCGTCCGGAAGCTGAAGACGCTGCATACCTTGAGTTCTAGAACACGATACGATTGGCTTACATCCGCGGTCTCTCACTTGTTGAAGTCAATAATAGCTCTACCAGCGACTTGTCCTTGTTTCAGCTTTTCGATGGCCTCCGGCAATTCTTCAATTCCGTAGACCGTATAGATAGGCTTTAGCAGCCCTCTGCTAGCAAATTCCAGTGCCCGGGAGATGTCACTTAAGTTTGCGACCAGGGTGCCAGAGATGGTCAAGTTCTGGAAACAGAACTTCGAGGGTTCGCACCCAAGGTGAGTAGTCCCTTTGGCTGCTAAATGACCCAGGACAGTCAGCTCTTGGTCTTCTCTGACTCTTGATTGGACATTGTCGTTGATTGTAAGTGACGTTGAAAAGCGCACAGACAAGATTTGACTCACGAAGGCCGATGCACATGACCTTAGCTGATATCCGCTTACCAACCAGGTCAATTGCATTTGAATAAGCTCCCGGTGCAGTGACGATCACAGCATGTACACCAACACCATCAGCAAGGCAGACCACCTCGGCAGTAACGTCTGCGGACTTTTTGAAATCGACAAAGTGCTCGGCACCGCACATTAGGCCCAAATCTCGTTTCTCATCACCAGTGTCGATAACAATGGGTCGTAAGCCCATGGCTTTGGCAATCTGGACGCCTTGGATACCTACGCCGCCTCCGCCTCCTGGAAACTATCACGAGCGCTAGCATGAGACAGGCTCTCCGACATGAAGATGTATATCAGTCGCAAACTCACCGCCACCCAGTCTCCTGGCGTAAGTCTTGCTTCGACCAGTGACCGATATACCGTGCTAGCCGAGCACATGATGGGCGCTGCTGTATAGTCATCCACACCGTCAGGAATCGGCATCGTATACCGAGCAGGAGACAAAACATATTGCTACCACGCCCAGGCCGGTCAGCTCGCCGTCACGTTTTTCATCTAGGCCGAGTTGCATTACCTGATAACTGCCAGGCTTCATGAGCCCGGCGTGCAGAGACTTTGCGCAGAAAGCGTCCCTCCCAGTCCAGCAGAACTCGCACGTTCCGCATATATCCCAGACTGGCTTGATGCCTGCACGATCTCCGATCTTCCAATTCTTCACATTGTTTCCAAGTTTGACAACAGTCCCTGCTCCCTCGTGACCAGGCGATCGAACGCCAAAAGCTGACATCGGAGGGAGATCAAGGTCTCCCCTCATGAAATGAATGTCGGAAAAGCAGACCCCCGTCACGTTAAGGCGGATGAGCACTTCGTCGGGACCTGTGAAACACGATTGCTTCGTGAGTATTTTGTTACTGAAGAAGCACAACGTCGCAGCGTGTGGCTGAAACAAAGCCAGCAGGAAAAACCAATGACCGGTGCTGGAAGACCCCGCTCCGGTCTTGAGGTGAGGGTGTCAGACATACCTGGCTCGGGAACAAGTACTGTTTGAATTTGGACGAAGAAGTTCGGTCCCTCATTGACCACCACGCCAGCTTTGCATTCTTTAGGTATCTGATAGTAGGCGCTACTGAGGTCATGCGCTCCTATAATGGCATGATGCGCAGTGCTCAGTGCTGTTGCCGCCATCACAAGATCAATACTTAGTGCGAAGACGCTCAGCAATTTCTAAAGGAGGAACCATCAATACCAGTATTGTGTCGTGGTTCGCAGGGAACGCGGTTTCAATTCTCGCCTGACGCACTCCTCGAGCCAAGCATTACAAGCATCCGAACCTGTCAGCCAGAATCCCTGGGTGTGGTGTGCAAGAGCCACATCCCGAGAGTCCGGATCCCGGCCGATGTGATCTTGTGGAAATTCGGTGTTCTCAGGGGAAGAACGGTTTGCCGCATGCATTGCGGAGACGCCGGGCTGATCTGCGGCATTCGCACGGCTCACCAGCTGAGCGAAATGAGACCTTGCTGTACCGTGTAGGTCAATGTTGCCAACGCGTCGCGCAGCCCCTTGGGATGGTATCTCGTTTCCATGGGGCTCGTTAGGCTTACCGAGCGGCGCAATTGGCTTTCCAGTGTCATCACCACTAATCTTGCTATCAAAGCACCAACGCCAGCGTAGTGCCAATACAGATAGATAGTTCTCATACTGAGCCACTTGTGAGAGTGAGCAGTCCTTTGCTGTCGCGGGAATACTGCAGGCCAACGACAGGCTCGTGAAAACTCCTTCAGCGTTCAAAAGATTAGCGTTAGGAATCATGTAGATTAATTTGATTCTATAGAGCCAGAGCCCAAACAAAAAAAGCACTCTCAAGGCTAGTATGAGGTAAAGCGAAGATGAAGACGGAGCCTCTTTCATAGCACCAGGAAGCCTTTAATGGCAAGAACTCAGCATTGGGTGAATCAATGTTATTACGTCCATTATTCCGGTCTCAAACATCCGCAGCGCACTCTTGTTCGAGCTTGGCATGCGCGCCCAACAACCATATCATAGCCAGACCATATTCTGGTAGTATTCCAGAACATTTCCAGTCTCTCTTTGGACACTGACACGACATCATGACTTGGCAAGCGAGGCGTACTTCGTCAGAGGTGGAAGCCGACCTCGTGACGATACTCCCAGCTGCGAACTCTTTTACCCCATATGTACATGGGAACAGACGAAAGTCCCAGCCCGGCGGTTATTCCACCAAGAGTGAAGAAAGCATTCCGGATGCCAGAATCAACGAGCCATTCTGTAATGTAGAATGTCAAGCCCATGCAAAAGACCTTGGTTATAAAGCCGAGTAGCGCGAAAGCTTCTCCAGAGATCTGACGGTGAGCATCGACAAGGTAGGCGGCAACGGCAGTCGTGGTCAACTGCACGCCGAGGTTGATCAAACCGAGACCGATGATGACGGGAACCGCCCATGGTTCAGCCGCGTACACTGATTGACCCCAAACGAAGAAACCCACCGCCGAGAAGACTAGATACGACAAAACAAGCGGGAGTCGAAATTCCGGCTCTGTGGCAACAGTCAGCGAACAAGATGTCTATACCGAAGCGAGCGCGGAGTGGCGTACCGTAGATCCCGTGATTCTTTTTAGCCATCCACACAGCCAGACCATCCGAGAGACGGTGAGCGACAAGCGCTCCAATGACTGATGCAACAAAAGACGAAAGATTGGTGGCTCCAACCTGCTCCACGCCGAACTTGTAAGGCGGTCCTGAGAAGATCTGTGAGATGGTGACTGCGATAAGAACCAGCCACGCAACACAAGTGGTAAACAGGATCGTGCACCAGAAGACGATAGGCGAAAAGATCAATCTGATCGGCCGTGTGCTGAGGCTGACGAGGCTGACATGATGGTTATAGCCAGACCACGGCAATTGCTCTCGCATGGTTGGCAAGATGGCAGTGCTAGGAGCATATTCGAGGGAAGCCGGTCCTGTAGCCACGGCAGGTGATGTAATCTTCTCTGTATGTTCGACTCCCTCGGGTTGATTCGCACCGGTGATCTTGGTCGAGCCAGCAACGTCACTCTTTTCAGCCGTGTCGAGACTGAGGTGTGCGGACCGATGGTATGCAGTTTCGGGCATCAGGAGGAACGTCAAGATAAGCTGAAGTATATGCGCTCCGCCAACACCATACATACAATTACGCCAGCCATACTTTTCAATGATGGGACCGGTGATTGGTGGTGCAAGGCTGATGCCACCGAAGATACCGAGGTTGAAGATACCGAGACGGAATCCTCGCTGGTGGACGAACCAGACATCAGCAATGCTGGCAGGTATAAGTGCTTCCCACGGACCACTGAGTGAGAAGAATAGTCAATGGATATATTCCAAAGAAGAACAGATGCCGAGTCACTCACACGCCGAGTCCGACCAGAGCACGAGATCCTGTCAAGGAGCCCAATGACTTTGCCCTTCCGCCCCAGAAGCTGCCCGCGATGAGCAGGATTGAGGCGACTAGATAGACCGGCCGCTTGCCATACTTGACTGCGAGTGAATTGCCCAAGAATGAGGAGACGGCGACGCATCCCAAAAGAACTCCATTGTAGCTTGAAATGAACTTCGGAAGGCCAACCTCGAATTCTGTAGCGAGTTGGACCGCGGCAGCCGAGAGGATAGGACCGTCAGCTGCAACTCGTCAATATCCATCAATTCAGTGGCAAGCAAACAAGACGCGATTGCATTGGAGATCACGCACCGCCTGCCACGCCGCAACCGTAAGCGAACGCAATGAGGAAAAGGAGCTTTTTCCTATCATCAAATTATCTCAGCGAGACGCCAAATATTCTCGGATGGGAGTTAAGCTACCATTTCGACCAGTTCAAAGGGTCATTTGGCGAAGCTGATGGCTGAGGGATAAGGACAAGACTGCCGATGTGTTTCAAAGCCTCTGATTGTTCGCCGGGCTCTTCAGAGGTTTCGAGAGAAAACTCAAGATCAACGCGACCAGCTTCATGAAGGAAGACGGTCCCAGGAACATGTTCCCTATGACGAGACTCGAGCACACCAAGACCCATGACGTGTTGGAAGCTGTCGGGTCACAGAGTTGAAGCTTCTGCAGATTTGATGAGAGTACGACTCTCCTGAAAATTATTTGTTCTTGGAAGTCAATACAATTGGGATATCGAGGCTGAGATTGCTTGCACGATTTCAAGGGGACTTGGAAGCACATCAGGGTTGTCCCGCCGTGCCAGCGGCAATTAAATAGGATCCGAGACAAAGGTCAACAAAGAAACCGGCACGGTGTCAATGCCAGGGAACCGCAATCTTGTTCTGGTACGAGGGGGTTCCGCAGATACGTAGTAACCCGGGGCGGGGACCCCCATTTTTTGCGGAAGAGAGCATTTGCGGGGATGGTAGGAAACCCACATCTGTGGTGGGGAAATCGATGTTCACATTTCGGGCACCGTGGACAAAGGAATTGAATGCTCCCTATGTTTGGGGGTGTGGGTGCTTTCAACGAGGACTATTCGCCAAACTACACAGGATCAGGAGTAAAGCCTCAAGACTCCTGCTGTTGATATCGGATGAAGTTTGTGTTGCGACGTAGACAGGCGATATCATAAGACCATCTAACAAAGGACTATTCATGCGCCGCGACTGCCTGAAATAAGCAGCCTCAACGTGCGTGCAAACTCTCTGGAAATTCCCCAGTGCCCGACCCTGACCAAGAGATCATGCATTGACCACAGCACGGTGGTAACATGCAGCGAACATCTCTCTGGTTGAAACCCATTGAGTTCAAGTAGGATCCGCGATGGACTATGTCCAAGGAGCTTGATCTCAGGAAAGTTCAGGTCTGCTTCCGCTGCCGGCAGGGCTGTGTCTGGGACGCCTTGGACCGGAGAAAACTGAATGTAGCAATACAAAACCAGGGCCGCGTGAAAGACTGCCCGGGGGACGTGAATGGCTGGCTCTTGGTCCAGCCTTCTGCGGCCGAGTAGTTGATGGATCAAGAACCCATGCATGACTGCGCGTTTGGCGGCGCTGCTAGCCAACCAAGTTTTGGTATATTCCACACATTCGACGGTTGAGTTCGCCGGCCCCGACGCTGCCGAGTCTACTTCCACTGCGCTTTCTAGTCTGGACACGTCCACACAAAGGTATAAGAATATGGAATGCCAATATATCGTGAGACAGAAGGGATCCTCTTGGTCCGTATGTACGATTTGTTCGTAATTTCTGTACCAGCAACTGAGCCGTGTTGAGAAATTCCCGAAAATGCTTTCTTGGTGAAGGTTGCCGCATGCTCTTTCATCACACGCAGCAGCACCAATTTCCGCAAGCGCAACGTAGAGGGAGTACAGGCCCGTGGCGGGCACATTGAGGGGCTGTGAGAGGGCAAGCCGGCGCTGCAGATCTCTGTAAGTGCCCTGGGGGGTCTCTGTGTTTCCTAGCGCTTTGAGCCATGTGGCGGCGTCGGGCGCTGAAAAGACAGCCGGCGCAAAGGCGAGCTGAAGCGCATTCGAACCGGGACGAATACATGTTTCGTGATGCACAAGGAACGCAAGCTCGGCGTCTTGGATTACCATACACAATGCCGCTCTTGAACCGATTAGAATGGAAAAATACTGGTAGTGGCCAGGAGACTGATCTCAGACCTACCTCTTCGTCGCTTCTTTCCTTGCCCAATTTCTCCAGGCCTTGTCGAGTTGTGGAGCCGGTAACGAGGCCAATTCATGGACATTTGGAATTAAGGGTTCCACTTGAAACGTGCCGGCGCTTCGAGCCCACTAAGAACATGAGTTAGGTACCAAAGGGCGTGCAGTAGAGGCGGAGGAAACGTACGTAGAGAACCAGACCATGAAAAGCCTCTGCAATTGCAAAGTGTTCTCGTACCTTAAAAAAGGCGCCAGTCAGTTTGCGTTAGTTCTGACGCAGGAAACTGAAAAAGCCAAAATGTCAAGCATACCCCAGATAAGAGTGCATACGACTGCGCGATCAGGCCACCCTGCACAATGGCCACTTTTTCTATCCTGCTAATGCCCACCAGTTTCTCCCACTTGGTTTGTCAGCTAGCTTTCTCGGTGCAGGGATGAGGGAACCGACTGATGCTAGGACGATTTTGTTGAGCTTCTCAAACATCTTCCGGCCTGTCGCTTTGGCATCGTCTGCGCCAACGAAAAGACTACCGAGAGAACACATGGAGAGGAGAAGAATATAGTTTTCTCCCGAGGTACGAAAAGAAGGGCGGTGGATTAGCGGGAAGATATCGCCGAATTTGGTGAAGTAGAGTTGTACACATAAGTTCTGGAAACGGTGAGTCCAAGAGCAAGTATTTGCGGGGCTTGGGAATACCGACAAGGAAATCGGTAGATGGAAGTAGACCTCCTGTCCATTTGGAGCGGACCTGTTTCGCCAGTCGTGTACGATATACTTCGTCAACCTCTGCATCATTAGCCTCTGCATGCACCTTATTGATGTTCGATCCGGCTCGGCTGCCGTTATCAACGCTGACGGAGCTTTCACGCCTTCTGGCATGACTGAACCGGTTGTCGGATACAGATTGCTGTTGGACAATTGTACCTGCAGGAGAGACAGGTGGCACCGAAGGAGTATTTATTTTGGACTGATTAGGCCTTTCGTGAGTGCTTGGGTCGGAGTGCTGATTCTGGACGGGCGGTGGTAGTCTCCACGGCTGCCCTCGATCGAATGTCGCCTGGTTCGGATCAAGGGTGGAAGCCACCCACGAGTTCACTGCGGTTACATCAAACTCGGCATCAGCCATCCATGGTGGAAAATGAAGTTCTCCGGGTAGGGTGTCCCATCCCGAGGAGTGCTCTATCTGGCCGGCAGGAAATTCGAAGGTAGGCATTGTCAATGGTACTTCGGTGGCTAGAGGAAATTGTGCTTCCACTAAAATGCGAAATCAGTGTCTGGTCAATCAGCCGCGGCGGCAGATACTTCACAGTACCATTGATATCCATTATGGGGAAGGTTCCCATCGACGAGCTTCGCTCGTTGAAGCCATGGCTGAGCAGGGCTGAGTCGCCGTGGTTTGGTTGGTCTGGTAAGGGATGTTCCCCTGGGTCGGTCCAAGAAGCAAGACTGACTGGATCAGCGTCAGTCGACTTTGCAGGGTTGCTTGTGCTCCCTGGAGTCGATGCAGTCTGAGAATCGGGATGAGTTTTATGATGGCGCTGCAATGTGTCACTGAAGACACGAGGTCAGACAACTCAGAACTAATACAAGGCCCCGTCGATGTTCAGGACGCAGACGCACTTTCGGCCAAAAGCTTTCCCACAAGTAGTGCACACAAATGGCTTGTCGTTGTTGTGCGTACGATCGTGGCGCCGAAGATGCTCGCCTTTGGTAAATGTCCGATTACATTTACCGCAAGTTTTGACAGCTGCTCCAGGTTTATTGGCGTTCTGAGGCATGGCACCTGCCGCACCAAAAGCTGTACGGTGGATTCAGTGATGCGCCCAATGCTTTCGGTCGCGTGTGGACAACGAGGAAGGGCGGCGGTGGGAGGTCGATGAGGCAGACAACCCATGCTCTGGCGGTAGCTGTGACCTTGATAAATCCCCGCAGCTCGAACCCCGCAGAGTCTCCGCAACCACTCCACGAACTCCTCTTCACTTCCCCTCCTCGGCCTGACCGTGCGAGCCATGGACTTCGGTCACTTCCCACGGGCTTTCGTCATCAGTAATTCCTCCACCAACCCCAATTCAACCAGTACCAAGAATTCACGGACGTGCATAGGCCGGGCGCCGAAACCCCTTTACGTACATATCTACTATCTCGGCATTGTGAGGGGGGCCTCGCGATATGGTGACGGAAATATGCATGGCACGGGGGAGGACAGCGTTAATTGACAGCAGTACATTTTGACATCCCGTTTTGCAATGTCTGGCTAGACTTCCAAATAGTAACCCAGGTCCTCACCCCGAATCTCTCGCTGCGTCAGACCATTTCCCATGAACCTAAAGCGGTTGCCAGTGTTGTATCTGATGTCAAAATCCTCGCCACGATCATGCTCGAGGCACTCTATCGCTTCAATCAGCGCTGTTCTGCAAAATCATCTTAGAAAGGAAATGCATCATACCTTTATAGTGAATGACGCTGCCAGCATACATGGCAGTGACCGGACCATCGATCTTGTTGTTTTTGTACCAGCTACGGCAGCCACTTGCCCATACGGTTCCCTTCAAAAACTCCTGCGAATAAAGGTTGAATTCTTCCAGGACGTCGTCTTTCACTACTACGGAGCTGCACATGGTCAGTCACGGTTCTATACAGCTGCCATAGACCTGAAGGGAGCTTACCTGATGTCGTGTGTGGCGATCTTTTTGCACCACCTCCAGATGTAGTCGGCTGTCCAGTCAATGACCGCAATGAGTGATCCATGACCAACCGGACAATTGGGCCCGTTGAAGATGAAGTAGTTAGGCATGCTTGAAGAGCAAATACCAAAATATGCCTTGGGAACTTCGGCCCACTCATCTTCCAATCTGCGACCGTCGCGGCCGACCAGCTTCCAGAATGGGTTGAAGGAAACGTCAAATCCTGTGGCACAGATCAGCATGTCGAGCTTGGTCTCGCCATGTTGAGTCTCAACACCAGTCTCCGTGACTCTAACGATACGATCAAAACAGGCTTCGGCATTGTCGGCGCGAAGGGCTTCCAGGTAACCCTCTCCAGGCGTCAACCGACGACAGCCAACCTGCCACTTGGGGATCAATTTTTCAATAAGTTCAGGATCATTCCCCAACCTCTGGGCCATGATCTCTCGAAAAGCTCCATCGACTAGTGCCTGTTCTTTGGAGTCGCTGATGAAGGTTGGAAAATTGTGGTTAAAACTATGATTAGGTTAGTTGGGGCCATGCTCCCAGGTCTTCAGGATTACTTACTCGTGCTCAATAGCCCTGCGGTATTTGGTCAATTCTTCGGGAT
This sequence comes from Exophiala sideris, assembly GCA_000835395.1. Lineage (NCBI taxonomy): Eukaryota > Fungi > Ascomycota > Eurotiomycetes > Chaetothyriales > Herpotrichiellaceae > Exophiala > Exophiala sideris. The sequence continues at coordinate 195,324 of KN846951.1, read as the reverse complement.
GCTCTCGAAATTTTCGTTTCTGTTCTTCCGAAAATACAAATCCATCTCCGCTGGGTGCAAAGTCCAGGTTGAAATTGGTTGATATCCATGTTGGAGAACGGATATAATTTATCAGTCGCTTCGCTTTGGGCTGAAGTGTGGGCACAATCTGAATCGCCGACGAACCATTGCCAATAACTCCGACCAATTTCCCAGCCCAGTCCGCAGTCTCATCCCACGCAGCACTATGGAGCAGTGAGCCCTTGAAGTCTCGGAGACCTTCAATTTCAGGCCACTTCCACTTGTTCAGAATGCCTGCTGCATTGACCAAGACATCTGCTGACGTCTCTGTGATTTGACCATTAGACTCGACCTTGATGTCCCACTGCGATTTCTGCTCATTCCAGATGGACTCGACAACCCGGGTGTTGAACTGGATGTAATCCTCCAGCTGATACTTTTTCGACGTTTTCTTGATATACTGCCAGATTTCGGGACCAGTTGCATAATACTTGGACCAGTCTGGGTTCGGCTCGAAGAGAAATGTGTAGACGTGAGCTGGCACATCACAGGCAACGCCGGGATATCGATTCTCCAGCCAGGTGCCACCAACATCATGGTTCTTTTCGTATACCTGAAGATCAATGTAATCCACATTCAATTTATACTTCAACTTATAGATCAAAGTCAACCCGGCATACCCAGCGCCGATGCATACCACTCTGAGTTTTTTAGGTGTAAACAAGGGCTGGTCATTGAGCGGAACCCATTTGGGATTGGTTGCTGGCACAGTCGAGGGATGGTTGTTGACTGCTTCTCTGCTCCTCAAGTCCTCTTTCTCACTGGCGTGAGTCCCATTGGGGAGGTCAGCACGGTTGTCTGCCATTCTTGGATATTGAAAGAGCACAAATCTTTCCGGAGGCAGGTCTTGCTGGCAGAGACTAACAGACCTCCGAGTGTTTTATTTATCGCATAGGGAAATCACCACGGCCACGTCGGTAGTTGGAATCTGCTTCGTAGCAGAGTCGGAGCCCGGTTCGAGACGTTGGTCGAAGTGCCTTGTTAGTTGCTCGATCGACACGGAGCGCCGAGCGGGGCCGACTTCCCCAAAACAAGGCCTGTCTTTTCCCGGAAACCCGTCGCTGGATCAGACAACAAATCAATGTCATCATGTGGGCGCCCACCACACCGCAATGAGTAGAATTCTTCTGAGATTTATCTTGTCAGATATGGCACGTTATGGTTCCGCGTGGCCTCCTGTGACCTGATACATAGTCCACACCAGGATCGCCAACCCGGAACACATCACCAATCGTGACTTTTGCAAAGATGGTCCACGACATGTCATCCAAAGTGAAAAGTCCGTCAGCCCTTGCTCATGTAGTCCTCAGGACTAACAACTACCGCAAGATGGTGGACTTCTATGTCAAGTTTCTGGGCGGGAAGATCGCGTACGAAAACGAGTACCTGGCGTTCATCACGTATGACCATGAGCACCACAGAATCGCCATCCTTCAACTTCCGGAAACCAAAGATAGGGCCCGAAATTGCTCAGGTCTCGAGCATGTGGCTTTCACCTTCGACACACTATCAGACCTCGTCCTAGCATATCAGCAGCGCAAAGAGCTCGGAATGCTTCCTCTGTGGTGTGTGAACCATGGTCCAACCACTAGTATGTACTACGAAGACCCGGATGGTAATCAATTGGAGACACAGGTCGACAATTTTGATACGGTAGAGGAGACGGACGTGTTCATGAGGACCAAGGAGTTTGCAGAAAATCCGATAGGAGTGGACTATGATCCAGCAGACTTGATCGCAAGACTTGAAGCAATGGAGGATGGCAGGTCAATCAAGAAAAGACCAGATATCGGTCCCCGAGCCCTTCCTCCGGTACACTAAGACTGTACAATACCAGAAGCTCGACTAGGAAATGAGGCCATGACTGGAGAAGACAACATAATCACCCCTGACGCGCTGTTAGCCGTGGTCAAGATAGCACTATTAGTCTTTGTATGCCAGAACTCCCATCGATACTATGTACCTACCAGTCCGTCCAAAGCGTTTCGCATCGACCATCATTGCATGTCTGATCGAGTTGGGGGAACTGTTAGTAGATAGATCACAGTCCATCGTGAGAGAGGGTTCTAATGTAATGGGGGTCAATACAAATGCAGATGGAGAGTCTGAGAAGGTTTAGGAGCACGATGGCCTTGAATCCGAATCAGGTAGAGCCTGTCACCTTTGGACTTGAAAGAGAAAGGAAGCGAATAGTAGGACTTGCTAGATCTGATACCAAATACCTTCAAACGTGCCGTACACTGTGTACAAGAAGTTCAGCCGTGTGCACCATTCGAGCTGTTAGGGACAGCGACTCCATTGGTCTGTCCTTTGGTGGTAGGCTTCTCAGAGAGAAGCGTTGAAATCGCCGTCTTAAGTTCTTCACCATTCTCTGCAGATGGATTGATCGAGCGCCAGCACACAAAGTTGTCTGGACGTACCAAAACGGCACCACCAGAATTAATGCCTCTGTCTGCTGCCCAGTGGTCATCTCGATCCACGTACTGTGAGTTCTGACCAATGCTGGCAGTATGTACTTTTATACCGTGGGTTAGGGCAGCTTCCTGAGCTGCTTTAATCCATTGTTCTCCAGAGCTATCCGTGATGACCAAAAGGTCACCATTTCTGCCGACTAGGTCGTGGGTTGAGAGTACAGTCCCTGCTTGGTCCTCAAGCCAGGCATGTGGAAGACGATGTCCAGGTCTAGTGACAGGGATGTACTTTTGTCCAAGCGGATCGATCTCTGGCGGCGAGGTGCCATCAGGGATGTGAAAACCATGATCATATCTAAAACCAAGTTCCAGATCATGAGCCGAGAATTCGATCTTTTGTGACTCGGTAATCAATTTGGTCTGGGCCAGGAATGTGCGGCCCCACTCGGAATCTTCGAACAAGGCTTCGAATTTCTTTCTATTGCCTTCTTTGTCACCTTTAATCAGACCGATCGTCGCATTGATCACAGAAGTATTGATGAACGTGAAAAGACCCCAGTCACAGTTTCTCTTGCCGACGGCTCTTCGCTCACTATCGTAACTTTCCAAGAGTGAAGGGGGAGCCAGGCGTTTTAATACCCAACTCAGCTTCCACGAAAGGTTGTTGGCATCTTCGATGGCCGTGTTCAGACCGAGTCCTGTGGTGGGCGGGTGGCGATGCGCAGCATCACCGGCGACAAAGATACGACCTTCGCGGAACTTGTTCGCAAGTACGCGCTCGATGATCCAATGATTGATGGTGTGAACTTTCATGTCCAGGTCCGGGATCTTCAACAGCTCTCGAATCCTAGGGACCAGTCGACTTTCATCATAACGGGACTTGTCATTCACATCGAATCCGAAGTGGCACACCCATTCTTCAGATTTCCTGCCCCAGGTCGGGCCCATTGGCACGACAGCACCGCTCTCGAGAACAGTACCTCCATCGCCGTTGATGAAGTGGCAAGCAAACCATTTGTCGTCCCAATACTTCGACAAGTCCGCGCTGAAATGGGTCGATACCATATCTGCAATCTCGGTCGGACCGTTCAACACCACGCCAATCTTTGGGCCTATGGTCTTGCCTCCGTCAGCTGCTACCATATACTTGGCTTTGTATGTGGTCTCCGTGCCATCGGGACTGGTGACGGTCGCAGTGACACCGTCATCGTCCTGACAGAAGTTGGTCACGTTGTGAGAGAAGAGGATCCTTCCAGGGTTTCTTTTCTCAGCCAAGCGCAGCAGAATGGGTTCGAGCCGAATTTGGGGCAGGTTGTTGGACCGCAACGGAGCATCTCGGCTGACGAGAATCAGTCTCAATATGAACTTGATAGTTCATGACGGGAGGGGACGTGGAAGCCTTTTTTGCTTACAGATAACGTTGTGAAGTCGCGGATCCATCATCACCTCCGAAGGAATTCAGTTGGTGGATGGTCCTTCGATCAAGAGGACCATCACCCCCAAGTGACGTTCTCCAGAGCGCCCGGCTGAAATTTCGTGAAGGAGCTCCTTTCTCCAAGATTTCGTCCACCATGCCATGCTGGCGAAGGGCCTCCATGGCTCTTTGATTCAGGTAGTGCGCCTTTGGCAGCTTGGAGGTTCCGGACCTGCGCTCAAACAAACAGTGATCAACACCATAGTTGGAGAGCATGCAAGAGAGGGTCGTCCCACAGCCGCCTCCTCCTACGATGATTACGCTTGTTTCGACGATATTGGCCATCTTGAATACACGGTTGGCCTGAACTCCTGACAAGGCTGAAGAGGAGGTTTCAGAACTGTGTGAAGGATGGATAGGACGTCTTTTAGAAACACATTTTAGACACTCCGAATTTCTGTCCACAACTTGAGTGAGCTAGAGTAAGGCATCTGCACCGGGGCATTAGCTTGTATCCCGCAGAGGTGCTGGCGGGGCCACGGCGTTACACGCACAAGCGGCGCTGGTGAAGCTCCCGTTGTCGGATGCCCGAGCCCGGAGACCAGTCGATCACCCTACGCAGAGCTGACTCCTGCTTGCGTCACGGCCGCAAGGAGATCTGACTTACTGCTCCGAGTACCGCTTTCCTCGGGTGGTATTCTGATCTTCGGTCTTACATATACTACTGGTTTATCTTGGGATTTTTCCGTTTTCGCTGATGGCATTTTTGACTTGAAAAGCCGTTGCCCCTACCAACGCGTTTTGCCCAACGCTACATACGTGGGAGGATAGACCCAACTCCGGAGCAAGGCCAATATGGTCTGCTTCGCCTCACATGAATAAAGATCTTAGAACAAGAGACCCATGCACCTCGTCTGTGTGTACACTATCTTTCTAAATGCAAGGTCGCTATCACCAAAAACTAATCCCACAACCGGCTCACATGTCTGAAATCTTTTGACAAAGGTCCGGAGAACGTCAAGGCAAGATAGTTGTGATGCGTTTGATTACATCTGCTGTGTCTAAGCTCACCGAAGGGTCCTGGTTTGGTTCGGCGAGCTTCAGCGCTTTGGCAACATCTTGAGGACGTCAGCACCACGCAGAAAAATCGTCATGGATGTGAGTCTTACTTGACATGAGGAGGCCTATCTGCCAATATTTGGCTACGTGAGAGATGGCCAGTTCCAGCATTTCTTTTTCCATGTGACTGTCCCCGGACTGGACATCCTTTCTGAGGTGCATTGCGGAAGGTCCTACAAGGGAGACCACCATAAAAGGTGAGCATAGGGGGATATATTGAGGCGGCCATGACTGAACGGCCGCACAAACGTTGCTGGTACAGTGTCGGCACCGGGCAAGCCATTTTTCATTGCGGGGCGTGGAAAAGTCGAAGCCTGTCGAAGAGGGAGGATGCTGAGCTTGGGCCATCTTCTCATGCATGAGAAACATCATTGTTTGTGAACTAGATCCTCATAGATTAGTACATCAATAATGCTGAGGATTTGACAAGCTGCAAGTACCTTTGAAGGAGAATATATGTAGCGATTATCCAATTGCTTTGTCGAAAACTGCTTTTGTCAAACGTTATAAGCCCAGCATCGAGTTGAAACTCGAGTGGCAGTAGAAGAGAGAAACAACTCAGGGCTGAATCAAGGTCCGCAACGCCCTGCGATGATGTGACCTGTCTCTTCCATGCTGTATGGACCTGGAGCATAAGAGCTTTGGCCACTAGGAACCATGCTCTTTCGTCCTGATTGGGACAACCTTGAAGGGATTTCCATATTTGAGACGCATCGGATGCCAGAAAGGATGAAGAAAGAGGTGAGCCGGACTCCCAGTTGGCGTCAGGCGCCGGAAGCAGCACTCGCATCTGCCTTTGATCAATGGCATACGGCCGATTTGATAACGTCGAGAGGAAACTATCAAGCTCCCACACAGACCACCAAGCGCGACGTTTCTCCTCTCTACAGATCCAGTCTTCCGAAGTGATACGATCTTCAAATCGAGGGCGCAAATCTTTTGCAATATCGGCATCGGTTTTGTCAAGCTCAAGTTCGTATGCAAGTCTTATACAATCTCCAGTAAGAAGCCATCCAAACGACTCCGGAATCGAACTGAGACTGTAGAATGCCAGTAGGATGCAACCTTGTAGATAAGCCAGATTGCGCGGAAGATTATGGTTCTCAGGGACAAACTTCCGATACATTTGCTTTGCCCGTGTGGCGAAAACATCTCCTCGTTCCCGAGGAATTTTTCCCCCAAAATAGGATGCTGTCGAAAATCGGGCAGCTAGGGATAGCATCCCGTTGAGGATGAAGGCCACATGAAATGACAGATTCTGATATCGAGTTTCACTTTGCCCTGGGCTGAGATTAAGAAGCGCGTGCATCCGAGCACGATCGAATATGGGCAAGGGACCGTGCACCTTATCAAAGAAAACATCAACTCTGTAGGGAACAAGAGTTTTAGCAGCACGTCCATCGAACGCATAAGAGGGAAGAGCTTACAGTTGATCTACTATAGCAGGTGGCTCGAGGAGAGAAAAGACCGGCGGTTGAGATATGGCACAAATGCCAGGCTCGCTCAAGGACGCCTGCGACTCTGCCACGCCGCTGGGACTCGGGACTGGTGCGAGACTGGCGATTGGCTCTTGATAATATGAATTTTGATCAACTGGTTGAAGAGATGCAGGGAATTCAAGGTCCAGCACGGGACCATAGTCGTCATTCCAAAGGGAAAGATCTGGTTCAAACATGTCACCACCGAATGGGTTCTCCAAGGTCGACAGATCAGCCTGTTCCAGCGTCGATACAGTTGAAGTCGAATTATGCTCAGATATCGATTTGGTGGCGTCCCAGTCCGTACTTGCCCCAGGGAATGACCACGAGGCGTTGTCTTTGCTCGGCCCTGAGAAGGAGGAGGTGAAGGACTCTCTCCTTGTGCTTTGGTCTTGCAGGTTTTCGCCCTTGGTGATGATTTCCATAAGATAGTCTGATGGACATCCAAGGTTAGTTTCTCACAGTAGTGGTATTCGTCGATAAATGTACCGATTTTTGCATCCAGTATACCATACTGACAGTTTTTGCACCTCTTTTCGCTATGGTTTGTATTGCTTCTGGGTCTTGGAGACTTCCGTTTGGTGGGATATACGCATGGCTTCTGAGCTCGTGCGCATGATGAGCATTTTGGTCGGACCATGTTACCTAAAAGCAAGACAAGGATTAGTCGCGGTCGAGAATCGCATGCCGACCATGCAGAAGAGAGAAGCGACCTACACTTTGTCTTCTTCCTGATCACCTCAGTGACAATTAGCATACGAGGACAGTCTGACGGATCTCGGACAGGACGAGCGACTCGGACCTTTTGCACTCTTCGCATGCTCTTGTCAATGGCGGAATATTGTGCGCCAATTGCATTGTCTGTACCGTGTCCAGCTCCATGGCTGACTCTCCTCTGCTCGCTTGTAGAGGTACACCGGGTGTGAAGGCCATGAGCTCTTTGGGTTGCAACTTGCGGGCTTTGGCTATCAAAAGCAGGACAGCAGATAAGACAGTTGTTCCTACGTGGGAGGTGAAAGAAGGACGCGCCCTTCCCCGCAGACCAAGCTCGACTTGGCGGGGGATTGGGGATCGATGAGCAAGCTCAAAGTATATTTGGAAACATTAGCAGCCAAAGGTCATCACATGAACCGGATCAGCAACATCCTACGCTTTTCGGCTCGTGTGAAAGGTCCAATAGGGCCGGCGTACGAGCAGAAGAAAGAGGGTCTCCGCAAAGTTTGTTCCACCATCTCCGCAAGACTAATGTTGTATCCGAAACGGCCTAGAAGCTCTCCACATCTCCTCGACAGGGGTGCGCCGCATCGGTGTCCGACGGCATTCCGAATTGGAATTTGGCCTGAACCATTTCTTGCACTACCGGTCGTACTGCAGCGCCGGGCTCTCGTTTGTCCAGGTGAGCGAGGCGTCCCGAAGGACCGCCTGTGTTTCGCAAAGCAGTGCCCCACACTCGGTGGTATCACCTCTGGCCCCCGTATATCAGCGATGAAGGCGCGTTGTATTTGGAGTATGGAGTTTTCCGAGTCATCTGACCCACCGTATTGAATCGCCGTATTTCCAGACGAAACTGTTGTTTTCATACAGTGATGGCGAGATCAGAACGTCCTAAAGAGTCGTGCGATTTCGGCCAAAGGCTTATCCCCCACATCATCGACGAGCGGGCCATCACGAACCCAGATGAGGCATATGCCTCTGTACCGAACACAGGTCGGCCACAAGATGGATTTAAGAACATCAGCTATGGTACTTTTGCGAATGCAATTAACTGCTGTGCATGGTGGATTAAGGAGCATCTGGGCAGCGGACCAGACTTCGAGACTTTGGTCTATGTTGGACCTAATGACCTCCGTTTTTCTATCCTCACCGTTGCGGCGGTGAAAACCGGCCACAAGGTACGTTTCCTTTATGTATTGTCACGATCTGTAGTTCTGCTAAGAGCCCGCCCAGGCAATGTTTATCTCGCCCAGGAACAGCCTTGCAGGACACTTGTCCCTTCTTGATGCAGGCAACTGCAAGAGTCTGCTGGTTTCAAACGGCGCGCCTAGGTTCGTGGACGAGATCCTAGGCCAGCGACACATGAACAAGGTCCTTGTCCCGGACTTGGATTATTTCTTGCAGGGTCCAAAGGCAGAGCTTTATCCCTACGATAAGTCTTTTGCAGAGGCCCGATATGAGCCTTTGGTGGCTCTACACACGTCGGGCTCGACGAATCTCCCCAAGCTGGTCACAGTAAAGCATGGCACGGCGGCGGCCATTGATGCGCTTCAAAGGCTCCCACTGCAGGGTGAGCATGCGACGATCCCAAGCTTGTTCAACAACAAGCGAGTCTTTGTACCGTTTCCTCCTTTTCACGCAGCTGGGCTGTATATCACCCTTCCTCTGGCTGTCTTCTATGGCTTTACAGTAGTCCTGCCACCGACTGTTCCATTGACAGCCGAGGTGGCTGACGCAGTCCACCTTCATGGTGACGTTCAGGCGACAATCCTGCCGTCATCGGTGCTGACCGATATCACAAACGCTCCTTCTCAGCACGCAAACTTGGGGACTCTCAGCTTCGTGGCCTTTGGAGGCTCAGCGCTTCCCAAACCCGTCGGTGATGCAATCATAACCGTGTCAAAGCCAGTCAATTGGTTGGGATCCACAGAGCTTTGTTTTACTCCAGCAGAAATCCTAGATGCTGACGATTGGGAGTACATGAAGTTCAGCCCTATCATGGGTGCCGAGTTTCGACCTTTCGACGATGAACTATATGAACTTGTAATAGTTCGCGACCCGTCACTCGAAATTTACCAAGGAGTCTTTTACACTTTCCCAGAGCTGAGTGAGTATCCGATGCAAGACCTATATTCTAAGCATCCGTCCAAGCCTGGCCTGTGGCGCTATCGTGGACGAGCCGATGATATCATCGTCTTTGGAAACGGGGAAAAGACGAACCCGGTGGCAATGGAGACCATGATCGAGTCGCATGGAATGGTGAGGTCTGCTCTAGTCATCGGACAGGGACGCTTTCAGTCCGCATTACTGATAGAACCAACAAATGACATCTCGAGTCCTGCAGAAAAAGAAGCAGCTCTGAACAACCTTTCCGAGATTGTGGTGAGGGCGAATTCCGAATCGCCGGCCCATGCGAAAGTTTCAAAAGAGCTGATCATGTTCACCTCGCCGGAAAAGCCAATGTTGAGGGCCGGAAAAGGATCAGTCCAACGAAAGCTGACCCTGAGGCTGTACGAAGAGGAGATCAACAAGCTGTATGATTCTTTGGACGTTCGAGAAGATCCCTCTGCCACCCTATCATTAGACAGCTTCGAATCCATTCGTTCCAGTTTGGCGGCCCTGATATCAGCTGCCACCAGTGTTGAGCTCGATAGCTTCGACAGCGATTTTTTTCGCAACGGAATGGATTCCCTGCAGGTCATCAACATTGTTCGCGCTGTGAACGCTACCCAGAACAACACGAAAATAACCGCAAGAACAGTTTATGCAAGCCCTACTGTCACGAAGCTTGCACAGGTTCTCTTGCCTGCGGATGTGAGCAACAACCTCAACGTACAGGACGAAGATCAAATAAGGCGCATTCAGGGCATCACCAAGTCGATCTCATCAGACCTCCCAGTAAACGCACGACGCCCCATGCGGAGCGATAGCACGTTCACTGTTGTTTTGACCGGCTCCACGGGCTCTTTGGGTTCATTCTTGCTCCTCAATCTGCTGCGAGATCCAAAGGTGGCCAAAATCTACTGCTTGAACCGCTCTACAAATGCCCAAGAAAGACAAGCAAAATTTCTCGACCAGAGAGGATTTTCTATTGATGCCCTGCGTGAGAAAGTCGAATATCTACACAGCAACTTCGCTGAGTCCTATCTGGGTCTTGCATTGGCCAAATATAGCGAGTTGTTGGAATGCACGACTCACATTCTGCACAGTAGTTGGGAAGTCGACTTCAACTTGACATTCGACTATTTTGTCGATACGCACGTCCGTGGAGTTCGGCGCCTGATTGATTTCTCCGCGCATTCTCTTCGCGATGCCCGCATCTTCTTCATTTCCAGTCGAGGTACAGTGAGTCAGTGGACCACCAAGCATGCCAGTACAGTACCGGAAGAGGTACTGCATGACTGGCAGGTGCCTGAGTCCATCGGTTATGCACAGTCGAAGTTCGCCGCAGAACGCCTACTTGACGACGCACGTAGGGTTGCAGGGATAAACTGTGCCATCTGCCGCGTAGGCCAGATTGCTGGACCAGTCTCAGAAAATGGCATTTGGAACAAACAGGAATGGCTTCCTTCACTGATCGCAAGCTCGAACTACCTGGGAAAGCTTCCTTCCTCCCTCGGCCCTCTCGATGTTGTGGACTGGATTCCGGTAGATCTACTCTCAAACATCATCCTGGATCTATTGTTCAATACGTCCGATGATCTGTCAAGCGCACCGCTGAGCATCAATGGTATAAGCTCACCGGATAAGGCTCCAGAGTCTGGTTCTACGGCTGTTTTCCATGCCGTAAACCCTTCGAGGGTCTTATGGGCGGACCTGATGCCGGCAGTCCTGGCTTGTCTGGACGACTCAGTGAAGATTGTCACATTGGATGAGTGGGTGGACACACTGAAGTTGAGCTTGGAAGAAACAAAGGAGATTCAGCACAATCCAGCAGCGAAATTGTCGGACTTTTTCCAGGCGTGGAGAGAGGCCTCAGTCCAACCTCTGCTGGACACGACAATTACCATGCAGAGAAGCCCTACTATGGCTGCGTTGAAACCTGTCACCGCAACATGGATGCAAACATGGATGAGGCAATGGGGTTATTGTCGCCTGCACCTGACGTAGGACGATGAAAATATAAAATACTTGTTAGGCACGGCTTGGCCTTGAGACTTGTCGATCGAGTCACTGTCTTATTCGAAGACCATCTTGTTCTGAATTGAGCCAATCTTCGTGCATTTGACCTCCACCACACTGCCGTGCTTTAGGAAACCATTTGGAATGAAGAGACCGACGCCTGATGGAGTGCCGGTCATGATTACCGTGCCCATTCGCAGGGTAGTGTTCCGACTCAGGTGGGTGATGATCTGTGGGACAGTCCATATCATATCACTGGTCGGAGTCTTCTGCCTGGTCTCCCCATCCACAATGGTGACATATTCCAGCTGATGCGGATCGGGGATAACGTTCTTGGAGGTAATAGCTGGTCCTATTGGGGCAAACCCGTCGAATGATTTGGCATAACCGAACTGTCCACCGGAAAAGGGCGGCAGTTGAAAGTTCCTGGCGGACACATCGTTCCCAATGGCATAACCCAAGACATACTCCAACGCATCCGCTTCCTTGATGTTCTTTCCGTCCTTGCCGATAATCACACACAATTCGCCCTCATAATCTAGCTGCGTCTGAATATCCTTGTGGATAAGGACATCGTCCAGAGGACCATTCAACGCGTCTCCCGGCTTTGTGAAAACAACCGGATGCTCCGCGATTGAGAGCTAGAGAAAAGCTTCCTTAGTAAACACTTCTGCAAACAGTTCGAAAGTCGATACTGCTTCTTCAGATGGACAGACCTTTGCTTCACTAGCATGTTGTCGATAGTTCAGACCAATGCACTCGAATATAGGTACAGACTCTAACGGACTCAACAACTAAACATGTGTCAGCGACTTGGAAAGACAAAGGGCCGAGCCAGATGTAGGGCGGATACTTGTACTACCTTCTTGACTGTAGCTTTTTCGCCCGTGCGTGAGAGTGCTTCGAAAGGATGGCCTTCGAGAACGTCCACCTCAATACCGACTATTTGGTTGGCAGCCAATTCCGCGGTCAGTTCGCCATAGCGGACAGACCCTGTTTCGTCAGCGAACCGTATTAATCTGTCGAAAGTCATAGTTGTCCTGTTCGAGTGGACCGAAAAGTTGCAAAGTCTGCTTGAGGAAGAGATGGTAGCGGTCGGATGATCGAATGGCTGACAGTCTCATCAGCAGCGTCATCTGTCCACAGAGCGAGCACGCAGCAAGTGTTTGTGTTGAGCAGCATGCCGACCCTGCATTGCGAGCGGCTATTGAATCTGAAGATCCCTCCAGGTTGAGATAATCCCGACACCGATCGGCTCTGAGGTGTAACATCCAACGCCGACAGGTCTCCGCGGCCTTCCGAGGAACCGCAAGTTCGGATTTTAGCTGCGGGACCTCCATCCACGAGACGTTCCACCTCGGCAAGACCTGAGGTTCGCGGGCCACCGACCTCAGTGAAGAACAGGCAACTCATTTCTACAAAAGTATCACGATGACTCAGCCCATCTTAAAACCGACGTGGCTAGGATAAGGTTATTGGGCTTTCTTGGACCAGTCAACTCCGAGTCTAGTTTTTTTCGAACAAACTGGGTGCTGGAATTGACAATGGTTGTATGCTACACCCTGGAATTGTTCTCTTGTCCATCGACGGAATCTTGGTCGAAAGGCGAGCCGCATCTTACAGTCAAGATCTTTGGCTGACTTGTTGCTTGGGATCGTTAGGCTTCTCCTGGCTATGATACTCCAGTGCTGGTCGTGGGTGCCGGACCGGTCGGACTGATTACAGTGTTGAAGCTGGCACACCATGGAATCCCGTGCATGCTCACCGAACGAAATCTTGAGACGACAAGATGGCCAAAAATGGACGTTACCAATGCACGGTCTATGGAGCTCCTGAGGACAATGGGCCTGGCGGACGAGTTGAAAGAAAATGGTATGCAATTCCGCATAAACGCAAGAATCACAAAATGCTGACATGCAATAGGTGTTCCGGGAAATTTCTCTTTCGATGTTATCTTCAGTACAGGCTTGGGTGAAGGGGGGGAAAAGCTTGCGACATGGGTGAGTACTATAAACTTTCCAGCACTTTCAGAAGTGTGTTTTGCTTACAACGTGTTTCATGCAGGATCTTCCGTCGCCAGATTGGTGGCGGGAGCGCATCAGCCGACAAAATGATGGTTCCATGCCACGGGAGCCTTATCTACGGTGCTCACAAGTCATTTTCGAAGCGTGGCTGAAACCAATCTGCGAGAAAAACCCGCTGATTACAACTTTCTTTGGCCGCAAATTCGAAGAGCTTACAGAAGAAAAAGACGGCGTGACGAGCGTGCTTACAGAAATCAAGACCAATGAGAAAATTCGTGTCAGAAGTCAGTACGTGATAGCTTGCGACGGTGCAGGAAGCCGCGTCAGAAGAACAGCCGGCCTGAAAATCACGGGTGGTCCGGTGTAAGTTCCATTCCTGCAATACTTCAGCCGTTGGCTCAAACTAAGTCTACAAAATAAGACCCATCGCCATGTACTTGGTTCACTTTAGATCCCGAGATCTAAACCGACTTCAGTCTCAGGGCCAATTTTGGCATATCTTTATGACCGGCGGCGGAGCCATAATTTCTCAGGACGAGGATGAAATCTGGACGGTCCACCTTCCGATATCGCTCGAGCAGGATACAGACAAGATAGACCCATACGAGCTCGTCTATCAGTTTCTGGGCTCCCACACCGGTCCTTACCCCATAAAAATTGATGAAATCCTGGTCAAGAGTGTCTGGAGGCCGAATTTGGTGGTGGCAGACGAGTATCGTTCTGTAAAAGGACGTGTTTTCCTTGCGGGTGACTCAGGTATGCGTCAAATCGTGGCTTTTCTCAATTCTCTTCCCCTTCTATACTCTGTTGTTGTACCCAATTCATGACTGACCAGTCTGCAGCTCATCAGAACATTCCTACGGGAGGATATGGAATGAACATGGGCCTCGGTGATGCTTACGATATCGGATGGAAATTGGCTGCCGTGATCAAAGGCTATGGAGGACCGCATCTTCTGGAATCGTACGGCAACGAAAGGCGGCCCGTGGCATTGCGTAATGTCGAGCGATCAGGTCAACATCAGTCCGTCCACTGGGAATACTGTACTTGGACAAAGAATGCTGGTGAAGAGGTTATACTCTCTCAAAACGAAGCAGGGAAGCAACTGAAACAACGCATCAGAGACTACGTCTACGAACATGATGGCGAGAATAAGGATCATGGAATCGAAATGGGCTACCGGCACAGAACCTCTCCCGTGATTTTCAGAAATGACGGTGAATCGGAGCCTGAATGGACCGTGCGCAGCTACATTCCTTCAACGTGGCCAGGAAGCCGCGCTCCCCATGTCTTCCTTAATGACGGCAGCACAAGTATTTTCGATCTCTTTGGAGATGATTATACCATTGTGGACTTCACTCTCTCTGGAGAAGCATCGAGAAACTTTGGCAAAGCTGCAGAAAAGCTCAACATCCCACTCAAACAACTGCATCTCCCTCGCGAAGATCATTCTGCGGCCATTTGGGAACGAAAGGTCGTCCTAGTACGACCCGATCACTTTGTGGCCTGGAGAAGCCGCGAAGACCTATCGAGCCCCTTGGACGACTACCAAATTGATAATATACTTCAGATAGCGGTGGGAAAGCGACCGGCACCGCATTCGGCTGCTCTGAATGGTGCTATCGAGACATCCGCTCAGTCAGTTCATGGAGGCGCAGGTCTAAACCCATTCAGTGCTACCGTTGGCAACGTCGAGCAAGATGCAGGCAAAATCGAAAAGATGGCAGCTTTCCAAAGCGAGGTGTGAGATGGAACTACTTGCAGATACCTGTCATGATAGATTGGCAGGAGCAACACAGCAATTTTCTGAAGACCCGATGCTCTGTAGAACCACTTTCAGAAAATGATGTCCTCCGTCCATTAACCTGCCCAGCAGCACTCGTGGAGTCGCAACTGAATGGCATGTCTCTACAACACGATTTGATACCAGCGTTGGTGACAAGGTGCCCTTGAGCAGTTGACCAGCTTTGCCGGGGGCAACTAATGGCAAGAGCAATCTCTGAGTAGGTATAGGTCCTATTATATCCTAGGTGTCACAATCGTCGTTGGTGGGCTACTAATATCACTTTAGGCGGTCTGTACCAAATCTAAGCAGCGTTTGTCGAGAGAACGTGTTCCTTGAGTGTATGAACGCGAACAGGGTCAGAATAGTACGATGACTCGACAACGGAATATGAATAGCAGTATCGAGCACAAGCAGCATTTTCAGGCTCAATCTAAAGTTTCGACGCCCTTCTGCGTTTGCTTTGTCGAAACTTGTTCCCTTCTTGGTCCTTCAAGATCCTCCGCAGAATTTTGCCACTCGCACATTTTGGAATTGTATCCACAATTCAATCCCTCCTGCCAGCCATTTCGATGTCGACCTCTTTCGTTTTACAAAGTCGAACAGAAACTGTTTGGTCGTGGAACCTTTAGCAGACAGGTCAACCAATACAATGAATGCCTTGGGGACTTGTCCTGCATAGTCGTCAGGGATACCGACAACCACAGCGTCAGCGACGAGAGGACGGCCGAGAAGCAGATCCTCCAGCTCAGCAGGAGCGATGGCTACTCCTTTTACCTTGATCATCTCTTTTAGTCTGTCGGTTATAGTTAGAAAACCAGCTTCGTTCATAAAGCCGATGTCTCCTGTATGTAAGAACCCGTCTTTGTCATAGGTCTCAGCCGTAACTTGCGGCATTTTATAGTATCCCATAGTAACTTGTGGACCTTTAGCGAGAAACTCGCCAGTCTCACCCGGTCCTAGTACTCTTTCTCTATCCCTCTCACTATCAGTATCAATGATCTTGATAATGGTCTCTGGGACGGGCTTCCCCACGGTGTGCGCGTTTTCATGAGTCTGATCTGCGGGTGGTGTAAGTGTTAGTGCTGAACAACTCTCCGTCAAGCCCCATGCCTGCCTGATTCGGACGTGAGGAAATTTCTTTGCCAGTTTGTCAACGATTTCCTTTGCTAGAGGCGCGGCTCCCGTATTGAATTGTTGCACAAATCCCAGATTGTATCCGGCGGCTACAGGATCATTGACAAGACGAACCAATAAAGCTACCAAGGTCAGGACATCAAAAGGTACGGATCGAGCACAGGGTATCGCGAACTTACGCGGTACTAGCCATAGCTCGTCGCACCTATACCTGACGATCACATCAAGCATTTGCTTCATATTGAACTTTGGCATGACAATAACGTCCTGATTTAGGACGATTGGCACATTCAGAACCTGAATTAGTCCCGTAACTGCGTTGGGAGGTCAACAAACAAATTGGAAGAGATTCGGCGTGGGGCAGAACAGTAAGACACTCACTATGGTAGAATGGCAGTACACCCAACAAGACTTTCGGACACTCTGGCACGCTCAAGGAGAGCATCTGCATGATCTGAGCAATCACGTTATGATGTGATATCATCACCTATGTGGTATGTTGTTAGCAGTCGTTTGTTGAAGAGATCTCTCTTGCAAACTACGGTCGCACTACGCACCCCCTTTGCCGAGCTGGTCGTGCCACTAGTAAAGCTGAGATAAGCTGGGACATCCTTATTACTCTGGGTCCTGGATGGGTCCCAGGCCTTGGCTTGCCTTCCGTCAGTCTTGATCTTTGCCTCGCTGATCAAGTCACGCATCGGAGTCTTGCTGTCTGAGCTCCTAGATGCCAACTTGAGCTCTAACGGCACCACTCGGTCTCTCCTAAGACCAACCTTGTCTGCGGCCTGACACACATTATCCCACACCTCCTCATCGGTAACCACCAGCTCAGATTCACTGAGTTCTAAAATCTCGACCATCTCGTCGACTCCCTGGTGAGGTGAAGCAGCTGTAACAATTGCGCCAATCCGAATTGCGGCAAGGTTGACGACAGGATACAAGATATTGTTGCTACAGAAGATGGCAACATGACTACCATATCCCACGCCAGATCTGTCGGCAAATCCAGTCGAAAGTAAGGTTGCCTGTGATTTCAGATCCACGCACGACAGAGTTTCCCTTGTTTGGGCATTCCGAAAACCAGCAAATCGACCTCGATTGAATTTGCAATTGTCCGCCTGTTCAAAAATCCAGTCCCAGAGTGAAATGTCAACAGGGACGCCTAGTGTAAAGACACCGTTAGTGTGGCATCAGGAGTTTCCAATACGCTCTCATTGACTAACCGCTTTCGAGCTTGCTGCCTTGATAAAGCATGTCACCGGTGCAATGGGTTTCAAGAGGGAATGAGAGAATCGTTGGCACATGCAAAGATTGGCGGAGACGACATGTGACGAGAATTAAGCAAAGAAGCGCATTTGGGTGTTCAGACGTCCTTGTACTAGTAGCACACACTACCTGAATCACTATTTGATAACGCTTATTTCCAAGTTCAATCGCATGGACCTCTGGGAATGTCGTGGGGAAAAAGTCCCCGAATCGGTTCTCCGAAAGTTCGAAATGAACGCGAGTCTTCTCGCGGCGTCTTGGCTCCAGCGAAGGTTTTTCGGCATTCCGTACGATCGAAGGGCGGCGCGATGATCGACAGATACGCCCTTGACTGCGGCTGTGGGAGTATGGTTTGTGGATAACAATGGACAAAGAGGATCACGCTCAAACCAAGCGACCCTCGATCGGAGGACACACTCCGCGACCAAGAGGGTTTCTGGTACACCGAGGGATTCCGGCAGCCGCCTGGTGTCTAGTGTCGGCATTCGATCACCAGTGTTCCTGATAAACAAGGCTCAGGTCGTTGTTCCCACCTCGGGTATCAGCGCAGCAGCCAATTCGTAACACCTCTACTACCCCATTGCCCTCGCTGTCAGTTCTATGAATGCCAGTATCCTCGGCATGATCCTGAAGAACTGACCACACTGATTACTTCTCGGACGATTGACCTAATTCAGGCTCAATATGAGAGCCTACCAGCTTGAGAGACTGGTCAGAGAGATTGGGGAGCTGGAAATAGTAGAGATCCCGGATCTCCCTCCGCATCCTGAAAAGTATCTAATCAGAGTTCATGCTGCAGCGATCAATTTCTTCGATATTTTACAGGTCCAGGGGAAACACCAGGACAAACCAACATTCCCATGGACCGCTGGGAATGAGTTCTCAGGCGAAATTTTGGCAATCCCGACTCGCCTACGCGCGGAAGATGTGAGATTCCGCAAAGGAGACCGCATTTTCGGTGCCGGCTTAGGCGCGTTCGCAACCATGATCCAGGCGCCTGAGGTCAGCTTGAGACCGGTTCCAAGAAATTGGAGTTATATTGAAGCAAGCAGCTTGTTCTATACTGCACCGACAGCTTATGCAGCGCTTGTATTGAGAGCGCGTGCGAAGCAAGGTATGTTATAAATGCGAATCTGGATTATTTTCCGTCTACTAGATTGCTAATGTTTTGTTATCAAGGTGATTATGTGCTCATTCATGGTGCGGCTGGAGGTGTTGGTCTCGCAGCAGTCACAATCGCCAATGCGTTAGGTATGACCGTCATTGCATCGGTTGACACCGAAAAAAAGCGCGACGTCGCAAAGCGATTCGGCGCTCATCATGTCATCGATTCAAAAGGTGATTGGGCGCTAGTCGCAAAGAGCTTAACACCCAATGGTCGTGGTGTCGATGTCGTTATCGATCCTCTCGGTATGATTTCTCAGTCATTAAAGTGTATCCGATGGGATGGACGGTTATGTATCGTTGGGTTTGCTGCCGGTGGAATCGAGAAAATTCCGACCAATCGACTATTGCTAAAGAATGTTACCCTTTCTGGCTTATTCTGGGGAGAGTATGCAAAGATGGACCCTCAGAGTGTGGTTGAGACCTGGGACAAACTTTTCCAAATTCTTGACGGGGGTGCTATCGTCCCCTTAAACTATACGGAGAAAAGATTCAAGGGTTTAGAGCAAATCGCGGACGCAATGACGCTGCTGAGTACAGGGACTGCTTGGGGAAAGATTGTCGTCGATATCAGTGAGAATGGGAAGACGAAGCTGTAAGGCCATAAAAGGCTGGCCCTTGGAAAACAGGGAAGTCGGGCATGGATTGGCGAGAAAGGTCCTTCGAGCACCAAGTAACCCAACGTTCTTTCTGTTCATAGCTGCATCTGAGGAAGTGATCCGACTATTCCTCGCCAGGAGTGAGACGAAGCTGTGACCAGGACACGAAGAAGTCTAAGCAATTATCTTGAACGAATGTAGAACTCCTCATGATGAAACCCTAGATCCGATTTTATCTTGCATTGAGGAACATTGGTCGTCGAGTGTCGCGGCGCACGAGCAATACATGTTACTCTGATTGAAAAACGCAAGCACTTCGACTTTCAACAGGTCCTGTGCACAAGCTTGAGGAGGCTTCCACCCTAGGGCTCCCTTCTCTTGCTCGGTTAGAATCTTAAGTCAATACTGGTAGTAGATTCTGCTCCAACCTCAGGATGTTTGTCCCTAGTGGGGTGAGTCCACTAGTGGGGCATCAGGCCACGGAAGGCCGAGTCCCCGCAGAAAGATTCCCGCAAGCATCGGCAGCATTGGGTTTACTCCTCGTTCTAATAAAGCACCGTGTCAATAGCTACCAACCCTTTCCAACCTGGGGCTTTTCGCTGCGAAACTGGTAGCATTTCCTGGTTGCTGTCTCAGAGCCAGCGTTCAGTTTGATGTCCAGGGCACTCAGCAGTCAGCATGGACCCCTCCACGCATCGTCTAGGCGTCTTCCTACTATTGACTTCTGCTTTCCTAGCATGGAAGCTGCGTAGAGTTGGCCGAAGGCCATCAGGCATGCCACCAGGGCCTCCAACACTCCCGATACTTGGAAATCTTCATCAGGTCAGCAGATGGAGAATATCAGACATCCTTGTCCGCTTGAATTGACTCGCGCAATAGATGCCTACCAAAAGCCCGCACTTACAGTTCCAAAAATGGGCAGAGGAATATGGGTATATTGAAGAGAGGAACTTGAAGCGATAGCTTTATTGACATCATGCAGGCCCGTGTATTCCCTTATGCTGGGTACTAAGCCGACGATTATACTCTCTTCGGATGTGGCCATCAAAGACTTGCTTGACAAAAGAGGTGGGATCTATTCTGGTCGTCCTGATATGTTCATCAGCCAGAGGGTGGCGAGTGGAGGTCATCGGTTGGTGGTGATGGTGAGTTAACTAAGATACTCCTGCAATGCGACCGTCATCCAGAGAGTTTCGCAGGCCGTCGCTAACTTCCACATCATCAGAGGTATGGAGAGACCTGGAGACTCATACATAAGTTGGTGCACAATGTTCTCAATATAAACGTTGCGGAGAAGTATGTCCCTTACCAGGACCTGGAGAACAAATTCCTTCTGCAAGGCCTACTGGACCACCCTGACGACCTCTTCAACCAAATCCGACGATTTAGCTACTCGGTCTCTACTCTGCTTATTTTTGGCTTCCGATGTCCGAGTTTCGATGACCCAATGCTGGAAAGACTGTTTTATGTCAGTATTCAAGAGCACTTGCAAGGTCAGTGACGACTAATACTCCTTACCAGACTGTGGAGGAGTGGGGAAGAGTATCCGCAAGTGGGCTCGCCCAGGTTGCGGACCTCTATCCCATTATTCAAAAGCTGCCGTCATTTCTTGCTCCTGGAGCGGTGAAGGACGCAGAACATGTACACAAAGTCGGCCGAGAGCTTTACACGGGCCATTGGCTGAACGCAAAACAAAAGTTGAAGGATGGAACAGGCCTGGTATGTGTTCAACTCCCCTTACTTGAATCACTGAAGACCAGGGATACTGACCAAGCGGTCCCAGCCTTGCATCTGCAACGATCTTCTTCTAGCTCAGCAAAGTGAGCAGCTGTCTGACGAGGCTGTCGGTTATATCGTTGGCTCCTTGCTGGAAGGTGGTTCTTACACCACATCGTCCACGCTGTACGGCTTCATCCAGGCGATGATGGTGTGGCCTGAAATTCAAAAGAGAGCTCAAGAAGAGATCGAGCGAGTGGTTGGATCCAATCGTCTTCCAGTCATAGACGACTACCAGAACCTTCCTTATATTCGATGTTGCGTGAAGGAGACGCTGCGCTGGATGCCCACCGTCATAATGGGTGTTCCTCATGCTGTCGTGAAAGACGACAGCTACAACGGCTGGTTTATACCAAAGGGCGCTACAGTTATAAATAAAGTCTGGTGCGTCAGGAAGGATTGATTGAAGTCTATTGTGCTGACAATTGTTGCACACAGGACCATACATATGGACCCTAAGCGATCGCCCGAGCCCCGTCGATTTAATCCCGACCGATATGCGGAGGATCAGACCACTCTTTACCAGTCGGCGAACGGAGAACCCATGAAGCGCGATAATTTCAACTTTGGCGCTGGGCACCGCCTTTGCCAGGGCATACATATAGCAGAGAGGTCGCTTTTCCTGGGTATGTCGAGAATCTTGTGGGGATTCAATTTGAATACGCCGCTGGACGACAACGGAAATCTCGTTACACCCGACGTCGATAACCTCGTCGGCGGCATCACAGTTCATCCCGCTCCTTTCCAGATCAAAATTGAGCCAAGAAGCCCGAAACGAGCCCAGATTATTCGTGGTGCGGTGGAGGATTGTAAGGATCTCCTTGATGCCGGCTCTGGTCAGTGGAAGAAAGTTCCAGATGGGATGGTCTTCGGCTCTTGGAGACCGGACGCTCAGACCAAGAAGTGAGTTAGCAAGCGCTTATCGCTGGTTTGTCTGCAGCCGAGAGCGATGGGCAGTAAGTTGGAGCATTTAGGTGTGAAATCTAGCAGCAGCTCCAATACCACCAAGATTCACTACGTCCTATGACGAATTACTCCACGCAGAGTGTTCTAATACGTATGCGATTACAAAGCCGACATCAGAGACCGCAGTAGATAAACCCCCTAGGAAAGATTGCGGGAGTCCAGCATTAAGCTGCGCAAAGTAAGGAGTGATTTAGGCTCGATCTCCTGGTAGGCGAAACGTTCTCTGGAGCAGAAGATAATGAGTTGCAGCAAGGGTTGAGAGACCACAGACCAGAGGGCAGAGCAAGATCCTAGGTATCTTTCATGTTCTTGAAATGTAATATAGTATTTGTTAATACCCCATAATATAGCTATGGCGTTTGGTTGACTCGGAATGCCTCCTGGGACATTAGAAGGAGAGCTAGTGAGAAAGAAGGACCTGATACACTTAGCGTAGTTGAATACATAAATAACTCTACTATACGTATACGGCCCTCGTATATATAGGCGTATATTACATAATTTAGTAACCCCTAACTATCTAATCTTAGGATTCTAGGCTAGAAGCTATATTACTTTAAGGTTACGAATAGAAGCTTAGCGCTAAGTTAGGCAAAAAGAACTATACCTAAAAGATCGTGAAATTATTGGGGACGGTTGTTACGGACCAGGATAGTCGAAGGTCGCCAACGCAGGACGACCACTAAAAGAATGGCAGGTAAGCCGACAAAGCTGAAGTCACGTGATATGGCTCAGTATGGATCAGTAGGGATCAGTGTGCTTAGCACTAAGCCACACTGATCACACTGAGCAGAACGCTCATTGGACGACGGGAATCTATATAGTAACGCTCCTTTCCCCATAGTAGATAGGACCTTCGTGGTCAACCTAAGTCTATAGTCGGACCCTACGGTTCTCAATACTATCGATGCTATAGACACCACTATGCCCTAGCTAGGGAACCCTATAATTATATAAGGAGCCACGGGGCTCCGGTCCGATTCATAATAGTTAGTGTCTATTATAGTTTAGACCTTAGTGTTACGAACTAGTCTACGACTAGATCAAGGGCCACGAAACGTGGAATAACTCAGGAAGAAGTGTCGACTATATAGCCTTATCGATAATTAGGCTAAGTTACGTAATATTAATCTATTTAATCTACTTAATCTATTAATCTATACTAATTATATAGATTATATAGATTATATAGATTATATAGTAGGAAAGAGTTATATATATAACTAACGAGTCTATAGCTTTCCTACGTAGTTAACTTCGTTAACGATTATACCTAACTCCCTGTGAAATATATATCCGTATCGGATACATAATTAAAAATTACTATAATAGGAAATAATGAATTCCGTATTCGGATAGATAATATTTTAATTATATATTCACTAGTTTTAATTATATATTCACTAGTTTTAATATACTTAGAGTATATATAAATACTATTTAAGCTTAGTAATCTAGTAATAATAGTGTAAACCTTATTTTAGGAATACTATTCACGAAATTCGATTTATTATCGATTTTAATTAGTTTTGATTATATATCCACTAGTTTTAATTATATA